>CM061058.1:9684763-10409763 GCA_030762865.1 Paraleonurus japonicus
TGATATAGAACAAGACAACTTTTTGATATTGAGAGCACTTGTGCATTAATTCTATTGTGAAGTTAAATACTCTTTATTTCCTAGGTGGTAATGATTAATTAAGTAGTTCTACCTGCAAGAACTGGCACCAATGATCGACTAATGGCCATTGCTTTTCTGAAAATAGCAACTGCCACATCCCAATTGCAGTATCCAATGCCAAAGACTTCTGTCCCTGAATTTAACAAAATCAACTTTTAATGCATAAGAGATCTTGAAATAAAACCAGAAATATGAACTGAATTTAGATTCTGATGACAATAATAATGGGTCGGGCTATAATCAGAATTCAATAGATAAAGACTGCAAAAAGATGGACATGACATGAATATGAATCAGTATAAAACGCTACAACATCTAGATCTTTCTTTGCGATGTACAATATTAGAGTTCTAACATTAAGAGAACCAAATGAATGCCAATGATGTACGAATTTAATAATAGTCTACTCGGGAATTACAATTGCTAAAAGCAGGCCTTCAACTACTTACCTAAAGATAAAGAACTAAACTGAAATGCTGTTTAATCGTCAACTAAACATAGATGACGATGATGATGATGACGACAATCACTACAATAATAACGATTAAAACAATAATGCTAAACCCAATCTACTGAAATATTAAAATCACCAATACCCAAAACTTAATGTACAGATCGATGTTTGCCACTATATGTGTGTGCTTAATTTGTCATTTGGAGATCGCAAATCCTAAGAATGTACTCCCTCCGTCCCAGGTCCCAGCATAAGCTTCCCATCTTTCTATTTTGGGAGTCCCAACAAAAGCTTTTATACCATTTGTGGAAATCTATTGGCCCCACTACATCAAATAATTATCCCTCTATTTCATTTTATTTACATCAATTGCCACTCATTTTACTCTTCATTATCCTCACACTTCACTTTATTCTCTCTCTTCAACAACATCAATTGTACTACATCACCATTAATATTAATACTCCTTAAACTCCACAAAATCTTCCCATGAGAAGCTTGTTCTAGGACGGAGGGTTATGTGTGAAGGGTTTTTGTGCTTAACTCCTCAGTCTCTTGAGTTGTAATTAGTACCAAATGAGCATACCCCACCTGTCTTGTACTCCCTCCGTTACAATTTAGATTGATCGAAATCCAAAATGAACGTAACAATTTTGTTTTCTCATACCCAAAATAGCAAAAAGTATACCCTCTCAAACTAAACCCTTACAAACATCTCTTATTTACACCCCATACCACTAAATGCCCCCACTATAATTAAATCTCCCCCACTCAATTACTCACTCCAACAAAATTGAAAAGACTCATTTACCCTTCACTTTACACCTTTTAATATTAATAAACAACACTTTGGTTAAAACTCATGTCATTTGATTTTGAGCCATCTAAACCATAAAGGAGGGAATATTACCTTGTGTAGTAATTAAGTTTATCGGCACGCCTTCAAGGAAAAAGTGCATCATAGATATTCTGCCCTAGAACGCAATTGCTTGGTTGAATGTTATGGTTTGGTCTGATTTTGCCATTAAATCTTCTCATTGCTTGGCAGATAAAATTATTTAAAGTATTCAGGTTGTTCACCCTTGTTTGATTATTCTTACCAAAATAACAAATAAACAAATATAAACAATGAAAATGCTGAACTAAAACATTACTTCATGTTTATCTAAAAAACATTACTTCAGAAGCAGGCTGCAGACACCAATCACAATCTCAACAATATCAAAATGGCTTCTGCGCTAAGCTAACTATTAGTTCTGATCCAACATGATCAAGCTAAATTAAAGAAATGAGTAAGTCGAATTGACTCATTGAGTTCAGAAAGCTACCTTTTCTTTTGCCCATCCAAATGCAAAGTTATAGATCTCATGGAATTTATCTGAACACATAATTACGAAGTATTTAGCAACGTTAAAGTACATAATTTTTAATGATGTCCTGATTACAAACTCAAAATCATATCAGGTTCTAAATTGCAATATTTAAAAAAAAAATTGGGTGTGTAGAACTCTTTGATAACAAATTAAGGAACTACAGAAGGCACAAATTATTTAGCATCCAACACTACAATGTAATAAAGGATTTGGGAAGAAGATGTGCATTGAAAGAAACACTACTTTTTGGAAAAAAATTTAACTTTTTTCTCTAGCAAAAAGACATCCACAGCATCACATACGTTCATCTTTCAGTTCAGAACGCATAAATGGTATCCTTTCTCTGAACTTCTCCAGTGTGTCTATCCTGTGGAATACCATATCAGAACAAAAGGTTCAAATTAGTATCACAAGATCAAATATAATAGAAGTAAAACAAGCATTTGAAGAAATTGATCAACACTAACCCAAGAGATTGTAGTCCACCAATAAACTCCAGTTTCGAGAATTCACACATGGTAGCAGCCTTCATATGCCATGAGACCACCAACTAAACAGTGTATCATCTAAAGTAAGTATCAGGAGACAAAACAAACCTTGTGCAAATTTTTACATATTTTGTACATATAATTCTTGTATGGCTACAAACTAAAGGCAGAATCTGCAATTAAAGTCAATTCCCTAAGCTATACTATCTGCGCAAAGTGGTATTCTCAACAAGTAGAGCAAGGCTTTTAAATAATGGTTATGGAATTAGACCAATAAATATGCTCAAATCGATGCAGATGTTTTTCCAAGTCAACCATAACCAATTCATTATATATTTTTTTGTGGTCCAAAGACCTTACAAATTGGAGTTTTTATATCTAAAGCCTGAAACTAGAGAAAATATGCAAGCTGATAGTTTGAAACCCACAAGCATATCCCTCAGACAATCCAAGTTATATTCAATTGAGAAAACAGCCCCGAAACGTAAAAGTTATGCAGTACATTGCATCAGAAAATTAGTGCTGATGGACGCTGTAAATCAATTACTATCCTTTGCTTTACACTTTGCAGAACAGCATTATACGGATCAAACCAGATCACCCTTTCAAAATTAAAAATAAACTAATTATTTATACCAAGGGGGAAAAAGAAAACAGAAATATTTCTACTTATCACTATTGTTGTTGGAATTCTTCAAAACAACTACTAATCTTGATGTTTAAAATCCTCTAGTTTTGATCACAAAATAGAAATCATCCAGGATTATATCATGGAAATTAAATCACTTTAAAGATGATTTTCCGATTATCTACAAAGAAAAAAGGTGGGCACAATCTCCACCATGTTTCTTTGCAATGGGAAACTACTTTGTTACATCAATAGACATTGTTATTGAAGCATTGCTCAAGGACATTTAATGTTTGATTTATTGAAAAGGTCGAAGACGAAGTATATGAGAAAACTTATCACTAAACAATGGGCATGAAAGGGCATCAAGACAAAAGGAGCTAAATGCTAATCAACATATATGACATTTTTTGATCGAAGTAACTTGTTGACAGAAACAATTCTCAAGCAGTCGCACATGATCATTAATTTTTTTCGACAGACATAATCATTAAATTTTAAAATGCTACATGTGCAAGTTCAAATGTAACTTACCATGACAATATCTTGAGGATCGACCTACCAAAAGAATAAAAGTCTTTGTTATTTAAAACCATTAAATAAATGGCAACAGAAAAGACATTTGAATGATTCCAGAAAATCAACAAAGAACAAGTAAGGTCATCAGTAATTCCTGAGATGTTTTTCTCCAAACATAAATTACTGAGAGCTATGAACAGTGTAATTCTTGCTAAAATCTACCTGAATGTCATTGCACAGGAGAGTAATTCCATCAACCAAAATCATATCAGCATAGGGATCTGCAAATGAGACAGTGTAGTAAGATTCAACATGCAAAAAGGTGAGAATGTGGCAGGAAAGCGTTTTGAAAATGAATTATTTCGCAATTGAAATGAACTAGAACAAAACAAAATATATTAGAATCCACAACTCAAGCCCACAATGTCAAAAAAGGTGTAAAGAAAAGGTTCAGAAGTAACAGTCCCCTTCTATAAAAAATAATGTGACCTTTAAACAATCAATTCATGTCTAGCTTGGGCTCATTATAGTGAAGTATAATGCACTAAAGCATGGAATCACTTTTAATCTATGACAAAGAATGCACTTCAATTAACTCGTGAAACATCTTACAACTGATCTTACATAAGCTACTCAATTAATGAATTGATATTGTTACGGAGCTATAGATAATTGACCAAAAGTCAACCTGTATCTGAAGGATAGGAACATTCAGCACATAAAAAGTAAAGATTAATTCAAAAGCACGGATAATTTCAAACAATAATTTATTAAGAGAAGATGTGGTCAAACACGGATATCACAACACTATGCACTTGCCATAGCATCATAAAAGTAAAGATTAATTCAAAAGATTTGCCTTTGTATCTATTGTAAAGCTCCTCTAAATGCCTTGTGTCTGAAGCTGACTTGACATGAGAATGGCTGTAAAATATGTCAAATGCTCCTTCAAATTGCCAATCACTGGACTTCAAAGTTTGGATAGCAACTTTTTCACTGCATCAAAATCAAGAATGACAAGGCAAACTACACAAGTCACCATCTTAAAAATCTTAGTACATCCAATAAAACTTTAAAATCATAAATGGACCACAAAGTGAAACCCAAAAAGTAAAGTCAAGGGACAGCAAGAAGTTAAGCCTCATAACAACATTAAAAGTAAACTAAGCATAACAATAATTTTTTTCTCTTTTTTATTTGATGCGAACGTATAATATTTATTATTAATCTAACAATCAAAAGTAATTATATTTAGCAGACAAGATATTGACTTCAAGCCAAGATCAACGATTAGCTACACACCAATCTTTAACCAACTCTGATACAGAGAAATACTTAAACTCCTTATGCTTTTAACCCAAGAAGCAACCACTAATTTAAAGTCCTCCCCAGCACTCCAGTAAAGACTCCTCAATATCATTAAAAAAAAAAAAAAAATCTCTTATTCCTCTCCAACCATACAGACCAGCACACAACTGGAAAAATACTCTGCATAGAACTTTGCCTCTACCTCCTAAAGACCACCCTAACTCTGTCAGAAATAGATAGCTACAGAAGCTGGGAGAAACCCAAAAGAGGCCAAGCTCTACTAACTCTTAGACCAGAAGAAACTCACAGATGGGAAATGTAGAAAAATATGTTCCTGACTCCCCAAACTATTATGCGTGCATAAAACACATCAGAGTAGTGAAGAGAGATGTGTGGGTTTTAATTCTGCACCAGCAACAAGTAGGATACTTACTTAAAATCATCAACCATGAAAACACCTGAACCTCAGAAGATACCAGCACCTTCTGAGTAAAATCAAAGAAAGGAAACTGGGGAAATGATTTGCATGATAGAGTATCTGAAGAGTTCCAAACACATCTCCTTATATCATTTTTCTCCCTCCATCTAGCTCACTCTAGAAGAGGGGGTCATTAAAGCATTTCGAATCTCTTAAATCACGTCAAAAGTGAATTTCATGGCAAAAAAGGTGGTCGTATTTTATGATGGACTGATTGAGGAGTAAGAGAAATCTGATACAATACAAGGGTGGTAATAACTCAGAAACCTGTGTGTCTCCAACCCATCAATCTTCTCAAAAACAGCATCCTATCACCCCCTCTTACTACTTTTACAAATAGCATAATGAATAAAAGCCCTAATAAGATCCTCTTGTTTAGATCTTTTTTTTTTTTTAAGGAAAGATAAACAGATTTCTCATGTAACAGAAGTTAAAGCATTTATTAAGTATTAACTGACTAAGTCCAAGTATGAGATGCATGGCAAAAATACTTATGCTATCAAGAAGGAACTATAATTAAGCAACTAATTGGGAAAAAAAATGTTAGGCAAATGGATGCAAAAAGAAATTTCCAATAGTGTAGTGTAATGCATAGAAAGTCTTATATAATTTTATTTTTTTTTTTTTTTAAAAAGATATGTTAAGCAAATGGATGCAATAAAGAAATTTCAAATAGTGTAGTGTGATGCATAGAAAGTCTTATATAACTTAAAAGGTCCATCCAACGCGCCTCCTTGTCAAACAAAAAAGCAAAAACTGAACCAAAGAGAAAGATCACAAAATTTTAGAAGAAAGAATATGTGAGAACCACGAAAACCATTCAGCTAACCATGTAAAGAAGAAGAGCATACTTCACATACAAAACTCTCATCAACAACTGGATAAGAATTCAAGCCTCAACACACAATTGAGTATTAAGGTACCTTGCCCCTGTAATTGAAATGAACTGCTGTACTTTGTCACGCTGTCCTCTACCCAACTTGTTCTGTCATGAAAAATTAACACCGAACAGCAATCAATTCCACATAAAACCGAAAGAGAGCGCATAAATTGTGTCCCTTCTATTTCAGCTATTTTCCAGAAACAAAAGGAAATTATGTCTGCTGCTAAAGCAAAATATAAGTAACAACAATTAAAGAATTCAAGAAGGTACAGATTAAGAAGCATTTTCAGCTTGAGACTTTAAAGCTTCATGAGGAACGACACAGGAGCAATGAAATCCACATAGATATATATAGCGAGAAATAACGGGAGAATTAACACTTACCATTTTGAGAAGCGCAGAGAAAACCCTAATTATGGAGATTTGATCCAATTAGCAAAGATTGTGGGAATACGATAGAAGGGAGGAACCTAGGGTTAGGATTAAAGGGGAGATTTTCCTCACTGAGTCTCCCACAGTCTTTTTCTAATTCAGAGGTTTTCTTCGTTAAGGTGGATGGATGGGATTTCTTCTCCTGTTTATTAATCTTTGCACTGAACAAATCCTCACCTCGCGCTTGGCGGGGTCCACAGTTGATCCCTTTGACATTTTGGAAGTGAGTCGGGCATGTATAATTCGATTACTTCCCGGCAAAAGCTTGGGTGAAACGTGTTAATACAATAAATTCTATTTTACTATCATCGCTTTATATATTCACTATCACCCACATATTTACTCATAACCATGCATATACATGACAATGATAATGTGTGTCAATGACAAGTCAATGAATGTACATGACAAGAATAATAAAATAGAGTTCATCGTATGCACCCTGCTCACACAAGTGTTACTTTACTTACCAATACCCAAAATAAAACTATAATCGAAATACGAATTATGTTCTGTACCGTAATTTTTAATTTGCTTTCGCTAACTATTTTTCCAAATTTTGCTATTCAATTCGGTTACTTATTATTAAAATTTCAATTAATCAAAATATAAATCGAATTTTATATATATTGATGCGGTATTTTATAGCGAGGCCTAGGAAGGGTGTGGCCTGTAGCAAGCCCGATCTCCCTTCCCGGGAGTGCAATAGAGAACCTAAGATCCGATGCGAACAATCGGTCGAAGGAGGCGGAGCTTAGAGCCTTGACTTTCTATTAGATTAGTCAAGCGCACTCACTCTAACCGCATACCTTTTGCATGAGGGGTCAGCGAGGAAATGGGAACAATGGCTTAAGCCATTAGGTGTAGGCGCTTTCCAGAGGTTCCATCTTCGAGTTCTTACTATTTGACCCGAAACCGATCGATCTAGCCATGAGCGAGTTGAAGAGAGCTCTAACAGCCTTGGAGGACCGAACCCACGTATGGGCTTGAGAATATATTAAAAACGACCTTATAGAGATAAGCCCAAAATTAATAGGGTTGATAATGGTGTGGCCTAGATATGAGGAATATTCCCATATGCTAACTAAAAGAGGAGATAATTAAGGAGCAAGGTATTATCCCTTCTCCACGCTACTGACCACTTCGGCGGTGGAAGGGAAATAAACCGCTGCGGAAGCACCATGATGAGAAAACGTGATGTCATGCGAGAATTGATAAATGACGGTAAATAATACTACCTCGTCCCATACCTATTTGCACGGTTGACTTTTTAACGATTTTTGTGTGAGAATTATTTTATAGTAATATGTGTACAAAAATTGTTTTATATGAATGTTATGCTAGTTAATAAGATCAACTAGCATATCATTCATATAAAACAACTTTTGTAAACATATTACTATGAAATAACTCTCACACAAAACCGTTGAAAAAGTCAACCGTGCAAATAGGTATGGGACTGAGGGAGTATTTATAAATACTACTCTTTATTGGAGAAAGGTACACATTACTTTTACACTCAAAGTTACGTACTTATCATAATACGATCTTTGGGTTTTCTCGGTATCTCGACCGGGAGGTAGAGGGCCCGGAGGGTTGAGAATCTACATCGATAGGTTGAGAGGGAATGCCACGGCTCCGACGAGTTAGGTACTTGCAACGCACAACTTCCTCAAGAGGCACCGAATCATGGCTAGCTTGTCCTTTGCTTTTTCTAGCTCGTATCCTCTTCAAGGGAGGTGGGGCGGTCTTCTTTCTCAACATTATCCGGGAGGTGGAATATAAGAGAACATCATCTCGTGGTCTTTTCTACGGTAGGAGGGGGAAAAGAATCGTGGACTCAAAGTGGGATTCATCATCACCTTCGCAACCAAGACATCTATGTATCCAAAAGCCACAAAGTGTACAAAAAATTAGATAATACATTGCACATTAATGAAATCAAGATTGTGCGAGAAAAGATAGGTAGTTACCATCGCGTGCTCCAGGGGAATTTTCTTAGGCTGAATTTGAAAAACGATAAAAGGCGAGGATTAGAGCAAAACTCGTGGAGGCAAAAATCCCCAAAAGCCTTAACATGTGAGTTTAGCTTTCGTATTACTTGATTTACAGAGGAACGAATAAGTGGAGATGGAGCCGAGGTAAAGGGTTTTTGTAAATCCACTTACGATCACAAAAGACCATGGATGGGGCGGAGACATAAAGAAATAATAATTGGGCCATTCTTTGTTAATGTTACCGATACTACCAAGAAAGGTGCACCGACCTTTGACACGACTACAAACGTAGAAAAAGGACCGTAAGATTTACATGTGAACCGAGAAAAAAATAAGTTAGTCGTGGGTTTTCCCTGCTTTCCTTTGATCAAGGCATAGAATGAAATCATCATGCGTATAACATTTGGAACAAATTGGTTAAGAGGAATGTGGTAAAGATTTGAGATTTGGCGTAGGAATTTAGGGCAGGAAGCCTAAGACCATCTTCGAATTGTTCATGCCGTAAAGTAAGGTGGGGGTTTGAGGTTAAATTAGGGCGATCAGCAGGTTAGGGTAATGAGATGTCGTAAGAGAGAGGAATTAGCCCTTCCTTATGATAGTCTTTCAAATTTTCTTGAAGGATTCTATTAGGGCCATAGAGGTTATCCCAGAAAAATATTTTTTTCTTGGGGCAAGGAGGAACCGTCGGGGAAGACGGATGAGATTAAGGAATGATCGGTGGTGGAGTGGTAAGAGCTTTGGGGTGAATTGGGGATTTCGGAGGGAGTTCCCGAAAGATCAGTGGAGGACATAATATATAGATTTTCTAAGTAAAAGAAGAAAAATCGAGAAGAAAAAATAGTGTTTACCTAAGATTGTGAAGAAGACGAAGTGCACAAAGCGAAGGTTACGAGAGGAACCGGTAGAAGGAAGAAGGCGCAGCGAAATGAGTTTCGGAGATCTTCTCAAGAAATTCGGGAGGAAGAAGGAGTGAGAAAAGGAAATATGTCTAAGAGGGATTAACAAGGGATAGAAGAAAACGTGTAAGGTCATTTGTGATTTGACAAAGACGAGATACGAGGAGTCGCCGAGATTTTCGAGAATTCAAAAAACCAAAAAGTAGAGGGCGACTACCAAAGACGAGAGGGAAATTCACCACAGGTGGAGTCAAAGTGGTGATCCTCTACTCTAGCTAGTTGGGATATCACTCGCTAGAGTAGGGGGAGTGGTTGATGCGGTATTTTATAGCAGCCGGAAGGGCATAGCCTGTATAAGTCCGACCTCCCTTCTCGGGCCGAAGCCATATAAATTGAGTAGCCCCGCCGGGCTTTCACCAAAGCGAGGCCCCAAAATCGGAGAAAGGTTAGCCCTTGTCGTATGGGCTTGAGAATATATTAAAAGCGAACCTTATAGAGATAAGCCCAAAACTAATAGGGCTGATAATGGCATGGCCTCGGATATGGGGAATATTCCCATATGCTAACTAAAAGAGGAGATAATTAAAGAGCAAGGTATTATCCCTTCTCCATGATACACACCCACTTCGGCGGTGAAAGAGAAATAACCGCCAACTAAGCACCATGGTGATAGAACGTGACGTCATGTAGAATTGATAAATGATGGTAAATAATTTTTATAAATAATAGGGCCGAGATGACGAGAGCGTCATTTTTGGGGCATAGTACACTTCAACAAGTCCGCCTGTGCTACCCCTTCGGCTTGGATCATGTTGATCCTTCCGCTGTGGCGAGCAATGGAAGCTCGTCCCCAAACGACTCCATGTCGGCCGTCTGCTCGACCGCAGCAACCCTTTTGGGAGGCCACCCTTCGGCGCCGAGGAGCTCGCTCCTCGGTGTCCGCGGGCGGGCCTCTTAACGAACTTGTCCAGCTCCATCTTCGAATGCACTCCAGAGTCGTTTGAGCAAATCTCAGACCGGCCGTTGTTGTGCCCTGGAGAGTCGTGGTAAGCACAAAACTTACGGTGCTCGGCTTGGTGGGATCTAGCTTAACGGCTTAGTGGAGCTAACCCTCAGGCTGGATGGTGTTGTAGATAGGCAGAGGTGTACTTGAGCTTCTCCACAACCTAGACAGACTTGTGCGGAGGTGGGGGTTGTCGAAACTCTTGAAGGTCCCCCCAAATAGCTTTCTGTTTGCCCTCTTTCGGTGGGGCCATGCTCGGCGATTGAGGGTTCTTTCGGCGTAACCTTATCCGCCTTTTCCTCCCTCTCCTCCTTCAACTAGTCCAACCTTTGGGAAGCATTTTCTCGGCAAGTAATGAGCTCGCCCGCCCGCCACCGAACTCGACGTAGGAGGTGGGGTAGTTTTGGTCATGTGCCGGGAACATGTGAGATTCCGCCTTAGGCCGCCGAGTGCGGCGTGGAGTTAAAGCTCGTCTCCAACTAGTTCTGCCGTTAGGAGGACTTCATCGAGGCGATCGAGGTAGGCCTCATCGCTTTCTTTCTTCCCGCTTGATCCCCATCGGTCTTTACCGGTTTTCGGCTCTGGGATCTTCAAGGCGAAGTAAGTGTTAAACTTCTCACCCAACTCGTCGAAGGTGTGGATCGAGCGAGCTCGCCAAGGTCGGTGGGAACCGACGGGATTTAGTTGCGTCGGAGGCCCCTCCCAACTATGTAAATATTGTATTTACCGAGGTGGGCCTCGGGGTCAGTCTTCCCCATGTACGCAGGAGTTTGAGGGGAGGATTTTGGGTTGAACCGGTGCATGTTCAACCTCCATAGAAAGAGTGGCTCGCTCGCCACGTTTTGCTTTGGGCCGCCCGTTGCGGGCTTCAAGCGGGATTCCATCTCATCGATTTTCTTCTCGCGTGGCGATGAGAAGAGCATCGCGAGAATCGGAGTTTAGGCTCGCGGCGGGGACCTAGGCGGTCACCGGGTTTCGCTTTGAGCCGGACTAGCCTATCTTTGGTGAGATCCTTCGCCCCTCGTGGTTGAGCGGAGCGCCAGCGCGGAGCCTTGTTGACGGGCGTAAGGTCGCCCTCTTGGTCGAGCGAGCGCCAGGCGCGGAGTCCGATCCGAAATCCAGCCACATGAGGACCCAAGTTGTTCGAAAATAGTCTTGGATCCTCGGGGTTGTTCTCCCCTTTCTAGGCAATCCGGGTCCGTGTGTGCCTGTTGAGCCTTCTTTTTCTTCTTCCCCTTATTTTTCCGGGGACGTTGATGGACTGGGTTGGTGGCCCGAGTTCACGGCCTCGAGCTTGAAGAAGATTGATGACCGTCTGGATCTGCTCAGGAGTTTGGTACTCCTAAAGCGGAATGGGAGCGATCTCCCTCGTGGCTCGGATGGGCGTGACATCCCCTAGCACCTTTGTTCATTTTCATGAATGTGAACGGGCTTCATGCATGCGGCGTCGATGGGATTTTCCCCATAGGAATGGTGTTTCCAGTTAGACATCTTTGAAAGAAACAAAATCTTCTTTCGGTTGGGATGGGTTTTTGCGTGAAGAACAGTGAGTGTTTTTCGAGTTTTAGAAATTTGCGGGGAGTAATACACACCCTTCTTCTAGCGCTAATTGTTGTTAACCGAAATAAACGTGGTGATTTAGATGTGGATGTGGCTATAGAATCGATCAATAACAATATTGATTGAAGAATTTATGGTGATAAATTATCAAGAACAATCAATGTTGATGATGAGCAATAAATATGAAATAAATGCAGAAGCAAGTAATGAACAAGAGGATTGCTAAGGGGTTTAACCTCGAGTCTTAAGTGTGGATTTTGTAACCCATTTATTGTGTCTTGTAGGTCTTATTTATACAAAATGAGTGTTGCCCTATGATCCCACGAAAAAGGATTTGATTAAATGCAATTCTCATTTAATGTGAGAGTAACCCTTTGTACTTGTGATGTGGAATTACCCTCTCACGTCCCGCTAGTTGTCATTGTGACGATTCTCCCGATAACTAAAGAGATTTTTAGCTATATTAAGTAAGGTGACTTCCTTAGCTGACTTTTATATTGGTCCTATCACTATTCTCGGGAAGTGATTTCGCTTGGATGCCACCGAGCCGGCGAGTTGTCCGCCGATTGATCTTCTTGAGCCCGCCTCCTGGTGGTGGGGCGAGGTCTTCGTCGAGCTTGGATGAGCTTGCCTCTTGGATGGTCTTGCTCGCCTCGGCCGGACGGGTCGGGTCGAGCTCCTCTGAGCCCGGCCCGCCCGGTCACCCGGGCTCGCCATGGCTAGCGGACGGATCTCCGGATGGGCCGAGCTCCTCCAAGCGTGGTATGGTTGGATTGGGCGGCCCATTTGGAGTTGGGCTTTGGGACGAATAATTCCTATATTACTAATAGGAGTTCATTTTATCCTATGTGTCAAATTTCTATGCGTTTTGCTTATGTGTCAACTTTTTATGTTTATTGCCACGTGTCATTCTATTATAAAGTCGATTTATGTGGCGGTTTTATTTTTGTGTATATGTGGCCGTTATATATTAAGTTTGTAAAAACATTAATAAGGATTGAACCCTAAACTTCTTTTGTTGGTTTTAAGGTGTCTATCACTACACTAGATTTATAAATGTTTATATATTTTGAAAAATTAATTTATTTAACTTTATCCTATAAAAGTGTATTAAATTTTTTTGTGACCGTATCAAATTATATTTTATCTTATTATATTTTAGAAACTCTAATATTTATGAAATTTTTAATTTGTGAATATTTCAAACAAGTGAATCCTCATATATATTAATTAATAGGGTATTTATAATATTTATGTGTCATTTTTTTGTGAGTTCGATTATATGTCATTAATTGAAAAAATAAAATTATGTATGAGTTTAGATGCTAAATATATAAAAAGTTTGATATATATTAGTAATTATGATGAGTTATGTGTAATTAGTCATATACAATATTAATATTAAAATTAGTAAAAAGAGAATAATCCACTCAATCAATTTAATTTATTTCATATATATGATATTGATTGTAGATATACGATATACATTATTTTAATATTTATACATCGATTATATAAGATTTCTTCTATTAGTATTTTTTTATTAATTATAGTATAAACTTGAAACGAATCGTATGATAGATTTTCATATACATATAATAATTCTAATATATATCTAGCATGCATTATGATATAATTATAATAAATTAATTTAAAATTAAAGTAAATAAATATGTTATTTATGATTCTAATTACCATTATTTAAATTAAATATTATAATCACACAAAATTATATATATATATAATATGTTATTGTAAAATTGAATTTAACGAATATTCCGCGTAATACACAGGATTCATCTAGTTCGTGATACAACAATGAATAATTTGTGCTTAAATTGATAAAATATAAAAAAATGTGCTAGATTTGATAAAAAAGTAAAAAATATGATTATAATATGGTTAAAAGAAAAAGTATGTGCTAAATTTGATAAAAAGTGAAAAGTATGTGTTAAAATTGATAATTTGACCTTTTTAATATAATTTCATATAAACTTTTTTTTTATGAAATGTTATTAATTATTTTCAATAATCTATTGAATTAATATTGTTAATAAAAAATTAATGTTTCAGGATTTTAGAATATTAATCAAAATAACAAATTAATTAATTTCTTTTATTTAAACAAAATACTCTACGTTTTAATATCAAATACAATTATTAATTCAAAAACATTGTATGAATAATTTTGTATGGGCCTTGGCCCAATAATGGATTTTTCCCTCGTTATTCTCCAACGCAAAACGATAGAGGGCGTATCTGTAAATTTGTTAACACAATCAAAATTAGGGTTTTTGAGGCCTCACAGTATATATACAGCTCACCTCCTCCCTCGGGATATTATTGAATTTTACAGAGCGTCTCTTTCCTCTCCGTGATATGATAGAATGAATTTTCTCTGTGATATGATCGAATGATTTTTCTCTTTTACCGAACCATCTCCTTCATCTCTGTGATATGTTCGAATGGTATCTCTTTTACAGAGCATGTCCTTCCTATTTGTGCTATGATTGAATTCGCTTTTCTCTTTTACGCGCATATGCACACACCGGCGTACAATATTTCAATCTTCTAAAATCCTATTATGATATCTGGAGGCCGGTGATGTTTAGAATTGTCCGTACCATCTGAGAATCTTCAAGATTTCGTTGATGTGTCTTATTCTTATATTTTCTGAGGTCTCCATAAATTTGCTGTTTTCTATTTTTTAATAATTTCGTAGATAATATCTCACTTTACCAGATTGAAGAGGCTATGATGTTGAAATTTACCATCAAACTTTGAAAGCCTAAAATTAGGCTTGTTGATGCAAACACATAACTATTACTTTCTGAGCCTTGTTTTTTCATTTTGATTAATTAAAAAATAGGTATTTATTTTTAGGTTTTACTAGTAGAGAAAAGGCAACACATTAGAGTCACTGAAGCACGTTGGTTATTGATGGTGTTTACAGCGCTTTACGTTGCCGATATAAATTGGTGCTGAGATTCTGGCAATGGCTTCTTCTCCTTGATGCTGATGCATTCAGATGCGCCTACAATTTTTCAATCAGCTAATTCTTCCAAATTATTTATTTGTATATTTTTTAGATCTACGGTAAATTTGTACTGTAAACGTTTTACTGTATGTTTACGTTTTGGAAAGTGTTTTTATGTTTAGATTATAACAAAAAAATTGTTAAATTTTCCTTCTTTCAATTTCGGTTTGAAAATTAGATTGAAGGTTGCGTAATCTGTTCCCATATGGTATTTCTCTGTTTTAAAAAAGCTATTCTGAGTGGTTTCCTGCATTTATCTTGATATACTTTCATAATAAACTTAAAGGGTTTGGTAGATAAGTCTTCTGATAATTATTGTTTTTGTTTTTTTATTGCTGGAACATGTCTAGCAATATTAGATTAAATTATAGGTTTGTTTAGAATCAGCATGGATCAATTTTTGTTTTTATATTATGTTCGAGAATTTTAGATTTTAATGGTAATAAAGGCGATAAATTAGAGTCACTAAAGCACTTTTATTATCAATGGTGTTTACAGCGCTTTACGTTGCCGATATATATTGGTGCTGAGATTCTGGCAATGGCTTCTTTTCCTTAATGCTGATGCATTCAGATGCGCCTACATTTCTTTCATTTTGCTGCTGTTTCAAAATATTTATTTGTTTATTAATATATATTATTTAGATGTAAATTTGTACTAAATAAATATACTGTATGTTTACGTTTTGGAAAATGATTTATGTTTTGATAAAACAGAGAAAAATGTAAAATTTTATCCTTCCAAGTACGATTTGTAATATAGATTGAAGGATATATAATATGTTCCCAGTTGTGGGTTTTCTGTTTACAAGACTAATTAATCCCTATAAGGATTTTTTTTTCAAACAAAGAAATAACTTATATAAAACAAGTACAAGCACATTCAAACTAAATTATCTTATGGGTTCAAACAATTATTCTAAATCAATATAGAGGAGTGGAGGGATTTGTATAATTTCAATTATTTCAAATCAATCGAAAGAGATCTATAAAGAGCTGAAGTTCAACGGGTTAGGGATCCATAAACAACTTCTATAAGGCAAGAAAAAGTACATAAGATATATGGGAGGAAAAATACATAAGGTGAGAAAAATTGCTAAGGCAAGAAAAAGTACATAAGATATATGGGAGGAAAAAAATATATAAGGTGAGAAAAATTGCACATGGCGTCTAGGCTGCACCATTGAAAGATGAAACAGTGAAAACTGTTGAGCAGATAAAAACCAAGAAAAAATACAGAAAAACAAAACTAGAAGACTACGAAAATAACATCAAAATAAAAAAAAAAATGTCAGCGGTGTAGGACAGGGGCGGGCGGAGGCGGCTGCAGCCACGACGAAAGGTGGGCAAAGGTGGTCTTGTTCTTGCTTCTTAATTCTATCATTAGATTTGTGTTGAAAATTTTGTGATCAAATGAATTATGTAAAGGAGAGGAAGACAGAGATATCTCCATCAATGATTAGTTGTACTTGTATCCTCCTTCCAATTTCAACTAGTCAAATAAATTGGATATATACTTTAAAAAAATATTAGTTGTTTAAGTATGAAGTAGATGTGTGGAGTAAAAAGTAAACTCAATTTAGGCAAATATGTTGGATACTTGTTTTAACAAATATTAGTTATTTATAAAGTATATGAGTGGAGTAAAAATAAACTCAATTCATGTGATATAAATCAATTAAAAAATATTTTTAGATCAATAAAAAACATGTAGACTTAAAATTTAGTATGAAAAAACAATAATTTGATGATTGAATTCTCGTTGCAAAAACACTCTTAGAAATATTAGTATTTTAAGCTTATAGATATATTAGGACAAATATTGGTATTGAATATTGATAATGGTAAAAATTGGAAATCGTAAAACATTTGTTTAAAAATGAGAGAAATGTTAAAATATTCAATATTTTACTGATTTTTATTAATATATCATGGGCATTTTAATGAAATATCTTGAAATTTTGCATATTTTGATGATAACCCTAAAACACCGAAATTTCAATGATGTTTAGACAAAATTTTCATCCTTTGTGAAGGATGAGGGTTCATCAAATCTTTGGCGAGAAAGTTTTTTACGAATTGTTTTTTTTTTTTTTTTTTTTTATAAGTAGAATGTACGAATTGCTTTCTTAAATGAGATAACGTGTAATTTTGCAACAATTCACTGTCACTAAGTTGAATCCAAAAGGAATATTGATAATGGGGATAGAACATATATTTTAAAAGCTTTCACACGTAGGATAATATTTATTTTAAATAGGTACATTCCAGGACAAGGAGAGGTGGTCTGTTGGAGATGGAAACATTCAACAAATGGAGTGTTTAAAGTCAACAAGGATATCAAATCTTGAAGGAAAGATGCCAAGCACACTCAAGGCCGAAGGATAACATATTTCGGCTCTTATGGAGGAGTTGGGCAATTGCGAAGGCAATTTCTGTAGCATGGAGGTTGATTAAAGGAAGACTGGCCACTGTGGATAATTTGGAGAAGAGAGGTGTGATTTTTAATAGCGAGGGGAGGGTGTGCCAATTATGCAAAGAAGTATCCGAATCCTCTCACCACCTATTTTTTCACTGTAAGTTTGCGTCATTAATTTGGAATGAGTTGCTTGGGTGGCTTGGAGTGCCGTTGATTTTGCATGAGAGTGCGATGATTAATTTTTTACAATTTGTGGAATGTTTGGGGAAAAAAAAGCTGAAACGTGTAGCTGCTACTATTTGGATTGACATTATCCTGCATATCCGGTCAACTAGAAACGAGGTGTTGTTCAATAAGGGAACTTGTAATGTAGAAAGGGTGATTAGTAGTATCAAAGTGAAGACTTGGAATTAGATTGTATGTAGGGATATTAATTTGTCTAGTTTCAACGTAAGAACGTGGTTAGGAGAGCCGTGGAGTTGTTTAAGGGCTTTGTAATTTGTGACTTGAATACTTTCCGATGTAAACGGGTTGAGTACCCTTGTACTCAATTAATGAAACCTTTTTACTGTTAAAAAAAAAAAAACTTAAGAAGTTTTCATATGTAGGATAACACACATTTAAAAAAAAAAGAGTAATGATTAAAATATTTAGGGCTAATTTTGTAAACTTTTGTGTATAAAAAAATATTGAGTTATGTGTATGCGTGAGTCAAAAATAATGATCTTTTGTGTAAATTAGTGAAAATTGTGAGAATAAAGTTTGTAAAGGATTTTTCATTTTAAGGGTGTGAAAACTTATAGTGGGATGAGCGAACAAGAAAATGTGAAAACCGAAAAGTTTTATGAGATGAAGGGAGTAGAATTGGCAATGGGCCGGACCATACATGTGTGGCGGGCTGGACCTTGCTAGGCCCAATTGTGTTTCGGGCCTATATTTCTCACCCAACCCGACTCTAGGCTAGCCAACCAGCTACAGTACCAGAATAGCCAATTTTTTTTTTTTTAAATTTTTGTTTTAAAATATTATTAGTTGAAACACTAAAATAATTTATAATAACTTTAAATAAGCCCTCAAACTTTATTTTTTGAGACAGAAAGATCATTCTCTTACAAATCCACTAATGGTTTTCACTAACTTGACGAATTACCAAATTAATTCCTAGATAATTTTTTTTTTTTTTTTTAATAACCCAATTTATATATATCCATCAGTTTTCAAGCTTAGGATGCACAATTATCTCTCTAAAATTTGCTCGACTCTTGCCTCACTCCTCCGATCCAATCCTGCTTCTCAAACTTTTCCTTAACCATTCAATTATTATGGCTTGTATGTAGGAAGATTTGTTTATATTATAAGAGAGCGGCAATTGAAGCTGTTGATGGTCTGCATGAGAAAAAGATGATATAATAATTATTATAATTCAAAATAATTAAAGATATGAGAGTTACAGTTGGTTTCATGATTTCAAATTGAATACAATTAGAAGTTGGTTTCATTATCCATTGAATACAATTGAAACTAATACAAGATAGATTGGTTTCATTTGTAAATGAATACAATTAGAAGTTACCATTGAATACAACGGAAATCAATACGATATAAGGTGAAACTAATAAAATTTAATATATCGTGCGAGAGTTGAACAAATTTCAGAAAGAAAATCATGATTGTGAAACTGATGGTATATACTTGGGTTATTAAAAATAAAAACTTATTTAATTAGGAATTAACTTTCTTATTATTAGTTAATCCATCAAGTTAAAGAGAGTTTTAGTTAATTTGTAATGAAGGGTCTTATTTGAGCCTAAAAATACTTTAGGAGCCTACATGTACCGAGAGCAATAGTTTATAATCATGCTTATACTTTTTCCCTAATTTTTTTACCCACCGTCACTTAAAAAATATATATATTTTCTACCAACTTTTTAGTAAAATAATCTTATTACTCTTGTTACAAAAATACTTTTTACTCCCAATAAAAAAATACTTTTTACTAGCATTAGTAACCTTAGACTC
The DNA here is from genome assembly GCA_030762865.1 of Paraleonurus japonicus. NCBI lineage: Eukaryota > Viridiplantae > Streptophyta > Magnoliopsida > Lamiales > Lamiaceae > Paraleonurus > Paraleonurus japonicus. Next base: position 9,704,338 of record CM061058.1, read on the forward strand.
CACCTCCTTACCCACCCCCAATGGAATAAGCCCCCACCCCTAAAGCCGAATTGACTACTCAATTTAGACCGAGTCCTCTATACGTTACGGTAATAGATCTCGTGAGATCATGTACAAATGGAACAAACAAAAATATGAGAACGAACATATGATTTATTAGACATTGGGGATTTAGTTTGACCTTTTTCAACATTTAGCCGAAAAGCGAAGAATGTGGAACAAACGTGTTGTTCATTCCAAAATTTTCATTGTTTCCATGTCATTATAGTGGAACAAGTAGTAAAAATAGAACGAAAGAATCGTTCATTCCAAAATTTTTGTTTGTTTCACGTCATGGCCAAAAAGTGACACGCTTGAGTGCGCGATGGGAATTCACTTCGGCTAGGTAAGGTGGGGAAGGTGGGACTCCGCTACCAACTTTTGAGGATATATTAGTCTCAAAAGGGTAGTGGACATAATTTTTTTAATATAAAGTGGCTAAATATAGTGAATGTAGCTATAGAATCGCTTATAACGAATATTGACCGGTGAATTTATGACAATAAATTCACAAGAACAATTACTTGTAAATGATGAGCAATAAATATGATATGAATGTTTGAAAGCAAGTAAATGAGAAAGAGATTTCTTTGGGGTCTTATTTATAGGGCAATAATGTTGCCCTAGAATCTCACGAAAAGGAATGTGCATTAATGCACGATTCTCATTAAATGTGAGAGTAACTCCCTTATACTTTGGGCAGGAATTACCCTCTCACATCCTCAATGTCCGTGGCATGGATTCTCTAGTAACAAAAGGGATTTTCGTCTTTACTAGGTAGGGTTGATATCCCTAGCATACTATTACATTGATCTTATTTCTATTATGGGGAGACTTCTCTTGGAAGCTACCCGCTGCTTGCAGCTCGTCTTTGGCCTCGTCGAGCTCGCCTTTTGTGGCGAGTGAAGTCTCCGTCGGGCATGGATGAGCTCGCCTCTTGGCTCGGACATGCTCGCCTTGGCCGGATGGGCGAACTCTGGACGGGCCAAGCTCCACCGAGCCCGGCCTCGCCCGGACAGACGTGGGCCGCCTTTTCGGCGAATGGACCCTCGGATAGCCGAGCTTCTCGAGCTCGGCCTCGCTTAGATTGGACCGGCCCACCGGAGTTGGGCCTTTGGGGGCGAATAATTCGTGATACAATTATATTTAATCAAAATGGTTAGTTTTCCTATTGATTTTGTATTTTGTAGCTACTTATGTTGCATTTTGTTTCTACTTATATTATAATAAATCAATATATGTATATAATTGCAAAAATATTAAATTTATATGTTTATTTTATATCTTGTTCTTTAGGCTATTTTTGTTCGTGCCTAATTGAGTTTCTTTTATCACATTTTGCAATTTTTACGTAAGACAACAAATTAGAGAATAAGTGAAAGATAGGGTAAAAGTTGTTTGAAGCGTTATTACCAAGGTTGTAAAAGTCGAAAATCGGTAAACGCACGTTTTGTGGCCGCATAGCGCCTAGGCGCCGCTTAGCTTCTTTTTTTTTTTTTTTTCACATGACCAACTTCATATAAATTAAACGAACAAAATTAATTAGATTACAAAAGCCCTAACCTTATTTAACCTCTCATTTCTTCAAATCTACCACAATAGATTTCTCATCACAAATTGAAATTATCAATAGAAAAATTATTCATCACAAATCACTCACCATAACAAACAAGTTGAAACAAAGAAATTCAAACCTTAGGAGCAATATTGATCTCAAAGCAAAGTGGCAGCATTTAATCGGGCGAGACAACAACGGCGGGCACGAAGCGGCGGGCGGTGGACAATTTTGAAATCAAGAAACAGGGAAATGAAATTAGTCTCTGCTCCCGTGTTTGAACTGCGGAACTCGAATTGTGAAATTAGGTTTTATTTGACGCTTAATTTTTAATTTTTTATTATTTAATTTAATTTATTTAATTTTTTTATTTAAAAAAATATAAATCGGCCGATTTTTTTGGGGACGGTCCACCTAGCCGCCTAGACGACGCCTAGGGACGCCTAGGTCCACCTAGCCACAAAAACGCCGAAATCGCCTAAATATGCCAAAATCGTGGGCGGCCGCCTAGGCCGCTTTTTGCAACACTGGTTTTTACATGGCAAGATTATGGCGCCCTTTTTTCCTTTACAAAGGCAACAAATTAGAAAATAAGTGAAAGACAGGGTAAAAGTACCATCAGATTATCACATTAAATGCAAAGTTAAAATTGTTTGAAGAAAACGAACTCATCTCTGAGATTGTCAATAGGCAAGCAACCAATTGCAATATATCATTTAAGAAAAGTTTGAGTTATGTGTTAATTGAATTTGAGTTGTGTCACGAAATGTAATACATGAGACGACCTCACGGCGAGAATTTTCCTTGATTGTATTAACAGAAAATTGGGCTTTGCCACTGGTTAGTTATTGAAAACTTAACATTAATCCAATTACTCCGAAGATAATTGCTCTATACCATAAGAAACTCCAGATGTAGGCATCTGAGTATGCACCGGACGCCGTAGCTCAGCGACCTCCTGGATTCCGGTTCCAGGACAAATAAGATGGATCCCCAAGTTCTCTGACAAAAAAAAAAAAAGATTACATGACAAAATTTCCTAGAAATATTTGTGTCACCAGTGTATCTAGTTTGTACAATACAATTTAAAGGTTGCAATCCATATATTTAGAAATAAATACAATTTGCTAACAATGGGATTCATTAGGGAAGCCATTTTTTTTTAAATCACCATCCAAACTAAACGACTTCTACAGTTACTATCTCCCACCCTTGGCAGGGGAACATACATGGAATGTTTCGCCAAGGATGATTCTACAAGATGACATCCTCGCCGAATATTCTCCTGTAACAGGCTGCCGAATATTCTCCTGTAACAGGCTGGAGTTGACACTTTGTAAATGTCACCACCAAGTTCACATGATTTTTGTAAAATAAACAAATAAAGAGTAGATGGGAAACCTAAAAATAGGCCATAATTCAGATGATAAATTGAATTTATCCTATCCAATTATGCAGAAATCAGCTAAAGGCTAGCATAACACACAATATAGAGCAAGAACAAAACCATTAAAAAGTAGGTGCCCCCAAGACTCAAGATAACTAGTCATGAAATAATAGGGAAAATATCATTTTTGGTCCCTCTCTTTCCCTTAATATTAATTTGATCATAAAAGTACACTTTTAATCCCATATTTGGTCTCACCATTAAATGGCCGTCCATTGACTGATGAAATCAACTATTTGGGGTGCTAAATTTAATTATTTTAAACGTTTTTTTACTTAAATGTAATTTATTTAAAAAACTTTTAAATATTATATTTAGCTTGATTCCGTCACTCGACGGGCGGTGGGACCAAATGTGGGAGTAAAAGTGTGCTTCCGGGACCAAATGTGATAGCGAGTGGAGGAGGTCTGGAGGAGGACTAAAACTGGAAAAAGGAGAACTTCAGGGACCAAATATGATATTAACAAGAAAATTAAACCAAAAACTAATTACATCGAAAGGAGCAAGTGTAGCAATAATTCAAAAGAGGTCAAAATGCATACCTTGGCTTAATCAGATAGATAAGAATGAATGCAAAGGCCAACGATAAGCATAGTCCACCCACTGTGAGATATGCAATTCCAATAAAATCATTCTTTCCTCCGAGCCAGCTGGTAGTAGAAAGAACGAGCTTCTTCTTGCCATTGAAACTGTAAGTATTATAATTGTTTTGTAAGGTCACGTCAATGATATCACCAGGTTGAAGATCCACTTCTATTTTTCCATACAACTTTCTAAAAGTTGGAAGAGCAGCAGTCCGCATCCAAACTATAAGGTCCTCCTGCTCATTCAACTGTAGCATAAAATGTAATTAGTCACAGTAATATATATGTAATATTCAATTGAAGAGATTATACAAGACATAAAATGTCCACAAATTTACTTCTAGATCTCACTATCTTTTATACAACTTTCTTAGAGATAACAAATCAAATGAACTGATGCAACTCCAATGATGCTAAAACAAGACTTGATCAAGAATATAAAAGAGTACACTATTTCAAATTATAAGATGAATAATACTTTCAACCAAGTTAGGTGAATATTCATTGTTTCAGCAGGAACATAATGGATATGTATAATGTATTTCCTACAAACTGAGTAAGAATAAAATCTTCACCTGCTACTGCAAGAGAACAACTATTTCTAGAAAAAAATATTTAAGTCAAAGTTTTGATAATATAGTCGCAGAGATATAGGGGCCTACTGGTTTAGATGGATCAAGTTTGGCTCCACCAATTAAAGTTCCATTCTGAAAGTTTTTGGATATACATTTTTTCCAAATTTGCGGTCCCTATCACTTTTCCATGAAATTCCATGCTTGTCTACGGTTAACTCTTGGTTGTTGTGAGAAAAGCTATAGGAATCGTTGAACAGACTCCAAGCTATAAGACCACAAGGAACTATTGGCAATCCATCTTTTGTCTTGTCCTCAGGCTTACACGCATCAGTGGAATCCTCACTTCCTCGCTTTCTTAACTGTAGATCACTCCGGCTTTTCACATATCTAATATACATCAAGAATTCAGAAAAACCATCACATAAGATTTAACAGTAAACAATACGAAAGCTAAAAATAAAAGTTAAAGTTAAAAAGCACATCGACAAGATAATGTGTGATATAGTCAGTCAATCTGTTAGGAATATAAGCTAGGAGCCCTAACTTAACTCAATACCATGGTCAAAGGTCAAGGGTTGACTCCCACTTATATACCCTTCCACAATTTCATGTAGAACTGATGTGGAATATTGTAACACAATCTGAATTGATGATAGTAATTGTTCGGCCAAAATCTCAGATATCATCCACAACATTGAAACCCAATTCCCAAAGAAAATGCAAGGTGCTGAGAAGAAGCAATTGACAACACCAGTTTATCACTGGTCATAGAACAGTATTTTCATCATTGTCACCTGCGATGATTCTGGTAGAAATTATCGAGCTGGTAATATACATAAATTGGCTGCTTCATATGCCTTGTAACCTGAGTTAATGTAACCAATCAATATACATTAATGTTTCAATTTCTGTGACATAAATTGCAATGAAGAGATGCAGCAGTGCATATTACGAGACTCACATTAACGGTTCTGTTGCAGGTCTTATCTTGTGAGCTTTGAATAAAACCAACCTTGTTATTTCTTGAGTCTTCAGGAATACATTCAGTATCATATTGATCAACAATTTCAACAACCTGGTGAAACGAAAAGACACGTGAAAAGTTGAGGAGGTAATGAGAATGAGAAAATAGAATATAGTTTAATCAAAGAGTACATCTTGAGAAGCCATGAGAGACACAACTCCAATGGGAATGAAGACAACACTAATAAGCAAGAAAGTTGAAATCACCTGTAAAAAAGAATGCATGAGACACAGGAAATCCAATATCAAATAAATTAATTAATTTAAGAAGACAGGAAAGATAAGCATTAAAATACAAACCCATTTCGGAGTGAGAATAGGTTTACACGCAGGAAGTTCTTGTTGCGAAAACCTCGAATCTGAAGAAGACAATTGAAAAACAAAGAACTCTGCTCAAGATATCACGATGCAACTTCAATCTAATAGCTATAGAATCCTGACTAACGGCCAGTCAACACATTCTAGAGGACCATAGGCAACACATTCTAGAGGATCATAGGCAACAAATAGTTGCATCAATGTACAATTTATTATATAAACAAGCTATCAGAACTTTTATCATTGACATTACAGTCCTGATAATCTTCCAGCAAGCATCAAACTCACACTTCATGTTTATGAGTTAAATAGATATTGGATTTAACTTTTACGAGGCACAAATTCTGACTTCTTTTGCTCCACATTCGATTGGTTTTCACCTTATTTGATAATATGTTGACGTGCTACCAAGCACCATGTTTCTAGATCCAATATGTGGGAGAAGATTCACCTCAATAATCACATAAACAACTGAAATCAATACCTAATATGACTTAATTCAATACCCACTGTTGACTCTTCACAAGATGGTCAATAGCATTTTTAAGTTGGAAATACACTAACTTTCATTTTTACATCAATGGGCCTTTCCAAACGTAGGGGATAAATTTAATATTGATAGCAAACATTTCATTAAGTAACTATTCCGATTCTCACTGCAGCTGTGAATATATATAGGGAAAACATATCTACAGTCCCTGAAGTTTAGATAGTGTATCATTTCATCCTAATATTAAAATCGTAACGTTAACATCTACAACACAACTTTTCCCAAGTTAACCCATCCGATCAATTCAAAAACTTTTTTCCCAAAATGCCAATCATGTCCATTGCACGTATATAATTTTGCGATGAATCGTAATTTTATTTAAAGTGTCCATGACATCTATCCATGAACATAGCCCTCTTTCACTGAGGCTTTACGTATCCAAGGCTGACAGAGACCTCAATTTCCATTACATTCGGAAAACATATCTATAGTCCTTAAAAGTTTAAAGTATAAGTTCATCCTAATATCAAAATCATAACATTACCATCGGCGAAACAACTTTTTCCCAGTTAGCCCATCTCATCAATTCTAAAGGTTTTTTTTTTTTGCCAAAATACCTATCATGTCCATTGCACGTGTATGATATTGCAACAAAATGTTCAATATATTATATTTTCAATTGAAACATTACATAATATCATTTTCAGTTTCCGTGACATTTATCCCTTCATATACCGGTAAAGTCCAGACAATTACACCAAAAATTAGCAGAAAAACTTCTCTGGGTATTCATACTTTCTCAAAAATTCACAAAAACCACAGCCGTAGGAAATGTTCAATATATTATATTTTCAATTGAAAGAATACATAATATCATTTTCAGTTTCCGTGACATTTATCCATTCATATACCGGTAAAGTCCAGACAATTACACCAAAAATTAGCAGAAAACTTCTCTGGGTATTCATACTTTCTCAAAAATTCACTAAAACCACAGCCGTAGGAAATAACTGTAAAACTATAGAGTTAGCTTTAAAATCTTCCCTAAATTTAATAAACTTAAGATGATTTCAATTCGCAACCACCAAATGCACCGCATTGAACATTGAACTTTAACCAAACAACTAAAACCCTATCGCACAATCTGAATTTAAGGAAACAACATAAACCAATTAAATTGAATAGTATAGATCGGGAATGTACACTTTGGTCGCTTGGAATTCCTTCTAGGCGTGACTAAATCGGTCGATCCAGGTCCTCCGGCACTCGAGGATGGATTACTAGGGCTCATCACTTCCATGCGAGGATTTTTGAGAATGGTTTTCCCCCTTAAACTAAAGAAATTTTACCCACAGTCGATTAAACCAATGAAGAGGAAGATAAATTGGAAAATCCTCGATCTTTAAACACCTGTTGGTGAATTCAAAGAATTTTACAATCACCAGTGAGTCGTCACTCTTTCCTCTTTGACTTTGATTACTAAAATAGACCTGCTTCTGTAATCCGGAAAATTTAAAAGAATGCTCCAATTTTTCATTGGATTTCTACACGATATATTACATAATTTTTCTATTTAATGTTTTAAGAATTTTGTATTTTAAAAAATTTATATAAGAAAATTATGTATATCAAATTCTTATATAAAGTATTTCACGGATCCGAATCCGTAAAATAATTCATATAATAAAATTCGCGGATCCTGATGGATTGAGTTGGTCTAATGTATAATTTCAAAAAACTCGCGCAAGAAAAATAAATAATTTGCTCTCATATGCTCCTAGAATTATTCTTATTAGGTTAAACATTTGTTACTATAACGATAAATATGTGTTACCGTAAAATAAATAATTCATATTTATCTAAAATAATCGCATAAATGCAAAAAAAAAAAAAAATGATCAAATAAATCTCTAATTTTTACAACTTTATTTTCGTTAATAGAGTGTGATTTTATTATCATGAAGACTTATTTGATCTCAATATTAAATTAAAATATTTAAAATGTGTTAGTAAAATCTATTTCATACCACATATAAGATTTGAGGTAAATATGTGTTATTATAAAATGAACAAACTCAAGACAACACAAGGACAAATATTTTATTTTTTAAGAACTAGTTACATTTTCCGATCAAAAAAAAAAAAAAGAACTAGTTACATGTATATGCCTTTATAATAACACATGTTTGACCTTATGTTAACACACTTGAGATTAAAATTTTATTGTTGTCTTTGCATGAGTTTCTTTTATGAAAAATAAGTTACTATATGAGCACAAATGTATTATCGTATTGAGAATGTGTTATTATATGAACAATTCAAACAAGTAACAAATGCGATATTAATTTCACTTTAAAAAAAAAAAACAAAGATTTATCGTCAAGTTTGCATAAGTTTAGTATTCATCACCGATTTAAGTTTTCTCCACTACTGCTTCTCCTCAATTTGATCTCGTAGTTGAATTCTCGCCGCTGTTTTCCGTCGAATTTCGCTATTTTATCGCCTCCCGATCGCCGTCTCCGCACCGTGGATTATCTTATGTGATTTCTGACCTAATTTGTGCAAAATATTTGCTTTGACCCATTCAATTATGTGACCCCTGTGATTTGCTTCCTTTCCATTTCTAACGCAGACTCGCTCATATATTAATGCCAATTAATTGAAGTCTATCAATAATATTATGTGTAATATGTTGAGTTTTAATTTTTTTAATTAAATTAACAATTACTCCTCCATTCCTAACTATCTTCATATGTGAAGAGACACGATTATTAAGAAAACTTAAATTAGTGTAGGAGAGAGAATAAAGTGTAAGGGTATTTTGGATGGTTGTATAAGATAAAGTGTAGGAGAGAGAATAAAGTAGAATAAATTAAGAGTGACATTTTGAAATGAAATTGATATTGTGAGGGTATTGATATTGAGTATTATTTCCAAATTCGGGGTGTGAAGATAGTTGTGGGACGGACCAAAATAGAAAGTGTAAAGATAGTTCCGGACGGGAGTATTACTTTTAAGCCCACAAACACACACAATTCAACTCCTTTCTTACTTTATACATAAAAATTTACAAAATCACCCTTCAAAAGTAAACTAGTTACTCTACTTTCTTATTTGACAAAAACTTGTGTAAGACTATCTCACGAATTCGTGAGACGGATCTTTCAATCTGTATTCTAGTTATTTGGCATGGACTTTTTGCTTAAGCCCAACACGATTTCAATTTTCATTTGTACATTATTGCTTTTAGTATATAATTATATCACTTTTATTGTATCATTATAAGGGTGTGTTTTGAAACACTACTCACTTTAAAGAAATGATTTTAATTGATTTTTATAGTAAAATTAAAGTGAAGAGTGTTTGAGGAAAAATAAGTGATTTTAAATCAAATTAATAAAGTGAGCGTTTGCAAAAATTCGCTTTTACTAACATTGAGGATAATTATATGTGAGAGTAATTATTATTTTTCTCTTCTCCCAATAAGAACAATTGCTTTTAGAGAATCCAAAAAGTAAAACTTGCTTTGCCAAAACTAATTTTAAGTGCTTAAAGTGGTTGCAAACACTATAGAAGTGATTTTTAAAAAAATAAAATTAAGTGATTCCCTTTATAGAGTTGGGTTTGCAAACACCACATAAATAGTACTTCGATGGAAAAGAAGCAGCCAAATTCTAGTGAACACTTGAATGTCAAATTTATGAGTGGAATGAAAAGATCAATGGCAAGAAGAAAATGAAAACAAAATCAATCTGATCAAAAGCCATCCACTGATTTTGTAGAAAGGAGAAAATATTTTTCCTGTCATAAAGTTTGTCATTTAAAGAAGAACTGTCCTCGAAGGGAAAGAAAACTCAAGACTCTAATGTCTGCAGATGTTGCCATTGCTTTGATAATGGGTACGAAAGTGTGAAGTTCTATCTATTATCGACAACAAGATCTGTCATAATTGGGTACTTGGACTCTGAATTCTCTTTACATATGTGACCTATTAAATTACGGGTTTGTTGATCTAAATGAGTCAAATTGAGGTACTATTCTTCTTGGTAATGATGAAGGTTGCAGATTTCGGGAGCAAATGATTAGAGTGAATTATTGCATGATTTTTAAGGTGAAAAGTATGAATGTTCGTGCATAAAGGTGTTGAGTATCACTCATTTGCACTAAAGGTATTATTATTAGGAGATTGATGGTTTTGCAAGGTGTTTCGTCTCTTTTCGTGGTTTTCGGAAGAATTTGACCATACCGAGCATATAATCATGTACACGGAACAAGATGAACGAGTGGGATGAAAACGGGGTCTTACGCGAAGGTCGGGTCCCAAAATTCCCTGGACTCGACCATAGGTCTAGCCCGGGCGCCTCGGGTCGAGCTTGTAGCTAAGGGAAGAAGTATTGAATTTTTGGGCGAGCTCAAGTCAAATATATACTACAAAAATGTATTTTATACTAAAAGGTTGGCCAGTGAGACGGCAAAGCGCTCTTCCTGTCGCACGAGTGACCGGGTTCGAACCACTGCCAAGGCATTTTTAGGGTTTAATCCATTAGATTAGTGATTCAAGCATTCAAATGTTGAAGATTGTATTTCCATTGAAGAAGAGTCTCAAATGTTGAAGATTCAAACATTAATCATTTCATATTTCATTGTTGAAGATTGTATTTCCATTGAAGAAGAGTTTTAAATGTTGAAGATTCAAGCATTAATCATTTCTTATTTCATTGTGCAATGTGTTTCCATTGAAGAGAAGTTTCAAGTGTTGAAGATTCAAGCATAATTGTGGCCAATTGATATTTGATTTAAATAGTTGAGTATTCGATTGATGATCTTGTTGTGCTTCATGCATGTATTTTCATTTTATTCTTCTTTAGCAATCCTAACTACAAATGAGAATTAAGTTAACATTGTTAGGGATTAATTGATGGAAATATGTGTATGATTGTATGTGTTTGATGCATTGCAATTGAGAGATTTTTGCATTTAGAACTTTCACAATTAGGCATTGTATGATTAATAGAGATATTGTTGTATGATGTTCAATGCTCTTGTTGTGACAAAGATTATAGCTCTTTAAATACCAAGGTTAGGAGCTAGGATTAGTAGTTTATCTTAGGTGGAAGAGTTGAGGGCGAGGGTTGATTATGGCGAGGAGGCGAACTCCGCTCTATTCCATGCGAGGAGACGGGAGGGCGACCAGCAAGCATTGGCGAGGAGGAGGCCACCAAGGGTTATCCACGCGAGCATCCATTCCTCGCCATTTAATATGGCAGGAATACGTGTGCCTTGATCGGAGGATCCATCCCATCGAGCTAAGGGACATTCCTATTGTTAGACGGAGTGACTCACTCCCATTGGTGGAGAAGCTCATCACCGATCGGTCAAGGAAAATAAGGCCCATGCATTTAATGCATGCATTAGATTTTCTTTTAAAAGATTTAGGGCGACACATTTGTAATATAAATAGGTCCTGTTGGTGATAATAAAAGGGATCGAGAATCCAAGGGAAAAATACTTAAGACTGAGCCGAAAAACCTTAGTAATTCTCTATGTCATATTTATTGTTCTTACTAGAACTCGAATACCATTAAATCACCCAATTATTGGTGTTAAATCCATTAATAGCACTCACCGCTCAAATCAATGTATTCCAAATCAGTTATTCCTATAAACTAGATATAACCCGAGAGATTATTGGGGACTGTTTTATTCGTATAACAATAATTGGTGCACTGTGGAAAGCTTGCAAAAAGCCCATCAAGATCATATCGAAGCCAAGGAGTCAATTATTTACTCAGAGAAATCTTTGTTTTTCTCCTTGAAATTTTTAATACTCTATTGAGAAGTCAAAATCGAGTGCGCGAAGTACTCCGAAGAGAAAACTTGGCTGATCAATCCCCGTAAGATAGGACCCCGATCCGCGGCTCCAACATGCTCCAGCCCATTCCAATCCGGGAATACCAAACGCTTGAGCGGGTTACGGCTGCTATTAGGCACTTGAGGCAAGAGGTAGGGAATTAACCTCACACCATCAACCTACGTAAGGATCGGGGCCCCATGCGAGACAACGGGGCAAAAAGACACATGGTAGAGGAAGTGGCCGAGAGTGGCCACGTAGGAGCCTGGTTCCGCAACGGATTCGGGACAACGATCGGTATTCCGTCGTCTGGGCTCACCTCCACGACCTCGAGAGGCGCCGAGGAGGTAGAGGTCAACTCTCAAGCCCCGAATCCTCGTGCAAACCCGGATCCCATCCGACGTCTCCCATCCAGACCGCATAGGTCCACTAACTAAAGATGGTCCCCGCGGATCGATCCTTGGCTGCACAGGACCGGCCCCATCGGCCCCGATAGGAAACTCACGTGATACCTGCTGGTTGCGATGCAAAAGAAGATAGATGACATGGAAGGACGATTCGATGCTAGGGAGGGGCATTTAAAGAGGAACATGGCCTCTGAACCACTATCGATGGATATTGAGCAAGCCCCAATCCAATCAAAAATTGTCCCACTCCAAGCTCGGTTGTACGAAGGAAAGTCGACCCGGAACCCACCTCAAGAAATTCAACATCTACATGACGGGGCGTGGAGCGTCGACGCGACAAGATGCCGCCATTTACGTTAACTTTGGGCGAGCTAGCTCACAAGTGGTACGTAAATCTTCCTCCCAGTCTATCAATAACTTCGGGGACTAGGCAGCCGGTTCCGAATATTTTGCGGCTAAAATTGTAAGGCCGTAAAACCGCCGAGGCTCATGGCGATTAAGCAAAAGAAGGAGGAGAGCGACGAGGCATATCTCGATCGCGTCGATGGAATCATCCTCACAGTGAACCTATCGGAGATGAGCTCCAGCTTGATGCAAGAATGAGCCGGCACGGGGCGGAGTCACACTTGTTCCGTCATCTAACGAAAAAATACCCCACATTATACTCGAGTTCGAGCACGAGCCGGGGACATGATTACTCGGCAGAAGCTTCTCGCCCGGAGGTTGGGCGAGGGAAAGAAGAGGTCGGCGAGCGGGCAGAGCAACCCAAGGCTCCTCCGACTAAGAAGGGCACCGACAATGGTAGGAGGTTTAGTGGAAATAAGGCCCTGTGCACTTTCAAAGCTTCGAGGCTCCGCCGCCCGGCCGAGATGCAAGTACTTGAGGTCCTCGAGGTTACCCCGGCCTATGTCTATAACAATATGAAGTCTTCTGAGTTTTCCACAAATCTCGCCCATTAAAGCCGATGCAAGCCGACTCAATGGAAACAAATTTTGCGCATTTCACGATCTTTGCGAGGGCACAACACAAGTGAATACCGGGACCTTCCGAAATAACTTTGGCGACTATACGAGGCGGGAAGTTGGAAGATTTCGTGAAAAGACAGCCACCAAGGACTCGATCGAGATGAGCGAGGATCTCCACGCAGCAGAGAGAGCCCGAGGAGCAAGGACCTCCTAGGCGCGAACCAAGAGCCGAGACCGCCGCTCCAGGTGGCCGTTGAACACACTTTCAGCGGCGATGATGAGCCACCGGAAAATCACCAAGGATGACGCATTTATGTAATCACTCCTAGTAGAAGCACAGGGGATTGGTCCCGAGTTGGACACTTGTCCAACGGAAAGCGGAAGGCCGAGATCCGGTCGATCGACAACATTCACCTCATAGCCCTCCGGACCCAACAATCTCTAAGGTAGCAATTTCTTTTCCAACTCGGCCGAGAAGGTCTCCTCCTCCCGAAAGATGACGCCTTGGTCATCTCGGCGAATATCCTGGGAATGGCCGTTGTGGTCTTGATCGACAATGGTTGCTACTACAATATCATCTTTAAGAGCGTCTTTGGACCAGCTCGGAAACCTCGCAAAGTTCATCAAGCCTTATGATTGCAAGTTATAAATAGATTGATATTATTCGAATAAAATGAGAATTAAAAGATATCATGATCGCACTAGAAACGTACTTTGAGCGAGGTCACCTCTTGCAAAAATCAAGTCGCCGGAAAGTCCCCCTTATCACGGGGGACCGTGGCGCAGAGCATCTCAACTCGCTTGTACCTAAATAAGTCGATCGGGTGCACACGAATGTACCGACATTCAAGTCTTCCGGCGAGCTAGTCTCTCGTGGCAGCACCACCCGCAATATGATTGCAAGTTATAAATAACCTCTCATGACGGACAAATAAGTTTCGCAGTGAGGACCATCCTCGCGGCGAGCGAAAGCCTTGTGGTAGAAATTAGACTTCCCATCGAGCACAAGACTCTTAGCGAGTATGTCTCCAAATGAGCGAGAGAGCCTCGCCAACAGGTCTCTCACTCTTAGTGAGCACATCTCCAGATGAGCACGAGAGGCTCACCGTCAGGCTTGTCTCTCGGCGAGGTCGTTACCTTTATTCATGTTTCATTATTGGGACTGACTTATTAATCTTCCGATTGTGATTCTTTTTTATTATGCAGAATTTAAAAAGTTTGAAGAAAAGGGGCGAACACGGATCCTTGGATAAAGATATTCATTAAGATGCGAGACGGCCATAGGCCGATTACAAAAGCCCGAAGGTGAGAATAAAACCCTAAACCTTAAACCAAATAAATTACAAGATTTATAAGGGGAGGAGAGGAATGCTTGGTCGCCTTATTCAGAAGGCAACCGCTATTTAAAAATGCTCACCTTCCTTGCTCGAGGGGGCAACCGGTACTTTATGGAGGAAACCATTACTTTAAGCGAAGACCATTCTTGGAGAAGGGTTTTCCTTTGCTCCAAGACAGCTTTTCTATGCATAATGACGGTTTAGGATTTACGGTTTTCCTCTACTCGAAGAAGTCCCTCCCCGTAGGCGATCAGCCCTCTGTGGCCCCAGGGTGCGTTGATCACCGTCTCCCATTCCTCCGGCAGCTCACGCGTGGTTCCTCGGTGCAGCGGGGCCTCAAACTTCGGGAGCGGCGGGTTCCTCTTCTTTGGGTTTCACCAGCTTGCTCTGGGCGAGGAAACCAAGAGAGGTCAACACCATACTTGGTCGCCAAGTCCCGAAACCGGAGCTCAAATGCGGAAGGGACCTCGTGCTCGGGTCGATGGCGTATTCTTTGAAGTACTCCCCAAGCACAACGGATGCCGTGGCAAAGGCGGACTGATGCGGCGTGCGGATACCATCGGTGAAGGCCATGTGGTAGGCATATTCGAGAAAGCCCTTTGGGTTCGGTGCGAGGTCCACGGGGCGGGAGTGCCCGGCTCGGCGATCTTCCTTTGGAGCATCCCAACCTCGCCGAGCCAGCCTCCTCCGCTCTCTCGGCATTCCACCGAGCTCCATCCTCGGCTCGCAGTGAGCTTGGTCGGCTTGCTTCCTAGCCGACTCGGCCTTTGCCACCTTAGCCCTCTCGGCCTCCCGGCTTCTTCTCCGCCTCCACCCCTGGCGGTCTTCATCATCGACTCCATTTTGGCTTTCTCCGAGACAAGCCTCCAATTGGCCTTTTCTATTTTTTCCGCCCTTGCCTCCGCCTTCTCGGCCTCGCCTCCGCCTCCTTCCTCGCCTTTTGAAGCTCCGGCCTCTCACGTCGGATCGCCCGAAGGCGGCGCTATACTCCTTTTCTCGGGTGGTGAGGGCCGGTCTTGTTGCCGCGGTGGTCCGCCAAGGCGAGCACGTGGGCAACAGGTGGCAGCCTCGGTGGAGTAGTGAGCGCCGTCATCGAAGTTTTCTAGTCCACAAGGCGGCTGTGTCGCCCATCCCATTGGCAATGAAGGGAGGCAGATTGGATCCCGCCACCGGCCTCTTTACAAAGAGGTAATCATTCGGGAGGGCGATCGGTGGAAGGATTCCTAAGCATAAACAAGTTAGTAAAGATTCGGGCTTACTTTCAATAGATTACGGGCAAAGGTACTTACTCTGCTATCTTTTCGGGTCGACACCGAAGAGGGTGTTCCTCCACCTATCCGAGCATGGCTAGTTTCCGCAGAAGGCGAGGTATGACCCTCGGCTGGCCCTTTGACGCTTGCTAAGACGGATGCCAAAGCCTTTGTTGGCGGACACCTCCAGACATTGTCGCCCGGATCAACCCTCTCCCTTCGCGGAGAATCATGGACCGGGCCAGGTGCCTCGCCCTCTAGATGCTTCTTCTTCAATCCCGAAGGGGGCCCGATGGTCTCTCCTCGGCTCCTTTCACCGAGTAGGAAGGGGTGACGTTGCGCCCCGTGCGGTGTTGCCGCTGGAGTGGGTTTCTACCGAGGAACAGTGTGAACAGGGGCCCGACCCGTTGTCCCCACCGCGCGAAGAAAGACATTTTTAAACTTCCCCATTAGTCTGCGCGGGCGGAGTGGAATGCACGGGAAAGTGAGGAACTGCATAAGATCAAGCAGAGAAAAACAGTTAGACCATGCTCGTTATTCTCCGAGAAGTACAAGAAATATTTGGCAACAAGCGAGGCTTACCAAGGTCCGAGCCCAAGTTGCGAGGAAAGCGAGAACAAGCGAGCTTCCTCCTAAGTTCGTTGCTATTTAAGACCTTCCGCGAGCATTTTTATTGGCGGCTTGGAGGCAATCTCGTACACAAGACGAAAATCCCAGCTCAGTCGTGAATGCTCGGGACCTCGATTCCCGCACAACAAAGAAAATTAGATCAGTTGATTTCTCCAAAGTTAAGGATCATAAGCCTTACGAGCTGCGCGGTGGTGGAAGGACGTGGGGATTTCAATATATGTGTCCGTATTATAGCCATGACATCCAGGTTCTCCGAGACGAAGAACCACTTCGTCGCGGTTCTTGTACAATTTTGAGGGAATTCCCGGATGAAATTTTTCTTCCTCATTTTGAGGTATATCGCGGGTTTCCCCTCATAGAGTTGGAAGATGAAATTCATCTCCGCAGGGGTTGGCATTCGGTACAACCCTAGGCGGCCAACGAGTGTCATGAATGAGAAGATCGCCAGCCACCCATGAGGATGGAGCTGCATCGGAATAATCCCCCATGCGTTCAACAGTGAGAAACATTAGGGGTGTAGCGGAAGCGAAACCAGCCTCCATCATGAAGTAGTTTATCGCCACCATGCCGGGTAGGGGTTGGTCTGGGTGCTCGTCTCTGCGAGGAATATGGAGGCGAACATCCGTAGGGATCTCCCAATCATCGCGCCAGAATGAAGCTCCTCGCGGGTAATATCGCTCTTCCAAGCATCACCATTCATCGCCCGGCCGCCTCGGCGCATCGGATCATCTAGTGGGTCCGCTTGAGGAGGTGCGTGGGCATGATTCCATATATATCTCGTAATCAAATTATGGAGGGGTCCCCGCCAGCTCGTTCATAAGTTCAAGCCGGGCGGAATGAGCAGCTTTGACCTCGCGAAATGCGCTTTCCTCTTCGGCCTCACGAGCGTCTTCGGCGAAGGCTTGAACACCTTCAAGCAGCAAGCTCGCCAACCACCTCATCCATGGTTTGGTCCGGAGCGGGATCGGATTCACCACTTTCCTCGGGAGAAGTGGCGGCTGGAGCGCCCCCTTCCCAGCAAGGGTCGTCGACATTCAAGTCACCCAATTCTTCGAAAGGGGCATTCCCAGAGAGATCCCCTGGAATCCCGGTAGATACAAATGTGGTGCGCCGCCGGTCGAGGCACGAATGTACTCCCAAAGAGGTTCTCCAGGCTGTCGGTTTTAGAGGGTTGCCACGAACCCGAACCAGCCGTTGGGACTCTGGCAAACCCACTCTAGTATAACTTTCGGCGGTTGGAGGGTTTTGCCGACTTGATTCTCCACGTCTTTTCATCATCCACCCAAATTTAAAAAGAAAGGAAGAAGAAAAAGTTTTTACCTTGTGTAGAATTTTGGGGATCGATAGAAAGTTTCAAAGGGTGCCGTGATCAACCTTGAAGAGAAATTGCTTTGAAGATTTTTTAGAAGGACGAAAAGTGTTTTCAAAGGGCTCTAGTCCCCCTTTTATAGATTTATCGGGGGACTTTGGAGCAATTTTCCAAAAATGGAAAAGCGGGGGTTCGAGGAAAATTTCCCAAAAATAGGTGCCTCTTTCTTAAAAATGCACGTGTGGGTCAACGCGCGCGTGAAACATAATCATGATGACAATTCACGCGCCCCATCACCACCATCGATCACGTCGTAAATTCAATCAACGCCTCGTTTAAAGCAAAAGTCGCAGCGCATAATTACACCCGAAAACCCAAGGGATGCCATTTCTCACCCCGCCAACCGGTCACCTCGCCAAAGGAGCACTTCGCCAACCGATCACCTCGCTAAAAGGTTCACTTTGCCGAAAGTCTTTTGCCCAAGTGCCTCCCCGCCAGAAATCTTTTCATAATCTAGCGAAGGAACCAACTTGATCTCCCTAGAACCGCGAGGACCAAGCCGGGGCAATTGTTGTAAAAGATTATAGCTCTTTAAATACCAAGGTTAGTAGCTAGGATTAATAGTTTATCTTAGGTGGAAGAGTTGAGGGCGAGGGTGGATTATGGCAAGGAGGTGAACTCCGCTCTATTCCATGCGAGGAGACGGGAGGCGACCAACAAGCGTTGGCGAGGAGGAGGCCACCAAGGGTTATCCACGCGAGCATCATGCCTCGCCATTTAATGTGGTAGGGAATATGTAATGCCCGGAATTGAGAAAGTTGACCCTCGGGTCCGACGTCCTAAACCCGAGTCGTCACTTAGTGAAATATAAAAACCGAGCCGTAAAATTTCTTTTGAATAACAACCAATTAAGTTGCAGCGGAAAAATTTGAGAATCATTTTACTTAGTGAAGAGGAACTCTTTTAAAATAAAAGATCAATATCTACTTTGATCAAATCATCCGGCGAGTACAACTCCCGGGGGAGATAATAACATAAAAATTATTAAAGTATTCATTACAAAAGGTTGAAAGTTACCGAGACGATTTATTTATTAATTAAGAGAGAGTGGAAAGCGGTCGTCTACCGCAGCTCCCGGCCTCATTTTCGCAACCTGGAAATATTAAATTTGGGAGAGTGAGATAGGAATCTCGGTGGGTAACCTCGTATCTTTGTTACACATTGACAGAAAACCCGAATATAATTGAATCTTTTATTCTTCTCTTATCTTTAGTTATGCGTTGCGGCATTTAGCCCATTTGTACAAGGTAATCTTGATTTATAAGATTTTCATCCTTCAACTTTATTCGATTAAGAGATTCATCTTTCTTTGCGAGCTTAGTATATATATATATATAGCACATTTGAGATGGCACGCTAGTGCGTCCGATCCCCGTAATCACATTGTGGAATGGCACGTTTAAAACGTCCGAGACCCGTAATTCTCCGTCCCAAATGAGGTGGCACTAGTGGCATTTCGCACACAATCCAAACCCTCTACCATCCTTATTGCTCCCGTTTATATAGGGCTTCGCCTCTGTAGATCTATTGATCAATAGAGATAATAACTCTCGTATGTAACATATAAAAACAAATAATCAAAGTAAAAGAAATTCGTTCTCGTATATTCTTATAGCTAGGAGTTGTGCATTTGCATGCTTTTGAGTTGTTTGCGTCTTTCGGTAAAACTGTTTATGTTTGATTCAGGAAACCGACAAATGCCTATATAACATTAACTAGCTATACGAGATAGTGTCACCCACTGGAGAACTTTTCGAGAAAGTCTAACTTTTGATTGTTTAGGCCTCTCGTGACGCAAGTCTCGGTCTCTGGTTCCGACCGTACTCTACCTACCACAATTCGTATGTTTAGTTCGACAACTCTTTTGTCCATTAGAAACTTAGGTTCTTGATCTTATTGCGCAAGGCTTTGAACGAAGAAGGGGTACTTTATTTTATTAAAAACTTCTAAGGGTTAAATCCTATGTCTAACGGCTTTGTTAGTGTACTACGGTTTGTGGGTTCCGAATTTGAGACTTTCGGTTCCGTTCATTTTCAAGAAAACACGTAAGACACTCAAGTATATGCATTCATAAAGTATCACATATAACATTTGATATTCAAACATGCATTTCATTAAAAGTTTTGGCCATTTAATTTGTCAAGTACTAGTCAAATGAAGAAACAATACCTATACATGCACAAATGAAATAAAATACTTAGACTCGTTGGAAAATTATGAAATTTTAATATGTTGTACACCTTTCAGTGTAGAACAAAGTTTATTAAGGGTTCGAGTTCATTTGAGTTACGAAACTATAGCAGATTTTGTAATAAGGACTCTAAATTTCTGTTTCGGCAAAAACAATGACCTTAACTTATAAAATCCATAACTCTCTGCAGAAACATCCAAAAATTATGAAATTAAAACATGTGGTGCATCACTCAACTATGAAAAACTTTAATTCAGGGACCCAAGCCATTTGACTTACGGATTCTGTCCAGAAAAATCGTGAACATTCAATCCATCGTTTGGCTCGGTTACTGGACATGTCTTACGAGAAAATTCATAACTTATTGGATACTCGTTTAAAAATCACCAAATTTAAGGATCTTGTTATAAGAAGGTTGTAGGTCATTCATGAATTTTTCCATGATTTATACAATAGTCTAACTGGAAAAATAAATTCGTGCAACACAGAATAACCCTATGCGTCGAACGCCGACCAGGTACTCAGAAAACGAATTTTATCTCATAAATTACTAAACGAAATATTATGATTTTTGACTATGATTTACAACACATCAAGGGGAACATCCCAGATTTTTCCTAGAATTTTATAACTAGCAGAAAGGGAAGAAATAAAAGAAATGAGTCACTGCTCCCAGTTTCGGATCACTTCCGACACGTAATCGTTCATGATTTTATTCTCAGTATACAAAAATCCAGTGGCCATGAAAATTTAGTATGTTATTCTACACTTCAAATACTACATCTAGGAAATTTTTCATGATTTTTAAACGGGTGGAAAGGTCCGAATGAATTTTACAAAAACGGGTCAGTGGGTAGGGCATGGTTTTGGCAGCTTCATGTTTCAAGTATAACTTCACCATTTTGACTCCAAACACCAAAATTCCAACTCAAGCACTCCATATAAGATCATATCATGTAAAAGGAGTTCTTAGGGCCTCATATAATATTTCTCCTGAATTTCTAATCTTAAGAAGAAGGGTAAGACTTAAGAGGGAGTTTAGGGACTTACCCTTGGAGATTTTCTTCTTCCTCTTGAGAGCCCCAAAACTTTTTGTTGTGTGGAAGAATGAAGAGGGCAGCAACCTATTTATAGAAGGGAGGAAGGGGGAGGGGGACGACAGTTTGGGTGATGGGGAGGAATTTGGGAGAGGTAGTACACTAGGCATGGCATTTAGAGTGTTGTTTTGGATAAAAAGGTACCATTGGCAACCAAGGGGGCTTAGCCCACTTGGCCACCGGGCTCCTCACTTAAGTGGGAGACTGGGTTCGATTCCCTTTGGGAACGAATTGGAGTGGGAGGTATAAGGAGACTTGGAGTATTTGGAATGGTAAGGAGACTTGGCGAACTAACTTCTAACCACTAACAACTAACATTTACCGATCAAAAAAAAAAAAAAAAAAAAAAAGATACCATTGGCACTATTCCCCCTTTAACCTCCCACATGGCCGGTTATTTTTGGGCATTTGGGCTGTCATTTTGGTAGCCCACTCTTCAATACAGTATTGTAATCTCGACATTGAATTTTCGGTATTTTTCGGTTCGAGTTTCGGCTCAGAAAATTTATTAAAACGCACGACGGAGAACAAACATTTTTCTTAGGGTTTTCTTGAGTGTTTCTCACCTTTAAAGGACTATTGGTAATTAATCATTATTAAACAAATCCGATTACGAATGTGAGTTCGAAAAGTATCGATAGATTTTCGGGTTGGAAAACCGTCGTCAGTTGGAGAAAAATTAAGAAAATCACATATGAAATTGGAATAAAATAAAATGATCCCTAAACTTAGAAAATTAAATATAAAACCCTATAATTGGGTTTTGGATTATTACGAATACGTGTGCCTTGATTAGAGGACCCATCCAATCGAGCCAAGGGACATTCCTATTGTCGACGGAGTGGCTCACTCCCATTGGTGGAGAAGCCCATCACCGACTTATCAAGGAAAATAAGGCCCATGCATTTAATGCATGGATTAGATTTTCTTTTTAAAAGATTTAGGGCGAGACATTTGTAATATAAATAGGTCCCGTTGGTGATAATAAAAAGGATCGAGAATCCAAGGGTGTAACGCCCGGAATTGAAAAGTCGACCTTTGAGGTCCCGACGTCCTAAACCCGAGTCATCACTTAGTGAACCATAAAATCGAGCCAAAAAAATTTCTTTTTAGAAGGCAAAGCTATTCATTTGAGTTGCAGCGGAAGATTTCACAAACACTTATTTAAGACGTATGAACCATATTCATAACTAAATGAAGAGATTAATCGTTTGACAAAAGTCACCCGGTGAGTCTAAGGTTCAACTCTCGGGAAAATCGTAGTGACGAGTCTTTAACAAAAATACAAATTTTCATAAAGATATAAAGCGACCCATTTAGATAAAAGGAGAGTGGAAGCGGGTCGCCTATTGCGGCTCCCGGGCCTCAATCTCGTGACCTGAAAAATATTAGTTATAGGGTGTGAGATAAAATCTCGGTGGATGACACATCTGTCTGTTATCTGATTGACAGAAATCCCAAAATAGTTGAATGTTTTATGCTTTATTCTCATCTTTCGTTATTTACTTCCTTGTTATGGCATTGTGTACATTTGTATAAGGTAATTTTCCGTTATAAAATTTTCATCCTTTAACTTCCGTTCGATTAAAAATTCATCTTTCTTTAAAACAGCTTAGTACATAAATATAACACGTATGAGATGGCACATGATAGTTTCCTATCACATCCGATCTCCGTAATCACATTGTGGAATGACACGTTTACACGTCCGAGACCCGTAATCATCACTACAACATAACTTAGATTATGTAACACCCCTAAAATTGTTACCTATTGTGCATAAAGTGTTACTTAATAAGTGTTACCTAATAAGTGTTACCTAATAAGTGTTACCTAATAAGTGTTACAACATGGTGTTACATAAAGTCATTTATGTTGTATTGCATATTGCGGAATGACACGCTTACACGTCCGAGACCCGTAATCATATGGGAGGGCACATGATAGTTTCCTATCACATCCGGACCCCGTAAACTTTCATCAATGGGAGGGCACATGATAGTTTCCTATCACATCCGACCGTAAACTTTCATCAATGGGAGGGCACATGATAGTTTCCTATCACATCCGACCCCGTAAACATTCATCATATCATATAGGGCAGTAAAATAAAACTCATCATTGGACGATCATACATTTAAGTTATACATTCACACGCTTTTGGTATTTGCATCTTTCGAGAAATCTGCTTATGTTTGATTCAGAAAACTCGACAATACAGTCCATATAACATTAACTAGCTATACGTATAGTGTCACCCACCTGGAAACTTTTAAGAGAAAGTTTAACTTCTTGATTGCTTAGGCCTCTCGTACGAAATCTCGCCTCGGTTCCGACCGTACTCTACCTAGCACAATCCGTATGTTTAGTTCGACAATTCTTTAGTCCGTTAGAAACTTAGGTTTTTGGTCTTATTGTGTCTTCTAAAACTAGGCTTTGAATGAAGAAGGGATACTTCATCTTATCAAGAGCTTCTATGGGTTAAATCCTATGTTTAACGGCTTTGTTAGTGTACTATAGTTTGGGGGTTCCGAATTTGGGACTTTCGGTTCCGTTCATTTTCAAGAAAACACGTAAGACACTCAAGTATATGCATTCATAAAGTATCACATATAACATTTGATATTCAAACATGCATTTCATTAAAAGTTTTGGCCATTTAATTTGTCAAGTACTAGTCAAAAGAAGAAACGATACCTATACATGCATAAATGAAATAAAATACTTAGAATCCTTGGAAAATTATGAAATTTTAATATGTTGTACATCTTTCAGTGTAGAACAAAGTTTATTAAGGGTCCAAATTCATTTGAGTTACGGAATTATAGCAGAATTTGTAATAAGGACTCTAAATTTCAGTTTCGGCAAAAACAGTGACCTTAACTTATAAAATCCCTAACTCTCTGAAGGAACATCCAAAAATTATGAAATTAAAACATGTGATGCATCACTCAAGTATGAAAAACTTTCATTTAGGGACCCAAGCCATTTGACTTACGGATTCTGTCCAGAAAAATCGTGAACATTCAATCCATCGTTTGGCTCGGTTACTGGACATGTCTTACGAGAAAATTCATAACTTATTGGATACTCGTTTAAAAATCACCAAATTTTATAATATTGTTATAAACAGGTTTTAGGACATCCATGAATTTTTCCATAATTTATTACTTAAGCAAAACTGGAAAATAAATTCGTGCAACACAGAATAGCCCTATGCGTCGAACATCGACCAGGTACTCAGAAACGAATTTTATCTAATAAAGTACTAAACGAAAAATTATGATTTTTGACTATGATTTACAAAACATCAAGGGGAACATCCCAGATTTTTCATAGAATTTTATAACTATCAGAAAGGGGAGAAATAACAGAAATGAGTCACTGCTCCCAGATTATGCACATTTACGTCACACATATTTCCACGATTTTATTCTCCTTACACATTGACCAGAAAATTATGAAATTTAAACATGTTGTTCTAGACTTCAAATAATACATCTAGGAATTTTTCCATGATTTTTAAACGGGTGGAAAGGGTCCAAATGAATTTTACAAAACGGGTCAGCAGCTAGGGCATATACTTCGGCAGTTTCATACTTCAAGTATAACTTCACCATTTTGAATCCAAACACCATAATTCCAACTCAAGCACTCCATATAAGATTAAAGCATATCAAAACAAGCTCTTAGGGCTTCCTAAACTATTTTTCCTAAGTCTTCTAAGCTAAGAAGGCATAAGACTAAAAGAAATAGCTAGGAGGCTTACCCTTGGAGAGTTTCTTCCCTTTCTTGAGAGCCCCAAAGCTTTCCTCTTGGTGTGGGAAATGAAAGAGGGTAGCAACCTATTTATAGAGGAGAAGGAGGAGGTCCATGGCTGATTTGGATGGTGGGGAGGAGATTAGGGAAAGAATAGGCTTAAGTCTAATTGTACCTATCCTAGGATTTTAGAAGATTTTTGGTTAAAGGATACAAGCTAGGCTCACTTCTCTCACTTACCTTCACATGGCCGGCTGTTTTGGGGTTTTGGGCTGTCCTTTTGGCAGCCCACTCTTTAATACAGTATTGTGATCTCGACGTTGAATTTTCGGTATTTTTTGGTTCGAGTTTCGGCTCGAAAATTTATTAAAACGCAGCGATTGGAAAACAAATATTTTTCATTAGGGTTTTCTTGAGTGTTTCTCACCTTTAAAGGACTCATTGATCATTATTAAACAAATCCGGATTACGGATGTGAGTTCGAAAAGTATCGATAGATTTTCGGGTTGAAAAACCGTTAAATCGATTGGAGAAAAATTAAGAAAACCACATAGAATTTAAATCAATCAATAAAATAAATCAAACTTAGAAAATCAAATATAGAACTCTAGGTTTTGGTTTTGGGTTATTACAAAGGGAAAAATACTTAAGACATAGCCTAAAAACCTCAAAGCAATTCTCTGTGTCATATTTATTGTTCTTACTAGAACTACGAATACCATTAAATCACCCAATTATTGGTATTAAATCCATTAATATCACTCATCGCTCAAATCAAGCGGCGAAGATGAACGAGGCTAACTTCTTTTGATTATTTAAACGCACCAACTAGTTATGAAATCACATCGACACTCTACTCTTGTCCGAAGACCGAACCTTGATATCTGCTCCGTATTTTCCCAACACATAAAATAATCAACCGCAAGTGTACGGTGTCTATCCTAGTGCGGTAAGTACGAGTCGATCCCACGAGAGAAGGGTTAGTGTAAAAGTTATGTGCGTTGTCCCGATTCTATCTCGACACCGAACGATTCTAGAATCTAAGACTAAATCTAAATGCTATCTAAAATTGCCACTAAGAAAGCAAATAAAATAGCCCAACCCAACTCAACAACAAGCTAAAATAAATAAAACAATAAATGAAATGTGGTCCTAGGGAGTTGCTACACCTAAATATCCATCTATGGTAAAACACTAAATTCAAATGGTATTAGTGATGATTTTGTAAGGTGGGTCACTAAGCAAGAGTTAGAATGATTAATTAAATCCAATCAACTCAAAGGAAAATTAAACTAGCATGCATCTCTACCCTACTAGCATAATCAACCCAATAAACCCCTAAGACCCTCAATACCTTCCCACTAATTAATCTTTTTCAAGCGATAATTAATAAGTCATGTGTCCAAAAGGTAAATTGTTGGATAAAATTTCTCAATTAAACTAAAACAATAATAATTAAAGCACACAATCATGGGCAATAAAAGCATGCTTATAATAAATGATAATTTGAACACATAAATAATAATCACCAACAAATACCAAATAAAAGAAGAATTAAACCATAGATATCAATTTGGGGTTCACAATCCCTAGAACCAAAATGGTTCTAGGAAAATTCCTATATAATCAAACTATTACAAAATTAAAGGACAAAAATGAAAATAAAAGAGAGAGAAAAGGAAGCTTAGTCTCTTGGGGATGAAAATCTATGCAAATCCGAGCTCAAAACATATTTTCTTGCTCCAAAATGATGAAACTTGAGGGAGAAGGCACAAAACACCTTCAAGTGTGTGTGAGTGTGTGTATATTGCTGCTACCGTGTGTGTTCTAATTTCCCCAATCTTCTTTTATTCCCACTGCTAATTCACGCTGGAAAATCTTCCTCAACCTACACGTGTGGCACGCTCCCATTTGTGGACAACAAAAAGAATTCACGCAAGAAAGAAAACGTGTTCGCGATAATTGCTGCTGCAAGTGCCGCTCGACTCGAGTCAGGCGGCTCGACTCGAGTCAGGCGGCTCGACTCGAGCGAGCGGTGGTTCGGATCGAGGGCGAAGGGTCTGGGTCTGCGGCGAGAAAGGCTCATGCCAGCGGATTTGCAGCGGCGAGGGAAGAGCGACTCCGACGAATGCAGGGGCTGTGCACGGAAATGGCAGCGACGAGTAGTGGTGGACGACGGCGACGCTGTATGGTGTTGTCGGAGAAACCCGCGACGGCGACGGCGCGCTGGAATCGGCGGCGGTTGGTGAATGGGAGGTGCGGCGGTTACGTCGGTGATGGGTTCCGTTTCTGTATGGTGGTGAGGCGGTGGTGATCGGATTTGTGTGGTGGTTGGTGCTTGAATGGTGGTTGGATTGTTGTTTTGTAGATTGGGATTGCACTGGTACGAAGGGTATGCTTGAGAACGACGATGGTGTACTTATCAATATGGTGGGTGCGATGTGTGCTGGCATATGGGTGCATTGCCTAATCTATTGGGTGTAACTCGGTTTTGTGTTTTTCACCGTCCCAACTTCGTTCGACCGTATCTTTTGCATACGACGTCCGTTTGACCCGATTCTTTTTGCGTTGCAAAGCTCTCTCGGCCCTCTTTATTTCCATTTCCTCCAAAATTGCCTCAAACATCGAACTCAATTTTGGTGAAAGGCTTGTTCTTTGCATAAAATACGATCAAAAGCTACAAAATAAGCATAATACCTTCCACAACTGTTAAGCTCACAATCATACTAATTAGGGTGAAATTGCTCATAAAATAGATAAAAAAATAAGCAATTAAATCACAATAAAATCATGCAAAAATCACCCGAATCAAACCCCCCAACTTAAAATGTTGTTTGTCCCCAAACAACGAGAAAATAAAACATGAGGGTGATATGATTGCATCAAAGTTCATCGGACACAAAACATTATCGGGACATCAAGTTCTCTTTATAACAACAAATCTCATAGTGTTGCAATCAACTAACCATCAAACATGCTATGCTTTAAAAATGCAAACTCAAGTACTTCGTCAATGTTACTCTCAAGGAGTGTTTCTCTCTACACACAAGATAATAGGACGTGTTTACTCTCAAAAATCAAAAGACACAAGTGTACTACCATATGCTTGCCAAACATCTACACTCTTACCATGCATTCATGCTCAATTCAAGAATCAAAGAGGGCTTTTCATTTGGTTGTAACGTTGGTTCTTTGGTCAAGGTGAGACAATTTGGATTGAGTGACTAACAAAACTAGTGGTGAGCGAGAGATAAAGACGCATAGACACACCTCAAAAACTTCTCAATATAAAGTTGCAATTGCGCGGATTGCAACTCAAAAAATTCTAACTCCCACCTTTTTATTTGTCATCTCTAAGCACATTTTTTCCATCAACCATTGAACACTTTTGAATATTAAGCTCTACCAAATTCTTTGCACACAAAGAGAGTTTCTTCTCATTTTTTTTTCTTTTCACACTAACTCAATCTTGTCTTGTGCATTCATGTCTCATCTTTTTCTCATTCTTTTTCTCATTTCACTTACACACCAAGTAATTCCACCAACTTCACAATTAAGCTCAATTAACCTCCTTATCCACATTAAAGCTCCACTAGTTCATTGGGACAATTTAGGCTCATTAAGAAGGACAATTTGGTTAATACATGTAGGTTGCCAAAGAAGTAGGATAATAAGCTCAAGTTGGCTAACTACGGAGAAATTTCATTGGGTAGGAAAAATTTGGCAAAGTGACTATTAGAACAAAGATGGCCTATTATCCTCTTCAAAAATCTCACAAAAATAATTAGCTTAAATAAGACACTTGACAAGTTCTAGAGCACACGAGCATGCATGACACTCACATGAAGAAATTAGACCCAAAATGTATGCATGTCTAATAGGCTCTAAAGCTCACGGGCTCAATGAACATGGACAAAGTACCATCATAAGCATCAATCATCACACAACTAGCTATCATGCAAGCATCAAACTTCACCAATCAATTCATCATTTTAGCAAAAACTCAACAATTACCAATCACCAATGAACACGTTTGCAATTCAACGACAATAACTCTATCTCACAACACAACCTAAAATCTAGCCCCACGGCGTGCGCCAAAGTGCAAGAATGTGACTCCTAGTAGAATGGTGCGCCGGTGCAAAAATAACAAGAGTAGCAATAAAAAGCAAACAAACACTCAATAAATAACCCCCAAACTTAGAATTTCACTATAGGTGAGAATTCTAAGTTTGGGGCATCGAAAACTACCTCTCTCCTTGCACATCCTAAGCATCTTTGTTGGAAATCACAATTGCAACATTTCTTTTCATCCCATGGTGCTCTTTCTCCTCCTTCAAGTCCACTAGAGCTCTCAAATGAATCATCCACCTACAAAAATGTTAAGCAAAATCAAACAACTAACACTAGAAAGCAATAAAGAAAGCAATAAAAACCTTGAGTTGCCTCCCAAGAAGCGCTATTTTTAACGTCCTATGCCGGACGGACTTTCCTTGAGATTCAAATGTTTTTGTTGTTTTCAAGGGTTTATCGAAAGCAAGTAAAATCTAGACTAAAACCAAACCAACTATCACTCTAGAACTAATAATGCCCTTCCCGAGAACGGCGCCATAAACTTGTTCCGTATTTTCCCAACACATAAAATAATCAACCGCAAGTGTACGGTGTCTATCCTAGTGCGGTAACTACGAGTCGATCCCACATAGAAGGGTTAGTGTAAAAGTGATGTGCGTTGGCCCGATTCTATCTAGACACGAACGATTCTAGAATCTAAGACTAAGAGGGGTGTATTCAATTGGGATTCTATTGGATTTTTTGGACTTTAAAAAGTATGTGGATTTAGAAAATCCATAGACTCCATGTAGAGTTTCATAGACTCCATGCGAGTTTGACCGACTTTTTATTGATTTACATGGATTTCCATAGATTTCGACTGAAACTATTGATGCAAATGTATATGGAACACACTTATATATAAAAAAAGTTATCCAAATTGTTTAGAAAAAATATCAAAAATACATTACTATTATTCATCATTATTATTCTCATCTTCATTCTCATCATCTTTGAAGTCCTATAATAATTTTATAAAAAATCTCGTAGATAATTTTAATGATTATAATTAAAATTAATAATTTAAATGATTTTTTATATTTGTTCTTAAATTAATATAAAATTCAAAATTTATTGATGTAAATATTAAAATTTGAAATATAATTTTTTTAATAAAATATATAAATATGTTTCTTTCATTTTCATTTTTTCTTTATGTAACACCGAAAAATATTAATAATATTCTCTAAGCAACTTTATATCATTTTTTCTTTTCAAATAAATGTGACCTATCATGAAATAATTGAGATTTGTTCTATCATTCCCATAATTGAGATTTTTTTACGAAATAATTGAGATTTATTCTATCATTCTCATAATTGAGATTTTTTTCGAGCGGCATTTTTCTCAAGAAAGTTGTGTAAAGAAAGTTAAAGAAAGTTATGTAGAGAGAGGTTGAACTGGGATTGTGAAACTTTAAGCGGGATCACGAACAAAAGTCTTGGACGACAAAATCCAAAATAAAGAGCAGAAAAAAATTTGTAGAGTATTTTGTTAGAAGAACAACGAAGGTTTTTTTTTTTCTTCGAGAGAATACGTAGAAATCTCTCATTGTTAGAAGAGATTTTGGAGAGTGAAATCTATTTATATTTTGGAAAGAGAATCAAATAAAATTCATAGACTATTAAAATCCATAGACTCTTGAATACCTCATGATTTTTTAAGATTTTTTAAAATCCGTATTGAATACCTCGGGATTTTTAAAGACGTTTGAAAATCCAGATTGAATACCCTCAGATTTTGAAAGTCTAAAAAAATTCTACAAACTCTAGAACCAATACACCCCCTAAATCTAAATGCTATCTAAAATTGCCACTAAGAAAGCAAATAAAAATAGCCTAACCCAACTCAACAACAAGCTAAAACAAATAAAACAATAAATGAAATGTGGTCCTAAGGAGTTGCTACACCTAAATATCCATCTATGGTAAAATATTAAATTCAAATGGTATTAGTGATGATTTTGTAAGGTGGGTCACTAAGCAAGAGTTAGAATGATTAATTAAATCCAATCAACTCAAAGGAAAATTAAACTAGCATGCATCTCTACCCTACTAGCATAATCAATCCAATAAACCCCTAAGACCCTCAATACCTTCCCACTAATTAATCTTTTTCAAGCGATAATTAATGAGTCATGTGTCCAAGGTAAATTGTTGGATAAAATTTCTCAATTAAACCCAAACAATAATAAGTAAAGCACACAATCATGGCCAATAAAAGCATGCTTATAATAAATAATAATTTGAACACATAAACAATAATCACCAACAAATACCAAATAAAAGAAGAATTAAACCATATATATCAATTTGGGGTTCACAATCCCTAGAACCAAAATGGTTCTAGGAAAATTTCTACATAATCAAACTATTACAAAATTAAAGGACAAAAAATGAAAATAAAAGAGAGGAAAAAGGAAGCTTAGTCTCTTGGGGATGAAAATCTATGCAAATCCGAGCTCAAAACATATTTTCTTGCTCCAAAATGATGAAACTTGAGGGAGAAGGCACAAAACACCTTCGGTGTATGTGAGTGTGTGTATATTGCTGCTACCGTGTGTGTTCTAATTTCCCCCAATCTTCTTTTTATTCACACCGCTAATTCATGCTGGAAAATCTTTCTCAACCTACACGTGTGGCACGCTCCCATTTGTGGACAACAAAAAAATTCATGCAGAAAGAAAACGTGTTCGCGATAATGTCCGCTGCAAGTGCCTGATGCGAACCGCGATTTACGATCAATAATTTCGACGCCCAACTCAGGTTGTGTTGGATCAAAAGGTTTTGATGAGTTAAAGAGCGGTCGGACTAATCGGCCCAACCTGAAGAACAGTTGAGGATGTAAGGTGATCAGACGGGTCATGCATTAAGCTAGTCACCGAGGTCCGATATTATGCTAGTCATCGAAGACAAGCTCAAGTCTAGTCATCTGCGGAGACAAATATGAAGAGCTCGGACGAGGTCAAGATAAGCCGAGTAGAATAAGAAAGGCGAGTTTTCACCAAGTCACCGCAGATGAGTATGAAGAATCACCGAGGTCTAGAAGCGGTTTAAGTTTGTTAAGCGGTTTCAAGTTTGTTAGAACTAACTAACAAACTAACTGTCTTTCCGGACTTATAAATAGGTCTAGGTTTTTCATTTTTAAAAAGATAGATAGAACACTTATGCATATTAGATTTCACTCTATTCACTACTCGATTTCGATCACAATCTTTTCACAAGTATTTCTAGTGAGTTTCCAAAAAGTTCTAAGTGTTTTTAGAACACTTTTCTTGTAATCTTCAAAATCCAATACACACCGTAATAGTTAGACTTCTAGAAGAAGGGTTTAGTAGATTGAAGATTTGAAGAATTGTACAAGTTGTAAGTTGTAAGTGGAAGTGAGAAAGTAAGCAGAAGCGAGTCCCTTCTTCGATTGAAGGAGGAGAGTGGATGTAGGATTATTAAAATCCGAACCACTATAAATCCTGGTGTTATTTCTTGCTTTCTTTAGTTTCTGTTTGATTTACAATTGTGTTAATTCAAGATTAAAGTTCAGAATCTTAACTAAAATCAGAATATCAACCTTGCTTTTGATCTTATAAAAGTTGAGAATTTAATCATATTCCGCCGTGCTTAACTCGATATTTTGAATTGATTTTGATAGATTTGAAAAATCTACAAAATCTATTCAAACCCCCTTTCTAGATTTTGTTCTAGGAAGCTTTCTCAAGGTTTTAATCAACTCAACTTTCCGGGACCAACAAGTGGTATCGGAGCGGTGTTAAGTCATTACGATATTGATTTTAGGTCTTGAACAAGATTCTGAATTATCTTGATTTTCTTCATTTTCTTTCATTTTCTAACAGTGCTACTAATAAGCTTTTGTGGAGTATTTTGTCTTTGTTCTCATCATGTCATCGGGAAAAAGTAAAAAGTCTAGGAATCTTCCCGAATTTTCCATTGAAGATTATGATTATTGGAAATTTAGGATGGAAAATCATTTGAAGGCCATTCATGATAGAATGGAAGAGGTCCTTGAGGAAGGTCCTATAAAGTTTTATCATGGAGGCACCAAGACTGGAAGCGTAATCAACTCGAATCAAGAACTAGACAAGAAAAGAAGAGTTACAATTGACTAATGATGAAAGGAAGGTTCACAATCTTGACCAAGTAGCTAGAACAGAAATCATTGAGACTACGAGTAAAGATTGGATAGAAAAGGTTAAGAGATGTAAAACAGCCAAAGAAATGTGGCAAACCTTAGCTAATGTTTGTGAAGGATCTGATCAAGTTAAGGAAAACAAGCTACAACAAGATTGCATACATTTGAAACATTCAAGATGAAAGAAAATGAGTCTCAGAGATCGGTTTGATGTTAGGTTGACCAATCTTCTCAACAAAGCGGTGACCTTGGAAAGAATTATTCAGAGAAGGAGATTAATAACAAGATTCTGAGATCATTAACCAAGAGATGGAGGGAAAAATCCAATATCCTTAAAGCAACTCAAGATTTATCCTCTATTACTCACCATACTTTATTTTCTCATCTTAAAGCTCTAGAGTATGATATCCAGATAGAAGATGAGGAAGATGAGATAGAGTCAAGCACCTCATCCAAGTCTGTTGCCTTTGTCGAAGTAGAAGACAAGGTGTCAACAGAGTCTGTAGGAGCCGATCTATCTTTGAAAGAAGCAGATGGCTTTACTTACAAAAAGGTATGATAAATTGAGAATGAAGTATAAGAGAAATAAATTGAGATTTGCAGGTAGAGATAGACAAAGATCCAGATCGAGATAGGAAGGTGGATAAATCTTCGATGATGACAAAAACAAGAGCCGAGACAAGAAGATACAGATCACTGTCGAAGAAATACTTCCAGTCCAGATCGAGATAGGAGTGACATTTGCTATACATGCAACAAGCCAGGACATTTCAGCCTATGACTGTCCTCAACCGACTCCTAAAGAAAGGGAAGAAAAGAGGAAGAAAAGAGACAGAGATTTGCGAGATCAAAGAGCTTTGTTGGTCAAGAAAAAGAGCCAAAGAAATCATCATCATCTTCATCATCCTCATCGATTTTGGATCGGATGATGAGATCTGTCTCATGGCTAATGAGGTAATCTACTATTCATCTTCGAGATAATGATTCTTGTCGATCTGCATCCGATCATGACCAAACTATTATTCATGAGTTATTGAGAGATTTAAAGACATCTTTAGCTGCTTATAAACAAATGGAGACAGAGAATTTATTTTTAAAGGATCGTATTCAAATTCTAAATAAAGGCAAGCAGGTGATGAACAGCTTAGAGACCGAGGAAACATTCAAGGGGAATGTTTTCATCGATCAAGCTAGTACATCACCACCTTACCCGAAAGGCTAGAAAATGAACTGAAAACTTTAAAAGATAAATTTGAAGTAGTCTGTCTTGAAAATGAATTAATTAAGAAAGACAATGAGAAGCTTGTCTTCAAAATTAGTCACTTAATAATTCACAATCGATAATAGATCATATTTTTAATACTTCTCAAAAATCTCATGATAAGACAGACTTGGTTATGATAGGAACAATAAATCAGATGTTCAAAATCCTAGGAAATTTGTGAAAGCATCTGTTCAATCAAAGGATATTAAAATTGGTCCATGGAAACCAACTAGTCGAGATAAGGACTACATCTTCCATCAAAACCAAGAATTCAAATTGAAAAATCCCTATCAACTAGAAGGAATTCAAGAACCAAAATAAGAAGATTTTCTTATTATAATTCTTTTGATGGAAGGAGCAAATGCTATCCTACATTTCCTAAGTTTAGGAAAATTACCCAATCTGAATACAACAAATTGTCATTTAAAAATGATATAATTGTAGACAGATTTGGTAGAAAAATCTGAGTCCGATTTATTGTCTGCAGATGAGATGTTTATTTGGATTCCTAAAGTGATTCTTGACCCAAAAGGACCCAAGATCACTAGGGTACCTCAAAACTAATCTGCTTTCACAGGATTCACAGGATCATCACTTAAGGAAGAGATCTTAGCTTCAATATGGTACATTGATAGTGGTATTCACAACATATGACCCATAACAAGAAGTCATATCAAATTTTCAAAGCATTGATGGTCTAAGAGTTTTATTTGGTGATAATAATTGTGGTCAGACTAAAGGTGTAGGTACTTTGATTATCAAGGATATTCGGGTATCTCGAGGTATATTTTGTTGAAGGTTTGAAACATAATCACATTATCTGTTTCTCGGCTTTGTGATAAAGGTTTTCTTGTAAAATTTTCAAGGGATAAATGTGATATTTTGGATAATTCCTCGGATAAGGTACTATTAAGCGGCTTCAGACATGGTAATGTCTATGTGGCCAACTTTAATAGTTGTCCCCAAGATACTTGTCCGATGGCTAAGGGTGGAGAAGATATCACCTGGCTATGGCATAAAAGGCTTAGTCATCCGAATTTCAAGACCCTTAGTAAGCTGGCTAAGAAGAACCTTGTCAAGGGATTACCTGAAAAACTTTTATCAACCGATCTTAAATGTGACGCTTATCAAAAAGGTAAAGCGGCTAGACACTCATTTAAGAGTATTAACTCCTCCTCATCCGAAAGAGTGTTGCAACTCCTTCATCCTGGATCTGTTTGGACTGTTACACCTCTCGGTTTGGTGGAAGGAAATATACTCTTGTTGTAGTAGATGACTTTTCTAGATACACTTGGGTTATATTTCTTTTCAAGAAAAATGAGACTATGAACAAGATTCCCGATCTGCATTGCACAAATTCAGAATGAGAAGGGAGTTAATATTATTAAAATAAGGAGTGATAAGGGTACATAATTTTTGAATTCTTGTTTATCTAATTTCTTCAATGAGTATGGAATTATTCATGAGACATCTTCAAGAAGAACTCCTCAACAAAATGGAGTGGTTGAAAGAAGGAATAGAACTTTGAAGGAAGCAGCCATGAGCATGTTGGCTGAGTATAATACCCTCATAGGTTCGGGGCGAAGCCATCATCACACTTGCTATACCTGCAGGTGCTTAGTTGTCAAAGATAAGGGTAAGACTCCTTATGAGATTTGGAAGGGTAAGATTCCAAGGATCTCATACTTCAAAGTTTTTGGTTGTAAGTGTTTCATTCATAACAATGGGAAATCTAAGTTAAGAACTTTTGATGCTAAAGCGGTGATGGAATATTCTTGGGATATTCTAATACTTCAAAGGCATTTAGAGTTTTTAACAAGACAACCCTTTGTGTGGAGGAAACTCCTCATGTTGTTTTTGATGAGCTGTATTCCTTCTCGGATAAAGTGAATCAAATTTACGAAAATCTAGATAAAATTGAATTATCCAAGACTAAAAATAGAAGCGTCTATCTACCTAGTCTTGATTCGTAATCGAGATGAAGAAGAATCCCATCGATAATCGAAGACAACTCCCGATCGAGACTCCTTGAGATCGGACACCTTTGACATCGGTGATCGGCAAGGGTTAGGCGATAAAGAGGAACGTCGGTGAGGTTGAGTCGAGATGAGTTGCCAATCGAGACTCAAGATGAGGATCTTTCTCCTCATATAGGCAAAAGGATGAGAAGCTATCATCCATCGATCGATTATAGGAGACCCATCTAGTAGTGTGCGGACACGAATGATGCTTGACTACGAAAGTCTTTTCGGTTGTTATGTGTCGCTTCTTGAACCCAAGTCTATTGAGGAAGCATTATCGGACCCAAATGGATAATGACCATGCAGAAGAAGCTGCATCGATTTGAAAGGCAAAATGTATGGGATCTAGTGGAAAGACCCTTACACCGAAAGATTATAGGCACCAAATGGGTGTTTAAAAATAAAGCAGAGATGAGAACAATATTATTGTTCGAAATAAGGCAAGACTGGTTGCACAAGGTTATTCACGGTCGAGGGAATAGACTATGATGAAACCTATGCTCCGATTGCGAGATTAGAGGCAATAAGATTGTTCTTGGCATTTGCTGCATATAAGTCTTTCAAAGTCTTTCAAATGGATGTTAAGTCTGCTTTTCTTAATGGTGTGTTACTTGAGGAGGTCTATGTAGAGCAGCCTCCTAGGTTTAAGACCAATAACAAGGTCTATAAACTCAACAAAGCTCTATATGGACTGAAACAAGCTCCCGGAAGCTTGGTATGATACTCTATCGATTTCTTGACATCAAATGGTTTTTCTAAAGGTAAGATTGATAGAACTTTGTTTAGAAAGGAAGTAGATGGCAACATCTTACTAGTTCAAATTTATGTAGATGACATAATTTTTGGTTCACCTAATCTGAAATTATGTGAAGAGTTTAGCATTCTCATGAAAAACAGGTTTGAAATGTCAATGATGGGAGAATTAACATACTTTCTAGGCTTACAGATTAAACGAGATGAGTAAGGGTATATTTATACATCGATGCAAGTATGCTAAGGATCTGATTGAGAAATTTGGAATGACAACTAGCGAGAGAAGTTAAAATACCTATGGCAACTAACTTCTCAATGGATTCGAGATGAGCGGGGATACCCACCGATGCAACGGAATATCGTGGGTGATTGGATCTCTTCTCTATCTCACTTTGCAAGTAGACCGGACATAGCCTTTGCGGTTGGGGTATGTGCAAGATTCCACCTAATCCTAAGAAAACTCATCTGGAGACTGCTAAGAAAATTCTTAGATATCTCAAAGGAACCTTGCAAGTAGGGTTATGGTACCCGGTGATGACAACTTTGGTGACGAGGTTATTGATTCAGACTTTGGAGGATGTAAGGTTGATAGAAAATCCACTTACGGAACTTGCCAATTCTTAGGCAACAAATTAATTTCTTGGTTATCCAAGAAGCAGACATCTGTTGCCACCTCCACAATCAAGTGAATACATGGCGGTGGAAGTTGTTGCTCTCAACTCCTCTGGATTAGTCAATGACTTAGAGACTATAATATTCAAACATCATTTGTTCCTATTTCTTGTGATAGTAATAGTGCAATAGCAATGACTTACAATCCTGTTTTACATTCTAGATGTAAGCATATAGATATTAGGCATCATTTCATTAGGGATCATGTTGAGAAAAATGACATTAGAATTGAGAAAATTAGCCTTTGAATCACAAAGAGTGACATTCTTACAAAACCATTAGCTGAATCTAGGTTTAAAGAAATGTGTTTAGAATTAGGATTACTTGATGCATCTTTAGTGGTTTCTAATTTGTGTGCATCTGTTTCCTTATTTCTTTTCTTTTCTTTTCTTTAAAATGTCTAGAAAGAATAATCGGACTAGATATGTGTCAAAGGACAATCAGTAGCTGATATCATTGATCTCCTTTTAGGAATCAAGAATCAAGGATTAGTCATATTGACCTTATACTGAATTGATAATTACTTGTCGACATTGAGTAAATCGAACAAGGACACAATAGTCGGTGATCCCCGAAGAAAAGCAGATGACTATTTACATCCTATCTCGATTTATCTTAAGCTTCGATGGTCTCTTTTGAGTTTATGTCTTTGCGAGGAACGAGGCCACGAGATAACACTTTGTTTCATTCTTTTATTCAAACTCCTTTATTCTATTTCTTTTATTTCTTAATAATTTTTTTTTTAAAAGAACAAATTTGTTTTAGAAAAGTAAATCCGAGTCTGTTTTGTTTAAACTTGTTTTGAAATTGCTAAAAAGTTACATCTAAACTGTTGGTTTTCGGGATCGAATGATTATTCTATCGGATGACTTTCTAAACTCATCTGGTTTTAAAACTAGTCTGTTTTTCAAACTCATCTGATTTACAAACCCTTAGGCGAAGTAAGGTAACCCTAAGTGGCGTCGGTATACTTACTTCTCTGCATAAAGTAACCTACATCTGTCAAATCAACGATCTATAAAGTAACTATTTACGCATTCCAAAGGCGATTACGATTCACGCTGAATCCTAATCGCTTATCTTAGTTTTTAACCGTTGATTAATACTCGGTAAAAACTTTTTGAATAAATGGCTAAGATTAATTCAAGTTTTCAAAAATGGCGGTTTCTCTTTCCAATCTATTCCCCTATAAATACATCTTCTTCTCCAAATTCATTCTTTTCACTTTCGTAACTTATCAAAATTCTCTGCAAATTTTCTCACATTCTCTCTAAAATCAGTATATGAGCATTTACGTAAGAGGAGTAACATCAACAATGGTGGATGTACAAAAGCGAAACCTACGCAAAGAAGGTGAAGTCTGAGATGTATGTCGACTTCGACACCACCACCGACGCAGAATCCGTGGAAATTCTGTCTTTATTGGAGAGAATTTGGATTGAGGACGTTTTGCTCAAGAAATCCCCTTCCAATAAGACATTGGATATGAGAGGGCTGGAGTTCTATGTCAATGGGACATATGAACGAGGGAGTTTTGAGAACCGGGGTGTATGGAGAGGAACTAAGCTGTTTCTCCGTGAGGTGGCGAGGATCTTTGACACAAGCGGTGAGGGTGTGAACCCCTCACCTACAAATCTGATGAATGGGTAGAATCATTTGAGATGATTGCCGAATTCCATGAAGGATCGCCGATCGGAGTTGAAGAAGAGAATGCTCCGACGGCGATATCGCCTTCTCGATGACCATTGTCACGAAGGTGATATTGGGAGAACAGAGCTCCCACGATGGGCTGACCGGACCAGACTGCGTGTAATGAGAACCATCTGGATGGGGTTCGAGCCAATGAGGTGCAGTCTGCTCTTTGGAGAAGCCGGAGACGGAGAGGAAGCGGCCGGAGGTAGTCAATGGGAAGTGGCAGGCGAAGTCAATCACTAGTCTTTTAACAAAGTGACTGTGATTATGGAGGACTTCTTTGTCGGCCGAGATAAATTGGTCGAGACGGGGTCCGATCTTACACGAAGCGAGTAAGGGGCTTCGACCAAAGATAAGCCACTCGGGGCTCCAGTGGTCCCGATGAGGTGGAGGCGAGGTTAGAGCTCGAGGCTCAGTGAAGAAGAACCTGAGGAGGAGGAGGAGGAAGAAGATGTGGAGGCGGAGGCTGCCAGTATGTGAGCTCGGTGAGGCTGAGCAATGCGATGAAGGCTGAAGGAGAAGGCCCCAAGGAGGCGAAGGTTGGTGAAAACCTCCGAGTTGGGAGGATCGTCTGCGAGATCGGCCAACTCTCTTTCCCGAGGAAGCATCCACGCTGCAGATTGCAGCTCGGGTGGTTCAAATTTGGAGGAGGTCCAGAAATAAGTTACGAAGGACCCCCTCCCAGTAGAGGTAAGGTACATTTCTCCCCTCCCCATCTCCAACCCAAACCGGCAATGAAGAGGTGTCCCAGTGGCACCTCGAGCCTCTCAAACAGCCTACTCCCGTAAGTGTCCAAATCCAAACCTCATCTCCTCCACCATCCCCATCTCATATCTTTGTCCT
Source organism: Paraleonurus japonicus (assembly GCA_030762865.1). NCBI lineage: Eukaryota > Viridiplantae > Streptophyta > Magnoliopsida > Lamiales > Lamiaceae > Paraleonurus > Paraleonurus japonicus. The sequence goes on from CM061058.1 coordinate 9,744,729, forward strand.
TCTTATCCTGGACCCGATATTCTCCCCAACCCCATCTCCATATCCCCCAGCTCAACCCCAACTCATCTTACTCCAATCACTTCAATCTCCTCCACCTACCACTTCACAAATTCCACCCCCACCATCATCTCCCCCACCGTAAATCCCACCCCCACCATCGACACTCCCACCTCATCTATCCCGGCCCGAACCTCATGTGGATACCTCAAATATCTTTGGGGATATCCCCATGAGCTCCCTAGTCCAACTTCTCCTACCACCTCTTCCTCATCCGATTCGAGAGGAAGAGGACGGACAATTCTTGCCATCTCCTCTGCCTTTGAGCAACTTCACAAAATTATTTCCCAAGTTCGAGAGGATGATGGAGAAGAAAACAAGAAAGGTGATTCGAGCAAAATACGTACATTATGCTCGCCAACATGCAGATTCTTGAGGTCAACATGACCAGAAACTTATCAGCCAATCTCAAGCCTTCTTTGTTGGTTCCAGGGGAGTGCGCTTGAAGAAGAGGTCAAGGCACTTGAAGAGAAGACAGGCGGTGACAACGAAGTCGTGGTCTCAACACTCACATCTCGATCGAACGACTTGAGACGGCGTTGTGCAGCGATAGAAGATGAGCTTCGATCCCTCAAGGATGAAGTTAAAAAGGGGAAGGTGCTTTGACGGAAACCCTCACAGTGGTGTCATGTCAATAACGAGATAAGCTTGATACAAAGGCAGAACAGTGAGTTGGAGGCAGCCAAGGCGGAAATAAAAATCAAATCGGACGAGTTGGCGCCTTGCAGGCCGAGGGTAACCCAGTTGAAGAGGCCATCCGAGAGGATGAGGAGAAGAGAAAGAAGGAGGAAGAAGAGAAAATCGAGAAGTCATTGGCTCGCATGAAAGAATCAGAGGAACCGGAGCCCAAGGGCAAAGGTAAAGGGAAAGCAGCAGCGAGCGGAGAAGACTCCATCACCCGAGCGGATGATCGGCCCAGTTAGCCGAGCACAAAGAAAGGAACCAGACTTCTCCAACTTATCACCGAGTGATTAGAAGAATCGGTCTTTGAGAAGGAGATGTTTGAAAAGAGAGAAAAGAAGAGGTGAAGAAGATGGGGAAGGCTGAAATGAAGTGGGACAGGATACTCGGAAGTGGGTATCCAAAGCTGCAAATGAAGGCGACTTCCGCCCTGTCCACCGCACCACAGCTCCTCCAAAGATGGTATCGGGAAGTACACCAGCGATTATAAAAGCAAGCCTGGATGCTAAGTGGATGTATTACTTGGTACATTACGGAAGGCATCGCCATCTGGAGCAGCGACAACGAAGACATCTGTGGCATGAATGGATGGAGAAGGAGGACGCAGATCTTTATGGGAAGGCTGCTCGATGAGGCACATAATGTGTTCAAGCTGCGATACGATCGCACCAGCCTACGAGCAGGTCACCCCCAAGCTTAAAGAAGATGGTTCTCCCGATGCGGAATGGAGTCGTAAACGATTTGTGGCCAAGCGAGAGGAATCAGAGCTCCACAGATGAGAATGATGCAGAAACAACTTAGAGCGAGGATTTTCACTGGCTAAACATTCCAGAAAGGTGACCGATGGGGAATACGATAGAACAGGATTTCTCTTTCCTTATCTTTTATTTTCTATCATTTCTCTTATTTTGTAATCTGTAAATTTCTGTGAATGAATATATTCGAGACTTATGTGAATTTTGTGTATTAGTTTTCTTAAAATTTTTTTCTAAGTATAAATCATCGAGAAATTTTATATCTCGAGTTAAAAATTTTTCAAAGTATAAATCATCGAGAAATTCTTATATCTCGAGTTAGAATTTTTGTTAAATTTTTTTAAAAATTACTTCTAAAAGAGTCTAAGAGACTTAAATTTTTTTTTCGACTTGATTGTGGTGAATCTGTTGAAGTGTGAAAATGTCTTTGTATCTATCGATTGATTTAACTAAATCTAGTACTAACTTCAGTTTGTGAGTATGTTTCCTTCTTATAGGTTTTAACTTCATCAAAAGGGGAAATTGTTGGATCAAAAGGTTTTGATGAGTTAAAGAGCGGTCGGACTAATCGGCCAACTGAAGAGCAGTGAGGATGTAAGGTGATCGAGACGGGGTCATGCATTAAGCTAGTCGGTGAGGTCGATATTATGCTAGTCATCGAAGACAAGCTCAAGTCTAGTCATCTGCGGGAGACAAATATGAAGAGCTCGAGACGAGGTCAAGATAAGCCGAGTAGAATAAGAAAGGCGAAGTTTTCACCAAGTCATGAGATGAGTATGAAGAATCAAGGAGGTCTAGAGCGGTTTAAGTTTGTTAAGCGAGTTTCAAGTTTGTTAGAACTAACTAACAAACTAAGCGTCTTTCCGAGACTTATAAATAGGTCTAGGTTTTTCATTTTTAAAAAGATAGATAAAACACTTATGCATATTAGATTTCACTCTATTCACTACTCGATTTCGATCACAATCTTTTCACAAGTATTTCTAGTGAGTTTCCAAAAAGTTCTAAGTGTTTTTAGAACACTTTTCTTGTAATCTTCAAAATCCAATACACACTTTGTAATAGTTAGACTTCTAGAAGAAAGGTTTAGTAGATTGAAGATTTGAAGAATTGTACAAGTTGTAAGCTGGAAGTGAGAAAGTAAAGCGGTAAGCGAGTCCCTTCTTGATTGAAGGAGGAGAGTGGATGTAGGATTATTAAAATCCGAACCACTATAAATCACAGTGTTATTTCTTGCTTTCTTTAGTTTTACATTTTGATTTACAATTGTGTTAATTCAAGATTAAAGTTCAGAATCTTAACTAAAATCAGAATATCAACCTTGCTTTTGATCTTATAAAAAGTTGAGAATTTAATCATATTCATTTGTGCTTAATCGATATTTTGAATTGATTTTGATAGATTTGAAAAATCTACAAAATCTATTCAAACCCCCTTTCTAGATTTTGTTCTAGGAAGGTTTCTCAAGGTTTTAATCAACTCAACTTTCCGGGACCAACGGGTTGGCAAGCAAAATCGAAAGTTGCAAGCAATCTTGCTAAGTAAAGTTACCGGATATTTTTCATAATCCCTCAAAAGTGATGATACAAGGAGTTATATAGCCAACTTACTCCCCTAACCAAGTAACTACCTAACATCTTTAAAGAAAACTATCTAACAACTTTACATTTAAAAGAAATGATAGCTAATTATCTTCCATGAAAATCTAATTAGTTATTGGACCAATTACGAATTGTTGTATTCGCATCATTCCCGTCTCCTTGAAGAACGTCCTTGTCCTCAAGGGCGAGCCCGAAACCGTCTCTTATTGCACGAAAATTCTCCTAAGTCACCCAATTCATAATTTTTCCTCTATCGAAAGCGAAAAATCGATCATCCAAAGTTGAAGCGGAATCGTGTGAACATTTCCACTTTGATTATCAAAATTTTTTTCTTCACATTCCCATTCTTAACATCTTTCTTCGCACTTTACGCCCAAAAAAACATCATATTCCATAGGAAAGATATAATCTCTAGGTAGATTCATATGTGGAGCTTCATTCCCATTGTTATTATTTGGATTCCCAAACCCCATGACCTTCTCTAAATTATTCATAGCTATTTTGGTGGCTGCGGTGTGAATGACAATATTGACTCCGAAGCCACTTTCATGCTTTTGTAAATGCTGACCAAGTTATCTATATTAGGTGCGAGGCCTAATTCCTCGCCTATAGGGAACTTTGCAAACGAGGATAACTTGACGCCGCCTTCATGGATTTCTCAATACACGAATTGCAGAACATATGATTGTAGGTGAGCAAAATAGCGGAATTCAAGAGACTCAAGCATATAGGACATTTGAGCTCCCTTCCAATTCTTTCCGGATGTGATGCGTCTGTCAATCTCCCTTCCCCTCTCTCTCTCCTTCTCTCCATAATTCGACCGGTCACCAAATTCAAATTCTCCCTCTCATCGTATTCAACTCTTTCACTAACCTCCTCCCAAAGCGGATGACAGCGAGATCTGAATGTTTGGATCAATTGGGGCTACGTTTTCGCCGTTCGATCGAAGCTTCGAGCGTACGCGGAAAGCATTTTATGCTTTGCTTTTGGGAGTAGATTTCTGAATGGCTCGAGGCGGAGGTAGTTCCAAACAATCTATTGTTTATAGAGAATTCTGAATCGGGCTGTGATATTTTGATTTTCTTGCGAGATCGTATCCGGGTTTTGGGTTTGAAGCATTGGAGAGCTTCGGAAGCAGAGACTCACGGTCGATCGATAGAGACGGGGCCTCGGCATGGTCGAATTGTAAGATTTGGCCAAGCATCGTGAGAGCTTCCGAAACGGCTGCCACAAAGGTCGGTGATGGAGAGGGGTTTTGTAGGAGGGTTAGTGGCCATGGCCGTCTGCGGCGGCGGCTACGCCACGTGATTGCGTTACCAATGGCGCCCGACCTTATTGTTTCTCTCTCATATCCCTTCTTTCGTTTTATCCCAATCTCAAATTTTGTTTTGCTTCGCACTATGTCTTGTCTATAGATGTACGAAGCATTACTGCAAGATTCTTGAGGATCACTCCATGTTTATATTCACAATTTGAGATAGGATCTATATCAAGCCCACCAAATGAAAAATCACCTTCTTTTAAACTTCTCTTGTCACCATCAATAGTTGTATATTCTTTAGCATTCGAGACATCATATTGCTGCCCGGATTCCATCTTTGAAATTGAGCTCAACCCTTTCTTCTTCTTTAATTGTCGTCCGCCCTTCTTGTGTTGTTGCGGAGTAATTTCTTCAACATTTGCTCAATTCGATCCAAGGAAGCATTGAATCGATCCATATAGTTACCAATCGTAGTCATACTCATATCTCCAAAATGAAATCGCTGTTCTTGATACTCTCAATGAAAGTACCAATTGATGCGAACCGCGATTTACGATCAACAATTTCGACGCGCAACTCGGGTTGGCAAGCAAAATCGAAAGTTGTAAGCAATCTTGCTAAGTAAAGTTCTTTGGATATTTTTCATAATCCCTCAAAAGTGATGATACAAGGAGTTATATAGCCAACTTACTCCCCCTAACCAAGTAACTACCTAACAACTTTAAAGAAAACTATCTAACAACTTTACATTTAAAAGAAATGATAGCTAATTATCTTCCATGAAAATCTAATTAGTTATTGGACCAATTTTGAATTGTTGTATTCGCATTAGTGCCGCTCGACTCGAGTCGGGCGGCTCGACTCGAGCGAGCGGTGGTTCGGATCGAGGGCGAAAGTGCAGGTCTGCGGCGAGAAAGGCTCATGCCGCGAATTTGCGGCGGCAAGGAAGAAGCGACTCCGGCGATGGCAGGGGCTGTGCACGGAAATGGCAGCGGCGAGCAGTGGTGGACGGCGGCGGCGCTGAATGGTGTTGTCGGAGAAACCCGCGACGGCGGCGGCGCACTAGAATCGGTGGCGGTTGGTGAATGGAAGGTGCGGCGATTCACGGCGGTGATGGGTTTCGCTTACGTATGGTGGTGAGGCGGTGGTGATCTGAATTGTGTGGTGGTTGGTGTTTGAATGGTGGTTGGATTGTTGTTTTGTATATTGGGATTGCACTGGTGCGAAGGATTTGTTTGAGAACGACGATGGTGTACTTATCAATATGATGGGTGCGATGTGTGCTGGCAGGTGGGTGCATTGCCTAATCTGATGGGTGTAACTCGGTTTTGTGTTTTTCACCGTCCCAACTTCGTTCGACCGTATCTTTTGCATACGACGTCCGTTTGACCCGATTCTTTTGCGTTGCAAAGCTCTCTCAGCCCTCTTTCTTTCCATATAATTTCTCGTTTGATTTGAAGACGTTAATTTCCCTGAAAAATTCCTCCAAAATCGCCTCAAACATCGAACTCAATTTTGGTGAAAGGCTTGTTCTTTGCATAAAATACGATCAAAAGCTACAAAACAAGCATAATACCTTCCACAACTGTTAAGCTTACAATCATACTAATTAGGGTGAAATTGCTCATAAAATAGATAAAAAAATAAGCAATTAAATCACAATAAAATCATGCAAAAATCACCCGAATCAATATTCCCCGAACAATACATTTTTGTTACCACGAGACATATTGGCGGCCGCCGATCATTTAATTGGATTGAAATTTGGAATGGGTACACTTGATGATATGAATCATTTGAAAAATAAGCGCATTCAACTAAATATCACCCGAGAGATTATCGGGGACTCTTTTATTCGTGTAACAACAACTCTCTATTTTGATTAAATTTCATTTGGTGCAATTATAGTTGTAATCAAGGATTCCTTAATTGAAATTCTCTGAAGCATTCCTCCTCCATTTGCACTTCATTGAAGTTAGATCGTTTCTCATTAGTAGCTTGCTAATTGTTTGATTGCATTTTACATTTCATTTGATTGCATTAGTAGATTGATAGATAAACCGGGAATTGCTTCAATAGTCGTAATCAACTCGTATCTTAGGGCCTCATTGCATTCACATCTTATGTGTTCGATAATTTGGTTGGGTCGTAATAATACTAGCACGGGAATACCTCAATCAAAGTCCATCAAGATAAAGATGTTTGATGGAAAACACGGGGTTCTCTCAAATGTGAGATATGTTCCAGAATTAAAGAGAAATTTGATCTCTCTTGGTTCACTAAGTGCTTTAGGGTATAAGTTTAATACTTATCAAGGTTTCATACTCGTTACCAAAGCTGGAAATAAAGTGATGAAATGAAAGAAGACAAATGACCTTTATATTCTAATTGGGGAAGCTATTCGCAATGCGAGATGTGGTTATGACAAAATCTGATATCATTTTATGGCACTAAAGGTTGGCTCATATTGGAGAAAATGGTCTGAGAGAGCTATCAAAGAAAGGTGTATTCTCTGGAAAGGATGTAACAAAGTTAAAACTCTATAAGCAAGTGTATCCTGTGTATCTTTGGGAAAGCAAGAAAGCAATCCTATGACAAGAGTATTCACACTACAAAGGAGCCTCTTGATTATGTTCATAGTGACATATGGGGTCGTGCCGGGGTCCAAACTCATGGAGGAGGAAGGTACTTCATGACCATTATTTATGATTTTAGCAGGAAAGTTTAGGTGTTTATCCTAAACACAAAAATGATGCATTTGACAAATTCAAAGAGTGGCTTACTAAACAAGAAAATAAAAGGCAAATGGGAGTGAAATATTTGAGAACTAATAATGGCTTAGAGTATTATTAGAAGAGTTTCAAAACTTTTGTGCAAAGAAAGGTCATCACAAGGCATAAAATTGTTCCTGAAAATCCTCAACAAAATGGCTTGGCTGAAAGAATGAATAGGACAATTTTGGAAAGAGTAAGATGCGTGCTCTTTGATACTAAAATTTCGAATCTTTACGGGGAGAAAGCTATTAACATAACATGTTACCCGATAAACAAATCACCTCTACAACTATCAGTTTGAAGACTCCTAGTGAAGTATGGCATGGAAGAATATCTGATTATTCAAAACTAAGAGTCTTTGGGTGTCTAGCTTATGTTTATAATGCATAAGATAAATTAGAATCAAGGGTACAGGTGAATGGGTATAAACTATGGTGTATTAAAGCTACAAATCACAAATGCATTGTAAGCAGAGATGTGATCTTTAATGATAGTAAAATAGGGTATAATCAAACTGAGAATCCTAATGAAGTGGATGGATGCATTGCCGAACATACATTTTCGGTTGAGGTGGAGCATGATCGGGAAGAAAATAATGAACATTAGGAAGAAAACAATGAATATCGGGGAAGCAAATAATGAGCATGATACTTGGGGCATTCTCGATCTCGATATAAAATGAAATTCTCAAGAAATTGATGAGAATCAAACTAAAGACTTAAGAAACTAGAGTCTTGCAAGTGATAGATAGAGGATAAATACTCATCCTCCCTTAAGGTTTGGTCATGCCGATTTAGTGTCTTATGCCTTTATCACTTTGCTGAAAATCTTTAGTATCAAGAACCTAAATCTTACAATGAAGCCATCAAAAGTTCGAAAGTGAGAAGTGGATGATGGCTATGATGGAGGATCTTCAAATCACTAGAGAAAATAATACATGGACTTTGGTAGAAAAGCCCAAAACTCGAAGGTAGTGAGTTCCAAATGGATTTTCAAAGAAAGTTGGAGGTGGCCAATTCTGGTGCTTCGAAATAATGAGATTCAAAGCAAGACTTGTTGCTAGGGGTTTTACTCAAAGAGAAGGAATTGACTATAATAAAGTCTTTTCCTCTGTAGTGAAGCACTGCTCAATCAAGATTTTGGTGTCTAAAGTCACTCAAGATGATCTGGAATTACAATAACTTGATGTGAAAACTGTCTTTCTGCATGGAGACTTATCAATATATATATATGAAGGTGTGCGTACGTGTTTTGCGAGAATGTTATCACGAATGTTGGCACATTCGAAGAACAACACGCATAAATAAATAATCAGTAAATGTACATAGCGGAAGTCTTAAACACGTTGCAAGTTAGATATCAAAATTTTCGTATAGACTATAAATAAGTCTATACCGCCAAACGACGTATTATCACTAGTAATTGTTAAGTGATACAATCGGTGAAAACATAAGCTACACCGTGAATGGATCTACGTATATAGTGACTAGATAATATTCAATCTAACCTATCACTAATACAAATAATGACCCAATGTTGAGTGAAATGTTGGAACATTCACCAACGGAAGTATCGAGATAGAAACATACAATAAACTCAATAATCTATGCCAATAGACTATGCTAGATTGTGTTTCTCTCAACTCCAAGTTTTAATCTTCATAGCAGCCGTGTATTTATAGATAAATCTGGACTCTTAATGCTTGAAGATAACTTCCACATCTCCCTTGAAAATAGGTAACTTCTATGTAATTTCCCCATGATCTTTATAACTTCTCTTGCTTGCCTCTTTCAACCGCATGACTTCGGTAATCGCCGTAAGTCTTCAATCTGAAAGAACAAGTCAATGAACAAGATAAAACGTGGGTTAAGGGTTAGTGAAAGTGGAAGGACGAATTACGATGTTGTGACAAGAATGTTGGCACATTCTCGAGTAACACTCGTCATAACATCAACAATCTCCCCAATTCGGCCTTTCTACTTTGGAACACACCCGATGTTGCAACAAAATGCGAGAATGTGTACACAATAGAGATAAGTAAATTAATATCAAGTAAATGACATCTTTTACTTAGCCAAAACGAACATAAATAAAAACAATAAATACTTAACATCACAAGGACTTATACTATGAACAAAACATAGACTAAACAAAATCAGAGCTAACATAAAACAATATAAAATCGAGTAATAAAACAAAAACAAAATACTAGACTTAACAAAACTTAAATCAGTAGCTTAACCATAAAACACATACAAAAATCGTAGCTCTAAGACAAAACACTTAACCAAAAACAACATAAAAAATAAAATCGAGCACGGTATCACGAACTTAACTAAATACCAAAATACTATTAAGTTCATCAATATAGCTAACACGTAATATAAGTTCGAAAAGACATAAACATAAAAACGAGAAAGATAAATTGAGTCTTTACAAAAATAGATAAAGCTTATGAATGAAGGTTTAGGAGAGGATTGAGGTCAGAAGAATAACAAATGCATCTTCAAGAGTCTCGCACGAACTCCCCTATCTTCAAGCTTCTCTATCTTCGAAAGCTCCCCCTTGCTTAATGTCCCCAATCATCCAAATCATCATACGGTACAATGAGATCTTCATCATCCCACCCATCGTATCTATCTTCTCAAAGCATCTACGTCCATGTTCGAAATTTCTTTGGGTCCATCATTGTTGTCGGGATTTGTGGGCACATTCTCCGGCGCATTCTCGGGTTTCTGTTTCGCCTCGGCACTGAGCCGCACTTGTTCCAGCTCCGTATATATCGGCATCTGGTCCTCCTTGGTTCCATCATCATTAGCATTTCCTCCTTCAGCCGTTCAACAAGCAACATCAGCAACATCCGCAATCGAGCATCAACTTGAGCGGCAACATCAGGTCCTACTCCCCCGAGACAAGAGAAAGTAAAGCTTCCCAGACCTTCTTGTGCATTTCAAGGTTGCTCAAAACATTTGACATTTGCGATCGAAGTTTTCAGTCATAGCAATCGATCTCGGATGAATTGCGGCTGTAATTGCGGAGTGTTGGCAGCCGTGTGCCAACATTTCTCGGCACATCGGCTGGTTGATCGGTAGGAACTTCAGGTTCGTGTGCATTAGGATCTCTGTAGGGCGAGATCAATCACACGTGGTCTAGTCCTCGGTACATGTGAGATCCCTAAACTCGCAGCAAACGAACTTATTATCTCCGAATTTTCCCTTTGAAACCCAAGAACCGAAATCATCATAAAAATCAGACTAGGATACGGCGAGTCCTTTACTTGACACCCTTCCGCAATATGTCATCATATTGTCGAAAATTGTCTTCCCAAGATTAAATCTTTGCAAGTGGCCAATTTTGTACATAAGTACAACTTGTTCGAAGTAAGGGTAGTGGTGTTGGATGAGGGCAGCCAATTGTACACAATTAGCTTGTGCAAGACACTATATAAACTTGTCAAAACCGAGGAATTCATCCTATACCTCCATGCGGTAATCCTTCCCCGGTGATAACACTAATCACTTCATCCAAAGTTATCAATAGGAGGATCCTCATCATCCCTAGTTCTAAGAAAAGCTGTTAATCTTAGCGGGAGTAACCTCAATCACCTTTCCCTAAATTTGACCTTTCCATAATTCTTGGAATCGACCATAGACACCTTTGCCCTTTAAGTTTGCATAAAATTCATACACCCATTCAATCGGATAAGGAGTGGCAAATTGAAGTGCAAACATTAAAGATCTTTCTTCCGTATAACCAACCAAATTCATAGAAACAAAGTCATCCATCTTAATTATCCTCTCTCCAACAATCAGTCTAGTTCTTAAAGTCCTAAACTTATCACTATCCACACCATTATAGCTATCATCGAATCGATGAAGTCATATTCAGAGAGGAATCAGTATGTACCTCATCGGGTTTAGCCTCACTTGCTTCGAGATGAAGAAGACTCGTAGTCGAGAGGACGATGTGTCCATTGGTGTGCCAACATCCACCGCATATCCTGCGGATCATTTCGCTTTTTGCTCCTCTTTTCCAAGCGAGCAGCCATTTCACCAATGTTTGATTCATTTCGAATCCTCGGTACTCCCCTCGGCCGAAATTTGCAGGCAGAGGCTTGATCGCTCGTTTCCTTCTCTGGACTAGCTTCCCTCATCTCTTCTTCTGACGAGACTCGAATCAAATACTTGAATCGGTTTTGAAGCAACACCATCATCATGCTTCGCTTTTTCCCTTTTGAGTAATCCACCCTTTTGCCCATGGTTCGGTAAGAACGCCTTTTCGACCGCGTCCCTGGAGCTTGTTGCTTTTTGTCGAACGGTTTCAAAGCGGCGGTGAGTTCACCGGTGTCGGTCGAGTCGGTCGACGGGTCTTCCACCTGGAGCATCTTGCGGTGATTGTGGCGGTGTAAACACTAAGTGTTTGTACTGCTGGAAATCAACCTCCACGTCGCCTACCTTGACAACAGGTAAATAAATGCCTTAGTAAGGGTTTTGAACGCATAGACGATCTGATCGGAGGTGGCTCCTTCAGCTAGCTCAACCGTCATTGGGTAAGTCTCGAGAATGGGGGCTTCGCTAGCTTCGCCGCTAACCGGATTTTGTGGCGTTCGCTCAAAATCGGAGTTTCGGGGATTTCGAAAGAATTTCGGTAGGTGGGAGAGGAACATCGACAGTGCCAACCCTAATAGAAGAGGGTGATGTTGGGCGAGATACGCCAACATTCTCGGACACATTGTCGACGGCCATTGAAGCAAGAAGTCGAAGGTTTACGGAGGTAGAAGATGATGCCGGAGAGGTTGAGTGTTTTGATTGTGAAGGTGAGAGGTCTTTTCGATCAGCCATATTAATCACCTGCAAACACTATTCAAATTAAATTAATAAAATAATAAATTTGAATATAAGTAGGTCGAGGGAAAGAACTAATACCACAAAGTATGATTAATGATACCTTTCAAATTTTGTGCTTAAATTGAAACTATGATATAATGTATAGAGCACACCGAGTATTACGGACCTTAAATAGGGAATAAAAAGATTGCAGTTGTGAACACATCGAAGTTAAAAGATAAGATTTAATCACATCCCTAAAAATTAGGGCATTATCAAATGTTGGAAGTTTATTTCAATGACATGCTAAAAACCGCCACGATTCTATATAAATTAACCGCATAAATAATTAAATTAGACTATATAATATTCTTTGGGAACAATTTAAAATAAATCGATCTTCATAAAATAATATTCGAAATTTTCAAACTCATAGAGGTAAATATACATATGAGAACCAGAAAGTTATTCACCGAATGTCGGCACACACACTTCTCAACACGCTTTTACATGAAATAAATTCATTTGTGTTGCACTATATTTTGCTTTACCCACTTATTCACATTGATCCATTTTTCCGTAAGAGATCATCGTAGTTGTCACCCGTGTCCCATAATTACTCAATGGATTGTGAATATATTGATGCATTCAAGTCACCTTTTGAAAAGAGAACATCGTAGTAGTCAACTCCGTGTCCTATAGTTACTCAATGACATAACATCTAATTGTGAGTTTATTCAATTGCATTTGAGAGAAGTGTGTCCAGGACAATTTATATTCATCACAGGTTCTAATACTATTTACACAAGAGAGTTCAAAAATACTAAATATTACAGTACTTAGAAAAATTTAAATAAATTGTTCTAGTGTTGTTACAAATGTTGACACATTTGTCACAACACACAAACAAATATAGGTCTAATTGGTGCATAAACCTAGAGATTTTCTAAGAGAAGAAAACCTCTCATTATCAAGGGCTTTAGTAAAAATGTCTCGCAACTGCTTTTCAAGAGAAATGTATTCCAACTTTACAACTTCTTTTTCTACAAGATCCCTAATAAAGTGGTGTCTAATACTTATATGCTTAGTTAACGAATGTTGCACGGTGGTTCTTAGATATATTAATCGCACTTGTATTATCACAATAAACGGTAAGAGTATTGCTCTCCAAACCGTAGTCATCGAACATCTTCTTAAGCCAAAGAAGTTGAGTACAACAATTCCCGTGGCTATGTATTCGGATTCAGCCGTAGATAGGAAACACAATTTTGTTTTCGGCTATGCCAAGAAACAAGATTGTTACCCATGTAGAAACATCCTCCACTTGTACTCTTTCTATCATCACTATCACCTGCCCAATCTGCATCACTATAGCCAATCAAAGAACAATTAGTATCTTTGCTATACCATATTCCATAATCACATGTGCACGCCACATATCGAATTATTCTCTTAATCGAATTCATATGAGATTCTTTAGGATCAACTTGATAACGTGCACATAAACAAACACTAAACATTATGTCCGCCTACTAGAAGTCGATACAAAAGACTACCAATCATCGACCTATACAATGTTGGGTCAACATTTGTGCCAACACTGCCTTTACACAACTTTTGTGTCGATCCCATAGGTGTCTTCATGTGTTTAGCATTGTCTAAACCAAACCTTTTCACAAGATTTTTGGCATATTTACTTTGACAAAAGAAAATACCATCTTTGCATTGTTTAATTTGAAGACCTAAAAAGTAATTCAAGTCTCCAACCATCGACATTTCAAAGGTAGTGGTCATTTCATGTACAAATAATTCAAGCATTTTCTCACATGTAGAACCAAATACAATGTCATCAACATATATTTGAGCAATCATAATGTCATATCCAGAATGTTTAATAAACAAGGTCCTATCAGCTTCACCTCTATAAAAACCGAATTCAACTAGAAAATCGGTTAATCTACCATACCATGCCCTAGGTGCTTGCTTTAAACCATATAAAGCTTTCTTAAGTTTATAAACATGATCAGGAAATTCATGATTCTCAAACCCCTTAGGTTGTTCTACATATGCTTCTTCCATAAGAATTCCATTTAGAAAAGCGGCTTTAACATCCATTTGATGCGCTTTATATCAATGTAGCATGCAATAGCAAGTAACAATCTTATGGACTCAATTCTAGCAACAGGAGCAAAAGTCTCATCAAAATCAATTCCTTCTACTTGTGTATAGCCTTGAGCTACTAATTTAGCTTTGTTTCTTACAATATTACCAGATTCATCAGCTTTGTTTTTGAAAATCCATTTTGTACCAATTACATTCACATTATCGTGCCTAGGCACAAGTATCCAAACATCATTCCTTTCAAATTGATTTAACTCCTCATGCATTGCATTAATCCAATTTTCATCTTTCATAGCTTCATCAACATTTTTAGGTTCATTGAAAGAATGAAAACATTCAAAGTTCACCTTGTTACACATAGATGTCATACAAATCGATCTTACCACATGCCTTGCGTCAAAACTTAATTTCCTCCTTGTTTGTACACTGATTGAGGCTTACCTATGATCTGTTGTTGTGGATGATTTTTGAGAATTTTAGAAGATGGTATCAGTAGCGAGGATAAGACATAGTTCTATTAATTTCTCGGATGTTGAGGTGATGTTGCTCCGGATGTGGGCACATTTGTAGCAACATTTTCAATCGGTTCGTAAATTCCAGAACTTTGCATCTGCTCAATAAGATCGATTACATCTTCTTCAATAACATTATCTCGCAAGACTTGCATTATCATAAAAAACAACATTCATAGACTCTTGAAACAGATGTCAGTCCTAAGATTATAAATCCTAAAAGCTCTACTGCTTTCTAGCATAACCAAGAAAGAAACCCTTATCACTCTTTGAATCAAATTTATGAAGTTGGTTTCTATCATTCGAATGTAGCAAACACATCCAAAGACATGAAAGTATTTCAGATTAGGCTTTTTGTCATTCAAAATTCATAAGGTGTCTTTGTGGAATTAGGTCTAAGATAAACTCTATTTGAAATATGACAGCGGTATTCAAAGCTTCAGCCCAAAATCTTTTGAAAGTTTCTTGGATAAAAGCATTACTCTAGCCATTTCTTGTAGAGTTCTATTTCTCCTTTCGGCTACACCATTTTGTTGAGGTGTTTTAGGAGAAGAGAATTCTTGTAATATGCCTTTATCTTCACAAAATTTAGTGAATAAAGCTGTTCTCAAACTCCCTACCATGATCAGACCTTATTCTTTTTATCTTAGTGTTATACACATTCTTAAACCTTTTATAAAGAATTTTGAATACATCAAAAGCATCGATTTCTCTTTAAGAAATTCAATCCATGTAAACCTTGAATAATCATTTACTATGACAAAAGAATATCTCTTACCACCAATGCTTTCGGTCTCCATTGGTCCCATTAAATCCATATGCAAAAGTTCAAAGCAATGTTTCAGTAGTACATTGTGTCAACATTTCATGTGACATTTTGACTTGCTTACCACTTTGACATGATCCACATACATTCGACATGCGTACTTGTAACTTAGGCAGACCTTTAACAGATCAAATTTTAACAATTTGATTATGTTTCTATAATGAGCATGTCCAAGTTTTTGATGCCAAAGAACACTTTCATCATTGAGCATTAAAGCATGCTTGATTTGAATCGATCAAATAGCAATTATCAACCGATCTATTACCAACCATAAGACATTTATCATCACCTGTTTAGCACATAGCATGAACTTTTGTCAAACTTCACATGCAAGTCATCATTATATAATTGACTAATACTAATCAAATTTGCAAGTAAACCTTTAACATGTAAGACTTTTGTCAAGTTAGGAAAACCAGAACATTCGGTGTACCTATACTAATAATTTTACCTTTTGAACCTCCTCCATATGTAACATTTCCACCATTATATGCCTTATAATCGGTGAGATAACTTTTCTCACCGGTCATGTGTCTAGAACACCCACTATCAAAATACCATAGTCCTAACACATGCTTTTAAAGATGTATAGACAACATTACATACAAGATTTGACTTTTTCACCCAAGTAGATTTTTGAACGTTTTTGAAAAGATTTTTGAAACAAATCTGTTTGAATGTTGAGCGAGAATGTGGCAACATTTTCAAAGACATTTTAGAAAACTTTTTATCCCGCCTCATTCTAAAACAGCTTGGTCGTTTGTGACCCTCGATTAACAATAATGACAAACATCCTTCTTTTCAAAATCATTTTTCAACTTTTCGGTTTCAACGAAGGTTTTGTAAACACAACAGTTTGTTATTGTTTAAAAACTGAGTGATATTATCATTATAACCTGCACCATGTCTACTTGTACTTCCAATTGTCGCTGCCTCATCAAGTTTAATGAACTTTCCGAATATCTTTTGAAATTCGGTCGCTCCTTTGAGCCGTTTCTTTGAGGTTGCATAACTCTAGATCTTTCCTTGTTAGTATGACCTCAAGCTTTATCACCAAATCCTTTTGATATGACTCTTCAATAGTCATGTCCCTTAAGGCTTTCTCGAGTGGATTCCAACTCCTTTTCAAGCTTTAGATAACCTGGACTTACAATCTTTGCAAACAATATTAGAAATACCGCTTCATCTACACAAGAACTTGAGAAACAATTAAATTCTGAACCTCCAATGTTTCCTCAAATGTTGGCACATTTGACTCAACATCAATCATCCAAGAAATCATCAAGAGTATCATCATACAAAATTCTTGCAGTAAAAGCAAACTCCTCATTTTTATCGAATCTTCTTCACAATCAGACTCATCACTTAAGGTAGCATTGAAATTTACCCTCTTTCTCAAAAGAGTGTTGGCACATTCATTAGCATAATGACCAAAACCAGAACATGCATCACATTTAACATTTTTCCTATATTCGATCATATTTGATCTTGTTACCTCTATCAAATTGCCTAGGTTGATTAATATTCCGATTTCTATCGTGCAATTGGCGTGAACTACCAGTCTGTTCTCTCTCTTGATTCTTAATTTGCAAATTATTTCTAAGTCTATTTGCTCTCTTTTTCAAAAATGCATTAAATCGCTTAGTCAGAAAGCAATGTTATCGGCATTGTCGGCACAATCGTCACCAACATCTTCATCGTAATCTATTTCAAGAATAAACGGTTGTTTATCAACACATGAAGAAGTCTCTCATTTGAAAACAGAAATTTTCCTTTCGGATTTCTCACTATCTCTTTGGGAAAAATTCATTTCATATGTTTTCAAAATACTCACCAACTCATTTTGAGTAATAGCATCGTATCTTTAGCTTCCTCAATAGCACATATCTTAGCATCAAAACGTTTAGGAACAGCTTCTTAAGATTTTATGTACTAACCTTGTATTGGATATAAGCTTCACCAAGTGCTTGAGATTCATTGGAAATCTCGAGTGATTCGCTCATTGTAGGAGGATATGGTCTCATCTTCCTTCATCCTTAAATTTTCGAACTTGGTTCCAAGCATCCTCAACTTTGTCCTTCTTACACTCTCGGTATCCTTCACAATGTTCTTGTAATCTCTCCCATGCATCTTTTGCGAGATACACAATTAGAAATTATTTTGAACATGGATACATCCGTAGAGGTAAATAAGGCATTGAGTGCCTTCGAATTGAAGTCGGCCGTTGTCACCTCATCATTTGTCCATTCTAACTCCTTTTTGATTTGAGCTTCAAGATTGTCATCGCCTAGAACAATCGGTGGAGTCCATCCACCAATATACTCCTCCATGCACGTTCATCAATGGACTTGATGTACATAGCATCTTAGGCTTCCAAATTGCATAATTTGTACCATCTAGAACAGTGGCCTAATTGAGCCGTCATAGGATAATCCATTGCAATAAATCACACCAAACACAGGATCTAAACTCGGGATAACTTGAAGTTTTATGGCTCTGAGTGCCACTTGAAGGTGTGCGTACGTGTTTTGCAGAATGTTGTCACGAATGTTGGCACATTCGAAGAACAACACACAAATAAATAATCGTAAATGTACACAATGAAGTCTTAAACACGTTGCAAGTTAGATATCAAAATTTTTGTATAGACTATAAATAAGTCTATACTACCAAACGGCGTATTATCACTAGTAATTGTTAAGTGATACAATCGGTGAAAACATAAGCTACACCGTGAATGGATCTACGTATATAGTGACTAGATAATATTCAATCTAACCTATCACTAATACAAATAATGACCCAATGTTGAGTGAAATGTTGGAACATTCACCAACGGAAGTATCGAGATAGAAACATACAATAAACTCAATAATCTATGCCAATAGACTATGCTAGATTGTGTTTCTCTCAACTCCAAGTTTTAATCTTCATAGCAGCTAGTGTATTTATAGATAAATCTGGACTCTTAATGCTTGGAAGATAACTTCCACATCTCCCTTGAAAATAGGTAACTTCTATGTAACTTCCCCATGATCTTTATAACTTCTCTTGCTTGCCTCTTTCAACCGCATGACTTCGTGAATCGCCGTAAGTCTTCAATCTGAAAGAACAAGTCAATGAACAAGATAAAACGTGGGTTAAGGGTTAGTGAAAGTGGAAGGACGAATTACGATGTTTTGACCAGAATGTTGGCACATTCTCGAGTAACACTCGTCATAACATCAATAATATATATATATATATATGCAGCACTTGAGGGTTTCATTCTACCAGGAAAAGAAGGAAAAATAAGCTTACTTCACAAATCTTTGTATGGTCTCAAGCAAAGTCTTAGGCAAAGTGGTACTTGAAGTTTGATAAGTTCATGAATTCAATTGGTTTCTCTATGTGCCATTATGACAACCGGATGGATTCGAGAAAAGACAAATGGAAGATGTTCATATATACAAGTGGTGTAGGAAAAATGATGTATGCTATGATATGCGGTAGGATTGATCTTACTTATGCGATTAGTGTGGTGAGCGTGTATATGTCAAACTCGGTACTTATCAATGGGATGCTCTTAATTGGATCTTTAGATATCTAAATGGCACATCGAGTATCTAGGTCTTCTATTTGAAATATTGAATGGAAAAGGAGATCCTTTGAGAGGCTATGTAGATGATGATTTTGCTGGGAATGTAGACACAATAAAGTCTTTAATAAGATACATTTTCACACTCTATGGAACAACCATCACTGGATATCTACACTTTAATCGTAGTTACATTATCCACAACTAAGCAGAGTATATTGTTGTCACCGAGGCAATAAAAGAAGCAATGTGGTTGAAGGGAATTCTTAAAGAATTCGACATAAAACAGAAGGAAGTAATTGTGTTATGTGATAATCGGTACCACCATTCACCTCGGCACAACATCAAGTGTTCCATGAGAGGTCTAAACACATCGGTTGTTAAGCTTCATTTGTAAGGGACATTGTTGAAAAAGGTGTTGTGTCGATGAAGAAAGTTAGAATTGAAGACAATGCATCGACATGCTTACTAAGTTACTACCAAGCAACAAGTTCACTTATTTTTCTCGAGCTTGTTCAACTCGTAACCTGGGGTGTTCATTGATCCAGCTTATTGTGTTAATGGAGATGATAGACACTATATATGCACTTTGAGGTGGAGAATTTGTTAGATTAAATGTGAATAGTGTCTCGTTCAAGAAAGTCTTGAAGTTCAGTTTTCTCTCGGTGTCGAGTAAATCTCGGAACCGGTCTTGAATCCCTCGATCAAGCTAACTAAGTGGTGAACCGAGTTTTATTCTTTGAACCGTTACTTAAGAAAATAACTAACAGTTAGTTATGACTCTTCTATGTAAACGGAACAGCTTGTGATTTAATCTAGTCACGAGTGTTTGTTGACTTCGATTATTAGTCGGGCTTTGCACAAAATCATGTTGTGAGCACTTTGATCCATTTTTCTCTTTTAGTTCAGTTACAAAATCAGTTTCGATTGAGGAAATTAAGGTTCATGTTCATAGTGTTAGGAATCAATATAAATGAATTAATTCTTAACCTCTCTACAAGTTCGGACTTTTAGATGATGCGTAATTCTTTCATGGTATCGAGCCAAAGGCTCACGCCCAAAGGTCCCGGGTTCGATTCCCATTGAAAGCAACTCCACCCATATTAAATTGTCCACTCGATGGGCCTCCTCCCCAAAGGGTAGAGGTTATAAATTCGGCCCACGAGTGAGGGGGAGTGTTAGGAATCAATATAAATGAATTAATTCTCAACCTCTCTACAAGTTCGGACTTTTAGATGAGGCGTAATCCTTTCACATAGCAAGTAAATCTGATTGATTTCGATCAATTGAAGAGTGTATGATGTAATTGGAGCTTCTCATAACAAGAATTGATCATGTCTCTATCCCGTGGATGTAGGTTATTCAAACCGAATCACATAAATCACTTATTGCACAATTTAAATCGCGGTTCATAAGGTTAATTAGTACACCCATTGTTTGATTAATACATCAACATCAATTAACAATTACGTTTGATAGAGAGCTCGAGATAGGCGGTAATCGAGAGCTTTATGCTTTATGGAGTTTGAGGGTCCCCTTGAAGGTTAAAGCCTTCCGGATAAGGTGAACCTCTACTCTAAGAAGATGGTTGAGAATATATAAATAATGTGTGATTTAAGAGAGGACCTTGCAACTTCTTGGCATTCTTGCCCAGAATTGTTGTAGTGCATTAAGGCTAGCTAGCTAGACAAGAAAATTGACGAAGCTAGCCATCTTTTGTGTGGAATCTCTCGATCCTGCTGCTGGTTGATACTTTGCCTACCGAGGAAGCAACCAGTTCGACATGGCTATATGGAAAATATGGAGGGAACGAAACACTTCGTTGTGGTACGGAGCCATAAATCCCCACCACACGATCCATGGGCTATGGAAACCGGTGCTCCGATCGCACCCGTTGCACCATGTCACGCGACATTCTTTCTACGATCATAGAAATTAAATAGGTCTTGGAAGGGTGTTGCAAGATGAAGACGCTGGTTATGTGGCACGCATGCTAGGACAGTGATACTCCATGATAATGATTAAAATTAATTTATAATATGAACATTTTAGAATAATATCACGTAATTATTTTATTTTATCATAATAATATTAAATTTATTAAAATTCAATGATATTATTTTACTTTAAAATAACTATTAAATATAAAAAAATAATTTCTAACCATGTTGCTTAAATTTCCCACCGGGTTCCTCACTTTAGTGGGAGACTCGGGTTCGATTCCGTTTGGGAACGAATTATGGAGTTATGAGGTCTTTTGGAGAAAAATCTAGATTTCTTTTAGGAACAAAATATGGAGTCATAAGGTAATAAAAATCTAGATTTCCTTTGAGAACAAATTATGGAGTTATAAGGTGGAAGAAAAATCTATTAAAAAAAAAAAAGAGTCATTTTCCTAAAAATTTATGCCTTGAAAGAAAACCTAGATCCATAATATCATAATCCGATTTAGGGGCTCAAGGAAAAACCCTCCTTTGAGACAAAATCACCAAATATGGAAACCGTATCCTCTAAAAGAGCTTAAATGCAAAAACTATTGCTTCATTTTTTTAACAAGTTCAAATGTTTAGATGAGATGAAAGTTTTTAATGGTATCAAAGCCAAAGGCTTGCACCCACATGCCGTGCTCAATTTTTGCTGAATTTAATTTCGCCCAAATTTAATTGTCCACATGATCCCATGATATGTTTTAGAGTTATAATTCAATCTGGTCCCATAACTTTGGAGTTTTTTTTTGCAAAAAGTCTTCTAAAATTTAAAATTTTCAAATTTGTTTCATAATTCCTTAAATGGTCTCGATTTCGGTTCAAAAGTTATTGAAATTACATAACCGACGCCGTATTGATACACATTTTTTTGGTATATTTTGCGAAAATGTTGAAAATTATGGGAGAAAAATGCAAAATTCGTCGGAACAATTTTAAAATAATGGTAAAAATTTAAATTTCTAATTTTTTTGGGATCTTCTACAAAAAGTTTAAAGTTGTGGGATGAAATTTAATTTTAACTCTGCATTTTCTCATATGCAACTAACATCGATCACAATCGAATATTTTCTCACACGCAACTAACATCAATTGAGAGGTCCTCCTCGTGCTTAGGAGTTAGGGTTTTCTTGACCGCGAGAGTAGGGTTAGGGCGCTGGGTCCTCTTCCTCCACGTTTCCGTTGATTTCTAGCCTTTTTCTCTTCTTTGTCTATCTCTGCTCCTCTTGTTTTCTTCGTGTCGTATTTTAGTTTTCTCTTTTCTCGTTTACGGTTTTGCTAATCGTCTTCTAGTTTTCTTTTGAAGTCTTGTTTTTCACAGTCTTCCTCGCGCTTTCCTTTGTCGCTGGATCACTCTTGCGAGTACTCATGGTTTTGAATAATAGGGGTGACGAGGAGGATGACGTCGATTTGGGATGTATCCCCACGGAACCGCTAATCGATTGCAATCGGCTTGTTTAGTGGGAAAATTAATCGTGGAGAAGTCGTATAATGTTTTTGCGCTGATTGATGTGATGTCAAAATCTTTCAAGCCAAAAGGGAAGTTGCAAGCTAGGGATTGGGGTCATGGCCTCGATTATGTTCTCTTTTGAAAGAGCCGATGACAGAGATTGGGTGATACGTAACTAACCGTGGAACTTTGACGGACAATTATTTGCCATAAAACCGATGGTGAGTTCTCGAAAGCAAATTTCTTCAATGGTGCAGATTACCACACAGCCTTCTTTTTGGGTAAGGGCCCATGATTTGCCATTGCTTTGTAGATCGAATCTACGGTTTCATTCTCATTGCAGAAAAATTGGGATTCTTGAAGCCTATGAAACTCCTTCCGAGCTTAATTGGGATGAATTTTTACGTTTTCGCGTCCAAATTGATATCTCAAAACCGCCGCTTAAGGGTTTGAAAATCAAAATGGGTGGGGTTCGAGATGTGGGTTCCTCTTACGTATGAGTCGCCTGCTCTTATGCTTCCAGTGTGGAAAATTGGTCACCTGCTTAAGTCTTGTTCATTGTTTGATAGAGATAGGGATTCCGACTGGAATTCAATTCATCAATCAAAGCGTCACCGCTTCAAGATCCCGAAATTCGAAACCTAATATCATCTATGTAAACCCTACCCCGACACTAAACCCTCTACATACACAAAACCTTAATACTCCACATACCTCTACTATTACCGGCATATCCCAAACCACACATAATCTAATGTCGAACCCCTCTACTACTCCTTTACCATGCCCATCCTCTCCCTCTCATCATCACCTCGAGTACTTTTTCCACCGAGCAAATTTTCGCCACATTACGAAAGAGTTTGAATATCACCGATGAAAAATCTCAAAATCCGTCTGCTGTAGCTCTCCTTGCTCGTGAGCTCCATTCAATCCAATTTCCCCTGTTGTTCCCCCTTACACTCTCGGCTTATATAATACCTCAACAACCCAATGCTATCCCTCTATTACGATCATAAACCATTTTACCCGGCCGCCGGTTAATGCCATAGAAATAGGCTCACCTCCTCAACCTGCTCCTATTCCCATCTCGCTTACCAATTTGATTCCTACTCAAGAGATAACACATATCCCCCCTAACTCTTTCCACTTTGCTTCGCCTCATCCAACCCCGATCCTATTGCCTACCATGCTTCGCCCACCGCATCTGCACTGTGCTCCGACCGCCATCGTCTCGAAACCGAAGCGGTGGATTCAACCTCTTTGAACACTATTCCTGGTCCAATCATTCGAAAAAAGCCTGGAAATGTTTGGCTCGTGAAAAGGGCAACATAGCTTTGTCATCCATCCCTAAGCAACTGCGGACGGGAGGAAACGTCTATCTATCATTGAGGAGGATGATGTTGATGACATTGATTACAAACAGAAACGTAGCAAGATTTCTCGATGGTGTGATTTCGACCCTCTTTTTTTCTCAAACGGCAGAGGTCAGGGGTGCAGCCCCGCCGACAAAGAATGAGTTGCATCGTGTGGAACTGCTGAGGGCTTGGGAACTCTCGAAAGTTCCGGCACTAAAAAGGAGGTTAACTCCAAAGGTCCCAAGTTTGTGTTCTTGTGTGAGACGAAGCTTCTTGTGCGAGAACCGCGTGGTGTCGTATTTAAGTTAGGGTTTGATTATTGGCTTGGTGTTGACTGTAGCTACGGGTGGTGGACGTAGAGGTGGGCTAGCTCTCTTCTCGAGTGTCGATCGCTTGGTGGAATTATCCTCCTTTTCGTTGAATCATATTGACGTCCGCGTGGGTGAGGTTAATCCGTGGCGTTTACAGGATTTACTGGACATCCCGAGGATGATCAAAAGTGGAGAACTTGGAGTTTGCTTCGTAGGTTGGCTACCGAAAATCAAATGCCTTGGCTTTGTGTGGGGATTTTAATGAAATTCTCAATGATTCCAAAAAAATCGGGTGGAAACCTTCGGCGAGATGACCGTATGAGAGATTTCAGGTTTTGCCTTGAGGATTGCGGTTTAAAGGACTCGGGATTCATTGGGCATCAGCTTACTTGGTCAAATAAGCAATCGGGAGTGCACAACATACAAGAGAGATTAGACAGAGCCTTGGCGAAGGATTTATGGTGGAGCTTGTTCCCATCGATGCGAGTTAAACACCTTACTAGTGGTCCTCTCGGATCATTACCCAATACATGTTGATCGGGCGGGTGTTCATAAGAGAGGTGGTTTACAACGTCGTGTTAAACTATATCGCTTTGAAGATATGTGGCTTAAGGAGGACGATTTTGCGCGGGTAGTTTTACGAGCTTGGGGTAGTGGCGGTACCCGTCGGGACTTGCTAGGTGCATTTCTAATTGTGGTGATGCCTTTTCAAACTGGAGCTCAAATGTTTTTGGACATCTCGCCTCGTGAGATTGAGAAAATAAAGAAGGAAATTGATCGGTTTTAGCAGAGCCACAAACAAAGTGGAAATAATTGAAGCTTCCAGGACACTTGAGAATCGGTTAGCTGCCCTTCCGAGGAGTGAGGAAATATTTTGGTTACAAAGATCAAGAGTGTCTTGGATGAGGGAGGGGATAGAAATACTAAATTTTCCACAAGATTGCTAGCGGCGGAAACGTCTGAACTCTGGATTGAGGAAATTGAAGATGAGTTTGGTGTGGTATATGGAGAGGAGGAAGATATTCAAAAGGTGTTCGCCACTTATTTTTCAGACCTAGTTACCGCAAAGAGTGATCTAGAGATGGAGGAAGCACCGGGAGCCGTGGATAGCAGGGTCTCGTAAGAGATGAAAAGGACGTTATCCTACCCGTTTACGGAAAGGGAGATTACTAAGGTGCTTTTCCAAATGCACCCTCAAAGGCCCCTGCCCCGACGGTATGACCGCTAATTTCTATCAAAAATTCTGGAATGTAGTTAAGCCTCGATATTATTTCGTTTGCCTTTCGGTTCTTAATGATGGTGTAAATCTTGAAGCTCTAAATCATACTTTTATTGTTCTAATTCCCAAAGTTCAGATGCCACGTTTTCCGATTTTAGACCGATTAGCCTTTGCAATGTGGTTTTTAAACTGATCACTAAAACTATTGCAAACAGGATTAAATTAGTTTTACATGATATTATAGATCCTACTCAATCAGCTTTTGTGCCGGACGCCTTATCATCGATAATGCCTTATTAGCTTATGAAATCTTCCACTTCATGAAGCATAATAAGGCAAAATCAAAGGGGTCCTATGCTTTTAAGCTTGACATGAGTAAGGCCTATGATAGGAGTTTAAAGCCATTTTGGTCCCTTAACTATCTGCTTTTTCGATTTGGTCCCAAGATAGTTAAGAAAATTAATTTAGTCCCATAACTTTTTTAATTGCGTAATTTTAGTCCTAAATACGCCGAAAATTCAAAAACTCGCGGAATTAGTCACGTGCACGTCACGTGCTTTGTAAATTTGGGGGAATCGACAACTTTGATGACATGGTCGCCTGTGGAATATATTTTGAAAAAAAAGCTGAAAACTAAATTCCTGAAATGAAATTGCAATGAAATTACATTGAAATGAAATTCAAATGAAATTAAACCAAATTCAAATGAAATTACATTCATATTCAGTCAAATTAAACCAAATTAAATCAAATTCGGTCAAATTAACCTCTCCCCCAAAATCGACTAACCTGCAAATGTAAACCCTTAATTCAAAAAATCCCAATTCCTCTACGAAATCGAACATTCTTCCCGATATATTGGTGAAAAGCGAACGTTCTTCGTGGTTGGAGGGCTTCCATTGCTCGTGGTAGCGGACCTTCTTCGTGGTTGGAGGGATGGTTTTTATTCGAAAGAAAGGAGCCATGGAGTGGCTCTGTACCAAACTACGGTAAGTCTTCTCTTTTAAAGAAGAATGTGTGTAGTTGAATAAAGTAGGTGTTTAGTATGTGTGGTCATTATTGAATAAATATTGTTGTCTCCTCGTGGTTGAACATAGCCGATTAGGAAAGTGAAATAAATATGTGGTCCCCGTCCCCATAGTCTTTTGTTGACCCTTTTTTATTGTTTTGATGTGGAATCAAATCTAATGCTTTTTTGTTTTGTTTTTTTGTGTTTATTATATGTGCAGTAAGATAAAAGCAAATACTTGTCTCATATATTGTATTTTGGTGGGGTTTTCAAGAATATGCCTAATACTGTATGAAGGGGGATAAGCTCGTGTTTGATTGGGTTAAGTCCGATGAATTAAAGGTCTCTCGATTTAGTTGAGTTTAGTGTTAAGGCCGGTGTGAAAGGGGAGTCAAAATACTATCTTAAACTTCAAATGACTCTTTTAAATTTATTATTGATGATGAAGATTTGAGACACCGAGCTGCTAGGTATCTTGTTGATAGAGAATTACATGTGTATGTGGAAAAATTGCAATTAGAAGCATTAGATGAGACTGGTGATGTTGTTGAAACCGAGTCCGACTATGAATCTTTTGAGGACCCCGACTATGTTATTGGAAATGATCTTAGTGATGATGATGATGATGATGATCTTTTTGAGGGTTTTGTTGATAATGCTGAAATAGGATCGATTTGGAAGGAATATACCCTAATGACATTATTGAAAGCACTGCTCATGTTATGCTTCCTTTTGAAAACTCTAGGCTTGTAGAGGAGGGCAGGGGTAAAAAACATGTGTGTGACAAGGGTAAAAACCTGTGTGTGAAGATGAGAGTGCCAAAAATCAGTGTGTGAAGATGAGAGTGACAGGTGAGAGTGATAGTGAGATTGAGAAAGATGTGATTGATGAAGGGGCTGACTTTGATGAGCATAGAGCTTCCGAGGATGATAATGATGAGGCTTCGATCCTATTTTCAATCCACAAACCATCTATGACCCTGAATTTACCTTAGGTCAGATTTTTACCTCCAAAAAGAGTTTAAAAAGTTGTTCGCCACATGCCATTAAGCATAAAAGAAATGTGAAGTTTAAAAAAATGACTTGAGGAGAGTATATGCCAAATGTGATGATCAATCTTGCCAAAGGTGGCATATTCATGCATTGAAGAGAGACAAAGAAGTGGCCTATCGATTAGGAAGTATTATAGCAAACATACATGTGCCCCTTGTCAAAAAACAAAAAATCGACTTCTACTTGGTTGAGTGATAGGTTTCTACAGAGGTTTCAACTGATGGTAGTAGGGATATATCCGGTTTTATGTTGGATACTGTACATGATATTAGAGTTGAAGTGACTAGGAACCAAGCTTATAAGGCCAAGGTAAAAGCAATGAAGATGATTGAGGGTGATGTTGATGCACAATACGCAAAGCTATGGTCATATGCGTAAGAACTTAGAAAACCAATCCTGGATCTACTATTTTCTTAGGGACAATCAAGAGGGTAGGTTTGATAGGTTTTATGCATGCTGGAATGCTATGAAGAGGGGATTTTTGGGCTGGTGTAGACCTATATTAGGTGTGGATGGGTGTCATTTGAAAACTAAGTATGGGGGTATTTTGTTGACTGCAGGTGGGAGTTGATCCTAACAACAATTTGTTTCTTGCCTATCATGTGGTAGAGAAAGAAAATGGGGAAATATGGGATTGGTTTTTGATCGTATTGAAGAGAGACCTAGAAATTAAGCCTCAAGAATTCACCTTCATTTCGTATAAACAAAAGGGCTTAATACAGTATTTCAAACTGCTTTTTCCCGGTTCGTAACACGTATTTTGTGTAAGGCACTTGCATAATAACTTCAAGACAATGGTTTTAGAGGGTTGGCATTCAAACAAGCTTTGTGGAAGGCAACTTGTAGTACTACAAAGGGAGAGTTCAAGCACGTAATGGAAGAATCTGAGATCTTTGAACCATGCCGCCTGGGAATGGTTTAGCAACAAACCTCCCGAGCAATGGTCAAAAGCATTTTTTTTCTCAAAACAACAAGTGTGATATGTTATTGAATAATGTATGTGAGGCTTTTAATGCAAATATTTTGGATGCTAGGGATAAGTCTATCATAACAATGCTTGAATGGATTAGGGAATATCTTATGAAAAGGCTTCAAAAATAGAGACATTGTTGGTCAAAGGTGGAAAGGACAGTTGTCTCCTAGAATTCAAGATTTTGGAAAATAATCAAGAGAAAGTAGCTGATTGTATCCCAATTAAGGGAAATGACAATCACTACCAGATTTCTTGCTATGATGGAAGACAGTTCACTGTTGATTTGATCAAGAAAGAATGCACATGTAGACAATGGCAACTCACCGCATACCTTGTACTCATGCTATTTGTGCAATCCTCAAACAAGGTCTAGACCTCGTTGCTTATGTCCATGATTGCTACACTGTGCACTCTTACATGAAAGCATATGAGTTGCCTATATTTAGGATCAATCATGATGTGTTGTGGGGATTCTCTATATGTACCTCCATTGCCTCCAGATTTTGGGAAAAGGGCTGCAAGAGGTAGAAGAAACACAAAGAGAAGACCTGAGCCATTTGAGAAGGAGAATGATGGCAAGAGTAAAGGAAACAACAAGAAAAAGAGGGTGAGAAGGCAACAAACAATACCAAATGCAGTAAAATGTGGAATAGAGGGTCACAATGCCGCTACTTGTAAACAAATGACCGATGTAAGTGTTACCTTTTAATTTTTTGTCTTTTATATTTATGCTTTGGAATGCTAATTTTTTTATTTAATGATCTGGTTTTGTTGATGTTGTTGTTCAAAACGAGGAGTCTCAAAATGTTACTAACTTAGGAGATGAGGTATTTTTTCTTGTGTATTTGCAATTGGTGTATAGGTGTATATCTTGTGCATTTTTTTTTTTATCATTTTTGTGTATTTACCATTTGTTTTGTATAGGTGATAGTTGGACCACCAAGTGCACCTAATTATGAGTTACCCGATGAAGAACTTGGTGATGTAGAAGTCATTATTTCTACCCAACAGAGTGTCATCACAGCCCAAACGAGTGAACTGTGCGAGCTCCATCCATGCACGAACAATTGGAGTTGGGAAAACCTAAAGAATCGAGGGTTCAATTCGAAACCTCCACGGTTTGGCGAAGGGCGCTTTAGCAGAGCTCCATTTGTTCCACCAAAATCAAAGAGCGACAAGATATTTGTACAAAAAGGGCAGAAGTTCTTGGACCTAAACCATGAAGTTAGTGATGCCGAAAAGAAGGGCAAGAAAAAGGAGTGATGTCTGTTTCTATTTTTTAAATCTTTTGACTTCATTTGCAAATTTAACTGCTTTTGGGGATGTAATTTTCTAGTGAAGTGATGCAGATACTTTTGAACTTTATTCACTTTACATGCTAGTTTTTGAACATACTTTGTCTTTTGGGGATGTAATTTGCAAATGAAGTGGCAAGCAATTAACATATGCTGCCTTTTATTAATTGATGATGGTTATTGATGATGATTATTGTTGCTAATGTTGGAATTAGTTGACATTATTTGGGCATATGGTCATATTACAAAGTTATTTGTTGCTAAACCAATATGATTGCACAAAGTTATTTGTGTGCCTTTTGCAAAAATTAGTAAACCATATTAAATTGCTAATTGCTATTTGTTGCTAAATCACAAAGTTATTTGTGCATTTTGTATTGAACACATTACCCTAAACCATATCAAATTGAAATTGCAAAAATTGTACTAATTAGTAATAGCTATCAATACAATTGCAAAAATTGAACTAATTAGTAATAGCTATCAATACAATTGCAAAGATTGAACTAATTAGTAATAGCTATCAATACAATTGCAAAAATTGAACTAATTAGTAATAGCTATCATTACAATTGCAAAAATTGAACTAATTAGTAACAAATTACATTTATAAATTAGGAGTTTAAAGTACAATTTCAAAAGTGCAACTAAATCATAATTCACTCAAAAGGAAAATGATACATATCATCTTCAAAGATAATATTCATACTAAAACCAATCATCTTCACCTATCATCTTCAAATTCATACTATCATCACCAACCAAAGCACTTGACATCTTAAACAAAGCCCAACATACACAAACCACAAAGGACATATTCAATAATTTCTTGAACATTTTTTTTTGAGTTTTTGGCCAACTTCTCCTCACCGATCTTGATTGAACATTGAGCAATGTATTTGCTTTCTTTAGTTCATCATTCTCCTCCTCCAAATTTTTATTTGCATCCCGCAAAATCCTAGTAATTTCCCCAAATTTCTCTGAAATTTCTTGGAGCTCTCTCGTCTCCGCCTTCATTAAATTTATTTTCTTCAATAATCCTCGGGATTATTTGCTTACTGTCGCATATCGGGGTCAATCCATCGAAAATAATTACAATATCCAGGATTCTATCAATTAAAAAAGAACACCAACAAACATTTTAGATAATTTTCGAGTAAGAATTTGCGCCCACATAATATAACATAAATTCCTTACCGGATACTTTTGACAACCAAAGAATCTGCGCCCACATTTTCGCCCTTCCGGTGGTTGAAATACACGCCGCTCGTTGGCAATGACATCTTACACTCTCGAGTTCCCACCGATGGTCGACATCTTTAAAGGGATTTGTACGCACCACAAATGGGCGTCAATCGGGCAGAGCTTCTTCTTCGATCTTCAATGGAATTTCAATTGGAAGGCCTTCTTTTCGAGCGAGACGGCTTCAATCGGGAGGGCGTTCAATCGGGAGAGCGTTCAATTAGGGTTCATGATTGTGGCTGAATTTGGGGGTTTCTCAAATCAAAATGAAAGGAAGAAACGTGTTTTTATTAAAGGAATAATAGTAGAAATTTTGTTAGTTGGATATAATAAATGATGTGTAATTAATATTTAGGACACATGGATATAAAATTCCACCCGGCAGCCATGTCATCAAAGTTGCGGATTCCCCCAAATTTACGAAGCACGTGACGTGCACGTGACTAATTCCGCGAGTTTTTGAATTTCCGCGTATTTAGGACTAAAATTA
Source organism: Paraleonurus japonicus (assembly GCA_030762865.1). Taxonomy (NCBI): domain Eukaryota; kingdom Viridiplantae; phylum Streptophyta; class Magnoliopsida; order Lamiales; family Lamiaceae; genus Paraleonurus; species Paraleonurus japonicus. The sequence goes on from CM061058.1 coordinate 9,776,101, forward strand.
CGCAATTAAAAAAGTTATGGGACTAAATTAATTTTCTTAACTATCTTGGGACCAAATCGAAAAAGCGAGATAGTTACGGGACCAAAATGACTTTAAACTCCCTATGATAGAGTTGAGTGGATTTTCTTGGAAAATGTCATGCTTAAGCTGGTCTGCACAAATGTTTTAGTGAATACCATTATGCGGTGTGTGAGGACGGTCTCTTTTGCGAGTCTTAGTTAATGGGCAGCCTTCTTCTACTTTTTTATTCCGACGCGTGGACTTAGGCAAGGGATCCTCTTTCCCCATACCTTTTTCTGCTTTTGTGTTGAGGCACTTGCCGCTTTATTAAGGAAAGGTGTTGCTGATGGTGTGTTGCATGGTATTAAAGTTTGTCGAAGGGCTCTCGTTGTTTTACATTTGGTTTTGCCGATGACACAATTGTTTTTGGCCGAGCTACAGAGATTTAAAATTACAAAAGTCAAGGACATTTTGGCAAGCTATGAGTCACCTTAGGTCGTGCAATCAATTTTCGAAAATCGACATTATGTTTAGTGGTGGCTTAATGGAGGATCGTGGCAACAGTGGCTTCAATTTTGGGAGTTAGGAAAGTGCAAAGATCATGCCATTTATTTGGGAATTCCTACCACTATGGGTCGATCTCGTAGTGCGATTTTCCGAGTGTTGGTAAATCGGGTGGAGAAGAAATTAAAAGATTGGAAGAGTAAAATGCTCTCTCAAGCGGGGAAGCTTACCTTGATTAAATCGGTTGCTCAAGCAATACCCACCTATCTTATGAGTTGCTTCAAGATCCCCGATGGAGTGATAAACAAAATCAGAGCAGCTATAATTAGATTTTGGTGGGGGCAAGAGGTGAGGAGAAGAGGACATACCGGGATGAGACGGGAGTTACTTTGTAAACCTAAAAGTGAAGGTGGAATTGGGCTAAGAGATTTTGCAGTTTTCAATAATGCACTCTTGGCAAAACAAGGTCGGGCGCTTACTTCAAAATCAAAATAGTCTCGCTTGCTAGAACACTTAAAGCACGGTATTTTCCATTAAGGTGTTTTCTTACCGCATTGACTAAATACAATCCTAGTTCGATTTGGCGAGGTTTGTTAGAGGGCAGAAGGTTTTAGAGACTGGACTTTTTTAGGTTGTAGGCGGGGTGACACGGTTAGAGTGTGGACTAACACTTGGCTCTGTGATAGTGAAAGCGGTCGCGTGACCTCCGACCGGGGTCTCTCCTCACTGATTGCACGGTTAATGAGTTTATAATGGAAGGGCAGCCGAGATGGAATATCCCTCTCATTCGATAAACTTTCAATGACAGAGATGCTTCTAATATTATTTCCCTACCGAATACCATACGTCGCCACGAAGGCGGAGGCGTAATAAAATTTTAGGGGGACTGAATGTAAGTGTTAAATACTATTATTTGTCAATAATATCACAAAATTAAATATTGTCCAAGTGGGAGAAGTGCCTACCATACCCTTAAGAGGTTAAGTGTTCAAACCTTGGGCTAAATGTATTTATTTATGTTTTTCTTAATGTAAATTTTTTTTTCAAAAAATCATGGGGTTGGAGCCACCCTCGCCCCACCCCGGCTCCGCCCCGATACTCTTACTTGGAAGGTTGAGAAGAACGGCATCTATTCTATCCGTTAAGGTTATATTGAGTGGATGAGGAGCTTGCAGAGGGCTTATATGGGGGTACCGGAGAAGGAAGCCAGACAATGGAGTTGGGTTTGGAAGCTTGATGTCACACCAAAATTCGGTTGTTCGTATGGAGGCTTCTACATGGTATATTGCCAACAAATTTAAATCTCATCACAAGGTTCGTTAATGTGGCGCTGGAGTGTAAGCGATGTGGGGATCCCATTGAATCTAAAGAACATGCGTTTCGACTTTGTCCGGAATTGAATCATTGCTGGACAGCCTTCCCAAGGGATATACATGCTTTTAATGCGAATATTTCTATGGAGGAGTGGCTGATTTCGCCTCAGGCGGTTGCCGCTGATCGCCAGGAGTTGGCTGTCACGGTTCTCGTGGTCAATTTGATTTGCTCGAAATGAATTGGTCTTCGTGATAAATTAGTTAACCCTCATCGATTATGGAGTTTGCTAAACAGACGTTGCTTGATCATAAAATCCTGGGGTGAGTGAACCTCGACCGAGACGTGTGCGGACTACATGCGAGATGGACACCGCCGGTTTTTAATGTAAATTTTTTTCAAAAATCATGGGGGCTGGAGCCACCCCCAGCCCCACCTCGGCTCCGCCCTTGGCCTTGATACTCTTACTTGGAAGTTTGAGAAGAACGGCATCTATTCTATCCGTTAAGGTTATATTGAGTGGATGAGGAGCTTGCGAGAGGGCTTATATGGGGTACCGGAGAAGGAAGCCGACAATGGAGTTGGGTTTGGAAGCTTGATGTCACACCAAAAATTCGGTTGTTCGTATGGAGGCTTCTACATGGTATATTGCCAACAAATTTAAATCTCATCACAAGGTTCGTTAATGTGGCGCTGGAGTGTAAGCGATGTGGGGATCCCATTGAATCTAAAGAACATGCGTTTCGACTTTGTCCGGAATTGAATCATTGCTGGGACAGCCTTCCCAAGGGATATACATGCTTTTAATGCGGATATTTCTATGGAGGAGTGGCTGATTTCGTTTGTCGCGGTTGCCGATTGATCGCCAGGAGTTGGGCTGTCACGGTTACGTGGTCAATTTGATTTGCTCGGAATGAATTGGTCTTCAGGATAAATTAGTTAACCCTCATCGATTATGGAGTTTGCTAAACGAGACGTTGCTTGATCATAAAATCCTCGGGGTGAGTGAACCTCGACCGAGACATGTGCGGTCTACATGCGAGATGGACACCGCCGGTTTTTAATGTAAATTTTTTTCAAAAAATCATGGGGCTGGAGCCACCCCCAGCCCCACCCAGCTCCGCCCTTGGCCCCGATACTCTTACTTGGAAGTTTGAGAAGAACGACATCTATTCTATCCGTTAAGGTTATATTGAGTGGATGAGGAGCTTGCAAAGGGCTTATATGGGGGTACCGAGAAGGAAGCCGCACAATGGAGTTGGGTTTGGAAGCTTGATGTCACACCAAAAATTCGGTTGTTCGTATGGAGGCTTCTACATGGTATATTGCCAACAAATTTAAAACTCATCACAAGGTTCGTTAATGTGGCGCTCGGAGTGTAAGCGATGTGGGGATCCCATTGAATCTAAAGAACATGCGTTTCGACTTTGTCCGGAATTGAATCATTGCTGGACAGCCTTCCCAAGGGATATACATGCTTTTAATGCGGATATTTCTATGGAGGAGTGGCTGATTTCGTTTGTGCGTCGGTTGGGTTGATCGGCTAGTTGGCTGTCACGGTTACGTGGTCAATTTGATTTGCTCGGAATGAATTGGTCTTCGAGGGATAAAGTAGTTAACCCTCATCGATTATGGAGTTTGCTAAACAGAGGCGTTGCTTGATCATAAAATCACGGGGTGAGTGAACCTCGACCGAGACGTGTGCGGTCTACATGCGAGATGGACACCGCCGGTTTTTTAATGTAAATTTTTTTCAAAAAATCATGGGGGCTGGAGCCACCCCAGCCCCACCCTCGGCTCGCCTCTTGGCCCCGATACTCTTACTTGGAAGTTTGAGAAGAACGACATCTATTCTATCCGTTAAGGTTATATTGAGTGGATGAGGAGCTTGCAGAGGGCTTATATGGGGGTACCGGAGAAGGAAGCCAGACAATGGAGTTGGGTTTGGAAGCTTGATGTCACACCAAAAATTCGGTTGTTCGTATGGAGGCTTCTACATGGTATATTGCCAACAAATTTAAAACTCATCACAAGGTTCGTTAATGTGGCGCTCGGAGTGTAAGCGATGTGGGGATCCCATTGAATCTAAAGAACATGCGTTTCGACTTTGTCCGGAATTGAATCATTGCTTTGGACAGCCTTCCCAAGGGATATACATGCTTTTAATGCGGATATTTCTATGGAGGAGTGGCTGATTTCGTTTGTCGTCGGTTGCGGTTGATCGGCCAGGAGTTGGTCATCACGGTTACGTAGTCAATTTGATTTGCTCGGAATGAATTGGTCTTCGAGGATAAATTAGTTAACCCTCATCGATTATGGAGTTTGCTAAACAGACTTTGCTTGATCATAAAATCCGGGGGTGAGTGAACCTCGGCCGAGACGTGTGCGGTCTACATGCGAGATGGACACCTCCAACCCAGGGTCTGGAAGGCCGAACACGGATGTCGCGTATACTTGGGCTGGGAGTAGGAATAGGGGGTGTGTTGCGAAATATGTTCGGAGAAGTTCGGTGGGTTTATGCTAGAAAGATTGAGGGATGCCCTTCGGTAGAGATTTACGAAGCACTTGCCGTTAAAGAAGGTGTGGAGATGGCCATTGCCCATGGTGTTTCGATATAATTGTGGAGTTGGACTCCCAAATAGTCTGCTATGCTTTACAGCGCCCTTATGTGGATATTTCCTATTTGGGTGGCTTAATTTTCGATATTTTGGCTCTTTGTTCTAGTTTTGCTAGTTTTTCTTTTAATTGGATTGGTAGATCGAGGCAATGCTGTAGCTCATGAGCTTGCCAAGTTGGGTCTTTCTAGTTCTTCTAGTTTGTTCTCGTCTTCTGTTAGACGAGATCCATTATAAAAAAAGCTAACATCAATTTAGATCACAATCGAATGAGAAAGACTAGTGACTCAACACTAATCATAGCGCGAATTTAAAAACAATAGCAGGAAAAAAATCTGACTTTCTTTATTTTTTCTTTATTATACAAAATAGGTGGAGAAAAGGACTTGGAGGAGTAACTAATTCATCCTTCAAGAAAACCTCTCTCTCTCATATATATATATATATATATATAAAGACTCAATTTCCGTCAACATTTAGAAACCGCTCTCTCTAGCTCTCGTGTATCCTTTCTCTCTTTAACCGACTCAAAGAGCTTTGATCAGCTAAACAATGGCGTCAGCAAGCACCATTACAGCGCACTACAATATAAAGACGGATCATCTCTACGACGTTACCTTATTAAACAAAACCATCTTAACCACCGTCACAAAGCACCCTTCAGCCGTGACGGAGTGGATCAACGGCGTCTGCTCCGATGACACTTCACCCCACTACATCGGCTTCGAAGTCGAGCTGATCCCCAGCGACGACAATATCATCGGCACCGTGCAGTTCTGCGTGGGCAGCCGGTGCCTCGTCATCCAGCTCCTCCACCTCTCCGATTTCCCTCTCTCCCTCGACCAATTCCTCTCCGACTCCAACCACACTTTCGTGGCCGTCAACGCTGAATGGAAGATCAATCTGTTGACCGATCAGTGCCCTTTCGTTGAAGGCCCGGTGGTGTACAGAGATCTGGGTGAAGCTGCTTCACAAGTTCTTTTTCGGCCGGAGCTGGTCGACGCCGGACAAACCGAATTGTTTACGGCGGCCTTCGGTGTGGAGATAGAGAAGCCACAGCCGGAGACTGATTGGGGTCGCCGTGAAATGCTGACGGAGGCGCAGGTGCAGTATGCGTCTATTGGAGCTATCGCCTCTTTTGAACTTGGCAGGAGGCTCATCAATAAATCCGTCCTTCGCTTTTCTAATATTGTTTAGTTGTTTTTCGAACCATACCATTTTTGTTTTTCAATCAATGTTACATAGTTTGGTTCATTAAAAATATCCAAGGAACTGTTATAATTCTGGGTTAATCTGAAGGTGGAATACGTATTGATCTTTGTTGATATATGAATTGCTACGTACATAGAGTTTATGAATTTTATGTAGATGTATATAATAATTGGTTTACAGTTATCTTTGAAATCTTGATGATTACTTGAAGTTTATTATATGTAAATACATATATTTGTGATGTATTTGCTGGTAAATTATTAATAGTAATTATTTCAGGAGGTAATTAGTTGCCTCCCTTAGTGTAATTTTTACGCCACATATAAGTCTATCTTAAAATTCTTGCAATACTCAGTCTTCAATTAAACTGGATCATTTCATGAAATTAATATATATCATTACATTTATATTCAATAATACTATTATTCTTATAAATTAATAACATAACATTTATATTATAATATTAGTTTATAAATACAATGATATTATTAAATAAATATTGTTTAATTAGTTATTATATAAAAATAAAAAACCTAAAAGCCATTAGATCACAAGACAATCCACAGTCCGGACCCCACTAAAAACCTTGATAGGGTAAACCTCCTTAATGAAAAACCCTAAACAAGAAAAAGAGAAAATCCTCTAAAAGTAAAAGACTAGCAAAAACGAAAATAATGCTTATCTCTATCTAATTCCACAAGATCTAGAATAAAATTAGGCGGATTCTCCCACCGAGTTTCCCTCTTTGTAAATATGCATCACTTCAAACTCCGCTTCTTGAACCTTCTCATGCAACCAAACCCAAAAGGATCCAAACACCCAAGGTATTTCAAATTGGATTTTGAAATAAGGACACAACATAAGTAGAATTCGATCCCAAAACAAGTCTTCTCAACCCAAATTAACGCTTTCGAAACACCCTTAATAGCTGCCCAAACTTCAGCTTTGTAAGCGTGACCGCAACCCATCTTTCTCGCAAACGCTGATTCCACGAATCCCATTTCATTACGAAACACGACTCCCCCTTGAATTTTGCCATTAAATTCACGACCATCTGAATTTATTTTAATAAATCCAGATCGGCGGAGCCCGTCTCACCACAATTAATTTCAACAAAGGCTTCGCACAAACTTAATATTTAATGCCACAACACAAACTAAGTCTTGGCAACTATAAATATTATAACCCAACAACTCAGTGTTAATCTCCTTAACATAACTCCAAAGTTGTATCATGAAACAAGCAACATTTGGCTTTTCATTCCTATGTACGGCATTCCTTGCACTCCATATCATCCAAAAGTACGTAATCTATATATATTTTCAAATATTGCTCAACCGAGTGAAAGCAAATAAAATAATAAATAAATAATATTATTTATTATTTATATTTATCCACAAATGAAGTGGATAAGGATGAGGGAGGTTATTTGATTAATTCCCTCATGAAAACCATTCAGCGTGTTTTCTTAGATAATGCAATGCAGAAAGAAGATTTTGAATCTTCTTGCTCTCCCCAATTTCACCGATATCACTAACATACAAATATCAAAGGTATTTAGATGGTGACTCGGAGGATCACAGTGTACGTAGAATTCAACCGGCTCGATCATTCCGCTCCGTTATAGGTTAGTGAATCCTAACCAATGATTTTCCAACATTGGTATCGAGCCAGGTTGTTGGATTCTCGTGCGTGACAATGATTCTCTTTGCATGCGTTAAAGATTCGTACGTATGTTCTTGAAATCATGTGAATCTGTTTTTTTCAAAATTTCAATTTAATGAAACGGTTGAATTAGAGGCTGAAAATTTTACTGTACATGCTTTGTATAGTGTAGATTCAATCTGCAAAATTTCGTAATTTTTGGCTTTACCGTTTGTGAGATAAAATTCAGTCTTTGAAAAATTATAAAAATTTTGACTGAAAATTACGAACGATATATCATGAATCGTGATGAGTTCTTGTTACTAGATTGTAGTACGTTGAATGAGGATTCCGTGGATATAAAGTTTGTTAATTTTGGTCAAGTATTGACTGAGTTATGATTTTTTGAAATTTTAACGAATTTGGGGTGAATCAAAAGATTCGGAAAAATTGTGGAGTCGTTTTATGAGAATTAGACAATCTTTGAGGACCTGTTTGTATTTTTCGAAACTTTTGGATAAGACCAAGTCAAAGGTAGTTTGACTCGGTCAACCGAACCGAACCGCCTGAGCCGGGCCGAACCAGATCGAACCAACCGTCCCGAACCGGTCCAACCCGACCAGTTGAACGCGAACCGACGACCTGATCAAGACCGACCGAACACGTGAGCCACGTCAGCGGCGGAGCACGGCGGACGGTGGTGGCGCGTGACCCTCACGCGCCTGGAACGACGGCGACGGCGGTGGCGCGTGACACTCACGCGCCGGTGGATGGACGGAGGCTGCGAGGCGCGTGACTCTCACGCGCCGGTGGGCACGACGGAGGCGGCGGTGGCGCGTGAAGCCCACGCGCCGGTGATCGTTAGCGGTGTGGCCGCGCGTGAAACCCACGCGCCGGTGACGCGAAGGCGCGTGCAGAGCGCGTGTGGGCGGTTTTTCCTGTTTTTGGCGGTTTGCCGGCGAATGCAGGTGGTTTCCGCCACCTGGAAGCTATTTTCGGCCCTACGCGCGCATGAAAACTTGTTTCAGCTTGTTTGAGCTTGTTTTAACTCCGATTTTGGTGCCGTAAATTCCTATGTTCATATTTTTCAGTGTAGATTCTTATTATGCATAAAAATGAGGTATTTGAACTATTAATGTTTGAATACTTATTTATCCATTGAGATGAGAACCATAATTGAACTTATTTCACTTGTGAATTAACCTATTACACTTGACAATAAATTTTTGCTTGGTGTAATAGTGAGCTTGAAAAATCATGTGTTAAAAGTTTTTTAAGCATTGATATGTTTAATGGTTGCTCATTTTACGGGTATGATTTGAAGAGTTGAAGAACAATTATGGTTCTTGAAATTCGAACAATGAAGTTGGTGCTATGCATTTTTAAGAATTACATGATGAAAAATTATCACATGATTGTTTTGGAACATTAAAGTTCTATGATGAAGATGTATAGCTCGTTTTAGTATATCATAAGTTAATTCCAATTTTATAGCTCGAGACTTAATTAGAGTTGAGATTTGAGCTAAGACATTTCCAAGAAAACTTTAAGTAGTTTTTGGAGGTTTTAAAAAATATAAATAAATAAAACATTCAAAATTTAATTAGAATTGGAATCTTATGAATATTGTGATATTAAGAAAGAAATGAGTGATAATTGGGTATTAGATACACAGTAGACAAGTTGAATGAGCAACATGTTTACACAAATAAATGATTCGACGATCCGAAGCGGTTTTAACTTGAAAAGTCGAATAACGTTCGGATGAAGAATCACCATGTAGATCCTTTTTATCATAATTTCTCTTAATAAGTACTAATGAAGTACTCCGTGAGCGTATACATTACATCATAGATTATTCAAAATTTTAAGGAGTTTACCTAAGAGCGTTGCTGAAACAAGATTGTTTTTGAATGACCTTAATAGTTGGTATTTAAGACTTGATAGTCTTCTCGAGATTACCGTAACTATTTTGGTTGCGTTTTTATGACATGATTTTGCTTTATTGCATTAATATTGATTGAATATTTTAAGCATGCTGTTTCATGTTGTTGAGTGGGAGTTTTAGCTATTTACTTTAATCATGATGCTAGAACTTGTTTTTGTTCATGTTTTGGAACTGAATCTGTTTTAAGGAGGATACTTCATGAGATTGATGATTAATGGCTTTAAGTCATTTTTCGATATTGAATTTCGTATCGAATTATTCAGATGTCGATTAGCTTAACATAGAACAAATTGATACATAAATGAATATTAATTCTTGAATCGCTTCTATTAAAACCAGATAATGGCTTGAAAACTATTATCGCGGAGTTAAACCAAATAGAAAAACTTCAATGGCGATAATTATGACACATGGCGTCATGATATTACTGAATGTTCTTAGAGAACATGGTGTGTTAAATACTATCAATCATGTTAATGTGGATCTCGGGATTAAGATGAAAACTTCGCATTGAAAAGGCTCATGAGAGTTGAAAGATGAAAAACATCATAGCTCGTGACATATTGATGAGTTCGATCGTTGAAGACATGATCTCCGAGTATGCACATTGTCTTACCGCCCGTGATATCTCGGGAATATCTGAAAGGAAAGTATGATAGCACTTCACTTTCCGAAGTACATCAATCTCGGGATCTTATCCAGTCACTTCTGGCAAGTGGGAGCACTTAACGATCGACTTGACTCTTGTGAAAGTGTTAAGGTTTCCACTCATATGGGTGTTGTTGAGATAAAAGATGATGGACTAGGAGTTGCCGAGTCTTCATCAAGAGTTCCCATTATTGAATCCCGACTATAAAAGCTTCAAGCTCAAAACGTAAACGAAACTGGAATTTGAGTGAAAAGGGAGAACTACCTCGAGCTGGATACAATGTGGTGAATCTTGGAGTCAATTCGATGATAGGAAGAATAAAAAGAGGAAATATGCTAGACTGAAAATGGATAAGAGTGAAATGACATGCTTCAGATGTAACAAGTGTGGACATTTTACTCATGAATGTCCCGAGTCCAAAAAGAGGACTAGGTAGTTCTTTCCAATTTTTTGTTTTGAGCATAATTTTTTTGAAATGTATTCTTAAATGAGTCTTATCTTTGTGGATCATAGACTCATTGATTACAAGATCGTTGACTAAAGACAGATGAACATGGGGACAAGATGCACTATGCGGAGAACTAAGCTCGAGTTGAAGTCTAGAGACTTGTAACTTGAAATTGACAATGATCAATGTTTCATAGTGTATAGTCTCTTGTTTACTCTAGAGATTGCTTGTGATCTCACCTCTGTATTTATTCTTCTATAATTGGAATATGATTTCTTGTTTTCATATATAACATGGTTGAAATTAGTATTTACAATGTGTATTATGGTATTTGACTTCCTTTAAAATGTTTTATGTGGTTTTGGATTGTAAGAGAACTACTATTAATTTTTATGAAGTTAGTTCATATTTATTATAAGTATGTTTCACTAGTAATGCTTGTGTAAATAATGACATCGGCATACTAGTTTTAAGTCATGTTATGCAAAGATTGGATGAACTGACTTGTGAAAGAAGAACTTTGAAGTTCAATTTTTAAAAGTCGTGTTATCAAATGTGAACATAATCTTGCTAATAAGTGACTTGAAAACCATTAATAAAACTGTTAAGTTGACTCTTCATTGCAATTATTTTGTTTTTGATAAATGTGATTCTATGAATGTCAAACAAAGAACTTACTGTTTTTCAATAATTACGTTAATGGATTTCTCATGCTTTAAAGGGTGTCTGTTTAATTTCACATATGTCTAAGACTTATGATGGTTTTAGATGTTTCCTAACATTGTCTCTGAATTAAAAGACATGACTTTAAAAGGTCTTAAGAACCTTTAGAGCGCGTATAAGATCCAAAGCAGTTCAATGGACTGCGTAATGAGAAAGACAAAATCCAACAATTATTAAAATATTGTACACCATTACATAATGGTGGTACTAAACTAGAGATTTGAACATTGTTGGATGTGAGGAGATCCATGTAAACATAAGCTAATTTTATCATCTCTACCGAGGAGAGATGGGTAGTTATTAGTTGTTGATGGTTGTTTTGTAATGACTATTCATAGTTGATTACTTCAAACACATTTTTGATCTACCAGATAGGTGAAATACCTAATCGGTATCCTTAGATATAAGGATCAGCAGCTCACATACATGATTCTTTGAGTCGGTATGAAAGTTGGGTCCATGTGATTAATTGTACCTTCATTAGGTATGTGTTAAATCTAAGGGATACGTGTTAATCGTTGATCAAATAGGTTGAAGTATACTTGAGATAGAATCACATAAAATCTAAATCATATTTTTAGGATTGTAGTAATCACTCTCTATCAGATCCAAGTGGGAGTGATTTACGATAAAATGTTCTTTGATATATTTTTTACCCTTTTAAGATCGGATGGATCTTGATGAGAGTAATTGTCTAGAGAATATATGCTTGAATGGCATGATTTTACTGATAAAATGTTCTTTGATAGATTTTTACCCTTTTAAGATCAGATGGATCTTGATGAGAGTAATTGTCTAGAGAATATATGCTTGAATGGCATTATGATATCCGTAAAAAAATATGATAAGTCTTTAGTGAATGGGGAAGAACCTACAAACGTTCGAAAGGTTCCATCTCGGGTGACAAAAGACTAGTGAAAGAAAGCAATGTAAGACAAACTTGAGTTGTTAAGGTCAAACGAAGTTTGGAAACTTGTAGACTTTTTCGTCAAGACACTTAGTAATTGAGAATTAATGAAATTCTCAAAATTAAATTGAGACTGATGACTCTATAGTGAGGTAGTAAAGTTCACGCGATGGAAAATTCATATTCTAAAAGGAGTGTATCACCCTTTTTCCATCTGTTGTAATTTTTACCTCAACCGATTCTAGCTAATATATCAAATTTTAGAATTACATCAAATTGGACGTTAAAAACTAGTTTTTCCAATAGGAAATGGGAAGAAGAAATCTACATGTAACATGTAGGATTCAATCTTCTAAGAGGATAATGTTTGTAAATTGAAAAGTTGATTTGCGAACTTAAATAATCCTTAAGACAGTGTAACTTGAGATTTCATTTAAATGGTTATCTCATATAACTTTGTTGTGAAAGACAAAGATCATTGTGCTTAGTTAAACGGTCCAAGATAGTTTTGTAATTCTAATACTATTTTATTGTTATATTATTAGCTGGAATGACAACAATGAGTATGTTTTTATGGAAAGATTCATAAAGATTGTTCGAAGAAGTTACTTGGGGTTGTCTTGAAGAGGCTTACACAATGAGACTTCTTGAACAATTCAAATAGGTGTATGAAAACCTATTGATACTCATGTTGTGAAAGACGAGTCATTGAATGTGAAGAGTGTCCGAAAACTCAAAGATGGGATGTCGATAATTCATATACAAATGCAATTGGAAGTCTAATGTATGCTAAGTTGTGCACACATTGAGACAATAGTTGAGCTATTAGTTTTGGTTAGCGATTTCAATTAATCTGAGAAAAACACTAAAAGAAAGTGTTTGAGTTTTTGAGATATCGAGTGGTATTGCAGATTATTATCTCAAGGAGATAATTTAAAATTTAAATGTTTAAACTATACAGATACAATCTGGAATAGTGATTTAGATTAACGTAAATCAAATTCCAGTTATGTCATCTTACTTGAAAATTGAAGTAATCTAATGACATAGTATGAGACAGATCTGTATAGCACTGGTCCACTATAGAAGTCAAACTTGTGGCATGTGCATCTGCGGTACAAGAGGTATTTTGGTTAAGAGATTTCTTGAAACTTTTGGAAAATAGTAAGCACTTTAAATGAAGTTGTAGAGATTCATTTTGGAATCAAACACCCAGTGGGAGTTGTAGTGATTCATTGTGGAATCAAACACTCCGGTGGGAGTTGTAGCGATTTACCAAGTAATCAAACACTCCGGTGGGAGCGGTAGAGATTATCATGGAATCAAACACTCCAATAGGAGATGTAGCGATTCATTGTGGAACTAAACACTCCAGTGGGAGTTGTTGCCACTCATTATGGAATCAAATATCCTGGTGAGAGATATTGCTACAATTCGTTGAGGAATAAAATACTTTAGTGGGATTTGCTACTATTTAGTGATTGTCAAAGCAACTAAAGCTTACACTAGATATTCCAAGTATCAAGAAACCCAAATACTCTAAAAGGTTCTTTGTAGAGATATTACAAAGATTGAAAGAGTGATTCTTAAAATACATTTATAAATGTTAGCAAATCCTCTCGTCAAACTTGTTCATATAGATGTCTTGGACATCTAAGATTAAAGTTTAAATGGATTTGGACATGGTATGAGTATATATTAATGTTGCTAGAAATTTATGTATTGTAATTTATGTGATGGTTCACATAATAGTGTGTCGACAAGTATAGATTGGCTCACTCATACGAGCAATCACCTCGACATCGAGTATGTGTAGAGATGAGATTATTTGGAAATAATCGCAATATATTTTACCACAAATCTATTTGACTTGTTCATAAGCTAAATCAATGGATTCCCTAGACTATAGTGGGAGGAAATCCAAGTTAAGTGTCCAGGATACACTTGAACTATGATTTATACGATGTTAGATGAGAGAGAAAATGACTCAAAGACACACACTTCCATTATGGAAGTTCAAGACATCGTAACATGTGTTTCATACCACATGTGCTAAGTTGACCATAAGGAAATGAGAAAGATATCCCTATTTTCTCATTGTATGAGGCCTTGAGGTTTAAAAGGACCTCTTAAAGTATCCTTAAGACTTTCTACTATATTTCTAAGTCTTCACTTTAGTGATGCTACTTTAGCATGTTACCAATAGCTAAGATAATTCGGCGGTGCGGTACATGTCTAGGAAAGCAGCTATAGTGAGAGTCGTAGATATTTTGTGTGAAAGGAAGGATGTTTTTATTAACACTGTTGGTCCCTGAATGTTGAGTTGATTAAAACCTTGAGTTAGCTTCCTAGAACAAAATCTAGAAAGGGGGTTTGAATAGATTTTGTAGATTTTTTGAATCTCTCAAAATCAATTCAAAGTATCAGATTATCACAGCGGAATATAATTGAGAACTCAACTTTTAACAAGATCAAAAGCAAAGGTGATATTCGATTTTAGTTAAGATTCTGAACTTTAATCTTGAATTAACAATATTATAATTTGAACAGAAATTAAAGAAAGCAAGAAATAACACGAGGATTTATAGTGGTTCGGATTATAACAATCCTACATCTACTCTCCTTCTCCAAACTCAAGAAGGGTCTTCACTAGCTGCTTACTTACTTCTTGTACAATCTTTACAAATTACAAATCGATCTTCAACTCTTCAACAATCTAATCAACTATCTGAAATCTAACTCTAAGAACAAGATGTGTTTTTGAAGATATGAAGTGAAGTGTTCTATAAACACTTAGAAAATATTTGAAATCTCTCTTGAAAAATACTCTGTGAAATCAATAGTGAATCGTGTGAAAAATCAAACTTGCATAAGTGTGTTGAAGAATAAAATCTAGTCCTATTTATAAGTACGAAAAGACAGGTTAGTTTTGTTAGTTAGTTCTAACAAACTTGAAACGCTTTAACAAACATTATCTTGAAAAGCGCTTTTGACCTCGGCTAATTCTTCCTACTCGTGCTGCGGTGACTTGGTGAAAACTTCGCCTTTCTTATTCTACTCGGCTTATCTTGACCTCGTCACGAGCTCTTCATGTTTGTCTCCTGCAGATGACTAGGTTCGAGCTTGTCTTTAGATGACTAGGTTCGAGCTTGTCTTCGATGACCAGCATGCTATCAAACCTCGGTGACTAGGTCGGTGTCGACCTCGTCGATCGGCTTATCTTATAAACTTATTCTCTCTTGTTCTTTAGATTGGCTGATCGATGCAGTACTTCTCTTTTAATTCATCAAAACTTCTTGATTCAACAATTTCCCCCTTTTTGATGAAGTTAAAACCTATAAGGAAGAAACATACTCACAGTGAAGTTAGTACTAGATTTAGTTAAATCAATCGAGGCAATTAAATCAAAGCACATTTTCACACTTCAAATGATTCATTCACATTCAAGGCATTAAGAAAAATTTAAGTCTTTTAGAAGTACTTAGAGAATTGAGTTAAAAAAATTTAAGAAAAAGTTTTTTTTTTTTTAACACGAGATATAAGATTCTCTATGATTTATACTTAGAAAAATTTTAAATAATTTTAAAATTTTTTTAAAGAAACTGATACACATAATTCACATAAAGTCCGAATATATTCATTCATAAAAATTTACGGATTTACAAAATAAGAGAACTGATAGAAAATAAAAGATAAGGAAAGAAAAATCATGTTCTATCAGATTCCCCATCGGTGGCCTCTGGAATGTTCACCGATTGAAAATCCGTGCTCTAAGGCTTTGAGATCACTCTCATCCGTGAGCTCGGATTCCCTTTACTGCTTTGGCCCACGGCATTACGACCCATTCCGGATCGGGAGAACCGTCTTCTTTCAACTTGGGGGTGACTGCTCATAGGCTGGTGCGATCGGATCGCGATTGAACACATTATGTGCCTCATCGAGCAGCTTCCCATATAAATCGGCGTCCTCCTTCTCCATCCATTCATGCCGGTGATGTCTTCGTTGGCTGCTCCAGATGGTGATGCCTTCAAGATGTACCGGTAGTACATCCATCGGCATCCGAGGATTGCTTCTTGTATTCACCGGTGTATTTCCCGATACCATCTTCGGAGGAGGCTGTAGTGCGATGGACAGGCGGAAGTCCGCTTCATTTGCGGCTTTAGATACCCACTTCCGAGTATCCTGTCCACTTCAGCTCAGCCTTCCCCATTTTCTTGAGCCTCTTCTTCTCTCTCTTTTCAAACATCTCCTTCTCAAGACTTGATTCTTCCGATCTGCTCAGGTGATAAGTTGGAGAAATCTGGTTCCTTTCTCTTGCGCTCGATGATCTGGGCTGATCATCGCTCGGCTGATGGAGACTTCTCATTTGCTCTTGCTTTGCTTTCCCTTTACCTTTGCCCTTGGGCTCCGGTTCCTCGAGACTCTTTCATGCGAGCCAGCGGCTTTCTGTCTTCTCTTCTTCCTCCTTCTTTCTCTTCTCCTCATCCTCTCGGATGGCCTCTTCAATCAGGTTACACTTAGTTGCAAGGCAGCCAATTCATCTGATTTGATTTTGATTTCCACCTTGGCTGCCTCCAACTCAGTGTCCGCCTTTGTATCGAGCTTGTCGATTAATGACATGACACCAGTAGTGAGGGTTTCCATTACGCTTTCAGCTCCTTCCCCTTTTTAACTTCATCTTTGAGAGGCTGAAGCTGGGCCTCTATCGCTGCACAACGTCTTACGAAATCGTTACGATCGAGATGTGAGTGTTGAGACCACGATTTCGTTGTCGGCAAGCTGTTTTCTCTTTTAGTGCCTTGACCTCCTCCTCAAGCGCACTCAGCGGGATCCAACAGCGGTGCTGAGATTGGTGATAAATTTCTGGTCATGTTGACCTCGTGCCAATCTGCATGTTGGCGAGCATGGTATCTGTGTTTGCTCGAATCACCTTTCGTGTTTTCTTCTCCATCATCCTCTGAACTTGGGATATGATCTTGCTATGGAGTTGTTCAAAAGCGAAGAGATGGCAAGAATTGGTCTGTCCTCTTCCTCCGATTCGGATGAGGAAGAGGTGGTGGGAGAAGTTGGGGGGAGCTCATGGGAATATCCCCAAAGATATTTGAGGTATCCACATGAGGAGGTTCAACCTGGGGTAGATGAGGTGGGGGTGTCGATGGTGGAGGTGGGATTTCTAGTGGGGTTGATGATGGTAAAGGTGGGATTTGTGAAGTGGTAGGTGGGGGAGATGGGAGTGTTTGGGGTAAAGTGAGTTGGGGTTGAGAAGTTGTGGGTAAGGCTGGTGGAGATATGGAGATGGGGGTTGGGGCGAATCTTGGTCCAGAGAGGAAGGACAGTATATGAGATGGGGATGGTGGAGGAGATGAGGTTTGGGTTTGGGGGAGGGAAGATGAGGTTGGAATTTGAACTATTTCGGGAGTAGGCTGTTTTGAGAGGCTCGAGGTGCCGGCACAGGACACCTCTTCATTGCCGGTGTGGGTTGGAGAGGGGAGGGAGAAATGTGCGACCACGGGCTGGGGAGGGGTCCCTTTGAGCTGATTTCTTGGACCTCCTCCAATTTGGACCACTGAGCTGCAATTTGCAGCGTGGACACTTCCTCGTAAAGAAGAGTCGGCTGATCCGCAGATGATCCACCCAACTCGAGGTTTTCACCAACCTCCGCCTCCTTGGTGCCTTCTCCTTGACTTCATCGGGTGATCGGCCTCGGTGAGCTCACGGCGAGCGCTCTGCCTCCACATCTTCTTCCTCTTCCTCCTCGGCCTCTTCTTCAGGTGGAGCACGAGCTCCTACCTCGGCTCCACCCTCATCAGTCATTTGGAGCCCCGAGTGGCTCATCCTTGGTTAGAATCCCCTTTTGGTTTGTGTAAGCTCGGACCCCGTCGACCAATTGATCTCGGTGACGACAAATCCTCCATGATCACGATCACTTTGTTAAAAAGGCTGGTGATCGACTTCGCATGCCATTTCCCATTAACGACCTCCAGACGCTTCCTTTCCGTCTCCGGCTTATCGATATGAGACCAGCCCGGTTGGCACATGCTCCATCGAGAATTGTTCTAATAGCGATGCAGTGCAGTCGGTCCATCGTGAGAGCTTTGTTCTCCAAGTATCACCTTAGTGACAATGGTCATCGAAGGCGATATCGTCGTTGGAGCATCTTCTTCTTTAACTCCGATCGGCGATCCCTCATAGAATTCAGGCAATCATCTCAAATGATTCTACCCATTCATCAGATTTGTAGGTGAGGGGGTTCACTCCTTCACTTTGCTTGTATCAAAAATTACGGCCACCTCCATGGGAGAAAGCGATCAATACCTCTCCGTATACCCTGGTTCGAAAAACACCATGTTCGTATGTCCCATTGACATAGAACTCTAAACCTCTCATATCCAGTGTCTTATTGGAAGGGGATTTCTTGGAACAAAGGTCCTCAATCCAGCCCTCTCCAATAAGGACAATATTTCCTAGATTCTCCATCGGTGGTGGTGTCGAAGTCGACATACATCTCGAGACTTCACCTTCTTATTGTAAGTTTCATTATGCACATCCACCATTGTTGATGTTATTCCTCTTAAAGAAGTGCTCATATACTGATTTAGAAAAGATTTGAGAAAATTTGCGAGAGAGTTTGAGATTTTACGAAAGTGAAAAGAATGTTTTTGGAGAAGAAGATGTATTTATAGGGGAATAGATTGGAAAGAGAAACCGCCATTTTTGAAAACTTGAATTAATCTGAGCCATTTATTCAAAAAGTTTTTCGAGTATTAATCAACGGTTAAAAACAAAGATAAGCGATTAGGATCCGGTAGCGTGGATGTTAACCGCCTTTGGAATGCGTAAATAGTTACTTTATAGATGTTGATTTGTGAGATGTAGGTTACTTTATGCAGAGAAGTAAGTATACTGGCGTCGGCCAAGTGATATCTTACTTCAATGAAGGTTTACTAAACAGATGAGTTTGAGAAAGCAGATTAGTTTAAAAAGCAGATGGGTTTGGAAAGTCATTTGATAAAGTAATCATGTCGATTTTAAAAACCAACAGCTTAGGTGTAACTTTTTAGCAATTTTAAAATGAGTTTAAACTAAAAACAGACTCGAGACTTAATTTTCTAAAACTAGGTTGTTCATAAAAAAAATAGGAGTTTATCTAGGAACAAAAGTAATAGAATAAAGGAGTTTGAATAAGATGAGGCGAAATATTATGATCTGTGACTGTTCTGCAAAGACATATACTTAAAAGAAACCATCGAAGCTTAAGGTAAATCGAGATAGGATGCAAATAGTCATCTGTTTTCTTCAGGAGATCGGTGACTATTGTGTCCTTGTGCGATTTACTCAATGTCGGACAAGTAATTATCAATTCGGATAAGGTCAATATGACTAATCCTTGATTCTTTATTCCTAAAAAGGAGATCAATGATATCAGCTACACGATTGTCCTTTGACACATATCTAGTCGATAATTCTTTCTAGACATTAATTTGAAGAAAAGAAAAGACCAGAAATAAGGAAAGCAGATGCACACAAATTAGAAACCAGCTAAAGATGCATCAAGTAATCCTAATTCTAAGCACGCTTCTTTAAACCTAGATTCAGCTAATGGTTTTGTAAGAATGTCGGCTCTTTGTGATTCGGTGGCAATTTTCTCAATCCTAATGTCATTCTTCTCAATATGATCCCTAATGAAATGATGCCTAATATCTATATGTTTACATCTAGAATGTAGAACAGATTGTAAGTCATTGCTATTACACTATTACTATCACGGTAAATAGGAACAACTGATGTTAGAATATTATAATCTCTAAGCCGTTGACTAATCCAGAGGAGTTGAGAACAACAACTTCCATTTGCCATATATTCGACTTCGGTTGTAGAGGTGGCAATGGATGTCTGTTTCTTAGATAACCAAGAAATTAATTTGTTGCCTAAGAATTGACAAGTTCCATAAGTGGATTTTCTATCAATCTTACACCCTCCAAAGTCTGAATCAATAACCTGTTAGCTCAAAGTTGTCATCACCGGGTACCATAACCCTACTTGCAAAGTTCCTTTGAGATATCTAAGAATTTTCTTAGCCGTCTCCAGATGAGTCTTCTTGGGATTAGGCTGGAATCTTGCACATACCCCAACTGCAAAAGCTATGTCGGCCTACTTGCGGTGAGATAGAGAAGAGATCCAATCGGTCCACGATACTCCGTTGCATCGGTGGGTATCCCCTGCTCATCTGAATCCATTGAGAAGTTAGTTGCCATAGGTATTTTAACTTCTCTGCTAGTTGTCATTCCAAATTTCTCAATCGGATCCTTAGCATATTTAGGTGATGTATAAATATACCCTTACTCATCAAGTTAATACTGTAAGC
The DNA here is from genome assembly GCA_030762865.1 of Paraleonurus japonicus. Taxonomy (NCBI): domain Eukaryota; kingdom Viridiplantae; phylum Streptophyta; class Magnoliopsida; order Lamiales; family Lamiaceae; genus Paraleonurus; species Paraleonurus japonicus. The sequence continues at coordinate 9,796,427 of CM061058.1, forward strand.
CTAGAAAGTATGTTAATTCACCCATCATTGACATTTCAAACCTGTTTTTCATGAGAATGCTAAACTCTTCACACAATTTGATTAGGTGAACCAAAGATTATGTCATCTACATAGATTTGAACTAGTAAGATGTTACCATCTACTTCCTTTCTAAACAAAGTTCTATCAATCTTGCCTTTAGAAAAACCATTTGATGTCAAGAAATCGAGATAATGTATCATACCGAGGCTCTGGGTGCTTGTTTTAGTCCATATAGAGTCTTATTTAGTTTATAGACTTTGTTACTTGTCTTAAAACTTGGAGGTCAGTTCTACATAGACTTCTTCAAGTAACACACCATTTAGAAAGACAGACTTGACATCCATCGAAAAACTTTGAAAGATTTATATGCAAGAAATGCCAAGAACAACCTTATTGCCTCTAATCTCGCAACGGAGCATAAGTTTCATCATAGTCTATTCCCTCGGTGTGAGTAACCTGTGCAACCAATCTTGCCTTATTTCGAACAATAATGTTGTTCTCATCTGTTTTATTTTTAAACACCCATTTGGTGCCTATAATCTTTACGTGTAAAGGTCTTTCCACTAGATCCCATACATTTTGTCTTTCAAATTGATGCGATTCTTCTGCATGGTCATTATCCAGTTTGGATCGATAGAGCTTCCTCAATAGTCTTAGGTTCGAGAAGCGACACATAACAAGCGAAAAGACTTTCGAGTCTAGCATCATTCGTGTGCACACTACTAGATGGGTCTCCTATAATCGATCGGATGGATGATAGCTTCTCATCCTTTTGCCTATGTGAGGAGAAAGATCCTCATCTTGAGTCTCGGTAGGCAACTCCTCCGACTCAACCTCGGTGACGTTCCCCTTCATCGGTGACCCCATTGATCGGTGATGTCAAGGGTGTCGATCTAAAGGAGTCTGATCGAAGTTGTCTTCGATTATCGGATGGGGATTCTTCTTCATCTGATTCTGAATCAAGACTAGGTAGATAGACAGTTCTATGTTTAGTCTTGGGCCGAGTTCAATTTTATCTAGACTTTCGAAATTTGATTCACTTTATCTCGAGCGGGAATACGGTTCATAAAAAACAACATGAGGGTTTCCTCCACACAAAGGGTTGTCTTGTTAAAAACTCTAAATGCCTTGGAAGTATTAGAATATCCCAAGAATATTCCATCACCGCTTTAGCATCAAAAGTTCTTAACTTAGATTTCCCGTTGTTATGAATGAAACACTTACAACCAAAGCTTTGAAGTATGAGATCCTTGGAATCTTACCCTTCCAAATCTCATATGGAGTCTTACCCTTGTCTTTGACAACTAAACACCTGTTGCAGGTATAGCAAGCTGTGTTGATGGCTTCAACCCGAGAACCTATGAGGGTATCATACTCACCAACATGCTCTGGTTTGCTTCCTTCAAAGTTCTATTCTTTCTTTCAACTACTCCATTTTGTTGAGGAGTTCTAGCTGAAGATGTCTCATGAATAATTCCACACTCATTTAAAAAATTAGATAAACAAGAATTTAAAAATTATGTGCTCTTATCACTCCTTATTTTAATAATATTAACACCCTTTTCATTTTGAATGCATGCAGACGGATCGAAATCTTATTCATAGTCTCATTTTTCTTGAAAAGAAATATAACCCAAGTGTATCTAGAAAAGTCATCTACTACAACAAGAGTATATTTCCTTCCACTTTGGCGAGAGGTGAAACGAGTCCAAACAGATCCAAATGAAGTAGTTGCAACACTCTTTCGGATGAATAGGAGTTAATACTCTTAAATGAGTGTCTAGGCTGTTTACCTTTTTGACAAGCATCACATTTAAGATCGGTGGATAAAATTTTTCAGGTAATCCCATGACAAGGTTCTTTTTAGCTAGCTTACTAAGAGTTTTGAAATTTAGATGACTAAGCCTCTTGTGCCATAGCCAGTGATATCTTCTCCACCATTAGCTATCAGACGGTATCTTTGGGACAACTATTAAAGTTAGCCACATAGACATTACCATGTCTGAAGCCGATTAACAGTACCTTATACGAGGAATTATCTAAAATATCACATTTATCCTTTGAGAATTTGACAAGAAAACCTTTATCACAAAGTGGGAAAGCAGACAATGATTATGTTTCAAACCTTCAACAAAATATACCTCGAAACCTGAATATCCTTGATAATCGAGTATCTACACCTTTAGTCGACCACAATTATTATCACCAAATAAAACTCTTGGACCATCAATGCTTTGAAAATTTGATAACAACTTCTTGTTATGGGTCATATGTTGTGAATGACCACTATCAATGTACCATATTGAAGCTAAGATCTCTTCCTTGAGTGATGATCCCTGTGAATCTGTAAAAGCAGTTAGTTTTGAGGTACCCTAGTGATCTTGGGTCCTTTTGGGTCAAGAATCACTTTAGATATCCAAATAAACATCTCATCTTCGAATGATAAATCGGACTCAAGTTTTCTACCAAATCTGTCTACAATTATATCATTTTTGAATGATAACTTGTTGTATTCAGATTGAGTAATTTTCCTAAACTTAGGAAATGTAGGATAGCATTTGCTCCTTCCATCAAAAGGATTATAATAAGAATATCTTCTTATTTTGGTTCTTGGATTCCTTCTAGTCGATAGGGAGTTTTCAAATTTGAATTCTTGATTTCAGATCGGGAGATGTAGTCCTTATCGACTAGTTGGTTTCCATGGACCAATTTTAACATCCTTTGATTGAGCGGATGCTTTCACAAATTTTCTAGGTTTTGGACATCGATTTATTGTTCCTATCATAACCAAAACCTGTCTTGTCATGAGATTTTTGAGAAGTATTAAAAATATGATCTACCTGCTGATTGTGAATTATTAAGTTGGTCGATTTTGAAGACAAGCTTCTCATTGTCTTTCTTAATTGATTCATTTTCAGCACAGACTACTTCAAATTTGTCTTTTAAAGTTTTCAATTCTTTTTCTAACCTTTCGGGTAAGGTGGTGATGTACTAGCTTGATTATGAAGAAAACATTCCCCCTTGAATGTTTCCTCGGTTCTGGCGATTCATCACTGCTTGCCTTTAATTAGAATTTGAATCTGATCCTTTAAAATCAAATTCTCTGTCTCTAGCTGTTTATAAGCAGCCAAAGATGTCTTTAAATCTCTCAATAATTCATGGATAATGGTTTGGTCATGATCGGATGCGGTGACAAGAATCATTATCGATGATGAATAGTAGATTACCTCATTAGCCATAAGGCAGATTTCATCATCTGGTCCGAAATCGAGATGAGGATGATGAGGATGATGATGATTTCTTTGGCTCTTTTTCTTCAGCCAATAAAGCTCTTTGATCTGCAAATCTCTGTCTCTTTTCTTCCTCTTTTCTTCTCTTTCTTTAGGAGTCGGTTGAGGCAGTCATAAGCCCAGAAATGTCTGGCTTGTTGCATGTATAGCAAGTGTCACTCTGTCGATTTGGGACTGGAAGGATTTCTTCGATAGGTGATCTGTATCTTCTTGTCTCGGCTCTTGTTTTTGTCATCATCGAAGATTTATCCATCTTCCTATCTGATCTGGATCTTTGTCTATCCTTACCTGCAAATCTCAATTTATTTCTCTTATACTTCATTCTCAATTTATCATACCTCTTTGTAAGTAAAGCCATCTGCTCTTTCGGAGATAGATCGGCTCCTACAGACTACGTTGACACCTTGTCTTCTTTCTTGACAAAGGCAACAGACTTAGATGAGGTACTTGACTCCATCTCATCTTCCTCATCTTCTATCTCGAATATCGTACTCTAAAGCTTTAAGATGAGAAAATAAGGTATGGTGAGTAATAGAGGATAAATCTTGAGTTGCTTTAAGGATATTAGATTTTTCCCTCCATCTCTTGGTTAATGATCTCAGTAATCTTGTTATTAATCTCTTTCTCTGAATAATTCTTTCCAAGGTCACCGCTTTGTTGAGAAGATTGGTCAACCTTACATCTAAGCGATCCACAGACTCATTTTCTTTCATTTTGAATATTTCAAATGCATGTAGAAGCGACTATGACTTGTTTTCTTTGACTTGATCGGATCCTTCACATACATTGGCTAGAGTTTGCCACATCTCTTTGGCGATTTTGCATCTCTTAACCTTTTCTATCCAATCCTTACTTAGAGTCTCAATGATTTCAGTTCGAGCTACTTGGTCAAGATTGTGGACCTTTCTTTCATCATTTGTCAATTGAACTCTTCTTTTCTTGTGCAGTTGCAGATTGGTGACTTAGCTCCGTCTTTGGTGCCTCCATGATAAAACTTTATAGGTCCTTCTTCAAGAACCTCTTCCATCCTATCATGAATGGCCTTTAGATGATTTTCCATCCTAAATTTCCATTAATCATAATCTTCAATAGAGAATTCGGAAGATTCCTAGACTTTTTATTTTTCCCGATGACATGATGAAACAAAGAACAAAATACTCCACAAGAGCTTATTAGTAGCACTGTTAGTAATGAAAGAAAATGAAGAAAATCAAGATAATTTCAGAATCTTGTTCAAGACCTAAAATCAATATCGGAAACGACTTAACACCGCTCCGATACCACTTGTTGGTCCCTGAATGTTGAGTTGATTAAAACCTTGAGTTAGCTTCCTAGAACAAAATCTAGAAAGGGGGTTTGAATAGATTTTGTAGATTTTTTCGAATCTCTCAAAATCTATTCAAAGTATCAGTTATCACGGCGGAATATAATTGAGAACTCAACTTTTAACAAGATCAAAAGCAAAGGCTGATATTCAGATTTTAGTAAAGATTCTGAACTTTAATCTTGAATTAACAATATTATAATTTGAACAAAATTAAAGAAAGCAAGAAATAACACCGGGATTTATAGTGGTTCGGATTATAACAATCCTACATCCACTCTCCTTCTCCAAACTCAAGAAGGGTCTTCACTAGTGCTTACTTACTTCTTGTACAATCTTTACAAATTACAAATCGATCTTCAACTCTTCAACAATCTAATCAACTATCTCAAATCTAACTCTAAGAACAAGATGTGTTTTTGAAGATATGAAGTGAAGTGTTCTATAAACACTTAGAAAATATTTGAAATCTCTCTTGAAAAATACTCTGTGAAATCAATAGTGAATCGTGTGAAAAATCAAACTTGCATAAGTGTGTTGAAGAATAAAATCTAGTCCTATTTATAAGTCTGAAAAGGCAGGTTAGTTTGTTAGTTAGTTCTAACAAACTTGAAGCTACTTAACAAACATTATCTTGAAAATCGCTTTTGACCTCGGTGATTCTTCCTACTCGTCTGCAGGTGACTTGGTGAAAACTCGTCTTTCTTATTCTACTCGGCTTATCTTAACCTCGTCTCGAGCTCTTCATGTTTGTCTGCTGCAGATGACTAGGTTCGAGCTTGTCTTGAGATGACTAGCATGCTATCAAACCTCGGTGACTAGGTCGGTGTCGACCTCGTCGATCGACTTATCTTATAAACTTATTCTCTGTTGTTCTTTAGATTGGTGATCGATCATTTGCTTCTCTTTTAATTCATCAAAACTTCTTGATTCAACAAACACAATCTATTGTGATTCATTGACGGTCAATCGAGTTGAGAACTTGATTATGAATACATAGATTTGATGAAAAGTTGAATATGCTCTAATAATTTCAAGGGATTGAAAGGGATATGTCAACTTGTGTTTATTGAAAGAGTTACGGGGTATTACGAGTTTTGGATTCTACATATAAAAGCTGGTTGAGTTGCTATATATCCTTAACAAGTGTATGGCACAAAACTCATATTCTCGAGGGTCACACGATTTATTTGCTGTATGAAAATGTATTATGTGATGATATGAAAAATGTGAAGTAGATGAGTATGGAGCTCAAACTTCATATGTGAGTGGGAGATGAAAGCAAATAAAACAATAAATAAATAATATTATTTATTATTTATATTTATCCACAAATGAAGTGGATAAGGATGAGGGAGGTTATTTGATTAATTCCCTCATGAAAACCATTCAGCGTGTTTTCTTAGATAATGCGATGCGTAAAGAAGATTATGAATCTTCTTGCTCTCCCCAATTTCACCGATATCACTAACATACAAATATCAAAGGTATTTAGATGGTGAATTTATGAAAGCAATCCGAACAATATACGTGGTTGTGTTTCGACTCGGAGGATCACAATGTACGTAGAATTCAACCGGCTCGATCATTCCGCTGCGTTATAGGTTAGTGAATCCTAACCAATGATTTTCCAACACCGAGGACTGAAGTTAGCTTTGTAGATCTGAATAAATGTATTATGGAAGCCAAACACACTTTGTCAATCGAATGGTGAAGATATCCACTACAAAATATTAGTCATTTACCGACGGACTTACCGGCCAGTTTCCGTCGGTAAAATTGGTCATCCGTCGGTATTTTTCTCGTCACAAAATACCAACGAAAAATTAATTCATCGGTAAATCTTGATGGATATTCGTCGGTATTCCATCGGTAATTACCGACGAACCTATTCCGTCGATAATTACCAATGAATATTCGTCGGAAAACACTGTTTATAAAAATTCAAAATTTTGTAGGTAAATCTGAAATTTAAAATTTCGACGGTATTTTGTCGGTATTTTATTGGTATTTGTGAAGGAATCGTCCGTTGGTATTTCACGGTTTTTGTAGTGATCCACTATGCGAGAAATGATCTTAATTGCAACTGGACATGTGTAAAATATATGATCAATAGTTTCGACTCCATCATGCAAAAGACGCAGCGCGACGGACCCAAAGACACCACGGCCATGAAGCACATCCCGTGGTATGTTGGACCATATTAATCTGCACAACATAGTTGATCTTGCCGGAGGCACATGCGCTGCCCAAAGCCAAACTCCCAATCGATCTCCGGTAAGAATTATGGCACAACTTATACGCTTCCTTAGACGTGATTTTTCCGGTTGTGTTTAGTCAAGTCACCGAATCCTCCGAATTGAAGTAATTTTCACATTATTTATGTCCAAACAAATCTCGGGAACATATTCATGAATGTGAAATCGAGCAGCCAGCCGTTTTGATCTCTCGTAATCCGATATTGTGTGCAAGAGCCTCTTCCAATTTTACATTGGTATCTCTAGCCTTTCCGCTATGACATACCCAAGCCAATTGTCCGTCGAGAAGCACACTTTTGATTCAAAGCCTGGAATCCATTGCGATTGCTCCCGAATGATAGGACGTATTATGCTCAACCCACACCAAATAGAAGATGAAATGAAATATCTTGTATCCTAGCCCGTCGGAGTAGTGTCTCTCTCGATTAATGAATTTCGGATGAAAATTTGTGATTTTGCAATTATAAGAATAACTAGTATTAGGTCCCGAGAATTTTGCGGGATAATGAAAGAAAAATTATATATAAAATAAAAAATTAAATTTAAATAATTATAATACACAATCTATTTAATTACGAGAGAGGAATAAAGGTGGAAAGAGAGAAACACCATAATTTGTATATATTACCAAATAAATTAATTATACGCTATATAATCATGTATATTACCACATAAATTAAATAAACACTATATAATTCGTGTATATTAACAAACAAATTAAATATTTCTACGATTATCCATATAATACGTGTATATCACCAAATAAATTAAATATATATTTGCTTTCTCTGATTATCTATATAATTTGTATATATCACTAAATAAATTAAATATACGCTTGCTAGCTTTACGCACACGTTTTATATAATTTGTATATATAATCAAATAAATTGAATATATCTATATAATTTGTATATATTATCAAATAAATTAAATATACACTTCCCAAATATCTCGAATACAAATTAAACAACTTGATTTAAAATTTTAAACGTAGATTTTGTGATGACTCTTATAATTCATAGACTAATATATAAATAAATGGATTCGATTAAAATGTATAAAATTGATGGATGAAATCAATACTTAAAACTTAAATGAATGAGAGGAGAGAGATTTTAAAATAAAACACTTTACCACATAAGCTTTCATAGGTTTAGGATTATAAGGTTATAAATATCCTAACATAATCATTTAATATTTTTAGAAAATGATGTTAATTTAAGAAAAACAATCTCTTCCGAAAATCTTATCAACTTAATCATAATTGATTAACTTGAGTCCCTTATATTAATCATTAACTAAGTTTATTAATTATTAATTGGAGGGTAATTTTTTTAGAGACCGTAACTTAGTGGGAGTGGTAAAATGAGGACTCTAACTTTTCGGTTGGCAAAATTAGGACTGTAACATTTTGAAGTTGACAATTTAAGGATCATAACTTATTAAAAAGTATAATTGAAAAAATTAGAGCGTATCAACCCAAATTGGGCCAAAAATTCAACTCAAGTTCCAGCAAAAATGGGCCGGATTTCAGGCCAAATTGGGCCAATTAGCTCAATTTGTGAAGATTTGGATTGATTTAGCCTCAATTCAACATTTTTTAAAGTTATTATCCTTTAATTTATCGATCCCAAAAGTTACGATCCTCATTTTACTAGCCTTCAAAGTTACGGTCCTGAGATAACATTTTTTCCTAGATTGGAGTCACATAGATTATAAACTTAATAAATTATTATCATATAAAATCTATAATCCATTACCGTAAGAAAAATATGATAACTCTATCAGAAGAAAGATATAAAGACATATCTTAACAGCCCGTCAAAAAAAAAAAAAAAAAAGACATATCTTAACAGAAGAAAAATATGAATTAACTATTTCTATACACATAAAATATTTGTTTATTAATATATGATTGGTTTGTATATCATAATCAATATAATATTTGTATGTAATTAATTATAACACTAAAAATCCATAATATTTTATAAAATTTGACCTAATCAAATATTATAAAATTTTAGAAACAAACTCTTAGGCTCCATTTGGATGGAGTCATTTGAAATCAAGGGATTTGAGGATAATACACCATACATTCACAAATCAATATGGAGAAAAACTAGATGAACGAATTTGACTCACACAAATATTACTTATAAGTGGGAGGATTTCAAATTCCCAACAAAACCTAGTCATTTGAAATCCTCTCACTTCTCCCACTTGTGCTTAATATTTGAGTGAATCAAATACATTCATTTAGTTTTTCTCCATTTTAATTTGTGTGAATGCATGGTATATTATCCTCAAATCTCTTGATTTCAAATCCACTCCATCCAAATGGAGCCTTACAATACACATATATAAAACATAATAACAAATTAAAATTACATAAAAATATATTTACAACATTCAAATAGTGTGAAATGATTTTTCCCACTTTTTCAATCTCTTTTTGTTTAGTTATTTTTTTTTCAAGCGCATGAGGTTTTGAGATGACATTTTGAGAGGAATTTGTTTTGCTTGAATAAATATATATAATTTCTTAAATAGATTAAATGAACTTGTTTTGTTTAAATAAATATAATTTCCTAAATAGATTAAACGATTATGTTAGAGTGTTATTCTCATATTTGTAAATTTTGTAAGAACAATTCGAGATGTTATCGTCCGCCTACATTTAGCGGTAAAGAGAGTCTTGCGGAAGCTGAAAATTGGTTGAGAGCACTCGAGAAAATATTCACTCATATTGTGTTTACGTTTCATGCAATGTCTTTCAATTGTGACGAAGCGGACTGCGATGGGAAGACTATTGTCGAACAAAGATTGTAAGGCCATTAACACAATTGAAGAGGAAAGAAGTAATCTCACGAGTAGTAATATTATATATATATATATATATATATTTTAATTTACATGTTGAATTTAAATTATAGCATGTTATATTATAGATATTTTAAATTTAAATTTACTTTTTATTTTGTAACCCGTTAGTGTCCGAGGTAGAGTTAGAGTTAGTCCCAACTATTAGCCGTTAAAAGTGGAACTGTTGAGAACACAGAACCATTTACACTGCGATCTCGTAAGATTGACCCTAATGTGTTAGAGTCAACTTGTTTAACATCACAATATATATATATATATATATATATATATATATATAAAATTGCCAGGGTCAGTCCTATTAACATCACAATACTTCGAGAAAAAACCTTATTTGGTCTTTAATATTACGAATACAATTTAATACTTTGGGAAAATATTATTAACATCTTATAATTGAGTTGCAATACTTTCCGCATTGAATTTCTCTGAATTATGCTGTCTCTCTAGATATGATATGACAAACACTCGTCATATGCTATATATAGCGCGATTCATATATTAATATTGATTTTATGTCTGTTGATTTTTTTTCCCGAAAACAAGTAAATATGTTTATTTGTAGGAACAAAAGTTATTAAGAAGGTCCATTTACAAATGTTGGAGATTAGATATGTTCACACATGTGAAAAAGAGACTCTATTATTTGTTTAGCATACACTCTCTTGTCCAAACTCAAGCTTGGAACAATTCACTCATTATCTGGGTATAAACCAAGGTATATCAAGAAAATATATTGTGATGCCTTGAGGATTTGCACGTTATGGGGATTTGGTACAATTTCAAAACCAAAACAGTGAGGTTGATAAATGATTTGAGGTCTGCATAAGGGTGTGGAAGGTTTGAGTTTAGAAGTAATAGTAACTTTTTCTACAATTATAATGAATGGGTCTCGAACCCATTTAAATATTTGTCAGGTTTGTGGGTAGACATACTCTAAGGTAAGAAGGGCAAGTGTCTTCCATGATTTTTCTTTCTAAAGTATTATATATATATATATATATATATATATATATATATACCTTTATTTAAAAAAATAAAAAAATACTCTTTAAAATTATTAAAACAACTAAAAGTTGCATCCAACTCATGTTTATTTCTTCAATTTTCGAAGTGTCTCACGATTCCCACCTTTTTAAGGATTTCTTCAACTCATGTTTATTTCTTCAACAATTATTCATTTTATGATGTGAACATGAATAAAAGTAAATATTTTATTAATAAATCATCTAAAAGTAGTCAAATTAATATCCAATAATACTATGATTAATAATAAATACTTGGAAGGGTATAAATAGTGGATGCGTATATAGGACACATGAAGAAAAAATAAAAATTGTAAGAACAAAGCATGGTAACATTAAGAGTTAAAATTTAATTTTGTCCAATAACTTTAAACTTTTCGGTAAAAGGTCCCAAAAGAATTAAGTATTTTCAACTTTTTTTTCACAACTCTGTAGATTTTGAATTCTCTTACCATATATTTAAACTTAATTTCTTACAAAAATTTCTCAAAAATATTTGCACTACAAGAAAAATGAGATTCTACAACGCCTAAAAACAATGGTTTTTAAAAAAGTTGTTGTCTAAAGTAAAGAAACCATTGTTTAAAGTAGAGCAGGTTGTCTACCGGCGCAGACTTGCGCTGATAGACAACGGTTTTAGCCAACCGTTGTATTTAGGCATTGCGAAATCAAAGTGAAAGCGCTAAAAGACAACGGTTATATTTAACCGTTATAGATCCACATTTGTTGGTGGTAGTTAGAAATTTATGAAATTATTGTTGGTTGTAGTTGATTGGGAAGAATATTTTTGTAAACTTCATTTTGTTGATGAATTGATAGTTGAATATTTATGGATTTATTTTGCATTTCATTTTGCTATTGATATAATCAATAATGAGTTTTATTAAGACATTAAGACAACGGGCAAAAAGAATTATAATAAATTTAGAAAGATAAGCGATACGTAAAAAATATACCTTCGTATTGGGCGAATTCCCCACTTGGATCCTTACGTGTGAAAGCCCAAGTAAGCTGTGGTAAGCTGACCTCCGTCCACGTAAACAACCTGCAAAAACACGCCGGAGGGTTCTCGGCGTAGGCACTCCGACGCTCAAGTCGAAACCAAGAAAACCCAAGAGAATTTAGTGAGGTGGGTAATTCAAGTATCGAGAATCGAGTTACCTTTTACTCTATATCGAGTCATAATATATAGGTGATAATTTACATACCATGTACGTCGGTTTTCTCCATGTTCCGCCATGTTCTCATCGTGGGAGAACATGTTTTTCATTTCTTGTGTGAAGCGGTTACCCACCTCCGGTGCTGAGGGAGATTCTGGAATCTTCCCTTCTTGAGGCACAAGTATCTCTCATTCGGTTAAGATCTTCCTCATTTGACTAAGTAATCGATATCTTCATAAGGAGGTAGGCCGAAGTGGGTCTACCTCTTATTTCGGTTATTCATTCTAAGTGGGCTCAAGCCCACTCAATATTATTCATATTCATGGGTTAATCTCGGGATTGGGCCGGAGGCCCAACCTCGCTCCAGCTTAGTCCAAAATCAAAGATTTAGGCCGTAGGCCCTACCTCTCTTCGGGATCATCCCTAATCGGGAACTTGGGCCGAGGGCCCAATAATCAATTTGTCCTACACCCATTAATCAAATGGGCTGGGCTCGTGTGAAGTGGGCTATGCCACAAAATACCATATCATCTGCCCCTCTACTTAGGTGGGGATCTCTTAGCTCATCTCGAGTAGAAGATAAGCTTCATTCATCCCTCCTCACTAGAGGTGAGTCATTCCAGTATCTGCTCATAAATTCAAATTTCCAAAAGCTGGTTAGGGAGTTGGGTGACTCCTTGTCTTCCGCACCCAAAACGTCGACACTCCTTCCAAATAATCACGCATCAAGCTTTACTTCTTCTCACTCACATTTATTTTTAATTCTTCCTTCTCTCAATCCATTATCTTCTAAACCCGGGGCTTGGATACCTTCTTCTTCCTCCTTCGTCGATCTTCCATAACTACCTTCGTAAAATCTCGCATACTTTTATTTTTCTTTCTTTGTTTTTCTTTTATCTATTTTCGTGTATCCCTTCAAGGATGTCTCTATCGAGTCCTCGAAAACTCCTTCCATAAACCCTAATTCCTCCCGCAGCACTTTCTCCTCTATCATTTGGAGGGCAAAATCGAACCCCTCCCATATCTCAATCTTCCCCTTGTGAGGATAAACTTCACTTTTGGGATGACCATTCCGGCCCTTCCCGACTTGATAAGAAAAGAGTTCTAGAATATTGCGAGAGAGGGGTTTTCCCCGACTCGTATCAAATTGCAATTCCTGGTAAAAGTGATAGGCCCTACCTTGCGATCAACCCTACCACGACCTTTTGGCACGCCAAGCAGATTGAAGCTAGGCTGCGCTTTCCTCCTTCCAAGTTTACGTATGCGTCTTTCCGATCTCTATCGGGTTCCTCTAAACTAGTTTGTGCCCAATGCTCTTCGAATGATGATCTCATTCTATGTTCTTTTGAAAGGCAATGGGGTAAGCCCTCCGCCGATCTTTTCTTTTCCTAGTTCAACCGTAAGTCCTCGGGGCCTTTTTTCTATGTTTGCGCTCGAATTAAGAGCCAATGTTCTTTTCTTGGTCGTGCCCCCAATATCAACAATTGAGGTGATCGGTATTTTTGGGTAACTCCTCCTCACCCTTGGCCTTTTTCTTACCAAGAATGGGTGTATCAAAATCCTCATCCTTCGCTCCCGATCCCAAGATCCACTCTGCCACTAATCGTCGTGTAACAAGATCATTGAATTCCCACGTGCATGCCCATGGTTATTTCTACCTCCCCGATATTTGTTCCCATTCTCGCCTTCTATCCTATTTCAAGTTTAGCTCCGTAAGAATCCCACTCGAGCCGGGTGATGGTAATCGCCTAATCTCTAGGCTTTTCATATGTTTTTATCGCATAGATTGTTAACATCTGTTTGTTCTTCTTATTCCGGAGATGATGTGGCTGTCGAAAGTATTAGACGAGCCCACAGTTCTAATAACTCCACCCCGCCCGATTCAAGGCAAGCAAAGGATAATCCGAAGCCGGCTTCCCCCCTCCTCCCTCTAACGAGGAGAAAGAGGACGACTGCCCTCGGTGAAGAGGGCGAAGGCAGGAAAGGCAAAGCTCATACCGGTGAAACCTCTCGGCTCCGGAGGAAACTATTCGAAGAAAGTACCCCACCTGTCGCAGCCTAAGGCACTCCTCCGCCCCTATCGATGTGGATTCACATCCTAGCGGCCCTTCGCATCAAGATTTTTCGGAGAATTAGTTTCTCCTCAAGAATGCGATAAGCTTCTCAATCTCTCCTCCGGATCAACAACAACATCAAGCCGCCTCTCATTTTGCTCGGGTATTCGTATGAATTCTCTCATTTTCATACTTTGATCATTTCTTCTTTCTTTGAAGTAAGGTTGCTAACCTCCTTTATTTTCTTTTCATGGGAGTCCTCCTCTCAGTCTATGAAATCCATCAAATTTGTTGCCCTCTCCCTCTCTCGGTTGCATAAAAGTTGGAATCGGAGATGGCCTCCTTAAAGGAGGCCTTAAAGCAAGAGCACAAGACGTCAACAAGCCGAGGATGAAATGAGCGACTTGTCACCCACTACGCCTTCGAAGAAGCAAGATTCCGCCGCGAAGGTCTATTGAAGGGGGTCCGGATATGCCGGGATTCATTATTCGAATCCGAGCCAGTCGAGTTTTTGCATTTTCAAAGAAATCGCTATGAGGAAAACATATCTGCAGCATTCCAGCTTTCTAGGGGACATGGCTCCGTTTATCCGCTTTTACTATGAATATGGTTTTGACACCGCGGTCCAAAGAAGATACCGATCCCAGCTTCCCTGGGACTTTTGACAAGGGAGGCCCACTTAAGAACTCCGCCCCCACCTCCGGGATTCACCGGGATCCCACCAGTCCATTGAGGAGGCGTGGTGGCTCCCTCTTATAAGTGAAGCTGTTTCGATCTCCAAAAGACTGACCTTAGACAGAAGTTCTAAGTCCGATGGCCAAGCCTTTATGCCCTCGTCCCTAGATCGTCCCGGTTCGAAGGAGGAAGCGTGCATGGAACGAGCTGCGAAGGTGACAATCCCCTTGTGGAAGCCGGAGAGCCGATTAATGCTCCCACCCCTAATTTCTTGATCAAACTCGTTTAATTTCTATTTCTTTTGATGAATTCTATGGGTGTTTACCCATTACTTATTTCTGTCACTGGCCGTGTCCCGAGGAACACTTTTTGGCCTCGGGCCGTGTCCCAGATGAATTCTTGTTTTGGCCTCGGGTGTGTCCCGATGACCTTTATGTTATCTATTTTCTCGCTTATTAGCTCTCGCTTTGCATGCTTTATGATGCTTTAAATATCTGGGTATTCTCGGTGTTTGATATGCATGCCTGTTTCTTTGCTCCTTGTGTTTTTAGGAACCTTGTAAGAACATGCTATCTATCTTACTATCCCCCTTTTTCTAAAGGTGAATGTTTATCTCGTGATTCGATAGAAATGACTAAACTAGGAAGCCGACTTAGCTTTAGTTTTAGCCTTGGTAAAGATCTCATCTTTTAATCTCTTGCCTTACTCTAGTCTCGAGGATTTGTAAGTAGGTTTAAAAGCATTCTCGGTGTTCTATACTTAGGAGTAATTTAGGCTCGTTTAGGATGACCTATTTAGAGCTTCAAAAAGTCCGAGATATCCATAGTTCCATTTTCTAAGTGACCCTCCTCCCTCTAGCCTAGTTAGGCCTTCGGGATTTTTAAAGTCCTTGTCATAAATCCGAGTCTAACAATTCCGAGGTTCTAAAGTTTTGAAGAAACCTTCTCATAATTAGCTAACCTTTTCTCCAAGTTAGCAATCTAAGGCCTTGCCAGGACTATCGTCCGAAATCGAAATTCTCGGTCTTAGGGCGCTTGGTTGGAAATTCTTCAATGACAATGGGAATGTGGATTAATATAAGACAATTGTGGTGCTTAATAAGATTAAAAGATGGTGAATGACATTATTTTTTCTCCTAAATAAAGTAATCATTACCCATTATGATTAACATTTTCCCCATCTACAATCATTTCTCCTCAATCATTCCCTCCACCACCAATAACAAGCTTATTTTGTCTCATTTTTTCCAAAATTGGAGCACAACACCATTGATGTAACCAACATGGAGACATTCCTTCCTCCAATAAATTTAGGGGCATAGGTGGAAAAGTTAATTTCATTCTCATTCCCATTGAAGATCTCGTAACAAGCGCCCCTTAATTTTCTAAGTAACCTTTCTCCCTCTAGCCTAGTTAGGCCTTTAGGATTTCAGGCTCCCTTTAATGAATCTAAGCCTTAGCCATCCTGGCTAAGTAGAGAATCTTTGAGGTCCTAATACCTTAGGAACACCCCCTTTCATTTGATCAACCTTTTTATTTAGGTTATCGATCTAAGGCCTTACTAGGCTATCATTAAAACGTATATCCTTATGTTTCCCATCTGGAAATTTTTTCCCTTTTTCTCACTTGAGCTAAATCAAACTCACAAACCTGGTTTGAGTCTTTAAACCTCTTATCCGGAAAAAAATTTGCTTTTTTCCTCCCTTAAGCTTAATTAGTGCTCAAAAATCTAGTTTGAGTCTCTCAAACCTTGTAAAAATTACTTTTCAAAGTAAGTTTTGTAACTTTACTCATATCAAGCCATTCTCGGCCTCAAAATAAGTTTTTGAATCCTCAAGATTTCAAAAATGTGTATACTCCGGCCTATTTAGACCTTTGTAAGTTGACTCCTTGAAATATTATCAAGTTAGGAAATATTCTCATCATGCTTGACTTAGTTTTCAAACCTAAGCCTAGCTATGTTTTAATACTTTTAGAAAATCTTAAACAATTCTTGCGTGAAATCTCAAGCCTCAATCAGGCTTTCATAATATAGTCTTAAAACCTAATGGAGTTTTAGATCTAAGCTATAGCTAGTATTGCGATATTCAAGCCACAGGTGACTTTGAAAATTCAGGCCCTAATCGACCTCGAAACTTTAGCCTTCGATTGGCCAAATAATCCAAGTCATAATCGGCCTCAACTCTTCCAGCCTTGATCGGCCTTGTGAAATTTAAGCCATAATTGGGCCAAAAATCCAACCCTTAGTCGGTTTTATGAGATTCAAGCCTTACTCGGCCTCTAAATTCAAGCCAAGATTGGCCTCCGAAGTTCCGGCCCGAGATTGGCCTCCAAAGTTCAAGCCGAGATTGGCCTCCAAAACCCAAGCCATGATTGGCCTCCAAGATTCAAGCCGGGATTGGCCTCCAAAAGTCAAGCCATGATTGGCCTCCAAGAATCAAGCCAAAATTGGCCTCCAAAAGTCAAGCCATGATTGGCCTCCAAGATTCAAGCCGAGATTGGCCTCCAAAACTCAAGCCGGGATTGGCCTCCGAGATTCAAGCCTTAATCGGCCTCTCGAGATTCAAGCCGGGATTGGCCTCCAAAACTCAAGCCGAGATTGGCCTCCAAGATTCAAGCCGAGATTGGCCTCCAAAACTCAATTGAGCCTTCGTAGGCTTTCTTTTTGTCATTGATCCTTGATTCCCGATAATAATGGGGTTTTAAATTCAAGCCAAGTTAGGCTTCTAAACTCGAGCCAGTTAGACTTCTAAGCTTTAGCCGGAGTTAGGCTTACATTTCGGAATTTGTCATGATTCCGATCTTTGCTCAAGCCATGGTAGGCCTCTACTTGTGATTTTTGGGTCTTGTCTAGGATCGGTAATTTAGCTCAAAGCCTTAATCAGCTTTTTCGTAATCAATTTCTTAATTTTATCGTCTTGAACTTTGATAAGCTTAAGTTATGCATTTCAATTTTGTCAATCCGATAATCCAATACATATCTCATCTCATAGTTATTCCAAATTTAGATGTATTGATAATAACTTTATCTAAAATCTCGACATAAGTATCGAAGCAAAATAGAACTACATAAAGTGAATTTGCTCATAATTATGTCAAATCAATCAAATTTCCATAATTCAAATCAACTCGAAATAAGTTTCATCTTCTCATAATCGAAAATAACATCATAATCAAATCAACAATGCCCCATTGACCATAATCAATCACCATAGGTTACGGGTAGGTTACAAGCAACCTAGCCGCCTCTTTAAAAAACCTCCCTTTAGTAAAACCCGGTGGGCAAAACCTATAGGCGGGGAAAAAAGAGTACCGGTGGAACTACATCGCATTAAAGGAAAATAATCGAAACAATAGACTAACCTATCTCTAGACGGGTAGGGCCATGTAGACATAGAATCTCTTCAAGTGACAAATGTTCCATGGTCAAGGGATCAAGTTCCCCTCCGTATCTTCTAGCATGTAAGCTCCTCCTCTCAAGACCTGGGCCACCTTGTAGGGCCCTCCCAGCTCGGGTCTAGTTTACCCAAGTTTTCAAATGTATTAGCTTATCCCTCTTCGAATTTCCTACCTACCACTTTCTTGTCGTAAAATTTGCTTTGATCCTCCCTTTGTACTTGATTGCTTTCAAGTGGGAGATCTCATGTTCTTCCTCTAACATGTCCAGATTCTCTCTGAGTAGTTCCTCATTTCGCCCTTCCCGGAAGTGGGTAATGCGGTGCGTCTGCATCCCTATCTCAAATAGGAATAATAGTCGCACTCCGTACACCAATTGGAAAGGGAATTCTTCAAGAGCCTCCCCGGGGTTAGTTCGATAAGCCCACAACACCGACTCCACCATCAACCCATCCTCCCCGGCTCGATCAAGTCTAGCACGGATACCATTAACAATGGTTCTGTTTGTTACTTCCACCGCCTATTTGCTTGTGGGTGGGCTACGGATGCAAACTTACGGACAATTTTGAGATTGTCGAACTAAGCTTTGACTAAAGCTCCAGTGAGCTGGGTTCCATTATAGGATACCGATTCTGGGATGCCAAACTCGCAACAAATATTTTTCACAAAAAATTGATAATGTTAATTTCATCAATTCGAGCTAGGGGTACCGCCTCTTACCCACTTGCTGAAATAATCCACATCCACTAGAAGGAACTTTCTCTGTCCCGTGGCTATCGAAAATGGTCCTACCAGATCCATTCCCCACTTGGCAAAAGGACAGGGGAATACATCGCCCCATCTCCTCTACAGGTAGGTGGATTAAGGGTCCACGTTTACGGCACTTCTCACATCGTTTGATAAACTCCTTGGCATCCTCGCTCATGGTAGGCCGAAGTATCCCGCCCTTAAGGCCTTTTGGACGATCGCCCTAAAAGCCGCATGGTCGACAACATCCTTCATGAATATCTTTGATTACGTACCTTCCTTCATGGGATAAACATCTCAAGTATGGTTGGGTGAAAGCCCTCTTATACATCTCGATCCCCGATCATCACGAATCGGGATCTCCATCTCAGCCTCTTTCTCCTATCTGGGCATGAGCCGAGATCCTCGCAATGCATTAAAAATAGCAGTCCTCCGGTCATCCGATGCTCCCATAACTCCAACTAAGGGGTTATCGGCTCCATTTCTGCGGTCACGATGGTGACTTTCCCACCTCCCTCTAGTGAGGCGATCGACCAATTTGGAAAGGCTATCTCGCCTTACCATTCTCCTTGCAGGTATTTGTATCACTTCAAAGGAGTCGAATTTTTCTCGTAATTCAGCTACTGCTGCAAGTAGGCAATCATTCTTTCATCTTTTGCCTCGTATTCTCCTTTGATTTGCCGCACAATGAGTCGGGAATCTCGAGTGTATGATTATTCTCTCGTGCCCCCAACTCTGCTGCCATCTCTCGCCCCTTGATCGTGGCTTCATATTCGCTCCATTGTTCGAGGTAAGAAATTCAAACCTCACAGTAATCGGATCTCCTATCCCGCTGGGTCTATTATCACGATCCTAGCTCCACATCCTTGTATGGTCATAGACCCGTCTACAAAGATCTTCAATTCCTCTCCTTCTTGGATGAAATCGACAAGGCTTGAGCCTTGATAGACTTTCTAGGCTCGAATTCCACATCATATTCTCCCATTTCGACGGCCCATTTTACCATCCTTCCCGAAAGATCAACTTTATCAATTACCTGTTTCAAAAGATAATTAGTTCGAACTATAACCCTATGTGAAAGAAAATAGAATTCGTAACCTCCCTGGCGTGACCATGATAGTCGAGCAGCTTTTTCAATCTCGGAGTATCTCTCCTCGGCTCCTTGGATGAGCTTGCTTACATAATAGATCGGTTTCGAGTGATACCCTCCTCCCTCACTAGTACCGAGCCGAGTGAAACCCTACCTACGAGGAGGTACAAGTAAAGAGTTTCCCAGTGCCGACTTGGTCAAGGTGGGTAATCGAGTAAGGTGTTGCTTGATTGCTTCAAAAGCCTACCGGCATCGATTGTCCCATCTCGAACTCCGTCCCTTTTCTCGTATCTTGAAGAAAGGGTGTATCTTCTCGGCAGATCTTGCAATGAATCGGCTCAATGCAACAATCTTCCCATTTAATCTCTGCAATTCTTTGATATTGGTGGGAGGCTGCATATCCAAAGATCGCCTTCACCTTAGCGGGGTTCACGCCGATGCCTCGCCGGGTCACCATGTACCCCAAAACTTCCCAGCTCAAACTTCGAACGAGCACTTGGCCGGATTGAGCTTCATTCCATTCTCGTCTTATCACCGTGAAGGCTTCTTCTAGATCGGCTACGTGCTCCGCAACTTTTATGCTTTTAACAAGCATATCATCTATATAAACTTCCATGTTTCTTCCCATCTGATCTTTGAACATCTTATCAACCATCCGTTGATAAGTAGCTCCCGCATTCTTTAGTCCAAATGACATTCTAATATAACGAGAATGTGCCACAAGAAATGATAAAACTAACCTTCGGGATATCATCAGAAAGAGTTGTATCTCGATGGTACCCTTGGTAGGCATCCATCATGCTTAGTAATTCAAAACCCGAGGTGCAATCCACCATCCGATCATTCCCGGGAAGAGGGTAGTGGTCCTTTGGACAGGCCTTATTCAAGTCTCGAAAATCTATGCACATCCGCCACTTCCCTCCGTGTTTAGCTACAAGGATGATATTGGACAACTAGAGAGGGAATTATATCCTCTTTACATGTCCGGCCTCCAGCAGCCTTCTGCACCTCCGCTTTAGTGATTGCATCTTTTCGAGTCCAAACACGCGAAACTTCGCTTAACGGGTTTGGCCTTCTGATCTATGTTGAGGTGGTGCATCGCTACTTCGGTGGGATACCTGTCATATCTTTAGAAGAAAAAGCAAATATGTCCGCATTTCTTCTCAAGGCTGCTATCAATTGCTCCTCCAGCTTGGGGTTCTAGTTAAGCTCCAATCCTGGTGGTAAAACCTGTTTTCTCAGAAATAGCTCCACCTTCATCGCTTCCCCATCTGCCTCGATCTTAGTGGTATCGGCTTACGCCGCCACTTTACACCTCTTAGCCGTGGTCTTCCTCCTTAGCTCTACCTAGGTTACGGTAGAGCTCCTTATCAGCCTATCTTAACCGCTTCAACATAGCACTTCCTTGGTCAAGGTGGTCTCCCACCATTTCTCCCACATCATCCTCAGACTGGGAACTTCAATTTCATGTAAAAGGTAGAGATAACTACCCGAAATAGGTTTAGTATAAGTCTCGCAAAAATCATATTGTAAGATGAAGGTATATCTATGACCAAGAATTTAGCCATCATTACCCTCCTTGCTGGAGCTTCGCCAAGCCCCACTTGGAGAGTTACTGTCCCGGGGGTGAATAGCTCCCGGTAAATTCATATAAAGCCGTGTCCATGGGCCGCAATCGCACGTTCGTGTTCATCTTCCTGAAACAATCAAGGAAGATTATATCTCACGAGCTCCCAGTGTCTACAAATATCCTTGCTACAAGATACCCAACTACGTTAGTGGGATGACCAAGGCATCACGGTGTGGATCTCCCATCCGTCCACCATCTTTTGGACCAAAATGAATACGGGGTGGATCCGACGTGGCCCACCTCCCTTGGTTCAGCCTTTCTACGGATCGTCCTCGCTTCCCTTCTCAAAGCCCTCTCTCCGCCTTGCGGGCTCGGAATGAGTCCCCTTGGCCGGGCCCCTACAATCATCTGGATCAACCCCTCTTTTGTGAGGGTCGCTCAAATCACGGTTTTCCTCGGGTGCTTTTTCTTTATCTCTGTCTTGGTATCAACGTCCTTTCTCTTACGCCCTCTGTGGGTAGTTCGATCTCGATAAACAAACTCTTTCAAGTGACCCGCTTGGATCAATCGCTCAATTTCATCACGTAAATGAAAGTAGGAGTTAGTGTCATGGCCATATTCGTTATGGAATCTACATAACTTATCTTATTTTGGTTTAAATTGGCCTTTATTTCGAGACCACGGAAATTTCATTTACTGGATGATCGGCCGCTACATCCAACACCTCCGCCGGTTCCAGCTTCAAGGGGGTATATTTTTCAAACTTCACTCTGGAGGTAGACTGTCAAGCTTGAGCGAGTCGGGACTCGCAGTGGCTCCTCCCTTCCCGGTTACCTCCTTCTTTTTCTCGCATCCCGAGGTTTTGACCTCTCCTCGCTTTGCTTTTCGAACCTCCTCCGTGGTGACATATTTTTAGCCCTGTGGAGCAGCTCATTAAATGTTTTGACCGGCTTCTTAGCCGTGGAGGAAAATAGATCCCCATCTCGGAGATTCTTGGTAAAGGCATTGATTTTGATCTCTAGGGTAGCAATGGAACTTCGAAGGCTGCTGGTTGAATCTTTTCATGAAAGCTCTCAAGCTTTCATTCTCTCCTTGTTTCATGTTGAAAAGTGTGGTTGCCCCGGGTTGTCTCTCGACACTAGCGAATCGGTGTAGGAACAACTCACCGAACTCCTCAAAGGATCTCGATGGAATTAGGCTCCACCGCTAAACCATTGCCGAGCCGCCTTCGACAAGGTGGTTAGAAAAACCTTGCACTTCACACCCTCCCCATATCGATGTAGGAGGCGTAATTCTCAAATCTCACAAGATGATCATAGGGGCCGCTTGTACCATCATATTCATAATTCAATGGCTTAAAGTTAGTAGGCAATTCATCTTGTAAAATATTATCGTAAAACCGACACCCAAAGAATAAGTCGAGTTGTACTAACCCGATTACCCATTTGTTATTTCATAGTGTCCATTTACTTTTTTAAGGACAATATTTGATCATTCATACCTCGAGGGTGGGTGTCACCCGTTCCTTCTTCCACATCTTCCATCTTACTCTCACGCCGAGGGGGACTATTCCCTTCCTCCCTCCAGCTCTTCTTCACCGGCAACCCCGACTCTGTGCATCGCGGTCCTCTTTCACGTGCTCCTCCCGCCTCCCTGGTTTCCCTCCAGAGTTTGGGACTCATCCGCTTGTCTTCTTTCATCCTGTTGCTCTTCATATCTGCTCCCTCCTATCTAGGATTGAACACGGGCTATACCAGCTCCTTCTCCTCCCAACCTCGGAGGTGGGGTCGTGTTGACCCCAGCCATGACTCTCTCCACAGCTCTAGCAACTATCTCATCAAGTTGCTCTCGAGTCAGCGCAATAGTTGCGTTTGGTAGTGGTGTGACTTGGGGTGAGCCTATCGGTTGGACCGGTGTAGGTATCCCCTCCTTCGTTTGATGGGGCTCCATCGGAAGTTCTCGCCAATGGATGGTGACGCGCTAGCCATCCTTGCTTGAGCTGGGACCGAGGTTCCAACATGGTAATGAGTAGTCTCTCCTCCTCTCCCCATTGGAGCCGCAGGGCCGCCGCCCTTCCGCCCGGTACAGGGAATGACATCCCTAGAGCCGTAACAGCTTTCTCTAGGGATAGGGGCCGGGGATGCAGACCTCCTCGGCCTCGGAACCAAAGTAATGGGTGGCATAGGTGTTTGATCACCTCCCATGATTCTTTCAATCGTTGAAAAGAAAGTAAAACTCACGCCTTAACTCTCTTTTCCCACGTACGGCCCCTGCATGATACGTAAAAAATGTACCTTCGTATTGGGTCGAATTTCCCACCGGATCCTTACGTGTGAAAGCCTAAGTAAGTTGTGGTAAGTTGACCTTCGTCCATGTAAACAACTCCGCAAAAACACGCCGGAGGGTTCTCATGCGTAGGCACTCGACGCCAAGTCGAAACCAAGAAAACCCAAGAGAATTAAGTGAGGTGGGTAGTTCAAGTATCGAATCGGTTACCTTTTACTCAGACGAGTCATAATATATAGGTGATAATTTACATACCATGTACGTCATTTTCTCCATGTTCCCACCATGTTCTCATCGTGGGAGAACATGTTTTCTGCTTCTTGTGTAAAGTGGTTACCCACCTCCGATTGCTCGAGGGATATTCCGGAATCTTCCCTTCGAGGGATAAGTATCTCTCATTCGGTTAAGATCTTCCTCATTTGACTAAGTAATCGATATCTTCATAAGGAGGTGGGCCGAAGTGGGCCTACCTCTTATTTCGGTTATCCATTCTAAGTGGGCTCAAGCCCACTCAATATTATCCATATTCATGGGTTAATCTCGGGATTGGGCCGAGGCCCAACCTCGCTCCAACTTAGTCCGAAATCAAAAGGATTTGGACCGTAGGCCCCACCTCTCTTCGGGATCATCCCTAATCAAGGGAACTTGGGCCGAGGGCCTAATAATCAATTTGTCCTACACCCATTAATCAAATGGGCTGGGCTCGTGTGAAGTGGGCTATGCCACAAAATACCGTATCAACAACGTTCCAAAACTATTATCTATAACTACAATGAAGTTAATACAACACTTATTTTAACAAAAAGACAAAGGGTAAAAATATAGTAACAAAATAGAAATAACAATGGTTCTAAACCGTTGTATATAAGTGAGAACAACAACATTTTATTATTGAAAGACACTAGTTCCAAAACGTTGTAATACGAGTTTAAAGACAACGGTTCTCAACCATTGTCTATCGGTATTTTGTTGGAATAAACAATATTTTTAGATAAAGACAACGGTTATAAACTGTTGAATATTTTTGGAAAAACAACGGTTTGTCTATCGGCGGAATTAGATAATTTTGTTGCTTACTAGGTTTTTAAGTAAAGACAACGTTTATAACCGTTGTAAAAGAAGTGGAAAGACAACGGTTTTCAACCGTTGTATTCCAAACCATTTACAACAACATTGGCTACTACAATGTCTTTTTTTTTGATAGATATTGGTTAAAACCGATGTCTTTCAACATTTTTCTTGTAGTGTTTCCAATACAAAATTTTTCATTGAACACTAGAACCTAGTTGACTTTATGTAATACGTAACACTTTTAGTTTGTGTAACATATTATAGTAACACTTTTTGAATTTATATATTATGTAACACTTTGTTATTATGTAACATTTTTAAATAAGTAACACTTTTACATAGGTAATACTTTTAGATAACACTTTTATAAAAGTAACACCTATTAGATAACACATTTACATATGTAACATATTATGGTAACACTTTATAATAATTATTTCAATTAAATAATTTATATATATATATATATATATATATATAATCATATATTATTTATAGTATCATAAATATATTAGTTATTAGTTTATGCACTATATTTCTATACAAGCCCTTGTGTAGAATAATTTATTATATTTTAATAAATAATATATATATATATATATATATATATACCCTTATAAAGCTAAAGTTTAGAAAGTGATGTGGCAAAGCCACATTCTTCTATATCAAAATCTCTTTCCTTTCATTCATTTAAATTTTAAAATTTGATCTCAAACATCGATTTTTCCTTTTAATCTCAAACATTCATCTCATTACATATTTTTCTATAAATTCGCAATCTTTCTTTACAAATCCTAAATTTCTTTTCACTCATTCTTAAGCTTCTTCTTTTCTCATTTTAATTTATTTCTCGGTATTTCTTAATTTTTATTTAAGATGCATATTGCAAATTATAGAATGATTCTACAGGTTTTTTTCATCATATTTAGGTTTTATTTTTATTTATCTTTTAATTATGTACTGCTAATTATGTTTTTTTATTTATTTATTTTTTATGCGGGTTCTAAATCTTCTTATTTGAAATCGTAACAATTCATCTTTTTTATTAGTTGAGGTGTATGATCGATTGAAAACTCATTCCATATTCTAAGCAAGAAACCACGTGTGAACTTTCTGTGTGTGGAATGAAGCAGAGTACGATAAGGTGTGAAATTAATTTTTCTATTTAGTCAATGGTAAAACCTGATTTTTAAATTTTGATGGCAGATTACAAAAAAATTCTAATGTATAATGATCTTCATCATAATTATTATGACTTTTTTTTTTCCGCCTTTCATGAGATACAATATTTAAAAAAGAAAAAGATTTTAACTCAATATTTATACATTGTACCTTATTCGCTTTTCATAAGATACAATATTAAAAAAGATTGTAACTTAATATTTATACATTGTACTTTATTTTTGTAAAATACAATATTTAATTAAGTTATAATTACTAAATTTATGATGTAACAAGCATAATATAAATTATAAGACAATTCTCATATGAAATATTTCA
Source organism: Paraleonurus japonicus (assembly GCA_030762865.1). NCBI lineage: Eukaryota > Viridiplantae > Streptophyta > Magnoliopsida > Lamiales > Lamiaceae > Paraleonurus > Paraleonurus japonicus. The sequence goes on from CM061058.1 coordinate 9,822,776, forward strand.
CGGATCCTAGATCCGTGAAATAATCCATATTCATATCCAAATAAAGAAATTCGCGGATCCTGGACGGGCGGGGCGGGTCCAACGGTTATTTCCCAAAACTCGCGCTAGGGCAAAAAAATAAAATTCGCCCCGCGTGCTCCCGGTGTGAGTTACTATTATGTTAAACGTGTGTTACTTTAACAATAAATACGTGTTACTATAAAATAAAAATGCATATTTGTTTAAAAAAATCACTCAAATGCAAAAATAAAAATAAAAATAGTCAAATAAATTTCTAATCTAATTATATGTGTGGACCAATTAAGTCTCTAACCTTCAACAACTTTATTCTTATTAATAGAGTATGATTTTATTAAGACGATGACTTATTTGATCTCAATATTAAAGAGAAATGATTTAAATGTGTTAAGAAAAAGTTCATGGGTCAATTTTATTCCCAAGTGTAAGATTTGGGGGTAAATATGTATTATTGTAAGGATAAATATGTGTATTAAACTCAGGCAAAGGTAAAAATAAATTTTTACTCTCGGGTTGTGTTATAATAAGGTCAAACACGTGTTACTATATGAAGAAAAAAGTGTTACTAATTAACAAAACTAATACAACACATGAATATTCTTTTAAGGACTAGTAATACGTATTTGCTCTTATAGTAACACATATTTGTTCTTATAGTAACACATATTTTTAAAAAAATATGTTACTATATGAATACACGTGTTATTGTATGGTGAAAGATGTGTTACTATATGGAAAAGAAAAAAGTGTTACTATATGAACACAAATGTGTTCTTGTATGGAGAAAAATGTGTTGCTATACGAACATATCGTAAACAGAGTAATAGTTGCGATATTGTTTCAGATTTTGGGAAAAACATTCAATTGGTAAAAAGATGAATTTCATTATTGTTGAATCTCCTCCAAATTCCATTTTTTCCAAAGTATTCTATGATGTTTTTCCACCGCGTGTTCGTGTGCTTGCCGATTTCTCTTCAATATGATGTTGATTGATGTCGTAAATTACTTCGTCGGAAATTCGTGATGATTCTCAATGGCGCTGTTGAAACGTTAATCTGTGATGGTTTTCTCGCGTATTTGTGCGTGATTTTGACCTAATCTGCGCTAGGTTGAGCGACCCATTTCCTTTGGTTGACCGCGAGATTTATATATTTTTGTCTTTTAGTGATATTTCACGGTGAAATATTTCACAGAGACTCACTCAAATTATAAAGTATAAACATGATACTATAGTAATATAGTATATTGTTTAAAAAGAATATGAAAAGGAAGAGAAATTTTGTTGATATTATCATGGGAGTGATAAGTGACAACTCTGGAGTTTGAAAGTTTGAAATTTTGAAGATGTCACCCAAATAGTTAAAATGAGTAAAATAATAATGTATATGTATCCTCTTAAAAAAATCTCATAATGTATATATGCATTTTTATTTTTGTTTTACATTCTGGGATTAGTATTTACATTTAAATTTATTTATTACATAATAAAATATATATATATATATATATAGTTATTATACTCATAATATATATTTTTAAATTATAATATATAATACAATTATATTATTTATGATTTTTTTTTTTAAATAAGTAGGTCGAAAATTATTTGGTCCATTGAGAATTAATGCTAATTATTGAAGTGACTTGATATTAACAAATGTTTTATTTAGAAAATGAAAAAAATGAAATAAGTTAAATAAAATATATGTACCAATGGTGTTAAATGTTATTTAATAGTGTATTTGTGATAATGTAGTCAAGTGAATTGAAGTGTGCCATTTTCATAACTGGTTTTGAATTTGAGAGAACCGGAAGAATTATGGGTGAACCGGCCTCAACAAACTTGGACAGTGGTTATTACATGTGATAACAGCTTTTCATTATCTGTTAAAGAACTTCGAATTGATCTGTTTTTGTTAAAATCGAGTTTAACCACCTACTTGGCTCCAAGCGCTTTTAAGAGACGATCATAGCCCCTCATTCAATTACTCGAGATAATTCAGTTTGTTGAGAGTATTGAAGCAAATTAAGGCTCTTCGTGAGTTTATCAAATTTGAGTGAAATTGTATCTTGTAATATTTCAATTGGTGTTAGTAAAGATTATCCCTTATTCTCCCGTGGATGTACATAATTTTTTTGATCGAACCACGTAAAATCTCTATGTCATTTCTTTCTTATTCGCGATTTTAATTTTCCTGCGTATTCTCACCAGCTGAGATCTGTTCAAAGATTAGTTCACCCATCTTAGGATTTGTTCACCCCATGTGAAATTCTTAACGCATAGCCTAAATGGTAAGTATTGCACTTTCAATTATAGGATCTTGACTCCAGCATACAGTAGAAAAACATAAATAGGGATCATGAATATAGGTAAAATGAAAAAATATAAACAGGAATAATAAATATAGGTAAAACCCATGCACATTATATTTGATTATCACGATAGGAACCGGCCTATTCATCCTTACAATCCTGTTATTTAAATGGATACACTAATTCTAAATTTATTATGGATTAGTATAGTTTTATGTGCTTGATTGCTCTTATACAGTAAAACCTCTATAAATTAATATTCTATAAATTAATAAATTCTTTAAAATAATAAAATCTTTCGATCCCGACTTGGGCCTTTATAAATAATCATCAAATTCGATAAGATAATAAGATAATAATTTTTGAAAAATCCCTTTATAAATATTAGGTCCCATTAAAACTCTAAATTAATAATTCATAAATATTACAATTATACGAGTTATATTGAAATTTATATAGTATATGTTTCATTCATCATGCATGAATATATTTAATTGGCTATAATAGTTGATGCGAGATAAAATGTCGGGCCCAACTACACGTAGGGCCCAAATACACCCAACCCAATAGGGTTCGATGATGTAACCGAATACCCTAGATAGAGGGAGGAAAACCCGAGATGGGCCCGAGCCCGAGATCGGCCGCGATAAGGCTAAGAAGCCCTAAACCTACCGACAGGTGGGCCGCGAGGCCTCGGGGCCTCAGTATGGAGAGGGGCCACGAGGCCCAAACCCAACTACGCTTAGGCCACGAAGCCTAAGCCCGGCTACACAGCCGCGAGGCCCAAACCCGACTACAGGTGGGCCGCGAGGCCCCAAACCTAGCTGCAGCGGGCCGAGAGGCCCATGCGAGATTTGGAGAACACGCGGGTATTTGACCGAGCCCATAGCGGTTATTTACCCGATAAGACCGAGAAGTATGAGAAGCAACGAGTAGTTGAGATAATTAAGGCCCAAGTCAAAGAATATCTCCTATATTCTTTCATATACCGGGTCCAACCTCCGTCTGTGGGGGAATTCGTAGGCACAATCGTATTTCTTGAGAGAAAAGATATCCACGCACGACATCATGAGGAAACGTACGGATAATGCCCTAAACCGTGATGGCGGTTATTACTCTTAATTTACGTATAAATGACACACCCGTAAGGGAGGTAACGGTATCGAATCACTATCACTCTTACTTAACTACTCTATACGTACTTTCTTGAGTATTTTCCGGTGATCCGACTTGAGCGTCGGAGTGCCTACGCCGGAGAACCCTCCGGCGTATTTTGTAGGTACGTTTGTTCGAGGGAAGCTAAGGGTCTTAGTGCGTAAAGGCTTTACCCACGTGAACCTAGGTGGGAAAATGGGCCAGTGCCGGGTTTTTACGCATCAATTGGCGCCGTCAGGAAAGAAGAGCTGAGACGTGAGTTTCAACTTCTTTTCTTTTCGATTATCTCAAATAAGGACATCATGACTGGTGAATGTACACCCATGAGGCCGACAGCACTAGTACCGGCTCGAGGAAGGACAGCCCCGCGAACCCAATACAGGTAAAGGTGTGTCCGACCCCGTGCCTCCCGTTGTTGTGCCTAACATCGAAGGACCACCACTTGTTACGGTGATGCGAGACGAAAGCTCGACTCCGTGCCAACGCCATCCAGGAGTGGGAGCTGGCTGCTAGAGAGGGAGGGGTAAACCCACCGCCTCTTCCTCTCGCGATTCCGTAAGGAATTTCTATAACGGGATCCCTGGGCCGCCAATGCTCCAGCCAGGGGATACCTCCTACGATGTCGAGAACCAGCTGCCCCGTCGCCCGACTGGGGGCACTGGATGATATGATAGCTCGAGCCGTAGCTTGAGCAATCGCGGAGGGGGAGGACCCCCACTGCAGGAAGGACTCGAGAACCAGACCGAAACTTGCTGCCCGATCCCAACTTGGGGGAGTAGGCAGACAAGCATCAAGAAGAACGAAGGAGAGAGGTGGAGTCCGGGAACCAGGAGGAAACCCCCGGGAGCCTGAAGGAGTCCAAGAAAGGAGATCGCCAGTTCCTCGACCGAGGGAGGCTGGTCCTAAGAAGCCTGCACGGGGAAGGAGACAGCCCTCGGCCGGGGAAGTAAGATCGAGGACCAAGAAGAGGGTACAAGAGACACCCAATCGAGAGGCCATGAAAGACCAGATCAGGTCTTTGAGGAAACAAATGGACAACATAAAGCATCGATGGAAAATCGGGTCAAGATGCCTCGACCTGCTAAAGTTGCCGCTTACTAAAAATATCTTACAAGATAAGTTGCCTAGCAATTTTAAACCTCTTAATTATGAATATGATGGTACGACTGATCCCTATGACCATTTGGTGAGATTTAAAAATTCGGTCCTCCTCCATCGATATGGGGAGGGTGTGAAGTGCAGGTCTTTCTTACTACTCTATCCAAGGTAGCCCAAAGAGTGGTTTAGCCATTGGAGCCCAATTCCATCAACTCCTTTGAGCAGCTTTGGAGAGCTCTTCTTGCATCGGCCCGCTAGTGCAAGGAGGCAACCTAGAGCTACGCCCGACATTGTTCAACATGAAGCAAGGTGAAAATGAAAGCCTACGGGCCTTCATGAAGAGGTTCAATCAGGCGGCACCGGAAGTCCCAACCGCCACCCCAGAGGTAAAAATTAATGCTTTTACTAGCAATCTCCGAGATGGAGACCTATTTTCCTTCCCCGCCAAAAAGCTACCCGTACGCTCGATGAACTATTAAGGAGAGCAGAGAAGTACGTCACACCGGAAGAAGTGAGGAAGGCGAAGAGAGCCGAGGTCAAACCTAGTGGACTGAGGAGAAGAAAGAATCATCAAAGAAAAGCTCAACGGCGGAGCCGAGAAAGTCAGAAAATCTGCAGGCCCCGCCTCCTGTTTGACAAGTACACCGAAGCTCGAGCCGACAGAGCTATCGGAGGTAGCATCCGACCACCCCGAAATGAAATTTCCATGGACACGATCCAGAGGGCCTCGAAGCTCAAGTCAATAAGTTTTGTCATTTCCATAATGAGTATGGGCATGACACTAACAAGCTGTTTCACTTACGTGATGAAATTGAGAGGATGATCCAAGCAGACATCTTAAAGAATTTGTTTACAGAGATCGAGTTAGCTCCAGGGGGCAAAAGAAAGGAAGCTGATGACAAAACCGAGGAAAAAGGGAGGATGATCGAAGGGAGGCAGGAGGAGAGACCCTCCCGAGAAGAGAGGACTTATCCAGATGATAGTCGGAGGTCCAGCAGAGGGAGACTCCTTCGCGCTAGAAAAGCCGGAGAGAGGACCCTCGGGAGAGAGGTAGGAGAGATGTCCAGAGACGTGGATCAAAAGGAGGTCATCCATACACCTCGGATTCATTTTGGTCCAGAGAATGGAGGCCTAAGGAAGGAGGACCACAATGATGCACTAGTCATCACAACAGATGTGGCCGAATATACGGGAGCTCGCGCAGACATCATATTCTTGGAATGCTTCAAGAAGATGAATTTAAAAATAGAAATGCAACCGGTGGATACGGCGTTGTATGGATTCACGGGAGAGGGTCGACCCTCTTGGTCGTAACCCTCCGTGGGGCTAGGCGAAGCTCCACGGAGGAGGGTAGTTATGGAAATTTTTTGATTGTTCATGTACCCTCATCCTACAACATGATCTTTGGTAGGCCAAGATTGAACTTATTTCGGTGGTCATATCAACTTATCACATGAAACTCAAGTTTCCAAAGGTGAACGATGAGGTGGGTGAAGTAGCTGGTGATCACCGCAATCCATAAAATGCTACGTGGAGGCAGTAAAGATGGGCCGGGTGGTCGAGTGAGCGGTAAGGTAGGGACCTGACAAAAGAGCTGCATCGCAGCTGAAAAGAGACAAGGAGGTGGACCGAGAATCCAAGAGATGTAAGATTACGGAGGAAATCGATCCTCCAAAAATGAAAGGTGACGAAGAGTTGATGATGGTCGAGTTGTATCCAGAGAAGAAAGGATACACAACAAGGATCGAGCCCAACCGGAGCCAGAACTAGAGAGAGACACAGTAACAACTTTGCGAAGAAATGCGAGATGTTTTTGCTTTTTCTTCCTCCGACATGACAGTATTCCCGAGGGGGTGGCGATGCATCACCCGAACATAGACCCTAAGGCTAAACCGGTGAAGCGTAAGCTAAGAGTCTTTGGACCGAAAAAGATGCCATTACGAAGGTTGAAGCAGAGAAACTCTGGAGGCGGGACACGTCTGCGAATCCAGCTTCCCACCTGGTTGTCCAATGCGGTGTTGGTGGCAAAACCAAGGGAAATGGAGAATGTGCATAGATTTTCGAGATCCGAACAAGTCTTGCCCTAAAGATCATTATCCCTTGCCTAGGATCAACCAGATGGTCGACTCTACATCCGGATTTGAGCCGCTAAGTATGATGGATGCCTATCAAGGCTACCATCAAATACAAATTTTCCCTCCGATATTCCAAAGGTAAGTTTCATCATTGCTAGTGGAACTTTTTGCTATATTAGAATGCCCTTTGGATTGAAGAATGCAGGAGCAACCTATCGTAGAATGGTTGATAAAATGTTCCGAGACCAGCTAGGGAGGAACGTGGAAGTCTACGTCGATGATATGCTTGTGAAAAGCGTGAAAGCCGAAAGGCACGTGGCGGATCTCGGAGGAAGCTTTTTCGGTGCTCGGGAGGAATGGCATAAAGCTCAATCCAGCCAAGTGTTCTTTTGGAGTGAGGTCAGGAAAATTCCTCGGGTATGTGGTTACCCAAATGGGATCGAGGTTAACCCTGCTAAGGTGAAAGTCATGCTTGATATGCAGCCTCCCACCAATATCAAGGAGCTGCAGAGACCGAATGGAAGAATTACATTGAGCAGATTCATAGTCGTCTCAGAGAGAGGAGCCATCCCTTCTTCAAAATCCCGAGGAAGGGATCCAAGTTCGAGTGGGACGAGCAATGCCAAGCAGCGTTCGAGGAGCTTAAACAGACTGGCCCAGCTTACCTACGTTAACGAAGCCAATTCCGGGGAGACACTCTACCTTTACCTCTCTGTAGGTGGGGTCTCACTTAGCTCCGTCTTTGGTGAGGGAGGAAGGGTCGACCCAAAAGCTTATTTACTACATCGCAAGCTCATCCAGGAGCTAAAGTGAGATACTCGGAGATAGAAAAGGCAGCCACGACTATAATGGTCACGGCACGGAGGTTACGACCTTATTTTTTATCGCATAAGGTCATTGTTCGGACTAACTACCTTCTCAAACAGGTGATAGGGAGAGCTGATCTTTCAGGAGGATGGTCAAGTGGGCCATTGAACTGGGAGAATATGACGTGAATTTTGAGCCACGGAAGACCATTAAAGCACAAGCCCTCTCTCGACTTCATTCAAGAGGGTACAAGTGCGATTGAGGAAGGAGAATGGAAGGTATACGTTGACGGCTCAGTCTATGCGGGGTTGTGGAGCTGGGATCATAATTATTGATCTTGAGGGCCGGGAAATGCAAGTTGCGGTGAGGTTTGGGTTTGTTACCTCTAACAACGGAGCTGAGTACGAGGCCCCGATTCGAGGAACGGAGATGGCCGCCGAGCCGGGAGCAGGTTGGGTGGTCATATTTTCGTATTCCCAACTTGTAACCCAAAGAAAGTTACGAGATGGGTACGAGGCTAAGGATGAGAAGATGGTAGTCTACCTTCAGCGAGTAGCCGAGCCAGTAGGGAGGTTCGGGCCTTTGAGGTTAGACAAATACCTCGAGAGGAAAACTCCAGAGCGGATAGCCTTTCAAAGCTAGCGAGTTCCACAACACCGCAGGGAGGGGGAAGATCACCTGGTGACCGCAGGCCGAAGCAACGGATTCCGCCAAGAGGAGCCATCGGAGCCGAAGATGACTGGAGAACCAACATATACCGAGTTTTGCGTAACCGGAGAGCTGCCGAGATAAAAAAAAGCTCAAATTGGAGAATCCGATACACGATGATCGGGGACAAGATGTACCGGCGATCCTTCACGCAGCCTTACTTGAGGTGTTTATCCCCTCAAGAAGGGAGGTACGTAATTAAAGATATACATAAAGGTTGTTGTGCCGACCATGCAGTGGATCGGGCAACGTCAGGAAGCCTTGAGGGCCGGATACTTCTGGCCCACCATGACCCGTGACGCCAAAGACCGGGTGAAGAAGTGCGAGAAATGCCAAAAGCATGGTTGCCTCATCCACCTCCCTACAGAGGAGATGGGGACCATGCATTCCCGTGTCCCTTCGCGAAGTGGGGGATTGACACAGTGGGCCCATTCCCGATTGCGGTGGGCCAATGGAAGTTCCTATTGGTGGCGGTGGACTACTTTAGCAAGTGGGTCGAAGGCTGTACCTCTAGCGAGGATCGAAGAAGGTAACATAATCAAATTTTTATGGAGGTATATTTGCCGCAGTTTGGCATACCTAGAATCCTGGTATCGAGATAATGAGACCAGTTCATGGGAAACATGGTACGGGAATGGTGTGATAACTCGAAGATTGTCCGAGATTCACATCGGTGGCACACCCCCGTGCCAACGGCCAGTGGAGGTCACCAACAGAACTATTGTGAACGAAATACGTGCCTGGCTAGACAAAGCCGGGAGGGAGGTGGGTCGATGAGCCGGAGTCGCTTTGTGGGCCTATCGGACCACCCCGAGGAGCCAACCGAGGAGTCCCCTTTCACTCGGTGTTTGGGGCAGCTGCGGTCAACCTTCGAAGTGGGGATGGAGACATATCGTTTAGCCCACTTCCAGGAGGGGAGAAATGAGGAGCCGATGAGGGAGAACCTAGACATGCTAGAAGAGAAGCGCGAGATCGCCCACCTAAAAAATGATAAGTATAAAAGCCGCATAAAGGCTGTTGGTCCCGGAAGTTGAGTTGAATAAAACCTTGGATTAACCTTCTAGAGCAAAATCTAGAAAGGGGGTTTGAATAGATTTTGTAGATTTTTCGAATCTCACAAAACCAACTTAAAGAATCGATTATCACAATGAATATAATTGAGAACTCAACTTTTAACAAGATCAAAAGCAAGGCTGATATTCGCATTTTAGTTAAGATTCTGAACTTTAATCTTGAATTAACAATATTGTAATTTGAACAAATTAAAGAAAGCAAGAAATAACACTGTGATTTATAGTGGTTCGGATTATAACAATCCTACATCCACTCTCCTTCTCCAAACTTTGAAGAAGGGTCTTCACTAGCCGCTTACTTACTTACCGTACAATCTTTACAAATTACAACTCGATCTTCAATTTTTCAATCAATCTAATCAACTCTCTGAAATCTAACTCTAAGAATAAGAAGTGTATTTGAAGATGTGAAGTAAAGTGTTCTATAAACACTTAGAAAATATTTGAAATCTCTCTTGACAAATACTTTGTGAAATCAATAGTGAATAGTGTGAAAAATCAAATTTGCATAAATATCTAGAAAAATAAAATCTAGTCCTATTTATAAGTTTGAAAAGACAGCTTAGTTTGTTAGTCGGTTCTAACAAACTAGAAACCGCTTAACAAACCTATTCTTGAAAACTACTCTTGACCTCACCGATTCTTCCTACTCGTCTGCAGTGACTTGGTGAAGACTTGTCTTTCTTATTCTACTCGGCTTGTCTTGACCCCGTCTCGAGCTCTTCATGATCGTCTCCTGCAGATGGTAAGATTTGAGCTTGTCTCCAGATGACCTATAAACTCGATCTCCACCTAACTTAATCAGCCTCTCGACCTAACTGATCACTCTAGCATCGATCTCCGATCTCGAGCCGCTTATCAACGTTGTCCTGCTCATCTGGATTGTTCTTTTAACTCATCAAAACTCTTCTTGATCTAACAATTTCCCTTTTGATGATGTTAAAACTATAAAGAAACATGCTCACAAATGATGTTAGTCAAAGTTATTCAAAACAATCGTATAAGCAAGTTAGAATTCATTCACACTATCAATTCGATTAAAGCATTTTTAATTCACACTTAGAAAGTTTTGAAGAAAAAACTTTAAGTCTTAAAAAAATTTAGTCTTAGGACTTAAAAAAAAATTTTAGGTTTTAAGAAAAATTTTGCAAATATTGAGTCCGAGATGATAAATTTTCTCGCATGTTTCATACTTAGGAAAAAAAAATTTTAAAGTTTCTTAAAACAAGAAAGAAAACTTTTAAAAATACACAAGTAAAACAGATAAGAACCACTCATCTCATTCATATTCATTTCATTTACAAATTTACATATGGAGCATGATAAGAAGATAAAAGAAGAAAATTTAAGCTTAAAACAAGAAAGAAAACTTTTAAAAATACACAAGTAAAACAGATAAGAACCACCATCTCATTCATATTCAGCTCATTTACAAATTTACATATGGAGCATGTATAAGAAGATAAAAGAAGAAAATTTAAGCTTATCTAACTCCCCATCGGTCTCGCTTCTCGAAGCGGCATCCAATCAAATATTCTTGTTCTTAGCTCGGCAATTTCCTTTGGATCGACCAACTTCATCCGATTTATGTCATAGTTGATAGTTGATCCGATCAATTCCTTGTCTATTGAGCCATCATCTTTCAGCTTTATCGGAATGGATGAGTAGTCCGGAGCAACCAAATCCACGTTGTACCATTCATCTCCTTCATCAAGAAGTTTCGATACAAACTCGAATTTTCTTTCTCCATCCAATCATGCCAAGCGATCGTTTCATCAGCCGATGACGCTCCAACTCCTTTGCAAATATACCGAGAAGAAGGTCCACTTGGCTTCGTACTTCATGTACTCAGTGCCCACGAAGGATGTGCGATCATTTTTGGGGGCATCGACCCTTTCAAAGCAAGTCTCGATCCAAGCTGCCTCTGCTCCTCCTCCATAGATGGAACTACCCACTTCTTCCGTAATTTGTCAAAAATGCGGCCAGCCTCCTTTGCCGACTTAATCTTTCTCCTTGCTTCCCTTCCGCCATAGTATACTTTTTCAGCCTTGATACGTCGGTCCCTTCGCCTCTATCCTAAGTGCTCACCTGATTTTTCCAGTGGCCTCTTTCCAAAGCCTTTGGACATCGTGCTCGCCTAATAGGCGACACGACTCTCTCTATCTCCTTTTCCTTCTCTTTCTCTACCACCACCAGCTCCTTCCCCTTTCCCTTCTCGCCTTCTGCTTTGGCTCTAGCCTCCTCCTTCCTCTCTCCGATCTTAGCCATATATCTTTCGAATTTCACTCAGCCTTCTTTCTTTCTAGCCACCTCATCCGCCCCGATTGCTTCCTCAATCTGATCGATTTTGATTTTTAAAGCGGTGAGCTCATCCGATTGGCTAGTCAAAGTTTGATCTGGGTTAAGCTCGGCTTTCACAATCCACATCTTCCCCTTTTTAACATCATCAAGTAGCATAGCAAGCTGCTCCTTGATAACAGTAAAATAGGTGGAAGCCGAGGATTGATTAAGGAGGATCTCATCGCCGCCAGCTGATTATCGGCTGGGTCTGGATTCTTAGCTCGCCAACCTCTTTCTTCACTCTTTCCAGCTCTTCTTTGACAGCCGGTTTAACGAGAATTTGAAATAGAAGATAGAAGATTTACCTCGGATGCCTTTAGCATGTCTTCCATAGTTACACCGGCTAATCCACGATGTCTGCAGCCTTCATTGTGAGCATCTCGAGTAAACTTATCCTCTACCCTCTTCTCCACTGGTTTAGAATTGAAGAAAAGGTGGATCCCGGGCTGCCGAGGGACGGCCGGTAGCGTTTTATAAGCCAAGGCGGCTTCAAAGGAAATTCAGAGCTGCGCCTCCGATAAGATGACAGATAAGGATGCGACCCCAGCGAGACTCCAAAACAACCTTTTCCCAAGAGATGAAGTTTTCCCAGCCTACTTCATCGGTGAAGAGGCTCATCTCCTCCAGATCTCCGGTTCTCGAGATGGTGAACCAGCCAAATCTCAATGAACTCCTTCATTACTTCGTGGTTAAACCGAAGTTCGTGAATTAACTCGGCTAATCTCCATTTGGCATCTCGATCATAGGGACACTCAAAGCTTCCTACTGCATCCATCTCGGGTCGTGGAGTGTGTATTGGACTGATTTGGGGTGATGGTGTGGGATATTTGGTGGAGAGAAAATCAAGAAAATCAAAGGGTTGAGTAGAGGTGGGAGGGATATCGGGTGTGGGAGATGAGGTGGGAGGTATTTCTGTATGGGAGATGAAGTGGGAGGTGTTTGTATTTGGATGATTTCGGGAGTAGAGGTGTTTGGAGGCTCGAAGTACCAGCCTTGGATACTTCTTCATCGCCTAGGTGGGTGGGGGATTTATCGGAGGATGAGATGTTGGAGGATGTACTGAGAGGCTTGCCTCTCGGCAGATGCGGTTCGCTCGTAGCCGGGATCTTCCAAAGACTCCGTCTCACTGCTGAAGCTATTTGAAGTGTTACGCCTTCCTCTCGTAACAGATCGGGGAGTTGAGGAACACTCCCCAACTATATCAGCAGCCTTGACCAGCCTCCTCCCGGTCCTTCTTCGAGTGGTTGAGCCACATCAACTTCTACCCCGGCCGCTTCCTCACCGGCAGAGCACTGGTGCCTCTTCCTCATTCTTGGGACCTCGGCTTCTAGTACCTCTACTGTACCTCACTGGCTGCCTCTCGCACCCAGTGCCGCCAATTCAAGTCTCCTGGTCTCTTGCCTCGTCGATTCATCGTCTCGAACTGGCGGTCCACCCAATCTTTCATTCTTTGTGAGCAAACCCTTTTGCTTAGAAAATTTCTTCTTTCCTTCCCTCGCCCTGGACCCTCTTATTCAGTCCATCCATCGATCTTGTGATCTTATTAAATGCACTCACAGAGATCGAGGAACCCAATCTCCAATTGTAGGGTTAAACACTAACCTTGCCTCGCTCTTCCTTTAACCTCCTAAATAGAAATTCTACCCAATCAACCCTTACACCATCAACTATAGCTCTCATACAACACACCTAGACTTAGTAACCCCGTCATGTGAACTCCGATCACCCAATTCACTTAGTTACTATAGTCATCAATAGCCTATATTTCCTTCTCAACATGTTCTTTTTCAAATCCCTCCATGTTCCCCTATATGTAACCACCGCGAACAAATCAAAAGATTGTTCCCATTCCTCTTCCTTATATACTAATGGATTCACACCCTCAGCAGATGTATCCAAAGTCCTAGCCACATTTTCTTTCGTATACTCCAATCTAGTCCCCTCAACAAGTAGTACTAAACCCGTCATCGAAAACTCACAGCTTTACTAGGAATTACTGCGCCTATGAAGTCCATTGATTTGAGTGAACAGAACCCTCGTAGTCTTGATGCTTCCAACCTTAGAATTTCGCTGGATTCTCTGTCTGAGTGGTTTCAAAGTCGACGTACATCTCAAACTTTGAGTTTATTTTTAACGGCTTGATTCATTTTGAAATTTGATACCGATGCGGTTATATATGTGGGAGGTTTTGGGGGTTGGGATGAAGAAGAAGCCATTTTGAATAAGTTTTTGTAAGAGAGGATTTTTACAGGGATTTTGATAAGTGAAATGTGAAAGTGAAAAATTTTAATAAAGAAGGTAAGATTTTAAACTTAGAGGAGAGAGAGGGAAGGTTTAGGAATGCAAAACGTGGCACGATCTCGAGTTTTTATTTTAAACCGTTGATTTTAGGAGGCGCGTGTAAAACATCGACGGTTTAGCGAGAAAAACGATTGAAATTCAGCGCGTGGCCTTCACGTGTCTTGAATCTGTGTAAAAAGTAACCGTTTATCCTACGGATTAGACGGCTAATAAACTTACTTTATCATAAGTAATTAGTATACCCGACGTAAGCAATGAGGTGCCTTACTTAATACTCGGGTATTCTATTTCGAACTTGATAACAAGTCGACTAGGTCAAAAAGATCTTATACGATATTTTTCGAAAACCCTTTCCTAGTCGATTTTTGGAAGTCTAAAAACAAAGTATTTTCAGCTTGGTTACAAAGTTCGATTTCTTAAAATACACACTTAAGGATTTTATTTAAAAACAACGATTTTAAGAAGAACAAAGATGAAGGTTTTCTGAATGAAGAGATTTATGAGTCTAATCGATATACCTGCTCCTCGCAAACAACTCATCAAAAACTCATTAGTAGCCGAGGTAAATCGTATAAGGTGCGAGATAGTCATCTGCTTTTCGTAAAAATCAGCCGACTATTGTGTCCTAGTCTCGATTTACCATATGTCGATAAGCAATTATCATGTCGATAAGGTCAATATGACTAATCCTTGATTCTTGATTCCTAAACAGAGATCAATGATATCACCTACACGATTGTCCTTTGACCCATATCAAGTCTCGATAATTCTTTCTAGACATTAATTTAAAGAAAAGATACAAGAAGAAATAAGGAATACAATCATCGATGCAAAAATTTTAGAAACCAGCTAAGGATGCATCAAGTAATCCTAATTCTAAGCATAATTCTTTAAACTTAGACTCGGCTTATGGTTTTGTAAGAATGTCACTCTTTGTGATTCGGTGGCAATTTTCTCAATCCTAATGTCATTCTTCTCAATATGATCCCTAATGAAATGATGCCTAATATCTATATGCTTACATCTAGAATGCGAACGAGGATTGTAAGTCATTGCTATTGCACTATTACTATCACGGTAAATAGGAACAAAGTGATGTTTGAATATTATAATCTCTAAGTCATTGACTAATCCAAAGGAGTTGAGAGCAACAACTTCCAAATGCCATGTATTCAGCTTGATTGTAGAGGTGGCAACAAATGTCTGTTTCTTAGATAACCAAGAAATTAATTTGTTGCCTAAGAATTGACAAGTTCCGTAAGTGAATTTTCTATCAATCTTACATCCTCCAAAGTCTCGAATCAATAACCTGTCGACTTCAAAGTTGTCATCACTACCATAACCCTACTTGCAAGGTTCCTTTGAAATATTTAAGAATTTTCTTAGCCGTCTCGCATGAGTCTTCTTGGGATTAGATCGAATCTTGCACATACCCCAACCGCAAAAGCTATGTCCGGCCTACTTGCGGTGAGATAGAGAAGAGATCCAATCGATCACGATACTCCGTTGCATCGGTGGGTATCCTCGCTCATCTGAATCCATAGAGAAGTTAGTTGCCATAGGTATTTTAACTTCTCTGCTAGTAGTCATTCCAAATTTCTCAATCGGATCCTTAGCATATTTAGACTATTGTATAAATATACCCTTATTCATTTGTTTAATCTGTAAGCCTAGAAAGTATGTTAATTCACCCATCATTGACATTTCAAACCTGTTTTTCATGAGAATGCTAAACTCTTTACATAATTTCGATTAGGTGAACCAAAGATTATGTCATCTACATAAATCGAACTAGTAAGATGTTGCCATCTACTTCCTTTCTAAACAAAGTTCTATCAATCTTGCCTTTTGAAAAACCATTTGATGTCAAGAAATCGAGATAAGGTATCATACTGTGCTCTGGGAGCTTGTTTTAGTCCATATAGAGCTTTGTTTAGTTTATAGACCTTGTTATTGATCTTAAACCCGGGAGGCTGCTCCACATAGACTTCCTCAAGTAACACACCATTAAGAAAGACAGATTTAACATCCATTTGAAAGACTTTGAAAGATTTATATGCAGCAAATGCCAAGAACAATCTTATTGCCTCTAATCGCAATTGGAGCATAGGTTTCATCATAGTCTATCCCCTCGACCGTGAGTAACCTTGTGCAACCAATCTTGCCTTATTTCGAACAATAATGATGTTCTCATCTGCTTTATTTTTAAACACCCATTTGGTGTCTATAATCTTCTCGTGTAAGGGTCTTTTCACTAGAGCCCATACATTTTGCCTTTCAAACCGATGCGCTTCTTCCCGCATGGCGCTTATCCAGCTTTGGATCTCGATAGAGCTTCCTCAATAGACTTAGGTTCAAGAAGCGACACATAACGGTGAAGAGACTCTCGTAGTCGGCAAGCATCATTCGTGTCTGCACACTACTAGATGGGTCTCCTATAATCTGATCGGATGGATGGTAGCTTTTCATCCTTTTGCCTATGTGAGGAGAAGGATACTCATCTTGAGTCTCGATGGCGACTCCTCCGACTCAACCTCAGGTGACGTTCCCCTTCATCACCGACCCCCGCCGATCACCGATGTCAAGGGTGTCCGATCGATGGAGTCCGATCGAAGTTGTCTTGATTATCGGATGGGGATTCTTCTTCATCTCGATTCGAATCAAGACTAGGTAGATAGGCAGGTTCTATGTTTAGTCTTGGACAGTTCAATTTTATCTAGACTTTCGAAATTTGATTCACTTTATCCGAGAAGGAATACGACTCATCAAAAACAACATGAGGTGTTTCCTCCACACAAAGGGTTGTCTTGTTAAAGACTCTAAATGCCTTGGAAGTGTTAGAATATCCCAAGAATATCCCATCACCGCCTTAGCATCAAAAGTTCTTAACTTAGATTTCCCATTGTTGTGGATAAAACACTTACAACCAAAAGCTCGAAATATGAGATCCTTGGAATCTTACCCTTCCAAATCTCATATGGAGTCTTACCCTTGTCTTTGACAACTAAGCACCTGTTCGGGTAAAGCAAGTTGTATTGATGGCTTCAGCCGTAACCTATGAGGGTATCATACTCAACCAACATGCTCCCGGCCGCTTCCTTCAAGGTTCTATTCCTTCTTTCAACCACTCCGTTTTGTTGAGGAGTTCTAGCTGAAGATGTCTCATGAATAATTCCACACTTATTGAAAAAGTTAGATAAACAAGAATTCAAGAATTCATTGCCTTTATCACTCCTTATTTTAATAATATTAACACCCTTTTCATTTTGAATCTGTTTGAACAGATCAGGAATCTTGTTCATAGTCTCATTTTTCTTGAAAAGAAATATAACCCAAGTGTATCTAGAAAAGTCATCTACTACAACAAGAGTATATTTCCTTCCACCGAAACCGAGAGGTGAAACGAGTCCAAACAGATCCAGATGAAGTAGTTGCAACACTCTTTCAGATGAAGAGGAGTTAATATTTTTAAATGAGTGTCTAGGCCGTTTACCTTTTTGACAAGCATCACATTTAAGATCGGTGGATAAAAGTTTTTCTGTAATCCCTTGACAAGGTTCTTTTAGCTTGACTTACTAAGGGTCTTGAAATTCGAGATGACTAAGCCTCTTGTGCCATAGCAGTGGTATCTTCTCCACCCTTAGCTATCGACAAGTATCTTTGGGACAACTATTAAAGTTGGCCACATAGACATTACCATGTCTCAAGCCGATTAAAAGTACCTTATCCGAGGAATTATCCAAAATATCACATTTATCCTTTGAAAATTTGACAAGAAAACCTTTATCACAAAGCTGGGAAACAGATAGCGATTATGTTTCAAACCTTCAACAAAATATACCTCGATACCTGAATATCCTTGATAATCGGAGTACCTACACCTTTAGTTTGACCACAATTATTATCACCAAATAAAACTCTTGGACCATCAATGCTTTGGAAATTTGATAACTTGACCTCTTGTTATGGGTCATGTGTTGTGAACAACCACTATCAATGTACCATATTGAAGCTAAGATATCTTCCTTAAGTGATGATCCCTGTATATCCCGAAAAACATATCGGTTGTAAGGTACCCTAGTGATCTTGGGTCCTTGAAGGTCAAGTATCACTTTAGGTAACCGAGATAAAAATCTCATCTCCAAACAATAAATCGACTCGGTTTTTCTACCAAATCTGTCTACAATTGTATCACTTTCAAAGGATAACTTGTTGTATTCAGATTGAGTAATTTTCCTAAACTTAGGAAATGTGGGATAACATCTGCTCCTACCATCAAAAGGATTATAATAAGAATTTCTTCTTATTTTTGTTCTTAGGTTTCTCCTAGTCTCGATAAGGAGTCCTCGCCTGAATTTTTGTTTTCAGCCGGGAGATGCGATCCTTATCTCGATTAGTTGGTTTCCGAGGTCCAATTTTAACCTCTTTTGATTGATCGGATGCTTTCACAAATTTTCTAGGTCTTTGTACATCCGATTTATTGTTCCTATCATAGCCAAGACCTGTTTTGTCATGGGATTTCTGAGAGGTATTAAAGATATGGTCTATTCTTGTTGTGAATTATTAAGTTGACTAATTTTGAAGACAAACTTCTCATTATCTTTCTTAATTGATTCATTTTCAGCCAGACTACTTCAAATTTGTCTTTTAAAGTTTTCAATTCATTTTCTAACCTTTCGGGTAAGGTGGTGATGTACTAGCCTCGGCTGAGGAAAACATTCCCCCTTGAATGTTTCCTCGGTTTCTAAACTTGATTCATCATCTGCTTGCCTTTAATTAGAATTTGAATTTGATCCTTTAAAGCCAAATTCTCTGTCTCTAGCTGTTTGTAAGCAGCGAGAGATGTGTTTAAATCTCTCAATAATTCATGAATAACGGTTTGGTTATGATCGATGCAGATCGACATGAATCATTATCAAGATGAATAGTAGATTACCTCTTTAGCCATGAGACAGATTTCATCATCCGATCCGAAATCGATGAGGATGATGATGATGATGATTTCTTTGACTCCTTTTCTTCAGCCCAACAAAGCCCTTTGATCTGCAAACCTCCTATCTCTCTTCTTCCTCTTCTCTTCCCTTTCCTTAGGAGTCGGTTGAGGACAATCATAGCTGAAGTGTCCCGGCTTGTTGCATGTATAGCAAGTATCACTCCTGTCTAATTTAGGACTGGAAGGATTTCTTCGACAGTGATCTCGTATCTTCTTGTCGACTTTTGCTTTTGTCATCATCTGTTGACTCATCTTCCTTTCTACGATCTGGATCTTGATCTATCCTTACCAGCAAATCTCAATTTATTTCTTTTATACTTTATTCTTAATCATGTCATACCTTTTGGTGAGCAAAGCCATCTGCTCCTTGAGAGATAGATCGGCTCCTACAGACTCGGTTGACATCTTGTCTTCTTTGCTGACAAATGCAACAGATTTAGATGAGGTGCTTGACTCCATCTCATCCTCTTCATCCTCTATTTGAATGTCATACTCTAGAGCTTTAAGATGAGAGAACAAGGTATGGTGAGTAATAGAAGATAAATTTTGAGTAGCTTTAAGGATATTGGATTTCTCCCTCCATCTCTTGGTTAATGATCTCGGAATCTTGTTATTAATCTCCTTCTCTGTATAATTCTTTCCAAGATTAGCTGCTTTGTTGAGGAGATTAGTTAATCTTACATCTAACCGATCCACGTACTCATTTTCCTTCATTTTGAATGTTTCAAATGTATGCAAGACTGATCGCAACTTGTTCTCTTTGACTTGTTCGAGATCCTTCACAAACATTGGCTAGAGTCCGCCACATCTCTTTGGCGCTTTGCATCTCTTAACCTTTTCTATCCAATCCTTACTTAGAGTCTCAATGATTTCAGTTCGAGCTACTTGGTCAAGATTGTGGACCTTTCTTTCATCATTTGTTAATTCTGAACTCTTCTTTTCTTGTCCAGTCCTCGATTCACTGACTCGGCTCCATCTTGGTGCCTCCATGATAAAATTTTATAGGTCCTTCTTCAAGAACCTCTTCCATCCTATCATGAATGTCCTTTAGATGATTCTCCATCCCGAATTTCCGGAATCATAATCTTCAATAGAGAACTTCGGGAAGATTCCTAGACTTTTGTTCTTCCCCGATGACATGATGAAACAAAGAACAAAATACTCCACAAACTAATTAGTAGCACTGTTAGTAAATGAAGAAAATGAAGAAAATCAAGATAATTTCAGAATCTTGTTCAAGACCTAAAATTAATATCGTAATGCCTTAACACCGCTCTGATACCACTTGTTGGTCCCGGAAGTTGAGTTGAATAAAACCTTCTAGAGCAAAATCTAGAAAGGGGGGTTTGAATAGATTTTGTAGATTTTTCGAATCTCACAAAACCAACTTAAAGAATCAGATTATCACAAATGAATATAATTGAGAACTCAACTTTTAACAAGATCAAAGCAAGACTGATATTCGATTTTAGTTAAGATTCCGAACTTTAATCTTGAATTAACAATATTGTAATTTGAATAGAAATTAAAGAAAGCAAGAAATAACACTGGGATTTATAGTGGTTCGGATTATAACAATCCTACATCCACTCTCCTTCTCCAAACTTTGAAGAAGGGTCTTCACTAGCCGCTTACTTACTTACTGTACAATCTTTACAAATTACAACTCGATCTTCAATTCTTCAATCAATCTAATCAACTCTCCGAAATCTAACTCTAAGAATAAGAAGTGTGTTTGAAGATGTGAAGTAAAGTGTTCTATAAACACTTAGAAAATATTTGAAATCTCTCTTGACAAATACTTTGTGAAATCAATAGTGAATAGTGTGAAAAATCAAATTTGCATAAGTATCTAGAAAAATAAAATCTAGTCCTATTTATAAGTCTCGAAAAGACAGTTAGTTTGTTAGTCGGTTCTAACAAACTAGAAACCGCTTAACAAACCTATTCTTGAAAACTACTCTTGACCTCGGTGATTCTTCCTACTCGTCTGCGGTGACTTGGTGAAGACTTGCCTTTCTTATTCTACTCGGCTTGTCTTGACCCCGTCCCGAGCTCTTCATGATCGTCTCCTACGGATGGTAAGATTTGAGCTTGTCTCCGGATGACCTATAAACTCGATCTCCACCTAACTTAATCACTCTCGACCTAATCGATCAGCCTAGCATCGATCTCTCGATCTCGAGCCATTTATCAACGTTGTCCTGCTCATCCGATTGTTCTTTTAACTCATCAAAACTATTCTTGATCTAACAAAGGCCGCTTATGACCAGAAAGTCATAAAGTGGAGATTTGAAGAAGGAGATCTAGTCTTGAGGCAAGCCGATGCGTTGAAAAATATTGGAAAGCTCGATCCCAAGTGGGAAGGGCCGCATAAGGTGACCAAGGTCCTCCGAGGAGGAGCTTATAAGCTACAAGACATGGAAGGAAATCAACCGGCCGAGACCTCGAATGTCTCGCGATTGAAGAGGTTTTACACTTGAAGAAAATGCCCACCTCGCTGCAAGTAGGTGGCTCTTTTTATGCAAGAGTTGTTTGATTCATGTTATTTGAATTACGAATAAATTGTAATTTCGTTCCACCGGTACTCTTTTTTCCTCCCTGCGGGTTTCCCACCGGGTTTTACCGCAAGGAGGTTTTTTAAAGAGGCCGGCCAAGTTAGTTCTTAACATGTGTTGATCGATTATGGTTAATGGGGCAAATCTGTTTATCAATTAATGAAAGCGATTTTTCATTATCTATGAGTTTATTAGTTTATTCTTTCGTTGATTACGATTGAAACAATATGATTGCATGCTATTTAACACGATTGCATCACAACACACGATTGATTATATGAGAATTGATAACTTGCAAAAAAGTTAAACGAATAAATAAAATGCACGAGAAGCATTCGATGAGAAATACGATGGGCATTCACGAAATGAATTCACATCAAAACAACGAGAAACGAAGCTAAGAGATAGCTTCAAAACACTAAAGTTAAACTTGCAGAGAAGGTTTAACCCACCTAAACCAGAGAGAGGGTTACGAAGAACGAAGCTAAGAGATAGCTTCAAAACACTAAAGTTAAACCTACGAGAGAGGGTTTAACCCACCTAAACCTAGAGAGGGTTACGAGAAAAGAAGCTAAGAGATAGCTTCGAGAACTAAAGTTAAACCTACAGAGAGGGTTTAACCCACCTAAACCCGAGAGAGGGGTTACGAGAAAAGAAGCTAAGAGATAGCTTTGAGAACTAAAGTTAAACCTACAGAGAGGGTTTAACCCACCTAAACCCGAGAGAGGGTTACGAAAAACGAAGCTAAGAGATAGCTTCAAAACACTAAAGTTAAACCTACCGAGAGGGTTTAACCCACCTAAACCCAGAGAGGGGTTACGAGAAAAGAAGCTAAGAGATAGCTTCGAGAACTAAAGTTAAACCTACAGAGAGGGTTTAACCCACCTAAACCCAGATAGGAGTTACGAAAAACGAAGCTAAGAGATAGCTTCGATAGATAAAGATTAAACCTATAGAGAAGGTTTAACCCACCTAAACCCAGAGAGGGGTTACGAGAAAAGAAGCTAAGAGATAGCTTCAAAAACTAAGTTAAACCTGCAGATAAGGTTTACCCCCACCTAAACCCGGAGAAGGGTTACGAGAAAAAGAAGCTAAGAGATAGCTTGAAACATTAAAGTTAGGCCTACAAGAGAGGGTTTAGCTCACCTAAATCCAGAAAAAGGTTGTGAGACAAGAAGCTAAGAAAATAGCTCCAAAAATCTGAAATCAAACCTACGAGAGAAGTTAAGAAATAACTTCTAAAAACCGAATTTAAACCCGCAGAGGGGTTAACCTATCTAGACCCAAGGAAGGATGTAAGAGTTAAAGCCGAAAGATGGCTTTGAAGAACCTAGTTAAACCTACAAGTAAGGATTTAACTGACTAAGTGTAAAACATAAGATATGGCTTTTAGAAAAGCCTTGATCAAGCCTACGAGAAGGGCTCAACTAGACCCGCGCCTAAGAGGGGTTTCGGGATTTGAAACCGCCGAAGTTTCGAAGTCATTAAGTTAAACTTATAAAGTTTAGCCAAATCCGTGACTAGAGAGGACCATTAGACGTAAGGCTATGAAAGTCTTAAAGCTACCAAGTTGGACTTATAAGTGACTAACTAGGTTAGTCCCAAGGAAGGGATTACGAGACAAGAAACTAAGGCGTACTTGGCTACGTGTAAAACTAAATCTACGGCAAAGGCCTAACCGACCTAAGCCTAGGGAAAATCGGAGAAAAGAAGCTAAGAAATAGTTTTGAAACATCAAGCTAAACCTAAGGAAAGGTTTTTGTTAGGTTTTGAATTTGTATGTTTTGATGATGTTCTTAAAACCTATGTGTAATAGGACCAAATTGAACTCAGTTAGTCACCGATGATGTAGATAGGGTTTATGTCTTGAAATGCAGCTTAAACTTGCTAGGCTTAACCTTTTGTATCGAGATGGGTTGAGAACTAAAGGTGCTTGATAAGAAGACTTAAAGATCTAAGAGAGATTTCGTTCGAAGTCATTTAGAAGGGCGTCATGAAGATCAAGAAGAGATGATAAGAGTTACGCAAAAAGAAGTATTATCAAGAAAGGTTTAAGTGAAGATAACAAGGTTGGAATTCATGCTACAAAGCAAGCTTCGATGTGCAGGAGCAAGGTTGAAAGTTGCTAGAGTTGACTTCAAGAAATTCATCGGGGATAACAAAAGTCGAAAAGATAACTCTAAGATACTCGAAGTCACCAAGTGAAGATTTGATTATCAATCAAGATCAATCACGGGATAATTGATTGGTATCGTAAAATCAATTATCCAAAGTCAAACAAATCTTCCAACGATCACTTACCATTTCTTTGAAGACCTGATTGACAAATTAGCCTAACGGCTAGTCAAATTCGTAATCATAAAAACCGGAGTGAAGGATTTTAAAACATATACACGCGAGAAACATCAAGAACAACGCCTTCACTCATTGCAATACACGCTTAACTCTTCATACCGTAAATTGATCGAACACGTTGAATTTTCTAAGAGATTTATTTTTGGTCAAGGAAGTGTAAATCACCTTTCATTATCTCGACGAGAAAAGGTTGATTGTTTTTAGATCTAAGAGTTAACACTCAAAGATCGAATCGTTTGTACCAAGGGCGGGAACTTGTTAAACTTCCCGTGGTCGAATCCTCAAGGAGATTAGAGGAGACAAGACCGAGTTTGGTGGATAGTAAGGCCCCTGTGGAATCGGGGAGAGTGGACGTAGGATCGTTATATCCGAACCACTATAAAAATCTCTCGTGTCTTTACTAGCTTTCTGCATTCATACTTATAACTGCTCATTCATCGTTTTAATAAACTGCATCAACCTTGCTGTAGAAGACTCCAAAGTCTTCTAACCTCAAGAAGGTTTTCTTTAAAAGGGTTTTTCAAATACACACGAGATTAGCTTCCGCACCATCGAAGACTTCGAAGTTTAAGTCTGCGATCTCACTTAGCACACTCGAGTACCTTGCTGCAGAAGACTTCAAAGTCTTCTAACCTCACACTCACTCACGAAAAGTTGTAAAAAGTTTTGAGTGTGGTAAAGTCTATTCAACCCCCTTCTAGACTTTCCACCTCCTTGCACATCTCGTCCGGGACCAACAAGTGGTATCGAGCGGTGGTTCAACCGACCACCGGCTTTGGTTACCAATAGTCTTTGAGGAAAGACTGTGGTCACTGAACAGAGTCTTTTTGAAAAGCTGTTTTCATAAAACTCATTGCATTCATTGCATAATCGCTTTTATTACTAATAATGAGTTCCCTTAAGAGCAGAAAAGAAAGCTACCAGAGTTCTCTATTGAAGACTATGACTACTGGAAATTCCGCATGGAAAATCATCTTGGTGCAATTCATGATAGGGTGCTCGAAACACTTGAAGATGGACCAATAAAGTTTAATTTGAACCAAGTAAGTTCTCGGGAGGCGGTGGAGCGAAGCATCTTCTCGACGTAAGATTGAAAAGAAAAGGAGTGAAATGTCAAATGATGAGAGGAAACTATTTAATCTTGATCAAGTTGCACGAACCGAGATCATAGAGACTCTAACCAGAGAGCTTACGAGAGAAAGTCAAGACATGTAAGACCGCAAAAGAGATGTGGGAAACCCTAGCACTCATGTGTGAAGGTTCGGAGCAAATTAAAGAAAATAAGTTGCAGTCTATTCTACATTCGTTTGACACATTTAAGATGAAACCCGATGAGACAATAGATCGGTTGGATCTAAGACTGACAAATATCATCAATAAAGCAAGTTCATTAGGAAAGTCTTATACCGAGAAGGAGATCAACAACAAAATATTGAGATCTCTAACTAGTAAATGGAGAGTCAAGATCACGGTGATCAAAGATACAAAAGAAGCTGAGCAGATAAGTCATCATGAGTTATTTTCACATTTGAAAGCTCATGAATATGATTTGAAACAAGAAGAAGACGAGGACGAAGGAAATTCAAACTCTTTGGAAAGGAAGTTGCTTTCAAGGTCACTTGAATCGACCATCAAAAGAACCTATTGGAGAGGATTTAAGCTTGAAAGAACAAATGGCCTTGCTGAGAAAGTTTGATAAAATGAATTCGAAATTTGGGAAATATAGAAGACATTGGAAGAATTCAAAGA
Organism: Paraleonurus japonicus; assembly: GCA_030762865.1. NCBI lineage: Eukaryota > Viridiplantae > Streptophyta > Magnoliopsida > Lamiales > Lamiaceae > Paraleonurus > Paraleonurus japonicus. The sequence goes on from CM061058.1 coordinate 9,848,319, forward strand.
AAACTGGTTTCAGTCTCGAAACAAATCTTCGGATAAGAGATCGAGAAGATTCCAAGGAGGATAGGAGGTTCAAGACTCCAGAAAGAAGAAGAGAAGATAGCCCAAAAAGAAGAGATTTTTCTCCAAAAAGGGATTCTAGCCCAAGAAAATCTTCAAGAAGTGATGCTTGCTATACTTGTCATAAATCGGGACATTTCATTATGATTGTCCAGATCTAACTCCAAGAGAAAGAAAAGAAAAGAGATTGATGAGGAACGAAGTTTGCGAGACAAACGTGCTTTAATGGTCAAGAGGAGGATACTCTTTCAAGTGATTCAACATCATCTTGAGACTTCTCTTGAGACAATGATTTATGTCTTATGGCAAAAGGAGATGAGGTACTTTCGATTCCCGCTCTTCGTCTCGCTTCTCGTGTTTCTTTTGCAGAAGAGTTTGACCATAACTTTGTTGATAAGTTAATGGAAGATCTCAAAACTGCTATAAATGCTTACAAGCGTGTGGAAAAGGAGAATGTGAGCTTGAAAGAAGAAATTGATCGATTTACACAAGAATCTATTAGCAAGACATCCGAGACACTAACAGATTCTAATCGGATAACTTCGTAAGAGTTAAATACTCTTAAAATGAAGTATACTGAACAGGGTTTGTGGTAGAAAGGTTGCTTGTGAGAATCTTTAGAAAATCGATCGCTTGAAGATTCTACAAGCTAAATTCGATGAACTTTTCCATCGGCATGAGCGTATAAAATCAAGTGAGGAACGTTTAAGTTTGAGGTTGGATCAATCGAACAAAGCTTCTCATGCAGTTCAAACAATAGTTGAATCGTCTCAAACACCTAACGTAAAGAAGGGAATTGGTTTTACCATTGCCCAATCCTCACAAGGTTCAAACAAGTGTACTTAAGAAGAGTACACATGTTAAGGGTAATGATTTGGTAGGAGAGGGTTCCAAACCTAAACCTACCGATAAGGGTAAAAGGTTGCCGACCCAAAGAAATCACCAAATGGGAAGAAGAGTAGTTATACTCAACAACCTAAACAAGCGATGAGGTATCAAAAGAAGGGAATCCCAATTTAAGAAACCTCGGCAAAAGGTCGAGAAAAAGTAGACGTCCACCGAAACCATCTCTCGTGGAGACAGTCTCACCAAGACTACACAACCTAAGCAAACTTCAAAGCTTGCTACACGGTCTACTAAGTCTTCTCGTGCTGTAAGATATGAATCTTTTGATGGCTCAAGTAGAACGCACTTTATCATCAAAACCCTCGAACCATTGCACAACGGCTGATCACTCCTTCTAGAGAACCTCGGAAAGGTCGAGAAGTCTTCTGGAAGGAACACAATCGACACCCATAGACAAACATTCAAGAAGGTACCAAAGGATGAGGTTGTCTATGTTGATATGTATGGAAGAAGGATAAGATCTTACGAACACGATAAGAAGAATCTATTCCTATGGATTCCTAAAGATTGTGCTAACTCTCAAGGACCCAAACCTAAAGGGTACCTAAAACTTAACTAAACGTGCGGACGCCGTGGGACATGAAAGAGAGGTTCTTTGGGAATACCGTCTGCAGTACATCGACGGTGGGTGCTCAAGCATATGACTGAAACAAGCAACTCTTGAGCTCAATAAAATCACAAAATGGCCCACGGGTGGTATTTGGAGACAATAACTTTGGTATTACCAAAGGTGTTGGGACTCTATACATTGGAGATGTACGTGTGGAGGAAGTTTTCTACGTGGAAGGATTAAAGCATAACTTTCTTTCGGTCTCACAATTACGTGATAAGGGATACTCGATTAAGTTTTCTAGTTCCTTGTGTGTTGTTTTGAGTGGCTTAAATGATCGTGTACTTTTAAGCGGCTTGAGAAAGGGCAATGTTTATGTTGCGAATTTGAAATGTCCAAGCAATACATGCCTTGTAGCAAAAGTACTTGAAACAAGCTGGTTATGGCACAAGAGATTGAGTCACATAAATTTCAAAACACTAAACAAGATAGCCAGAAGGTCTCTTGTAGAAGGGTTGCCAAATGAAGTTTTCTCAAAAGATCGATTTGTGACTCGTGTCGAAAGGAAAGCAAACTAAGGCCTCATTCAAGGAAGTTTCGTACCAACGTCAAGTAGGGTACTACGGTTACTTCACATGGATTTATTTGGCCCTGTATCCCCATTGAGCTTCGGTGGTAGGAAATACACTTTGGTGGTGGTAGATGACTATTCAAGATTCACATGGGTGATATTTATGTTCAAGAAGAATGAAACCATCACAAGGTTACCGAACTAAGAAGAGATTACAAAACGAGAAAGGAGAAAGTGTGGTAAGGATTAGAAGTGACAAAGGAACAGAATTCTTAAACTCTCACATAGCGGCGTATTGCAAAGAAGCTGGAATTCAACATGAAACGTCTGCGGCCCGCACTCCACAAAGAAATGGTGTTCTTTGAGAGGAGAAACAGAACACTCAAGGAAGCCGCGTAACAATGCTAGCGTAATACAATGTTCCTCGATTGATTTTAGAAAGGGCAATGTTTATGTTGCGAGAATTTCGTAAATGTCCAAGCAATACATGCCTTGTAGCAAAAGTACTTGAAACAAGCTGGTTATGGCACAAGAGATTGAGTCACATAAATTTCAAAACACTAAACAAGATAGCCGAGAAGGTCTCTTGTAGAAGGGTTGCCAAATGAAGTTTTCTCAAAAGATCGATTTGTGACTCGTGTCGAAAGGAAAGCAAACTAAGGCCTCATTCAAGGAAGTTTCGTACCAACGTCAAGTAGGGTACTACAGGTTACTTCACATGGATTTATTTGGCCCTGTATCCCCATTGAGCTTCGGTGGTAGGAAATACACTTTGGTGGTGGTAGATGACTATTCAAGATTCACATGGGTGATATTTATGTTCAAGAAGAATGAAACCATCACAAGGTTACCGGAACTAAGAAGAGATTACAAAACGAGAAAGGAGAAAGTGTGGTAAGGATTAGAAGTGACAAAGGAACAGAATTCTTAAACTCTCACATAGCGACGTATTGCAAAAGAAGCCGGAATTCAACATGAAACGTCTGCATGGCCCGCACTCCACAAAGAAAATGGTGTTCTGAGAGGAGAAACAGTAACACTCAAGGAAAGTTTGCCCGAACAATGCTAGCGAGAATACAATGTTCCTCGAGGTTTTGGGCGAGGCTGTGAATACAACATGTTATACTCGAATCGAAGTTTGGTGACCAAAGAATATGGAAAGACACCGTATGAGTTATGGAAAGGTAGAATTCCTCGTGTTTCTTTCTTTCGTGTTTTTGGTTGCGGTGTTTCATTCATGACAACGGCAAATCCAAGTTAAAAACTTTTGACGCCAAGGTTCTTTGATGGGATATTTTTAGGATATTCCAGCACAAGCAAGGCTTATCGAGTTTTTAATAGGAAAACCCTTGTTGTGGAAGAAACACCTCATGTGGTTTTTAATGAATCTACCGTTGAGTCTAAGGACAAAGGAAGAGAAGAGTCACCGGCGTAAAGGTTTGAGAAACTTGAACTCAAGGATAAGACAAATTACGTCAAGGTTCATTTACCTATTCTAGATTCCGATTCTCAAGATGATCAGCAAATCTCAAAGTTGGCGTAAAAGGAAAAGGTATTCTTGAGACAAGAGAAGACTCAAGCAAAACAAAGTCTCATTGAAGTAACCTCAAGACTGCCGATGACTCACCCAGAACTCCGGATATAAATTTATCAAATCAAGGGGGAATGACTCAAGATGATGTTCCAATAATGCCTTCTAAGAGTTGAACGCATCTAATAGAAGGAATTGGATGACAGATCATCCCAGTGATTTAATCTTAGGTAATCCTCAAGATGGAGTCAAAACAAGAAGAAGGATAAATCTAGATGGTTTATTGAGTCGCTATGTCTCTCTTCAAGAACCAAAGAATATTGAAGAAGCACCGGTGGACACAAACTGGATAGAAGCTATGCAAGATGAACTAAATCAATTCACACGACAAGATGTTTGGATACTCGTTGATAGACTAAAACATCAAAAAGTGATTGGAACAAAGTGGGTTTTCAAGAACAAGAAAAATGAGAAAGATGAGGTCATCGAAATAAAGCAAGGCTCGTTACGCAAGGTTACTCACAAATGTAAGGAATTGACTATGATGAGACGTTTGCTCCAGTAGCAAGATTAGAAGCTATAAGATTATTCCTTGCATACGCAGCATATATGAAATTCAGAGTATATCAAATGGACGTAAAATCAGCGTTTCTAAATGGAGTTCTTGCGAAGAAGTATACGTTGAACAACCTCCGTGTTTTGTACAAGGAAATCAAGTATACCGATCAAGAAAGCTTTATATGGACTAAAACAAGCTCCCGAGCTTGGTATGACACATTATCACGGTTTCTACTTGATCATGGATTTAGTAAAGGGAAGATTGATCGAACTTTGTTCAGAATTGAAGAAGATCGTGATATTCTCTTAGTACGCATTTATGTGGACGACATAATCTTTGGATCACCAAACAAGAAGCTTTGTGAAAAATTTAGTAAATTGATGCAAAGTAAATTTGAAATGTCTATGATGGGAGAAATGAATTATTTCTTAGGACTTCAAGTCAAGCAAACTTCAAAAGGAATATTCATAAACCAAGCAAAGTATACCAAAAATATGCTAGAAAAATTTGGAATGATAACAAGCAAGGATGCAAAAATTCCCATGGTGACAAATTACAAGATGGATCCGAGATGAGGATGGTGAAAGTGTTGATCGGACTATGTACCGAGGACTAATAGGTTCTCTGCGTATCTAACGACAAGCGGACTGACATTTCTTTCGCGGTTGGAGTATGCGCAAGATTTCAAGCCGATCCAAAGAAAAGTCATTTGGATGCAGCAAAGAAGATCTTAAAATATCTCAAGGGTACCGCAAACTTGGGTCTTTGGTATCCTGCTGATGACAATTTGGAACTCGGTGGATATTCGATTCGGACTATGGTGGTTGTAGAATCGATAGAAAATCAATCACAGTACTTGTCAATTTCTTGGAAGTAAGCTGGTCTCGTGGTTCTCTAAGAAGCAAACTTGATGGCTACATCAACCACGGAGGCAGTATATGGCCGCCGGAAGTTGTTGCTCACAGATTACTTTGGATAAGTCAACAATTACAAGACTATCACATTGTTACTAAAGAAATTCCTATCTACCGTGATAGCAATGTGCAATTGCTATTACTCGAGAATCCAGTACTTCACACAAGATGCAAGCATGTGGATATACGTCATCACTTCATTAGAGATCATGTCGAAAAGAGAAACATTAGAATGGAAAATATTCATACAGATCGACAGAGAGCATACATTTTTACAAAACCTTTGGCGAAGCACGGTTTAGAGATCTATCGGTGGAACTAGGTCTATTAGATCCGGGAAAAACAGCTTGCTGAAGAAGAGTATAAAGCTTGCTTTGAAGAAGAGTATAAAGCTTGCTTTGAAGAAGAGTATAAAACTTGCTTTGAAGAAAGTATAAAGGCTAACTGCAGTGAACTTTCAAACCTGCTTTGGAGAAGAGTCTAAAACCTTCTTTGCTACGATACTCGGTGGTATCGATTGATTACAATATCAACCGAGATATGTTACTCTTACTCTCTCTCTCTCTCGATTTACTTGTTTATTCGCTTAAGAAATATTCTTGATATAAAATATTCCTTGTTTCTCGTAGCTAAAATAATTTTCGGAATATTTTATTTCCTTACTTATCCTCGGCTTTGAAAATTAACTCGTGAATTGTCAAATCAAATCTTTTCAACCATGGGGTATGGGATAATTTTCCTTTAAAATATTATTTCCTATTCTATTTCTGCGGACCCGAAAATCTCTCAATCCTGGAAAATTACCTTTTTCAAATCCAGAGTGAGGACACGCACTTTTCGAATTCGAACCGTTTAATTCATAACCGTTCGATCTGATCGTGCAATATGCCAATCAACGTTCAAATCTTATTTTGTATTTTAAAATTTAGCGGTTTCCTTCTTCTTTCTTATAAATTGATGTTCTTTTCTCTCTCTTCCTCATTACTTCATATTATTGTTCATCTCTTTCCTTCTTGAGATCTTTGTTCATCTTCCTTGAGTTAATATCAATGGCTCCAAAACAATCTTCTTCTTGATCGCGAGGAAACACAAGACTCTAGACCCTCTGGTCCTATCGAGAGAAAGTACGGAGTGAATTATCCGTAGATTTTAGAACAACCGGACAGCGAGAAGCGATGGAGATTTTAAATCTCCTATCTGATCGGGGTTTGTATCGATCTTGTTCGGCTCATTCTTACGAGCAGCGAACTCTTGATGCTTATGTGGTACAGTTTACAGTTCGTGGTGAATTTGGTAAGAACAGATCAAGACGGCGATGTATGGCCGAGTCTCGACCATCGGACGAGAGGATGTTCATCAACATTTAGGGTTATCACTGCAAGGTATTGACCCGAGAATCTTATATGTCGAGAAAATCATCTCGAAGCCTTTCGTTCTCTAGCGAAAACTTCATGTCGGCATCATGTGTCGGATTTGAAGAAAGCATACCTCAAAAGGAGGTATAGGCTGTTATTTGACATCATGGTGAAAGTGATGTTTGGTGAATGCCGGAGTATGGACTCGGTAAGTCGAGGCGTTTGTGTGCTTTAAAGGCGATTGTGGATGGAGTCGAGTGTGATTGGGTCGATAAATTCTTTGAGATTCTGCGAGAAGGAAAAGAACAGTTCTTTCGGACAGAGGTGGTTGGACATCCGAAGTTAAGGTATGGGCTATGGAACAATACGTTTCCATGTCGAACAAGATCACGGTGTTCTTTGGAAAGGGTGATGCCCAACACGGCGTGGGACCCAAAGTGGACGAAACCATATACAAAGGCAAAGTTTATCTTTGAATAAGGATGAGGAGCTCGGTGGTCCTCCCGATTACGATGATGAAGAAGACAGCCGAGATTGAGGGGAACTGCGGATGTGTCACCCATCGGAGGAATTGCCCCGGTGACGGATATTGGTGGGAAGGATGAGGCTGTAAAAGATTTGGAAAACTCTTCCAAGAGTATTAGTGATCGTGCACCAGCAAGTTCCAAGGCTGCTAGTACGGGAGAGAAGACTCGGAAGTCTTACGCGGCGAAGATCAAATTCCGATTTCTCAATTACCACAGAGAAAGGCAAAGAGGTTCACCGTGGCAACCGGAAAAGATTACGTGAGCGATCGTACCAGAGGAGCACGAGATGCCTCCTAAGGTATCTCCCGGAAAGAAAGGATCGTCGGTGGTGGATGCAATGGAGGTTGATGATTCTCCGATTTCGGATCTTTGAAGAGATGGTCTCTCATGAATCCGCCGGTGAGGAGGAACAGGTACCAATTCTGTTTCCTTCTCTTTCGAGATTCCTTCTTCTTCAAAGCTTGCTGCACCGATGGAAATTGGCGATGATGTTGCGGGCATGGGTGCCGCTTGAGCCTACCACCCAAGGTTGCCGAGGGTGATCACAGTGGAGGTGTGGTTGGAGATGTCCCAATGCGGATGATTAACCTTGCTGATAGAATTCGTGGTCCATTTGAGAAGTGTTTGATTGCGAGGTTTCTACTTGGGTGGACGGCAAGTTTCCTAGATTACAGGATATGTCGAGGAGCGTAGCTTGCGATAGACATCCTAGTATGGAGAAATGCAAGGCCGGGAGCAATAGATGATCTTATTCTTCTGGCAAATGAGATTGGCCATAATGAGTTCTCTCTATGGGAGTTCGAACTACGTAACAAGGCTGGAGTTGCCAAAGCTTTTGACCTAACCACCGATCATCAAATTGCATGCCTAGTTGCTCGACTGATGGATGAACCAGAACCTGCCGAAGGTAGTTCAGCTCTTCTTTTTACAGTTCTGAAGAGATCAAGAAAGGTGTTTCTACTATCCCTCCTCCTCTTCCCGAGTTTACATCTGTTCGCTTGCCCAACTTTATGCCTGTTATTGTTCATGAGGATCTGTATAACTCTTACTCCTCAAAGTTTGCTGAGTTAACACAACAGTATGCTTCAATGTTTTCTGTATTGGCTGCTAAATACACTCCTCTTGCCGAGTCTATTGAGTCGTCCAAGTCCTACATCGAGGCTGCCATTCGACGGCCCCCTCTTTGATCCGTCAAACCGCTGCCGATATGTTTTACGAGCAACGAGGAGACTATCATCGAAACTCTTTCTGGCATGATGTTGAACAACATAAATGAGGTGAGAAAGCACGTTGAAAGTGTAAAGGCTGAAGGTGAGAAAGCCGAAGCTACTCTCGGGAAGGTGTTTCTTTGAAAAGAGAGGCGGTTGAGGCAATTTCGGACAAAAATGGAGGATCGATTAACGAGACTCGGTGCCATGGAAGCACGATTAAAAGAAGGAATTGATCAGAATGCGGCTATCCAATCATCTATGCTGGACATGGGAAAGCAAATTGCGGCTATCCAAGAGGCAAATGCTAGATTGACGGAGACGGCTACGGCTACTACGGTGACAACTGCTGCTTCATTCGGCATATGCTCAAAATCGATGAGAAGATTGCTTCTCTAATAGCAGGTGAGTATACCGAATCAAGAAGTTCACGGAAAAGTTTCTGCCTCTGAGGCGGGATATTCTTGCCAAGATGACGGAAATAGAAGGTCGCTGGACCCCTCTTTTGAATGATGTTAAAAAGGGGAAAGCCGATTGAAGCGAGATGGTTGTGAGAGATGAGGCTAAGGATAAAGAATTGAAGGATTTGAAAGATAAGGCTGGAGAGTGTTGAAAGTTTTCTGCTTGAACGGAAAGAAAAAGCAGAGTTGAAAAAGGGCATTGCGAGAGTCTGCTGGAATGGATGAAGATGAAGGTCAAAGTTCCCAACCACCGAAAAGGAGAAGGTTGGTTAAGATGTCTCAAAAGTTCAAGGAAAGTCTGCTGCAGAAGAGTTGGAGGCTTTGCATGAGGAAGCCTTTCTTGCCTGACTTAGAAACTAGAAGGATGGAAGAGAAGGATAGTCACAGGATGATCAAGCTACTAGGGAAGCAAGGGAAAGAAGTGGATGTGTTGGAGAGTAAACGAAAGCGGTTTATACCGAAGAAAGGCTGCTGTAAAAGCAAAACTCTTTGTGTCAAGGAAGAAGCGAGTAAGAAAGGAAAGAAGCTTCTTGGAGGCAGAGGTGAGGAAGACTTTATCCTCCCCACAATTATGGATTTGTGGATGATTCTTGTCCTCCAGAGAGAATTGAGGCTGGAAAGGAGCAAAGAGGGATTTCATCTGCTCATACTATGTCTCGCAAAAGTATTGGCGTTGGGGCCACAGCGAATGAAACATTCTTTGCTTGGATGGAGGAAAAGCACAGTAATCTTTGGGCGAGATATTAGAGAGCTTCATGGAATTCAACTCGAACCTTCAAGCGCGAGAATTTGAAAAGATTCCTACTCGATCACCGCAGATGGGAAGTTTGACCCGGTGAGTGTTCGCAGGACGCTCAAAATCTGCTTGGCTGAGGTCAACCCACCTATTGGAACAAATAACAGAGAACTCTATGATAGAGTGTATGAGTGGCTAAACGTTCCAACGGGATTTCGAAGGTATGGCGAGGAAGACATGAAGGTTGCTGATTGGGAAGCTAGGCGCCGAGAAGCTCTTGATGTCGATGCTTATTTTTTTTTTTATGCATTTCCTTATTATCTCTTGTTCTTTTTCTTTTCACTTCGTAATTTGTCTTGATCGATATATATATGAATAGAAGTGAATGTTTTGCGCTAAGACAACTTCTCGTTGTCAGCTGGTTTTGATTGAGATCTTTTTAAGATTTTTTTGTCTTTCTTTCGCTTTTCCTTGTTTGTGAGCAGTTCTCAAGAAGGTTTTAACATCATCAAAAGGGGAATTTGTTAGGTTTTGAATTTGTATGTTTTGATGATGTTCTTAAAACCTATGTGTAATAGGACAGTGAACTCGTTAGTCGGTGATGATGTAGATAGGGTTTATGTCTTAGTACAGTTAAACTTGCTAGGCTTAACCTTTTGTATCGATGGGTTGAGAACTAAAGGCTGCTGATAAGAAGACTTAAAGATCTAAGAGAGATTTCGTTCGAAGTCATTTAGAAGGGTGTCATGAAGATCAAGAAGAGATGATAAGAGTTACGCAAAAAGAAGTATTATCAAGAAAGGTTTAAGTGAAGATAGCAAGGTTGGAATTCATGCTACAAAGAAGCTTGAGATGTCTTTGGAGCAAGGTTGAAAGTTGCTAGAGTTGACTTCAAGAAATTCATCGGGGATAACAAAAGTCGAGAAAGATAACTCTAAGATACTCGAAGTCATCAAGTGAAGATTTGATTATCAATCAAGATCAATCACGGGATAATTGATTGGTATCGAGAAAATCAATTATCCAAAGTCAAACAAATCTTCCAACGATCACTTACCATTTCTTTGAAGACCTGATTGACAAATTAGCCTAACGGCTAGTCAAATTCGAGAATCATAAAAGCTGGAGTGAAGGATTTTTAAAACATATACACGCGCGAGAAACATCAAGAACAACACCTTCACTCATTGCAATACACGCTTAACTCTTCATACCGAGAAATTGATCGAACACGTTGAATTTTCTAAGAGATTTATTTTTGGTCAAGGAAGTGTAAATCACCTTTCATTATCTCGGTGCGAGAAAAGGTTGATTGTTTTTAGATCTAAGAGTTAACACTCAAAGATCGAATCGTTTGTACCAAGGGCGAGGAACTTGTTAAACTTCCTGTGGTCGAATCCTCAAGGAGATTAGAGGAGACAAGACCGAGTTTGGTGGATAGTAAGGCCCCTGTGGAATCGGGGAGAGTGGACGTAGGATCGTTATATCCGAACCACTATAAAAATCTACGTGTCTTTACTAGCTTTCTGCATTCATACTTATAACCGCTCATTCATCGTTTTAATAAACTGCATCAACCTTGCTGTAGAAGACTCCAAAGTCTTCCAACCTCAAGAAGGTTTTCTTTAAAAGGGTTTTTCAAATACACACGAGATTAGCTTCCGCACCATCGAGAAGACTTCGAGTTTCCGAAGTCTGCTGATCTCACTTAGCACACTCCGAGTACCTTCTTTGCAGAAGACTTCAAAGTCTTCTAACCTCACACTCGGCTCACGAAAAGTTGTAAAAGTTTTGAGTGTGGTAAAGTCTATTCAACCCCCTTCTAGACTTTCCACCTCCTTGCACATCTCGTCAGGACCAACAGGTTTTTGGAAGAGAAAAGCTAAGAAAGCTTCCGGAAGAACAAATTAAGCCCATAGAAAGGGCTTAAATAACCCTGAAATCCACGAAGGATTAAGGAAAGCTGAGCCCATGGAGTATGTATAGCTTACTTACTCCTCAAAAGGAGTGGCAAAGAAGTGAAAATCGCGGCGGCTTCATGCCGGCTAAGTTGAATGTGCGAGATGGGATTCAGCCCTTTGAACCCACGAGATGTTAGCAAAGACGAGAACTAATAGAAAGTTTCCTAAAGCCAACTCGACTCTATAGTAAGAGCCTAATTGGCTAAGTGAGAAATCTAGGATATAGCTTCAAGCCTACAAAAAGGGCTTAGCTAGATAAGCACCTAAGAAGGGTGACAAGGATCGAAGGCTGCGAAAAGTTTGAAAGTATTGAAGTTAAACATGCAAAGTTTGACTAGACCTATATCCAGAAGGAGTATGTAAGTTAGGCATGCAAGAGTCTAACTAATCTAGACCAAGAAGGCAACATATGAAGTAAAACTAAGAGATAGCTCGAGGGAATTCGAGTGAACCAGCGGAAAAAGGGTTTGGTCATGTTAAACCTAGAAGGAGGCTTCAAGAGCAAGAAGCTAAGAAAGCCTTTTGAAATACTAAGTTAAACCTACCAAGCGAGGTTCTAACTTACGTAAGCATGAGAAAAACTATTTGGGGAAACTCTTAGACTTTGAAGTCAAGGGAAACCCGGAAAACCTAAAGCATAAAACCCTAGAGAGAAAAAAGGGATTTCAAGCGAGATGAAAAATCAACCTATGAGAAAAAGGATACATGCACGCTATCGAGATAGTGTTGTGTTCCTAGTGAATAAGTCATGCCTGCGAGCTAATAGCTTAGAAGCTAGATCGCCTATAAACATGCTTTGCGAAAATCAAATATGAGAAGCACGAGATAAAGGCATACAACTCCCGGCAAGGGAGGACACAAGCATTCATGCGATAATAAGCTCCCGGCTAGGGAGGATAAACAACGAGTATGAAAACTAATTCCCGACAAGGGAAGGTACACAAGATAAATGAGAATTAACTCCAAGCGAGGGAGGATCGCATATATCCATATCAAAAGGCCCCGACAAGGGGGTAACAGAGTTTTAACACAAAATGTAAACTCCCGGCAGAGGGGAGAGCATAGATTAAATGCCAAACCGGCATGAGAAAGGAGAGAGAGAAGAGAATTCATTACAGTACGAAATATGAAAATTGTTTCAGAATTAAGCGGGGATCGGGGTGGTTCTTCCGTATCAGCGGCCAGCGGCAGCCATCTCCGCATCCTTCTCTAGCGCCCGAGCTAAACACGCCTCTTCTGGAAAGAGGAACTGCGAGGGGCACGGCGGAACCATGGGAGACAAGCTAGCCGAAGTTACCTCGGTCCGCACCGGTTCAGCAACCAACTTTTCCAGGATGGGGACCACCAGGTTCTCCTCGATCGATCGGGACGAATCACCCTTGAAAGAGGGGAGGGGTAGGCATGGCCATAAGAGGACCATTCTTGTCGAACTCCCCGAGAAGCCGGGATCTTCTTTGCCGCACCGTGCGTTAAAGCCGTATTCATAAAAGAACCTAATGTAAGGGCTCATTGTGCATCATGTAAAATTGTCTCTTTAGATTAATGGTTGATCACCCTAGCAATAGGCGAAGTTGAGCTAACATGATTAGGTGTTAATCGGGTTACAATTTTGCATGATTGTATGAATTGGGGACTTCTACATTGAGAGATGGGAAGGACTAAGAATACTCACATTAGGCATTGTGATTTTAATGGAGTGATTAATTTCATGATGGTTTATGCTTTCTAATTTGATTGATTTGCATTTGGATACAATTATAGCTTGTTAATCATGGATTCCTTGATGGAGATTATCCCTTGCACCCCATTCCCCCATTTGAATTAACTTGTTTTATATTGCATATTAAGTGTTTGATCAATTGTTTGCACTAGTTTTAGATTTTTATTCTTGCAATATTTTTGTAGAATTTAGTCCTAAACCCATGCTTGCAACAATAGTCACTTAGAACTTGTATCCTTAGGGCCTCGCTTGCATACTTACTCCTTCAGTTAGATATTTGCGATTGGTCTTAATACCGCTTACCCGGAAATACTACTCCAATCAAATGGCGCCGTTGCCGGGAGTTAGGTTTTGCGCCTATAAGTGAGACTTAGGGATTGTTTAGCGTGACTACTTGTTGTTTTTATTTTTGTTTTTGTGCATTTTGTTTTTGTTGGAATTTGATACTTGGATTGGTGGTATTGTAGGTGCATGATAACAAGGTCAAGTGGTATACCACCCTTGCCACTCAATCCGGAGATAGAAGCAACTTTGAGAAGAAATCGTGGTAGACGAAGAAGGAAGCTATGGAAGGAGAAGATCCAACGAATGAGGAGAGAGTGGTTGGTGAACCACAAGTTGAGGAGTTGCATGGTAATGGAGAGGGAAGAGTAGAAAATGGAGGTAATGGGAACAATTTCAATGCTCAAGTTGGTCATTTCCCTCAAGGGATGCCACCACAACACTTTCCCTACCAAAATCCATACCCTTACCCTCCACAAGCTCACCAATTTCCCTACTATCCACCTCATCCACAACAATATCCACCATACTACCCTCAAATGACATACAATTAAGAGCCACGATACCATGAGCCACCACATATTCCAAATCCTCAACCACAACCCATGAATGAGCCACCACCACAAGGGAGGCCTTTGAGAGAGTTTTGAGCCACAACTTAGAGAGCACTATGATGGGACAACAAGGCCGAGAATAGAAGCTAACAATTTCGAGATAAGTCCCGCTCTAGTGAGGATGCTTAGGGAGAAGCAATTCAAAGGCAAGGATGAAGATGAGTGCCCACATCAACATATGGCACAATTTCTTGAGATTTCCGACACAACCAAGTACAATGGGCTACCCGAAGATGCGAAGAAGTTGAGGCTTTTTGCCTTTACACTCAAAGGGAGAGCTAAAATATGGCTTAATTCTTTACCTCCCGGACCCTACGTACATGAGAGGATTTGTCCAAGAGATTCCTAATGAAGTTCTACCCACCATCCAAAACTGTGCAAGCTAAGGAGGCTATCTCGCACTTCCGCCAAAAGAATGGAGAAACAATATCGAGAGGATTGGGAGAGGTATGGTATGCTACTTGTGAATTGTCCTCAACACGGTTTTCCGGAGGAACAAACCACTATGTACTTTTGCAATGGTTTGACGGATGGGGATAGGTTGTTTTTGAATGCTTGTGCTAATGGATCTATTTGGTCGAAAACCATTGGGCAAATGAATGAGATAATGGAGAACGTAGCCCAAGATTCGTTTCAAGTGTCGGTTAATCGGGAGCACACCATAGGGTGTCACATGTTGAGGAGATAGAGTCTATGAAGAGCATGATGATGACTATTATGGACCGATTGGGAGCTCTTACTACTTCACAAGGCCAAGCAAGTGTGAGTCCATCAATTCCTCATGTTGATATGTGTGCAAGTCCTATGCCGGTGGAAGAAGTTAGCTACATGGATAGGCCTCCATTCCAAGGAGGCTATCAAAGAGGCAATTACCAAGGAAATTTTCAAGGAGGAAGACCTTACCAAAATAGGCCACAAGGAAGCTATCAACCTCAACCTCAAGCTCAATTCAATGGCAACACATGGAGGAGACATGAGAACTTTTCATATGCCAACCCTAGAGCCGCTGTCCAATTTCCTCCCGGATTCGATCCGGGTGCCAAAACACCTAACAATGAAGGAAAGGCCACTACGGAGGAGCTCTTGGGGATGATAGTGAAGAGGTTGGAGGCTAGTGATTCTAGACTTGATGACATTGGGAAACAAATGGATACCCGTTTCAAGACTATAGAGCATCGAGTAGAGGCAACTAGCTACTACGGTTGGTAAACTTTCTTCTACGGTGGATGATTTGCAAAAGAAGGGGACAAGAGAGCATTGTCAAGCTATTGAGCTTAGAAGTGGTGCAAGGTATGAAGGACCAAAAATGCCTTCAAATAATGAGAAAGAAGTGGAAGAGAAAAAGGATGAAGAGGGTTGTGTTGAAGAGAAGCAAGAGGCCATGGAAGAGGAAGAGAGGAAGAGGCCTAAGTGGTTGATGGCAAGAGAAGAAAGGGAGAAGCCTAAGCTTGTTGAGAAAGATGCTAATGGAGTCCCAAAGACGGTTGTTCCGTACCTTATCCTCAAAGGTACATGAAGAAAGAATTGGATGAGAAGTTTGCTAGGTTCCTTGAGGTGTTCAAAACATTGTATATCAACATTCCATTCTCGGAGGCCCTTGAGCAAATGCCCAACTATGTTAAGTTTCTCAAAGATTTGCTAGCAAAAAGGAGGAAGATTGAAGAGCCGGAGTTAGTGAAATTGACCAAAGAGTGTAGTGTCGTGCTTCAACAAGAGCTCCCACCAAAGTTGAAGGATCCGGGAAGCTTTACTCTCTTGTGTGACCTTGGTAATGGATTGGAGAAGCATGCCTTGTGTGACTTGGGCGAGCATCAACTTGATGCCTTTGTCCATGTTCAAGAGGCTTAATCAAGGAAAGCTAGGGGCAACTACCGTAACTCTCCAACTTGCCGATGGGTCGATTACTATTCCAAGAGGTGTTGTGGAGGATCTTTTGGTCAAAGTAGAGGATTTTGTGTTTCCGGCGGACTTCATAGTCTTAGAGATGGAGGAAGACAAGGATGTACCTTTGATTCTTGGGAGGCCTTTTCTAGCTACCGCAAGAGCGGTGTTTCATGTGAACGAGGGAAGACTAACTTTGAAGCTTGATGATGAAGAGCTTAGTTTCTCAATGAAAGATTCTATGAAGCACCCGATGGAGAAGGAGGAGTGCCATGTGATGGATGTGATTGATACATGCCTTCAAGAGGTTTGGGAAAACTCTTCTTGTACCCTTCTTTCTAATGATTATGTTATTCCTTCTTATGATGATGTGTCTAATGATTCTTGTGATTCTCATGTTGTTGATAGGGATGCATTGGAGGTGGAGGAAGTGAAGGAGATAAGTTTTGAGGGATTTCCTAACCAACCTTGGAAGAGCAATGAGGAAAGGAAGCCACTTGAAGAAAAGGTGAAAAGAGCACTTAAGCTCCACCCCGAGCACCTCAAGTATGCTTACTTGGAGGAGAATGAAGGTTTCCCGTAATTGTGTCATCATATCTTACATCAAAGCGAGGTAACCAAATTCTTATGTGCTTCGTAAACATAAATCCGCCATAGGTTGGTCCATTGATGATTTATGATTGGAGTGTATAGGGCAAGAGCTTTTAAGAACAATCGCAAAATATCGAACCCAAGGGAGAAAGTATGCAAACAAAATTCAAGGATAAGAGTTCTAGATGGCTAAAGTTGCAACAAGATATAGGACTAAAATCTCTATAAGAATGCAAGAAATTAAATGGCAAGATTATGCAATCAATATATCAAACACCTAAGATGTAATAACAAATATACTAAAATCAATGGGGGATTTGGGTGCAAGGGATAATCTCCATCAAGGAATCCATGATTAACAAGCTATGATTGTATCTAAATGCAAATCAATCATATTAGAAAGCATAAACCATCATGAAATTAATCACTCCATTAATATCATAATGCCTAATGTGAGTATCCTTAGTTCTTCCCATCTCTTAATGTAGAAGTCCCCAATTCATACAATCATGCAAAATTGAAACCCGATTAACACCTAATCACATTAGCTCAACTCGCCTATTGCTAGGGTGATCAACCATTAATCAAAAGAGACAATTTTTCATGAAGCACAATTAAGAATCACAATTAGGAAGCAAGCTAATTCAATTGATCACAATTATCAACGATCATAGCATGAGGCAATCACTTCATCCCTAATTTCAATTATCCCAAGCACAAAACTATTAGCCCATGGTGCTACAAGCGAAGCCATGGGTAGAAAATCTAAGAAAGCAATTAACAATCTAATCAACACAAGCAATGAATTAAAGAGAGCAAAGGGTAAGAACATCACCAATTGAGCTTCAATAGACAAAAATAGGAATGATTAGTCTTCTACAATGCTTGAATTCAACTTCTCTACTCCCAAATCACAGCTTGAATCTTCAATTACAATCAATCAAAATGTTAATCTAGTGGACTAAAAGTAGAATCTAAGCTAATTCTAACAATCTATAGCAATTACAATGAAAATCAAGCTACAAAGTGCAAAATTTGCCTACGGAACCTCACTGAAACCGCTCTAAACTGCTAGAATCAAGTTATGCTCTGTTTTGGCTTTAATGGCCTTTAAAACTGCAAATTTTGGTTTTGGCACTCCTCAACTCGAGCTTCGGCCCTCGAGTCGAGGCTCAAGAGTCGCTAGCACGCTTCTTCAAAATTTCTCCCGCCTCGAGTCGAGGCTCACCCTCGACTCGAGGATCCCGCCAATTTTTCCATCCCTCGACTCGAGGCTCCTCCCTCGAGTCGAGGCTACTGCCTTTTTGAAAATCCTTTTCCTCCAGCTGACCCTCAAGTCGAGGTCCGTGTCCCCTCGACTTGTGCTTGAGACCAGGGTAATTTTATCGAGAAGGGCTTCTGCCCGACCTCCTTTTTCGTCCGGTATGTTCGTCTCTTCATTCTAAGAATAACGGTACTCTCGGTTTGGCAAAATTCCACCGATTTACCTGCGAAACGGACGAAAAACATCAAAAACTCACAAAGTAATACTTTTTTGGCAAAAGAGTGATACTTTTCACATTTAGGCACAAAATCACACTTTAACTCACTTTTTGCACTAAAATAAGCCCTAAACACATGTATCAATTCACTCCAATCAATTTAAAAGGTATAAATCCTTCTATTCGTATGCATAGGATTAGGCTTGAGAAGGACCATAAACCCGTAGTGCAACCCCAACGGAGAGTTAACCCTAACATACAAGAAGTAATTAGGAAAGAAGTGGTTAAATTGTTAAATGCTAATATGATCTTTCCTATTTCCGATAGTCCATGGGTCTCTCCATTGCATGTCGTAGCTAAGAAAGGGGGATAACGGTAATTAAGGGTGAAAATGATGAATCTATTGCAACGAGGGTAGCTACGGGGTGGCGAGTTTATGTTGACTATAGAGAGCTCAATAAGGCCACGTCAAAGACCACTTTCCTTTACCTTTTCTAGATCAAATGCTTGATAGGTTAAGTGGTTTTGAGTAATATTGCTTCTTGGATGGTTATTCCGGTTACAATCAAATTATGATTGCACGGAAGACCAAGAAAAGACTACCTTTACTTGCACGTATGGTCCGTTTGCTTGGAAAAGAATGCCCTTTGGACTTTGCAATGCCCCCGCAACCTTTCAAAGATGTATGATGTCCATTTTTCATGGTTTAATTGAAAAGATTATGGAGGTATTTATGGATGATTCGCGACTTAAGGAGCCTCGACTCGAGGGCCCCAACCTCGAGTCGAGGGTGCGAAAATCAAAAATTTTGGTTTTAAAGCCAATTGAGCGGAAATGAGCATAATCTTCCATAACCATTTTCAGAGCGATTACTCAGCTTTGGGGCGATTTCTTAGGCCCCAAGCCAACTTCTCCTTGTACATAGATTAGATTGGTAGATCTAGATAGATTTTCATTCATTGTTGCTTAGATTAGACTTAGATCTATTAGATTTCTCATTTCAAGTTTATAATTCCTTTCGAGAAGAAGTTCCTTTTGAAGATTCAAGCCTTCCTATTATTGTTCAATTGGTTCAATTGGTGATGTTCTTCCTCTCTACTCATTTCTCTTGTTTAATTGTTGTGATTAGCTTTTTAATTTTGCAATTAGATTTTTCACGCATGGGTTTTGCACTTTGCACCATGGGCTAATACTCTTATGCTTGGGATAATTGAAATTGGGGATGATTTGATTGCCTTATGCTATGATTGTTGATAATTGTTGATCAATTGAGATAGTTTGTTCCCTAATTGTGATTCAAATTTTGCTTCATGCATTTTTATCTCTTTAGATTAATGTTTGATCACCCTAGCAATAGGCGAGAGTTGAGCTAACGTGATTAGGGATTAATCGGGTTATAATTGTGTATAATTGTATGAATTGGGTGCTTCTTAATTGAGAGATTAGTTGCACTAAGGATACTCACATTAGGCATTGTGTGATTAATGGAGACTTAATTGCATGATGGTTTTATGTTTTCTATCTTAGTTGATTTGCAATTTGAATTCAATCATAGCTTGTTGATCATTGATTCCTTGATGGATATTATCCCTAGCACCCCAATCCCCAATTGATCTTTGTACTTGTTCTAGCATACCAAGTGTTTGATAAATTGCTTGCTTTGTTTGATTTTAATTTGAGCATTTGTATTTTGTTTTTGGAACCAAAAGCGCATTTGCAACAATAGTCATCGAGAACTTGTATTCCTAGGGCCTCATTGCGTATTTTTTCCCTTGGGTTCGTGTTGGTCCCGGACGAGATGTGCAAGGAGGTGGAAAGTCTAGAAGGGGGTTGAATAGACTTTACCACACTCAAAACTTTTTACAACTTTTTGTGAGCCGAGTGTGAGGTTAGAAGACTTTGAAGTCTTCTACAACAATGTACTCGAGTGTGTTATGTGAGATCGCCGGACTTCGGAAACTCGAAGTCTTCGATGGTGCGGAAGCTAATCTCATGTGTATTTGAAAAACCCTTTTAATAAAAACCTTCTTGATGAATACTAAGCAAGTTTCGATGCGGGTTTATTAAAACAATGATGAATGAGCAGATTATAAGTATGTATGCAAAAAGCTTGTAAAGACACGAGAGATTTTTATAGTGGTTCGGATATAACGATCCTACGTCCACTCTCCCCGACTCCACAGGGGCCTTACTAACGAAACGGTCTTTTGTCCTCGTTCTCCTTGAGGATTTAACCACGGGATGTTTTATAAGTTCCTGCCCTTGGTACAAAGATGTGATCTTCGAGTGTTAACTCTTAGATGCTGAAATAATCAACCTTTTCTCGCGAGAGATAATGAAAGGTGATTTTACAATTCCAACTAAGAAATAATCCTAATCAATTAGTTGCTCTAAGATAGCAATGGATTATTTCTCTAAGCTTGTGTTAATGCGTTTAAAGCTCTTGGAATGGTGACCTTGCTTGTTCATTAGCTCGTCGTATTTTTGTGTCTCTTTTGAATATGTGTGTGTTCCATGCGCGAGCTTGTAGTGATCACAAATATTCATAAAGATTGAAAAACTAGCCGTTGGAAAAGCTAGCAATCAGATTCTCTATCGTTTGGAAAGTATCAATTGTTGACTTGCTTGATTGTCTTGATTGATTCCCATCAATTAATTAACTTTCTTGATTATCTTGATTGATTCCCATCAATTGATTGACTTGCTTGATTGACTTGATTGATTCCCATCAATCAAGTCTTGATTGATTTAATACCGATTGATTCCCTTGATTAGTATTTGATTGGTCTTCCATATCTTCCTTGATTGCAATCTAATCTTTATGATTGAATCTTGATTTAATCATTGATTGCCAATCATGTCTTCCTTGAATCTTGGAATCGGATATCTCATCAACTCTTGAACTTCGGCTTGTCTCAACTTTGCTGATCGACTTTCCATAATTCAACCTTGCCGATGTCAAGTCTTCTTGTCTGTCGGCGAGTCTTCTACCTCAAGTCTGCTTTGACCAAGTGTTCTAGACGAACCCTTCTACTCCGGGCCAAGTCTTCTAGACGAACCCTTCTACTCCGGGCCTTCTATATTCTTGGCACTTAGTCTTCTATCTCAAGCTGGTCTTCAAGTCTTCTTGTCTAGTCTAGAAAGGTTTCCCCCTTAACAAAAGACTATCTAACTTGAACTAGATCATTAGGCGGCTAACAAGTTCAATTTGGTCCTATTACACTAAGGTTTTAAACACATCATCAAAACTATACAAATATATATCCTAACAATTCGATATACTTGGTTGTCTTAAAATCGCTTACCCGATTACCGCAATGAAATACTATTAGTTTATAACGAGAATTCACAAAGAAGACATAAACGAAATTAAATGAGTCTTTACAAGAATGATAGAACTTTTAATGAAAATAAGGAGAGGATTGAGTTGTTAATAAAACAACCGCATCTTCAAGAGATCTGCACGTACTCCCCTATCTCCAAGCTCCTTCATTCTTCAAAGTTCCCCAGACGTCCAAGTCATCATACAAAGACACCGAGATCTTCATCCTCCCGACCCACCGCATCATTGTTGTCAACATCCATATTCGAACTATTGGGTCCAACATCGGTGTTGGCCGTATTGTTGGGCACATTGTCAAGAACATCACGGGCCTCGGTTCAGCCTCGGCATTTGGAGCGATGTTGTTCCAACACCTGCAATATCCGCATCCGGTCCTCCGAAGTACCAACAACATCTACATTAATAAAGAGCAGCAGCAGCAGTAAGATTCAGCACCATCAACAACAACATTTGGAGCAACATCGGGACCTACACCCCTTGTTATATTTGAAAAGAGCCTCTCCCAGATTCATTTACTGCATTTCCAAATTACTCAAAAGACATTTCTAGTTAGAAATTGAATTGTCGATCATGACAATTTGATGCGTGATGAATTGCGGTTGAAGGCTGTGGAATGTTGGCGGCGTGTGTGCCAACATTTAGCGGAACATCGATTGATGGAGTAGGAGCAACTTCAGCTGGTCATCGGGATTTACGTAAGGCAAGTCAATCACTCGGGGATCACTACGCGGTATGTGAGAAATACCCAGACTTAAAGCAAATGAACTAATAATCTCATTATCGGTTCTTTGAAAACCTTGTCTTTGCGATCATCTTATAGATTAAACTTGGATAGGAAGCAACCCTTTGCTGGAAATCCTACTAGAGTAGGTCATTATAATATCAAAAATTATTTTTCCCAAGTTAAATCTCCTCAAGTGACCAATCTTGTACATCAATACGACTTGTTCGAGAGGTTAGAGTAGTGATATTCGAAGAAAGCAGCCAATTGTACATAATTAACTTATGCAATACACTATATAGGCTAGTCAAAATTGAAGAATTCATCCTATACTTCCAAACATTCTACCTACCACCGTAATGACATTTATCACCTCATCTAACTCATCAACACGAGGGTCCTCATCATCTCTAGTTTGCGAAATGTGTTAATCACGGTAGGAGTCGCCTCGATAACCTTTCCTCTGAATTTCACATTTCCATAGTTCATGAATTCACTCTAGATATACCGACTTTCAGATTTGCATAAAATTCATAAATCCATTCAACCAAATATGGAGTTGCAAACTGTAAGACATACATCAAAGATCTTTCATTCGGTATAATCAACAAGATTCATAGCCACAAAGTCATCCATTTTAATTATTCTTTCACTAATAATAAGTCTAGTCCTCAAAGTCCTAAACCTATCACTATCCAAACCATGATAGCTTTCATCCGATTCACTAGAAGTCAAGAATAAAGAAGAATCGGTATGTATCTCATCCGAGCTGTCCTTTTCGACACAAGAGTCGACTCTAAGGCAGAGCTGGATGTTGCCATAGGTGTGGCAACAATCTCTGAAACATCTTTAGGATCGTTCCTTTTCTTAGATTTCTTCCTTCCCCTAGCAACCATATCAACCAAGGTCACATGCATTTCCGAATCATCATCACTCATTCTAGGACTAAGTATAGGGACCGAAGCTTGATCACTTGATTCCTTTTCGTGGTTGGCTTCCCTCATCATGCTTCGTTTCTTCCCTTTCTCGAGTAGTCCACCCTACGACCCATCGTCCTATATGAACGACTTTTCGACCTTAGACCCTTGAGCCGCTCGAAGCTTTTGGCGAATGGCCCTGAATCGCGTAGTGAGCTTAGTTATCTGTCAAGTCCGAAGAAGGATCGTCCATGGGAGCATCCTGTTGCGATTGAGACGGCGTAAATACCGGTGCTTATACCTGCTGGAAATCAACCTCCGCATCTCGGACAACAATGACAGGGGTAAATAGTTTGTTTAGCTAAATTTTTGAAGGCGTAGACAATTTGATCAATGGTGGCTCCCTCCGCAAGTGTAATCATCGAAAATGTTTCGAGAACATTATCTGATGGGCTGTGTAACATCCCATTTAAAGAAAAACTTGCAATTTATATTTTAAGCAATATAATTATTTCAAGTAGTGAAATATTTATAGTATTGAAAGTTTATAATCGAAGAACTAATGTTTTCGATTGAGTTTAAAAGTTTTGCGGGAAGAAGTGATCATTATTCTTTGAAGTTTAACTGTACTCCTAACACCTAACGAGAGAAATAAATAAAATTTAAGATTTGATTAATATTTAAACTCGAATTACAAATAAAAGAAATCTAATTTTATTTGCAATCCCATAATAATTAAAGATTACAAAATAATTTATTTTACAAGAACTCAAGACCTGATATAAGTAAACTAAACATTTTTTCCACATCGATCCATTTTAATTAGATGCTCTTATTTTGCCAATACCTCTCTTTTGCTACGTTCTAATTTATGGATCATTTAAAGTTAATATTAATAGCCCACCTCTTTAATTTGTAAATCCAGCTTTTTGGTCCATTTAAATTGATAGTTCTTAGCCTTCTTTTCATATGCCCACTTATTTTATTTATATGATCAATGAGGTTTGTTAGTCATCTTATTTTAACCAAGCCCAAATATACATATTCTAGAAGTACACAACACGTTGCAATCAAATGTGGTGTAAATCGCAACTTGTCATTTTGGCAAATTAAAACATTAATTTTTATCCAAAAATTTTGCATATAAAAACAGTCACTTAGCAGCTTCTAAAACATCACTCATCTTCTTCCATAGAGTTTGCAACCATTCTTCTTCTGAATAACCATCTCATCCACCTTTCTCCCCTCGGTTAGGCGGCACTGTCGCATAGTCGCCGGAGATGGCCGCCGGTGAATTTTGTTATATATATTATCCTAGCTTCACACTAAAATCATCTCCTCAATATGACGATTCCAAATCCACAAATTGTTTGACTTACCGTTTAACAAAAATCATAAACTAAAACTTTATTTCTAACGTGAACCCCAAAGCACCGCCGTCGCACCACCGGTTGGTCGAACTTCGATTCCAGTACCCACGGAAAGCCTTTGAGAAGGAGATTAAAACCCCTCAAACTATTTGACGGTCGGACTTCGAGAGAGCCATCATTTTCATCGAAAATTACCGTTAAAAACTCACCCATCTCTTCTTAATCACGCTTTTATGACGAGCTATGGGTGCGTAGAGATCTCACCTTCATCTTTGTCTTCTCTTTCGTGTGTTTGTGAGTTGAGAGAATTATTTTCTTCATTTTATTTTACTGTATTTTCTATTTTACTTCTAATAGGATGGTATGTGAAACACGGGATCATTACTCTTAGGATAAAGGAGGTGGACATGATTGTATCCGATAATAATATGCGAGATTCATAGTACGATTCTGTCGAGATATCAAATAGGAATATTCCCTTGTGATGATGACTAGCAATCTTGTGATCATGACACTTGTACGTAGATGATGAGAAATCACTCATTATATATGTAACAATGATGAATGAAGTCGGTAGATAGAAATTATGATATTAAAATTCTCAATCATATTTTTATTCACAATTATGTTTACTAATACTTTTCTTCATATTATCGAGCTCTAGGTTAATCCTCGAATCTCTCGTGCCATTGCCCATCCTTTTCTTTGCTTTTTAAATTTTCAAAATGGCAGCCCCGTTTGCATACTCTTCCCAAAATCAATCACCATTTGCATATTTACCCTATAAAGAGTTGATTTCTATCAAATTAAGCGAGCAAAATTATCTTACTTGGAAGCAAAGAGGTTTTAGCGGCAATGAGAGGTTATGACCTTGAAGGATATCTTACCGGAGAAAAGAAATGTCCCAGCATCTTGGTTAACTTGGTGACTGCGCTCAAGTGAAGAATATAAGATATGGATTAGGCAAGATCAACTAATAATGTCATGGTTGTTATCTTCCCTATCGAGAGCATATTGGTAAGTACTGTTGGTTTATCTACTTCTAAAGAAGTTTGGGATTGTTTAGGTATTGGATTTGCTAGTCAATCTAGAGCCAAAGTGATGCAATATAGGTAACAACTACAAAATATTAAGAAGGGAAATATGCCTATGAGAGATTATCTTAATTAGATCAAATCATGTGTTGATGTGTTAAATGCTTCGGACACAAAATTAATCAAGAGGGTCATGTTTTATATGTAATGTCTGGTTTGGGATCTAATTATAATCCGGTAATGGTGAATGTGAGTTCTAAAATTGATCCTGTTTCTATTGGAGATGTTAGTGCTTTATTGGTAAGTTTTGAAGCAAGACCGGGAATATTGTTCTTCTTTGTGAAATTTAGTCTTTGGTGGATCAAATCCTTCAGTAAACTTTGTTGGACAACAAAATAATTATAAAAATGGAAAAATTGGAAGAGGCAGAGGTCGTTCTAATGGTTCAAATAGAGGAGGAAGAGATCCTAGAGGTGGATTTCATGGTCAATTTGGTAGAGGTAGAAGTGGAAGCATTGATGGATTCATTGGATATCGATTTGTTATAAAATAAATCATACAACCGAGAAATGTTATCATAGGGCTGATCTATCTTACACAACTTCATCTCAAAACCACACCAACACTCAATCTCGGGGAGGAAACGAGATCTTTTAATCCTGCCGCTAATATTGCAAGCTACAACAACAATGGTTAATACGGTGATAATATCGGTATCCCGATTCATCGGCTACTAATCATGTTACTTTTGATCTTAATAACTTGAATACGAGTTCGGAGTACCAGGATCGAGAGGGTTCGGACGAGGGAATGGTGCGAGGTTTGGACATTTCTCATTTTGGTAGTTCTATATTAATTGTTCCCGGTTCTCGCTCATAACTCCAATACCTTTCTTTTGAATAATCTCTTGCATGTTCCACATATTAAAAAGAATTTAATTAGTGTTTCTCAATTTGCCAAAAGATAATCATGTTTTCTTGAATTTCATCCTTTTCATTGTCTTGTAAAGGACCAAACAACTCACAAAGTTTTGTTCCAAGGGAAACTTGATTAAGGTCTTTACAAGTTCGCCTAGTTTCTTCATCTCGACTTTCATCTTCATCTCATCTCGTCTCAATGCAAATCCATCTATCACCCACTTCTCCCGTAGCATATTCTATTCAAATTCCAAGAAAGACACCTCTTAGTGTTTGGCATCCTAGATTAGGACACTCTTCTTTTGATGTTACCAAGAAAACTCTTGATCGAGTAATATAGACTACTTTGATGATCTTACTACTTCCATATGTAAAGCTTGTATGCAATCAAAGTGTCATAAACTTCCATTTCCTATTTCTAAACCGTTATCAATGAACCTTTTGCTTTAGTGCATTACGATCTTTGGGGCCACCGCTCTGTGAAATGTCAATGGATTCATGTATTACATTAGTTTTATTGATGCGGAACATGATATACATGGGTCTATCTACCTGAAATTAAAGCGATGCTACGAAGCCTTTGTTCATTTCAAAAACCTCATTGAAACCACAATACAATGCCAAATTCGGTGTTTTCAATCGATGGAGGTACCGAATACAAGCCACTCATTCCCATATTTCATCAATGCAGGATTATCCATAGGATATCTTCCCCATACACTCCTCAACAAAATGGAACTTCAAAGAGGAAACTGTTAGATCGAAGAAGGTTTTGATGAGTTAAAAGAAGCAATTCAGATGATCGAGATGACCATTAAGAACACCCGAGGTCAAGTTCCAGTCTTGGATGATCGGACTAGGTCAAGGATCGGACAAGTCACCAAGAGGCCGAAAAGGTGCGAGTCATCTGCGAGATGAACTCAAGTCTAGTCATCTGCAGGAGACGATTATGAAGAGCTCGACGAGGTCAAGATAAGCTGTGTAGAATAAGAAAGACAAGTCTTCACCAAGTCACCATAGACGACTAGGGAAAAATCAGCCGAGGATAAAAGCGATTATCAAGACTAAGTTAGTTAAGCGATTTTAGTTTGTTATAACCAACTAACAAACTAAGCTGTCTTCTCGAACTTATAAATAGGTCTAGGTTTTCATTTTATACACACGAATAACACATTATTCACATTACTCGATTTCTACTTTCACATCAATTCTCAAGTTTTCAAAAAGAGTTTTCAAATAGTTCTAAGTGTTTGTAGAACACTTTATTGTATATCTTCAAAGCACCTATCACATGTAAAGTTAAGATAATCCTTCCTCGGAGTTTGACCATAGAGAGTGGAGGAATTGTTGACTGTGCTCGGAATGGAAAAGGGTCTCCAAGCGGGACTTGGCCCCCTCTACTAGAGCCTTCTAGTGGACCCGGGATTCTTGCGAGCGCAGTGAACGACAGATCATTAACCTCCTTCTCGGCGGCCTCACGGGCTGCCCGGGCCTTTAACAGCTCTCCTTGGAGGGAGGACACATCGGCTTCTAGCTTCTTTAGGCGAAGAGAGGCAAGGGAAGCTTTCTTTCTTTCGGCCAAAAGGGAGTCCTCCAAATCCTTCATTGAGAGGAAGGGAGGGCCTTGGAGGGGCCCCAAAGGCCGGAGAGTAGGACACTAAGTTGCAAGGTGGAATTAAGGAGGGTATGCGAATTAAAAGGTTTAGAGAAAACATAAAGAGTGTAGTAATACGAGGAATATTATTTAAGCAAAATGGTGGCGGCGATCTTTATTCTTGATCGGGAGGAAGGCTTAACAGTCTTTCATAGTCTTGAGAAGACACCAGCTCACTAAAAACCTACCGGTAGTCTGGCCCGAGGAATAGGTGTCCACGCCGATCGGGGTAGAGGATAGGCCACGGCTTCGTTCGGTGGGATACTTACGACGGAAAGTGTCCTTCGAGTGCAGAGAACTATGACCGGCAGACGCTTTGCCTTTACCGGTCTTGGATTTCTTTGGGGGAGGAGCATCAACCTTTTGGTCTTCCACGGGAGTCCGATCGGGGACGAGGAGGTGCGGTTGAGGTATCACCTTGTGGGATAGTGGCAGGAGGAGGCTGAGTTAGAGGAGTCATCGAGACCCTCCGGAACCTTCGAGAGCCACAACATATCTGAAAAACAAAGAGTAAGATTAAATCACCTGAATAAATACATGATCACAATTCACGCTATAAGAAATAGCAGTGTTTACCATCTCCTGGTTCAAGAGGAACCCTTGAAGAACTAAACTTAAAATGGGAAAGGACACGGGGATTGAAACAAAGCCCGGGTAGGTGAAAGTACCCATGGGTGTGCACATGAGCATTGAGCATTCGAATTACACGACGGTTAGTGGAGGAAGAAATGTGATTAGGAGGGAGGCTGGAGGAGAAGGGTTCTTGTACACCCATCTTTGATTCTTGAAAGGCCAAGGCTTGTCGGGAGTTATGAAAACATAGTGGTTGCCCCATTCTTTGTTGATATTGAGGACTTTGCAAAGAAACGAGCACTTCCCTTTCACCCTACTACTCGGGTAGTAGAATGGGCCAACGGTTTTGCAATTATATTGCGAGAAGAAAATTTCGGCGGAGGGTTTTCCTCCATTTCCTTTAAGAAGGATGTAGAAAGACATCATCATTGGAATCGCATTGGGAGCGAATTGATTGATGGGAATGCCATAGAGATCAGATATCCGGCATAAAAATTTGGAAGGAGGAAGGCGAAACCTAGCAAACCGGGCTGCCAAAAGCTAAGGTGGGGAAGTCGCTAAGTTAGGATGCTCCCCGATCGGGAGAGACATTTATATCCCGACGAGATATAGTTGCCGGAGATAAGATCATGTAGGGCTTTTTTCGAGATTTTGGAAGGCCCGGCGAAAGATTCCCAAAATCGGGCCCGTTCTACCTCCAGAGAGGAGGAGGAAACAAGAGGTGAACCCTAAGTGGGTTGGGGCTCGAGAGAATGATGAGAACACTAGGATGAGTTTCGAGCATCGAAAGCGGTTTTGAAAGAAGCTGGACTGAGACATTACTAGAAGTACCCCTACGAATGAATGGGAAAGGGAGAATGGAGAGTTTACCTAGATGATGGGAGGAGCTTGAGACAAAAACGGAGGAATGCGTTCACGAAGGGCTTGTAGAGAAGAAGTCCAGCAGAGCGAGAATTTAGAGACAAGAAAAAGAAGAAGAAGCGGAAGTGCGATTTGAAATAAAGAGGAGTTAAGTGAGGCGTGTATCGGTGACTAAACCGAAGGCGGATACATGATCGACACTGTTCGGGCGTAGAAGTCGAGGAGTCGCTAAACGCCAACAGACTAGCGAGAGGATGTATCCAAGAAGCCGAATCTACAGGGAGGAGGTCCTAAAGCTAAAGTTGCAGGAGGATATCCCAAAGCTAAGTCTGCAGGGAGGATATCCCAAAGTTAAATCTGCGAGGGAGGAGCTGCGTAAATCTTTCTTACTCCGGGGAGCTTGAGATCGCTCACCGGAGCGGGGAAGTGGTTGATGCGGATAAAAATGTCGGGCCCAACTACACGTAGGGCCCAAATACACCCAGCCCAATAGGATTCGATGATGTAACCGAATACCCTAGATAGAGGAAGGAAAACCCGAGATGGGCCCGAGCCCAGATCGGCCGCGATAAGGCTACGGAGCCCTAAACCTACCTACGGGTGGGCCGTGAGGCCTGGGCACTGTATGGAGAGGGGCCACGAGGCCCAAACCCAACTAAAGTTAGGCCACGAAGCCTAAGCCCGGCTACAGGCCGCGAGGCCCAAACCCAACTACTGGTGGGCCGCGAGGCCCCAAACCTAGCTACTGAGTGGGCCGAGAGGCCCAGGCGAGATCCGGAGAACACGCGGGTATTTGGTGAGCCCATAGCGGTTATTTACCCGATAAGACCGAGAAGTATGAGAAGCAACGAGTAGTTGAGATAATTGAGGCCCAAATCAAGGAATATCTCCTATAGTCCTTCATTGGTCGGGATCAACCTTCATCCAGGGGGGAATTCGTAGGCACAATCAGTATTTCTTGAGAGAAAAGATATCCACGCACGACATCATGAGGAAGCGTGCGGGATAATGCCCCCAAACCGTGATGGCGGTTATTACTCTTAATTTACGTATAAATGACACACCCGTAAGGGAGGTAACGGTATCAAATCACTATCATTCTTACTTAGCTACTCTATACGTACTTTCTTGAGTGTTTTCCGGTGATCCGACTTGAGCATCGGAGTGCCTACGCCGGAGAATCCTCCGCGTGTTTTGCAGTACGTTTGTTCGAGGGAAGCTAAGGATCTTAGTGCGTAAAGGCTTTACCCACGTAAACCCGGTGAGGAAACGGGCCTGTGTCGGTTTTTACGCATCAATAGTTATTTAAGTAATTCTAATAAATTGATACATGCGTCCATAATATAATAGTTAATTGTATATAATGAATTATATTATACATGAATATATTTAATTAGTTACAAAGAATTGACCGATGCATGAATATAATCAATGAAACATATATAAATTTATTTATTTTCAATACAAATGTACTAAATTTGATGAATTTAAAAGTCTCTCTTTTAATTAATAAAATATTAATTTATCGATATATTAATATCTCTCTAAATTAATAATATATCATGA
The DNA here is from genome assembly GCA_030762865.1 of Paraleonurus japonicus. Classification (NCBI taxonomy): domain Eukaryota; kingdom Viridiplantae; phylum Streptophyta; class Magnoliopsida; order Lamiales; family Lamiaceae; genus Paraleonurus; species Paraleonurus japonicus. The sequence continues at coordinate 9,879,180 of CM061058.1, forward strand.
TCCCAAGGTTATTAATTTATAGCGGTTTCTTGTAGTTTAAAATTATCTTGAGTATGGGAGGAGGGTCTTCAGGATTTCAAGACTCGAGGGCAAGGTAAAGATACAATATATATATATATATATATATATATATATATATACATATCTTCAATAATTGACTTATTTCTTAATAATTTGGATCTACGTCCGGCAACTCCGGCACCACGACCAGCATAATATGTATATGTTACAACAAAAACTACATTGATTCAAAATAAATTATCGATATTAATTACACACTTTCGTTCATTCGAAAAGAAAAAAACTACATTGATTCAAAATAAATCTCTTACAACAAAAACTACATTGATTCAATTCGGTGTTCATATCAATTCTCACTCTTTTGTGCATAACTAAGCGAGACTTGGATTCCACACAACGCCTAAGAACAACAGAGTACGTATTAGACAAGTGTCAAGCGGAGTCATAATATAGTGCATGCAATGAGAAGCATAAGTACACAAGACAAACATCATCTTGAACTCCCTAACATGACTCCAAGAGCATATTTGCATATGGGAATACTATCATCCTATAGTTACTAGGCAGATTTAACTCTTCTTTAGTACACCATTATAAACCAATTATACTTAAGAAAATGATTGTCATGCGTGGTACTATACACCACATGGAAATAAAAAATTGAATACTTCAAGCACTCAAGCATTCTTTCAAGTTACGAGCAAAGAAGTCAACAAAGCAAATTTGCATGAAAAATGAAAAGTAAGAGAGGCGAGAGGCTGCAAGAAACATTGTAGCAAGAATAGACAGAGCAATATATCGACTAACTACACGGATTCCCAACACGGTATTATGGATGATGACCACTGTTGGAAATTGATTTGGAATTTGGGTGTTGGCCCAAGTTTGACCAAATTTATTGTGATAATCCATTTGTGAAAAATGGAAATAAATTACAAATTCATAAACTACGTTCAAAGTAGATGAATTTAATGTATTTATTTGCTCAAAACCAATTTCGGGTGAATGAGATATTAATACATGAAGTTAGCAATTTATCACTTGATTTAATTGAAAAATTGAAGAGTTGAAATGTGGGGGAGAAAGGAAATGGGTTTCCTTGTCCCACATAGGAAAATTAGTAAAGATTTTCCACCCATATAAGTAAACTTGTGAGTCATAAATTAAATTTGACCAAAGTCTATATGGTGGTGGTGCTAAGGTTAGCTCCATTGACCGCACCCGTCACGGGCACGGGCACGTCGCACTTAGTCGCATTGGGCGCTTTAGAGGCGCACTTTGCACGTCACGCATCGTCGCAAGGAGCCTTCTTATTTCGGCCAAAATTGGCTCGATCATGGCTCATGCTCTTGGACCGATGGCTCGGAGAGGCTAGCAGATTTCGAACCTATGGTGCAGCCGACACCGGGTTGGGTCGCGAGGCGGTCGAGTGCACCCAAGTCGAACCGGTGTGATGGCTCGCACGCGCGGTTAGGCGAACGGGTGCGAGCCCAAGCCGAACCGGTGAAATGGTTCGGATCCTAGGCGATTCACGCGCACGGGTCGGGCGAGCGGGTGCAGCGGTTTGGGTTCGAACCAAGGGACACAATTAGGACCGTGCGATGCAATTGAACGAACCAGATTTGATTCGGATCAAACTATGGGCCAACCGAATGGGTGCAATTAAAGAGCCACCACAACTCTTCGAAAACTATAAATATACCCCCATAGTAGTCTTCAAAGTCACTTCATTTTTCCATAGTACTCTCAAAGCATACTAGCAATCTAAAGCTTCCATTAGAGTCGAGTCGAAAGTTCCGGATACCCGAGTTCGTTCGCCGATAGCTTCCGGATCGTAGTGCAGCGACCGTGAAGTTCGAAGTCGTTGTATCTTGGGGACGTTTGCCTAAATATCGTCTTACGAGAAGAGAGTCAAACTCTTGCCTCGACTTTCTAGTTTGTGTCATTCATCATCTTCGTATACACATACACACCACATATTCAACAATCGTAAGATGATATTTTTGTGTATTCGAAGATGTCTTCTTCTACTACTCCTACCATTCTTGCCGCCCACTCACGAAAAACCGGCAAAATTTATCTGATCTTGATTTCAAGAGATGGCAGCGAGAAAATGTTATTCTACGACAACCCTCAATCTTACCACGATTCTTGAGGGAAACCCTCCTACGGTTGAGGAGGGAAGCAACGACCAACAAAGGTTGAATGCTATCGACGGATGGAATCACGGTGACTTCTGTGTCGCAACTACATCTTGAATGGGCTAGACGACTCGATGTATAGTGTCTATGCTACTATGAATACCGCTAAAGAATTATGGCGGTCCTTGGACAAGAAGTACAAAACGGAGGATGCCGGAATGAAGAAATTCATTGTCGGACGATTCCTCGACTTCAAAATGACCGACTCATTGACGGTCATGGAATAAGTCCGAGAGTTGCAGTTGATTCTTCATGAGATTCATGCCGAAGGTATGCAAGTATCCGAATCCTTCCAAGTAGCCGCCTGATAGAGAAGCTACCGCCTATATGGAAGGAGTTCAAAATTACCTTAAGCACAAACGCAAGGAGATGGGGCTTGAGGACTTGATCGTGAGACTAAGGATCGAGGAAGACAACCGAAAATCCGAAGTCAAGGGCGACAAGAAAAATAGGGAGGCACGAGTAAATTTGGCTGAGTCTGGGAAAGGCAAGAAGAGGAAATGTACGGGCAAACAACGAAACCTCCGAAGAAAAAGTTCAAAGGCAATCAAGCTATAACCGTGAAAAGCCCTGACACAAAGCGAGTGAATGCGAGACGGCCAAAGAAGGCCGATCAAAATCAGGCCAACCTTGCCGAGCACAAGACCCTAAACGAAGAAATGTCCGAAATGGACCTATCTACCGTCGTGTTCGAGGCAAACTTAGTGGATAATCCGAGGGAGTGGTGGGTCGAAACCTTTGGAGCTACCCGTCGCATTTGTTCGGACAAGGAATTATTCTCCACTTACCAATCGATCAATGGGAGACAACTCTTCATGGGCAACTCTGCAACATCAAAAGTGGTCAAACCGGGAAAAGTAGTGCGAAGATGACCTCGGGCAAAGAACTAATTCTCAAGGATGTATTGCATGTCCCAGGACATTCGGAAGAACTTAGTCTCCGGCTCATTTGTTAAGCAAAGCTGGATTTAGGCTTGTGTTTGAAGCTGATAAAGTTGTAATGACCAAATGTGGTCAATTTATTGGAAAAGGGTACCTCGAGAAGGGCCTTTTCAAATTGAATGTACTCACCGTAAAACATGATTTCAATAGTAATGAAAATAATGTTAATTACTTGCTTGAGTGTTCTAATTTATGACATGGTAGATTAGGACATGTAAATCTAAAATAAACTAAAACAATTAGTAAGTTTAGATTTACTCCTTGCAATGGAATTTGAATCTCAAAAGTATGAGATATGTGTTGAGGTGAAATTGGTCAAAGCTCCATTCCATTCAAGAGAGCGAAGTACTACACCTCTAGAACTTATTCATCTTTTGATGTGTGTGATTTGAAGTTTGTGCAAACTAGAGGTGGAAAGAACTACTTCATAATATTTATCGATGATTGCACAAGATACCTATGTATATCTTTTGAAGAGCAAAGATGAAGCAATTGTTGCTATCAAAAAATATAAGAATGAGGTTGAAAATCAACTTAGCAAGCGAATCAAGATGATTCGAAGTGATAGAGGTGGAGAATATGTTGCACCATTTGAAGAATTTTGCTTACAAAATGACATTATTCATCAAACCACTGCTCCATACTCACCTCAATCAAATGGCGTTGCGAACACAAAAATAGAACTGCTGAAAGAGATGATGAATGCTATGTTGATCAGCTCGAGCCTACCCCGAGAACATGTGGGGAAGCCGTCTTGTCTGCTAACCACATTCTTAATAAATTACCACACAAGAAGAAGAACAAGACTCCTTACGAGTCATGGAAAGGAAGAAAGCCTTCCTACAATTACCTCAAAGTGTGGGTGTCTAGCTAAGGAAATTGAAAATAGGACCCAAAACGGTAGATTGCATCTTCATAGGGTATGCACATAACGGTAGTGCATATCGATTTTTGGTGCACAAATTGGATGTTCTGAAATGAGCGTCGGTATGACTATTGAGTCAAGAAATATTGTGTTCTTCGAGAACATATTTCCTAAAAAGGAAAAGGAAGAAGTAAGTTCATGGAAGAGAACCTATGAGACTGAAAATGGTTTGCTGAGGTCAATAAGGGACCTAAGGATAATGAGGAACACAGGTGCGACAAGCGGGCTAGAAAAGAAAAGTCGTTTGGGCTGGATTTTCTATCATACGTAATGGAAAATGAACCTCGGACAATTCAAGAGGCATTGTCTAGTCCAGATGCTCCTCTGGAAAGAAGCTATAAACAAATAAATTGAATCCATCATGCAAAACCACACAGGGAGCTGGTCGATCTCCCACCAAAGTTGTAAAACTTTGGGATATAAATGGATCCTAAAAAGGAAATATAAGGCTAATGGATCAATTGACAAATATAAGGCTCGTTTAGTAGCTAAAGGGTTGAGACAAAGGGAGGGATACGATTTCTTCGATACGTATTCTCCTGTTACAAGAATAACATCCATTAGAGTACTCATCGCCATTGCGGCATTGCATAACCTTGAGATACACCAAATGGATGTAAAAATAGCATTCCTAAATGGGGAATTAGATGAGGAGATATACATGGAACAACCCGAAGGGTTTGTTGTGCCTGGCCAAGAAAGAAGGTGTGCAAACTTGTTAGATCATTGTATGGACTCAAACAAGCACCTCTTAAATGGCATGAAAAATTTGACGGTGATGCTTTGTCAAATGGTTTCAAAAATAATGAGTGTGACAAGTGTGTTTACATTAAAGGCACAATAGAAAAGTATGTGATAATGTGTCTATACGTAGATGACATGCTGATTATGGGGAATAATCATGACTTGATCATAAATACTAAAAACATGTTAAAGAGAAACTTTGACATGAAGGATAAGTGGTCTCGCTGACGTCATACTAGGGATTAAGATCTCTAAAACCCCCGACGGAATTGTCTTAACACAATCTCATTATGTTGAAAATGTGCTTAAGAAATTCGATGCTATGGACGTCCCCAGCCTAATACACTGTAGATTTAAGTCTACACTTAGCCAAAAACGAGAGATGACTCCGGTATCTCAACCGAAGTATGCAAGGATTATCGAAGTTTAATGTACTTAACAAATTGTACACGTCTGGATATAACATATTCGGTTAGTAAATTGAGTAGATTCACGAGTAATCCTAGCGAGGATCAGCTGGAAAGCTCTAACGAGAGTACTTAGGTATTTGAAACATACCTCAAGTTATGGAATTTTATATACGAAATATCCAAATTGTGTTGGAAGGATACACAGATGCTAATTGGATATACGATACAAAGGACTCCAAGTCCACTAGTGGTTATGTGTTCACCATAGATGGAGGAGCGATATCATGGAAATCCTCTAAACAGACATGCATAGCTCGATCCACGATTGAATCGGAGTTTATTGCCTTAGACAATTTGGTGAAGAAGTAGAATAGCTTAAAAAATTTTTAGAGGATATTCTGGTTGGACTAAACCAGTGCCTCCCGTGATGATACATTGTGATAGTATGTCGGCCATTGGGAGGGCACAAAGTCACATGTATAACGGTAAGTCTCGACACATAAGAAGGAGACACAATACTGTTAGACATTTGATCTCAAGTGGAGTAATCTCCATTGACTACATGAAGTCAAAAGAAAATATTGCGGATCCGCCTGACAAAAGGCATTAATAGAGATCAAATGTACGGTGCGGTAAGGGGAATGGGGCTAAAACCCACACATTAAAGGGTGTTCATAGCGGAAACTTCGTCCATGATGACTGGAGGATCCCAAGAACTTGGTTCAACGAGACAACTAAGTTATGAAGCACTCATAAACACACTTGAAAATACTATCGGCCCATTCTCGAATCCCTCAAGTGCAACCCTGCACCATTAGGTGCGAGAAAAACCCTGCGACGTATGGTGAGGATAAGCTTAACAGCTTTTAATGATTCCTATATCATTCAATGGTGAGGTATTGTAGGATATCTTTGATAGGAGATCGCCTATATAAGCGTTGAAGTGGGGCCACTTCAAATTGGAATAATCGCACACGCTTATGAATCCAAAATATGGTCAACGGCCAAAATGGACAACAATGTGAGAACCAAAAGGGTATTAGAGTCATTATTGTGTGAATGTCATTGTCTTGGTTTACACAAAAAGCTAACCAATTCAAGACATCGCGTTCACCGAGCGGCAAGTAAATCGATGGCATCTCGCTAGGGAAGGTTCAAAGCCTGAAGCTACCTATCCCGATGCGATAATTTTTCGTCGGAACTTTCTTAGGTGGTCACATGCATTAATATCATTCATGTGGGGGATTGTTGGAAATTGGTTTGGAATTTGGGTGTTGACCCAAGTTTGACCAAATTTATTGTGACAATCCCTTTGTGAAAAATGGAAATAAATTGCAAATTCATAAACTACGTTCGAATTAGATGAATTTAATGTATTTATTTGCTCAAAACCAATTTCGGGTGAATGAGATATTAATACATGAAGTTAGCAATTTATCACTTGATTTAATTGGAAAATTGAAGAGTTGAAATGTGGGGGAGAAAGGAAATGAGTTTCCTTGTCCCACATAGAAAAATTAGTAAAGATTTTCCACCCATATAAGTAGACTTGTGAATCATAAATTAAATTTGACCAAAGTTTATATGGTGGTGGTGCTAAGGTTAGCCCTTCGGGCTAATCCAAAGGTCCATTGACCGCACCCACACCCGCACGGGCACGCGCATGTCTTACTTAGTCGCATTGGACACTTTAGAGGCGCACTTTGCACTTCGCATCGTCGCGAGGATCCGAGGAGCCTTCTTATTTTGGCCAAAATTGGCTTGATCATGACTCATGCTCTTGGACCGATGGCTCGGAGAGGCTAGTAGGGTTCGAACCTATGGTGCACCGACACCGGAGTCGGGTTGCGAGGCGGTCGAGTGCGCCAAGCCAAACCGGTGTGACGGTTCGTGCGCGCTGAGTCGCAAACCGGTGCGAGCCCAAGCCGAACCGGTGTGACGGTTCGGATCCTAGTCGATTTTGCGCGCGCGGGTCGAGGCGAGCGGGTGCGGCAGGTTCGGGTTCGAACCAAGGGATGCAATCGGGACCTTACGATGCAATTGGACGAACCAGATTTGATTCGAATCAAACCATGGGCCAACCGAATGGGTGCAATTAAAGTGCCACCAAAACTCTTCAAAAACTATAAATACACCCCCATAGTAGTCTTCAAACTCACTTCATTTTTTCCATAGCACTCTCAAAGCATACTAGCAATCTAAAGCTTCCATTAGAGTCGAGTCAAGAAAGTTACGGATACCCGAGTCCATTCGCCGATAGCTTCCGGATCATAGTGCAGCGATTGTGAAGTTCAAAGTCGTTGTATCTTGGGGACAATTGCCTAAATACTGTATTGCACCTAGTACGGGGCAATATCGTCTTATGGAAAGTGAGTCAAACTCTTGCCTCGACTTTCTAGTTCGTGTCATTCATCATCTTCATATACACATACACACCACATATTCAACAACCACATATACAATATTGTAATAAATTACATGTTTTACTAACACAATAAATTAGATAGGAGAAGCTAAGCTAAAATAAAGATTAGTGGTTTCAAAAGTCATAACACACTGATTCTTTTAATTTTTTTTTAAATGAAAAACTTTATTAATTGCAACTAAAACAAGAATCATAGAGAAGGCCTTCCACAAACGGGAGGAGGCTTGACCCAAGTAAAAGGCGTCGGGAAAGACCTCGAAGCCCTATCAATAGTGTGCGCCATAGAATTGGCATCTCGAGACACATAACGAACAATACAAAGAGAGAATTGATTGCGAAGCCTAATGCATGCACGAATATAATCCCCAAAAGCGGTAAGATCACTAATGTTATCATTGATAGCTTCGCAACTATTTTTGCATCTGTTTCCAATTCAATTGAGTGAAAGCCAAGTTCCTTAATCCAAGTAAGAGCTTCATGAATACCAATAACCTTAGCCTCACAAGACGAATGTCCCCAAAGATATCAAATAACTCTTACCACAATGAAGCAACCTTTCTCATCCCGAGCGATCATACCGGCTCCACTCGATGCAAATCCAAAAATTGAGCTGCTTCCACATTAATCTTAAATGACCCTTGTTGTGGCCGATGCCATTTCCCACAACCACCGGAAGCCGCAGCAGATCGAGGAAGGCACTTGGCCGACAACCACTCGGCTAGAAAGCTATTAGCGTCCATCACAGCCCGAGTAGGAGAGGAGGCTTTATTCTCCCAAAGAAACCAAATTTCGTTCTCACCAAATACGTCATCCTACCATCACAAACTTTCCAACCTCTTTAGCATCCAAAACCCGCAACATAGAGATAAATAACTCAGCTAATGAATCAACTTCCGGTGCTAGCTGCTCTAATTTATCCCAATAGCCGCAAATATCCCAGCAAGTTAAAGTAAATCGACATGGCATGAAAATGTGCCAAGTACATTCTATATTATGGGAGCAACAAGCGACATCGCAATTAATAACTTTGCCTCGAAGCTTAGGGGGTGTATTCATTTAGGATTCCATGGGATTTTTATGGATTTTGAAAATATAGGGGTATTCAATATAGATTCTTAAAACTCCTCTAAAATTTTATGGTATTCATTTAGGATTTTTAAATTCAATCCAAATCTAGTGGTATTGATAATTTCATTGACTTTTTAGGATTTTATTTATTCATAGATTTTGTAGGATTTTAAGTGTCCTCTTATAAATAAAAGGTTCCTCCCAAATCTCTTATCTCAACATAAAATTTTGACATATTGCCTCCCGAAAGTGGAAGATGAAACAACAAGAAGAAAAAATACGAACCGACGGCCACCGCCTAATTTTCTCTGGTTTTCTTTTGATAACAAAAGTACATATTTGTTTTTTGTTGTACAAATCTTGCTAAATCAATTTTCTCTGGTTTTCTCTGATTTCTATAATATTGACAAATGTAGAGTAATGATGTATTTTTTATTTGCTTTCTTTGTTCAAATTACATATGTTAATAAGTACAAATATTATATAAAAATATTACTTTATTTTGTATATATCAATATAGTAATATTAATATCGGAAACTCACAACAAGATACAAAAAGAGGGCATCTTATAAGCAATGACTAAGGAACAAAATTACTTGTTAGAAAAATTACTGTTAGAACTAGTGGTTGATGATGCGGTTTGGGATGGCGAGATAGTAGTGGTATTTTTAAAAAAACAAAGGTGGAAGAAAGAATACTTCCTAAATAAAATTGACATCATACCCTCATGCGTGGCAAAGGGTGGGGTGAAGTTTTTGGAGGTGGAAAAAAGTTTGAATCTAGCAAGAAATTAATTAAAAATATTTCAATTTTTATTTTAATTTTTTTTTTTTTGAAAGAATGAATATTTATTTACAATTTGTGTATTTATAATTTTTGAATTCTTTACAATACAACACTTCTCCTATTTATACTAACCCAACTCCTAAATGATTTTCCAATGATTACAAGATGTTCTCTAAGCTTTATAAAATCTATAGAAACAATCTAATAGAATCGGCTAAACTCTACATAGATTTAAAACAATCCATCAAAATTAGCAAAATCCAAAAGAATCCATGGATTTTAAAAAGTCGACAAAGTCTTTTAAAATGCTGGATTGAATACACCCCCTCTTAGTTTTTGTGGGAAGAAAGTCTTTGCAACATCTCCAATACCGGTGTTTCACCTTCGGAAGGATCTTAAGACTCCACGGAATCTTCCATTACGCCTTGAAATCAATCGGATCTTCAATTGTGAGCGAAGAAGCGAGCTTATACGCAGATTTCACAGAGTATTTCCTATCTCCACTATAATGCCAAAGTTTGCATTCATAAGACGTCACGAGGACTCGGAATGATACGAAGCACATGCCGAACATCCGGGTCCGTAAAATGCTCACGCAATAAAGCTAGATCCCAAACTCGAGTTCCCGGAATGAACAAATCATCCACCATAGCCTCCTCGAAACCCGAGATTCTAGGAGTTGATATAAAGAAAGAAAGATCATCATTTAACCACAGATCGTCCCATGCACGAACCTCCCTACCAGGCCCAACTTGCCGTCTGATACCTCTGTTAACAATATCTTGAGACGAAATAACACCTCTCCAAGCATATCTTGGATTTTGCCCCACATTGGCATTTATAAAATCCCCTCTTGGGTAATATTTAGCTTTGAAGATTCTACAAATTAGGGTGTCCGGTTAGAAAAGCACTTCCAACCGATCTTTCCGAGCATTGCGAGATTAAAAAGATGCAAATTACAAAACCCCAAACCTCCATGATCCTTTCGAGTACACAGTTTCTCCCAATTAGACCACTTCACTCCCTTTCTCGGTTCCACGCTATTACCCCACCAATAAGAGTTCATCATTTTCTCGAAACTCGTTCACAAGAGTAGTTGGCAATAAGAATGAAGCCATGCGAAAGCCGGAATTGACTGAGCTGCAAATTTAATTAACACCTCATTTCTAGCCTTAGATACCTTTTTACTTCTCTCAGATTGTAGCTTGCTCTAGAGCTGTCTCGATATATCGAAAGATAGCTTTCTTATTACGTCCAAGCGGAGAAGGCAACCCTAGGTATCTTCCTATGTTAAGAGGATTACTAACTCCCAAAATATCCGAAGAATTCTCCTATCATCGACCAAACGTTCGCACTAAAGATAATTCCCGACTAGTCAAAATTAATAGATTGTCCTAATGCTTGTTCATACCCAATTAAAATGCTTTTAAGCAATGCACATTCCCGTCTATCCGCCCTATAAAAAAGTACTCAATCGTCGACAAACAAAAGATGGGAAATCGAAGGAGCAGAGTGACAAACCCTACTTCCACGCAATAAACCTTCTCGATTTGCCTGCGAAGAAGCATAGAAAGTCCTTCGGCACATATGATAAAAAGATAAGGGGATAAAGGGTCACCTTGACGTAAACCCCTACTTGGTATCACCGATCCCACACTATCTTCATTCACTAAAAATTGTAGCTAACCGAAGTAACGCAAAGCATCATCCACTTAACCCATTTCGAACAAAAGCCAAATTTCACAAGCATAAATTCAAGAAAACCCCAATTAACCCGATCATAAGCCTTGCTTATGTCAATCTTTAACGAAACACCCCCAACTCTACCATATTTTTTGGTTTTCATTGCATGGATAGTCTCGAACGCTATCAAATCTATTCGAAACGAAAGCCGATTAAGCGGAGTCAACAAGCCAAGGCAATACACTCTTTAATCTATTACATAAAACCTTAGCAATTTTGTAGATAACATTGCAAAGAGAAATAGAACTTAGATCTTTCATAGACGAAGACGGCTTGCACTTGGGAATAAGAACCACATTCGTTTTCCAAAATCTAATGGGAATCTCTCCTCATGCATCCATGACATGAATGCATGCGCAACATCAGCTCCCACAATATCCCAAAATTTTTGGTAGAAACTAGATTAAAGCCATCCGGCCTAGTGCTTTATCCCTATGCATCTTGTTCACTGCCAACTTAAATTCATCCTCGGTAAATGCTCAAGTAAGATGCTCATTGTCCTCATCCGTTTTTAATGATGAGAATAAGGTATGAAATTGTAAGCCTTATCATTATTATCAACACCAGTAAACAAATGAGAAAAATACTCGTAACAACCTAGTTAATTCCTAGGAAATTACTCACCCAATCACCTTGCGAATTCTTTAATTTATCTATTCTAGTTGCTTCCTACACGCGAAGCAGTTTGGTGGAAAAAAGGGTATTTAGATCTCCATCTCGTAACCAAATTATCTTTGCTCTCTGTTTCCAATGGGTCTCCTCGGAAATTAAGAGCGAAGCAAGCTCCGCACGAGCAATCCAAAGCGCTTGGTGACTCAACATTGGACTTATCCTGAAGTATTGAAATACGTCTCTCGTGTTGAAGAAGTTAATTTGCAATAATAATTGCTGGTGCATGAATGACTTCTCAGCTTCATTGGTCAAATGAATCTATTCATAGGAAAGTGTAAGGATGTTTAATTATGCTTGACTATATTAGTTATTCAAGATTTATGATTAAGTCTATAAATGCTTGTATTGAAGAAGAAAATAGATTCTCACGAAAAGTAAGAAACACTAAGAGTGTAATCACCAAAAGCTTTACTACATGAGCTTTTGAATTCATAGTGATATAATATCATATCTATATTCAACTTCAATATCTTTTTCACTTTATTTATCTAGCTAATACCCAACACCTCGCACTCCTTGTTTTTGTGGAAGGCAGTAGCAATATGTTTACCTCACTCCCCCAACATATTAGTTGTGGCCTGAAGCCTCTTAAGCAACGCAAAGTCACCAAACCCATCCCAGCATTTATTAACAACGAGATCAAACGTCTGGTTCCCCCAACCACTTATTTTCGAACCTAAAAGGCCTAAACCTTTTAACTACAATAGCGGGGTGAGTATCCACCAAAATAGGGTTATGATCGGACACCGAGCTACAAAATTTAGAAGCTTAGCCTCCGGAAACAACTCGCTCCAACTCGGATAAAGCATGGCTCTATCAAGTTAGCCGTTCCTCCACGACATTAGGGGTACCTTTACACCTTCTCCATGTAAAGCGGTAACCTACAAAAGGAAGGTCATTAAGGCTACAATCTGCGACCACACTTTGAAAACCCTAAAAGTCAATTCGAGTGATCCACTCTTCCTCTATTATCTTAAGGTTCAATAAATCATTAAAATGGTCAACACAAAGCCAAGGGATATTATTTGCACGTGCAATTGATCTAAGTAAATTCAAAGAAAGAACACGTTCATTCCTATTAGGGAAACCATAGAAACCAGTAACACGCCAAGAACGACTCGAACATTAATACTCAAACTAATATGGTTGTTAGAGTAACTAACAACATTACACGTAGTAGAAACTCTCCGGAAAAAACACACACCACCACTGCGACCCACACAATTAACGTTGAAACAAGATTGAAAATTCAACTTCACTATAATCTCCTCTATTCTAGAAGCAATAGATAAAATTTCGTAAAGAAAGATAATATCGGGCATACGAGCTTTAACGAGCTCACACAGAGCCGAATCAGTAGCGGGGTTGTCCAGCCCTCTATAGTTCCAACTTAGAAGAATCATTATGATAGGTGGGTGATAGGCTTAAAAGCCAACACTCACCCTTCAAGTGTAAAGGGATCGTGTAGCTAGTAAGTTACCCGGTTAAATTATCGATCCACGTAAATCAAGTGTGAGATAGCCCTAAATTTACTAATTTATTCGCAATTGTAGCACAAATCATATAATAGGAGCAATTGGTTTTATGCAAATAATTAACTAATCAAATAACTAAATCCTACTAACAATGAAATTCAATCAATAATAAAGGACGTGCGCGGGTGCTTATCAACAAATGGGTATCAATCATGCAATGAATTCAAATGAGTATTTATCATGTCAATCAATTAATAAGAGCAAACTTTTAATCAAACAATTATTCCGTACTTGGTAAGCCTAGGAATTATTGCTACGGTTTAAGCTCAAAAGTTTGAGAGGACTAAGTCACCCTTTCCTCCCGGCTAGAGCACGAGTCAATAGGTTCTCCTAGCGTGTCTCCACTTTGATACTAAGGCACCTTACCTATAGTCTCTTCACTAATCACCCGACTACTAATTTAAGCAATTAATGTGGAATTGATGTATTTCTAATGGAATTAACCAAGTCTCCTGCGTTAACCCAATATTAACTCTAATTACCCAATTAATTCCTCACCCAAATGAGTTATCTAAATACCCAAGTCTCCTTGCGATAATTAAACAACTATGCATGGAATTAGAAATTAATTAAATAAATCAATCAAACCTCATCAATCCAATCAATTAATCAACAATCAAAATCACCCATAAGAATTCCTCACAAGATCAATCACCCATATGCATCGAACACCCTAGCACTAGAAATTTAGTTGATCATAATTGAAGAAAAGAAGTTCATGAAATTAATTGAATATCCGAATGTCATAACAAGAAATTGAATCAAGAAAACTGAAATTAAAGGAAGAATGTCACCTAGATGGCGTTCAATCATAAAGAAATCATCCGTTGATCGTCTAAATTGAAGAATAAAATAAAACCCTAACTATGTGTGTGTGAAAAGTGTGTAATACCGTGTGTAGGAATTAAAACCCTAATTTTCCTCTCTAATTTCTCTACTCCTTTCTTGCGCTCAATGTGTTCTCCCTTTTCAACATCTGAAATTGGGGTATTTATAGGATGGGGCTAGGTTAAAATAATGAAAATTACAAATAAGCCCCTAAAAAATTGGATGAATTGGTCAAAATCGCGCGAGACTCAGTCCAACTCGGCTAGAGTTAAACCAACTCGGCTCGAGTTGGTCAACTCGGCTAGAGTTCTCTCAACTCGGGTCGAGTTGAAGCTCTTCTTGAGCAACAGTGTAATCTAGAAGATTTTCATGTCATCAACTCGGCTAGAGTTGATCTCCTCGGCCTCGAGTCTTCATCTCCTCTGGTCGAGTTGAGGTAATTCCGGCTCAAATGTTTGTAACTTATTCTCCCGAGCTCCAATTGACCTCATTCTTTTTGTGTTACGACCGTCTCTCGACCCTCTTTCTACCCATACAATTTTTCCTTTAATTTGAATATCACAAATGTCCTCAATTTGCACTCAAAGTTGACCTCAAACCTGCAATTTAAAATTAAAATCACAAATCAAACAATTAAGTGCAATTGGGGCAAATAATAGTGAATTAACATGAAAATCATATCAATTTGAGGCAAATAAGCACCACGATTATCATGAAATAATTCATCCTAATGAGTGGGCCCGCGGCGGTCCTACCTTTAAAAAATGATCGGTTTCTTCAGATTCGATTTCCCTTGAACTCTCCCAAAGATGCCATGCATTATTGATATTAGTGGTTACTACCATTATGTTTGATTTTCTTGAACGGTTTTAATGGTAAATTCACATCCAATTCCACTAGAATACGTATGTAATCCCCATTATGTTTGATTTTCTTGAACGGTTTTAATGGTAAATTCACATCCAATTCCACTAGAATACGTATGTAATCCCGCCACACCGCAGCCTCTGTTGGATTCGTCATACTCCAAGAAACGTCCCGAGAAAATTACCCAGAGATTTACCGATATTTTTTGAGAAAAACCCACAGTAAACCGTGGATATGAACCCAAAATAGAATATGATCTAATGGTACTTGTTGCGGAATATCTCTGCTCGGAGCCGATGCAAGACCGGAGGGTGGGCACCAAAAGACTAGGGAGCCACATCAAGGACCCTTTTAACATCAATATGATGAAAGAATTGAAAAAGAAACCTATTGCCCCCTATTTTCTTCACATAAACTCCTTTGCTAGGTTTCTAGATTAAAGCTATTCGGGATCTAAGAAGATTAAAAACAATCGGTTGGTCGCTAACGACTCTTCCCACGATGCAATACTCCACATATCCTCCTTCCGATGAATTCGGTTGAGGTTCCAAAATCAATTCATCCTCCTCCTCATTAAGAAGGAACAGATTCTCAAAGTCGGCATCCATGGTAACGAAACTAAAAGAACTAAGGCTCCAACGAGGAAGAAACTAGGGCTCCAACGAGGGAGGAGACTGCTCATTAATTTGATAAAAAAATATATTAAAAATACAAAAATACTCACCAATTATTATTTTTATAAAACGCTGATTCTAAATACACCCCTATCCATTTTTTTAAAACCTAACATGCTAAATACACTGCCCCTACATTACCAATTTTATTAGAAGATATTTTGTTAAAAAATATTTGAGGTTTGTAAAGAGAGAGGGGTATAAGTATCCCCATCCAAATGAAAATAAAGGTGAACATGTATCAATATCTAGAAATGCTCGAAGAACACTTTTTTTTAACAAAAAAGGCAATTTTCATTGCATGAGTACAAGGGGTACTCAACCCAAGAAAAATACAAAGTTTTACAATCTTACAACACACAAAGACAGCTCCACGGGTTCCCTAACGAATTTCCTATGTTCAACTCCCGTACTCCATCAATTCTATTTGCAATCCAATTCCACACGCTCACCTTTACATAGATAATCACCCTATCTAAGTTTAGAGTGGCATTGTTAAAAATCACATCATTTCTGCATACACCAAACTACTCCAATCCAAATCGAAGTCGCAATCCGTCTTTTCTTTTTGTCCCCAAACATTCCGAAAAATGAAGAAAATGGATCTCCGGATTGACATGCATCACCATAACTACTCCAAGCCAATTTAAAATCGTATTCCAAATAGAAGATACAAACTTACATTGGAAGAAAAGGTGTTTGGATGATTCCATCTCCTCGTTGCATAATCTGCATAAAGAATCCAAAAGACGTGGAGCAATAAACAAATACTAACAAGAAAAGTAAGAAAGTAACATCGTAGGCAAAAGAAAATAAAATTTCAAATATATATATATATATATATATATATATATATATATATATATTCACCTCAAAAATAGGGAGGCTCATTTTATCTTTTACCATCTCCAAAGATATAAACTTTCCTTTTTCCCTAGCACCACCCACTTCTTGACTTTAAAATTCATTTATTTCAGAATTTTTCTATAGAAAAAACTTGTAGAGTTTCTTATATTTTCATCAATCCACATTTTCTTAGTGAAGAAATAAATTCCTTGCAATATACCAAGTTTCACAAATACGCCTTGAAAGTATAATTTGCACCATAACGGATTGCCTATGCATCGATTTGGGGCATTAATATGTGATTTTTAGAATGATCATCGAGAACAATCACAGAAAGAAAAGCCACACCTCAACAAATCTACTACCACTAACAGAAAATTACAAACAAATTTTGCAAAATATAAAAATTTAAACGATCGATTCCCAAATAAACGCAATATAAGAACTAAAACACGATCGGTGAAACAAAGATAAAATTAAGGTAGAGCAACCGAATGATACACTAATCAGCCAAATGATACACAAATAACTTGTGCAAATTCAAAAATTGTGTGTAACCTCTGTGTTCTTCGATCTATGACTCTCTGAAAATAACGTGTAGCCCCAAAAGCCTGATTATATACAAAACCTTTGAGAAAACCATTTCTCAAACACACAAGATTAAACTCAAAATGTGATAATACGTGTATATATATATACACACACACACAATTGGCACATATTCAATCTCACCGCTTACAAAATTGAGGTATCGGAGCGTCGTTAATGTCGAATGCGGCGATTGCCTCCCATGATTCGGCGCTGGAATGCACTGGAGTTGAATTTAAGGAGACAAAAATAAATCGTAGCAGGAGCAAATAGAAAGAACAATTTTGAATGGGTAAAAATTGGATAGAAAGAAGAAAAAATTGTTAATTTGTTTCAATTCAAAATTTGAATTTTGAAATGAGAGAGTATTTGCAGCTTGTAGGGATGATGGATGAGACGTGTGAGTAGGAAAGTGTAAGAGGAAGTCGGTATTATTTTATTAATATAATTTAAAATGGCTGAAAAGTGGTGTGGGATATTTTTATCTTGGAGAGTAATGTTACATAAAGGGCAAAAAGGAAATTTTGTAGTGGATAGAAATTTTAAATAGTAATAGAAGTAAAAAAGAAGAGGGTGTGCTGACTTTGTAGTTCAAAGTAATTTTCTCTACAAAGTTTTATGTGGAATTTATATTTTTCAAATTTCGGCAACAGCTTGGAAAACAGTTGGAGAAGAGATGAAAATAGGTTATACACTAGTTGAACGTATGTTTTACCAAATTAAAAGGGTTGGAACGATGTTTTTACGGTTTTCCTCATAAATAAGTACTTTTGGTGGGAGAGGCGTGAAATGGTATAGAAAACAATTGGCTAACATATGCCTTCTAGGTTATTTTGGAGGGAAAAAAATATAATTCGCTTCTATATAAACTAATACTAAACCCACTTTCATAACACAATAAAAATGTCTTCATCTTCTTCTTCCTTTCTTAAAACTCAACAAACTCTAATATGCTATTGTTGAAAAGAAGCTCGTACAATTATCTCGAAGAAGGAAAGAAGCAAAGGTAGACTCTTTCATACATGTCCCGACTCCATGAGTGGTGGTTGCTCTTTTCTTGTAATGATCAAGACATTGTGTAATGTAATGATCAAGACATTTTCCAATGCATGTTCAATCCAATGCCAACAACAATACTACTCGAAAAACATAGTCAACAACAATAAAGTCTAAAACAGTAACATTGAGTCTATAACAACAATACATAGTGATATTTTATCATTGAGTTGTCAACTACATCATCATCCAACTGTTGAGTGTTCATTTCAGGTTTAATTTTTAGTTTGACGAGACATATATACCTCAAGTGACTGTCTTATACTAAATAGTAACTCCACATCCCTATCATTAGTTATCTTCATCACGATCGAATAACTATTAATGTTGACAAGATTATGGATTTGAAAGCCATCTGTAATCATGTCAAGTTCAAAAATTTTATTTACAAATCCAATAACAATTGATAAGTTGATAAACTTATCGAGGATCTGGATGCCTTGGGCACTACGGCCTACGTACAAAGAGCCATCTCATTTTCATTTAAAATGAATGACCAAGAATCTTCTTTCATTCATCTCGCAAACCAAACAAGTGTGACGAATGAGTATATAATAATATCAAAGGAATAAAACTACACAAATAGTTGATCGTTATACATTTGCCCAAAAATAGTGAGAATATTAGTCCCCATGACATATTTAAAATTTAACCACGTTGGGAAAATATTGGAAAAGGGTTGAGATAGAGTGGGCAAAGGCATTAACATACATTATGTGTGAAATGTGATATCACTAGAACTATCTATTATGTTGGAATCATAAATCATAAACAATCATATTGGAACAAGTTATATCTTTTCATGATTTAAAATCAACCATTTAAACCAAATCATAAACAACCTTATTGGAACAAGTTACATCTTCTCATGATTTAGAGTGAACTGCGCTTTTGGTCCCACAAGACATGTGATATTTTGAAAACGGTCTCAATATATACTCTCTTATGTCATCCCAAATTAATTTTTGCTTGCACATTTGGTCCCGCCGTCAACGGAGACATTAAATACATTTACATTTTTGGTCCCGAAGGTTACACTCAATGAAGAAAATAGATTAGCGCACTTTTGGTCCCATAAGACATGTGTTATTTCGAAAACAGTCCCAAATATTTTCGTATATGGTCCAATAGGAAATATTTTGATGGAAAATTAATTGTTTACACTTATTTCAGTCTATTTCTCCCACCATTATGATAATTGTTGAATCACCATTATCTTAAAAAAATACTATGTATTTTCATAATTTCAATATGTGTTATTTTTTAAAAATAATAATTATTTTTATTATATAAACTAATTTTCAGATTTTTTAAATTAATTTTATCGATTTTTGTAAAAAAAAAAAAAAAAAAACTAAAATACTATTTTTGAAAAAGCTTAGAGTAATTATAAATTTTTAAAATTAGAAATAAAATATTAAAAATATTTAGTAACTAAATAAATAAAATAATGTTTTTTTATTTGTTTTTATGTTTTTATATATTATTTAGATTTTATAAGAAAAATACTCCATCAAATTTGGTTGAGATTGCTTGAAATGTAAAAATGAATATTATAATATTGTTTTTCATACCCAAAATAGTAAAAATACAACTATATTCTCTCAAATTAAACTCTTGCAAGCATCTCTATTTACACCTCGAAATGACAACGGTCGAGCCGAGCTAGATCCGATTGTGTTTTAGGCTAATATTTTTAGGCCCAACGGCCCTAGGCGGGCCATCGAGCTAGCGGGCAAAAGCGATCAATTCTTTTTAAAAAAATAATTAATATTATAAATTAAAACACTTAAATAATTAATACTAACTTTAAATAATAATTTAAATAATCTATATTAAGTTTGTTAGGAGAAAAATGTTTTAGTTTTGATGATGTTAAGATGAGTATGTAAAATAAGATGACCAATTTGAATTATTATATAACCGGTGATGTAATGAGTGAAATCTTGTAATAGACTAAGTACTTAGGATAAGATGAAGATTAGGTAGTAAGTCGACGAAGACAAGGAAGCGGCATAACCGAACACTTCAAGATTAGAGTAATATGAAGACATGAAGATGATCGGATGAGGTGGAACATGTCTCAGACGAGAAGTGCAGACGACTTAAAGTGTTTGAAGAATCAAGCGGTTATAACCAACTTCAAGAACAATTATAAGCTGATCAAGAAGCGGTTACAAGATTCGATTAATTTGTTACAATAGACTAATGATGAGTGAACAAGGAAGTTACAACTACCAAGCATCGAGTCTCTTGTAAATAGATCTTTAGTTTAGAATATAATAACTTTTGAAACTTTGTAATTCACAAGAATTTGTATCGCAATCAGCACTCTCTAAATTCATATTCACACACAAAAAGAACGCACTAAACGTTTATAGTTTTCGGTGTTTATAGAACACTACTACTCACATCTTTAAGCCATAGAATTCCGAGAAATCGGGAACAATTGCTTGTAAGGATGAAGATTATACTTGTAAACTGTATTTAAGAAAGGAAGAAACTAAGTAAGTAGTGAAGACCCTTTCATAAGATTGTGGAAGGAGAGTGGACGTAGGATTTTTATAAATCCAAACCACTACAAATCATTATGTTCTTTGCTTTCAATATTTCTTCAATTTACTTTACTGTTTACACTCTATCTTGAATAATCAAACATTCATTCAAAGAATTATCAATCGAGATCAAGTATAAAATTATTTTCGCTGTATAAATATGATACTTAGATAATCTAAAATATGTCCGGATTATCTCGATTAATTTGAAAGCAAAAATTGAGTAGGTTTGGAAATCTATTCCATCCCCTCTTTCTAGATTTCCCGTTGTATAAACTTGATCGACCGACTAACAAGTGGTATCAAAACAAAGTGTTAAAGCTGTTTCTGATATATTTGAGGTCTTGATAGTTCTTGAATCGTGTTTTTGTGGTTATTCTTCATCTTTGATTAATTAATCCTGCTAATAATTTTCTTTTGAGTATTCTTGATCATCATGTTCATTGTTAAGAGTAACAACACCACGAGTCTTCGATTTTTCCATTGAGGATTATGACTATTGGAAATTTAGAATGGAAAATCATCTTAAGGCTATTCATGATCGCATGGAGAAAATTCTGAGGAAGGTCCAATTAAGTTCTATCATGGAGTTGTGAGTGATGAAGTGAGTCTTCTGAAGCTAGAGTTAGGCGTGAAAAGAAGGGTGCGATTTGACTAATGATGAAAGGAAGATTCATAACCTGGATCAAGTTGCTAGAACTGAGATTATTGAAACCTTGAGTAAGGATTGGGTAGAAAAAGTTAAACGTTGCAAAACCGCAAAAGAAATGTGGGAAACTCTAGCTAATATGTGTGAAGGTTCTAATCAAGTCAAGGAGAATAAGTAATCATGTACTACATGCTTTTGACATATTCAAGATGAAAGAAGGAGAATCAATTGATCAAATGGATATTAGGATGACAAATCTTCTCAACAAAGTCACACTGGGAAGTCCTACACCGAAAAAGAAATCAACAACAAGATCCTTAGAGCTTTGAGCAAAAGATGGAGGAAAAAAGCAAACATCCTAAAAGCCACTCAAAATCTATCATCAATTTCTCATCATACATTATTTTCACATCTAAAGGCATTAGAATATGATATTCGGATAAAAGATGAGGAAGATGAGGTACAATCATCCACCGGGAAAATAGTTGTTTTTCTTCATCGGGAGGAACCAGATAAGGTATCTAAGGCATCCGATTTGTCGGTAAAGGAAGAAATGACTTTATTGATAAAGAGATATGAAAGGCTTAAAATAAAGTATAAACGGAACAAAAGGGACAGATTAGGTCGAAAGAGCTTTAAGTCGAAAGAGAAGATAAGGGATCGATAGTGAAAAGAAGAAGGATCGATTAGGAGATACAAGTCACCCGGTCAGGACGAGGGGATAGTAGTCCGAGATCTGATAGAGGAAATATTTGCTACACATGTAATAAACCTAGTCATTATAGCTATAATTGTCCTCGCTAACTCCTAGAGAACGTGAGGAAAAGAGAAAGAAACGTGACAGAGATATGCGAGATCTTCTAGCGAGAGAAGGAAGAAGTTCATGAAACATCATCTTCATCCTCATTTGGATTTGGGTTAGATGATGAGATATGCCTCATGGCAAAAGAGATAACATACTACTCATCTTCTCAAAATAATTGTGAAAATGCATGCGAGATCTAATCAAAGTCTCATTAATAAACTTCGAAAGACACGGAGATCGCTTTATCTCGCTTACAAGCAGATAGAGATTGAAAATTTAAATTTAAAGGATCAAATTCTAAGTCTAACAAAGGAAGTCAGACTAGGAGTGGTGAAAAATCTAACGGCTCATTCAAGGGGGAATGCAAGCCTAAGATTATCACTACTTCCTCGTCTGAAATGACTATTGAGTTAGAAGAAGAATTGAATTCTTTAAAACTTAAACTATCAAATGTCTATATTGAAAATGAGAGTTTTAAGAAGACTAATAGAGAAATAAATCTCAAGCTAGGACTTCTTAGCAACACTCAATCAACTATAAGACGAGAATCTTTAGTACTTCTCGAAATCTAGTGATAAGACAGGTTAAGATTTGATAGAAACAAGAAAGATGATCCTATTAAACCAAGGGTTTTTGTCAAGGCTACTAATACTAAAGAAGAGACTAGAATTGGTCCTTGAAAACCTAAAGAGCAAGTTAACTACTTTGATGTTTCGCAAAGAAAGTACATATGAAGAAAAATATTCCAAAGGTCAAACCAAAGATCAAATCAAAGCCTCATCCTAAGTATAATAGTTTTGATGGAAGAAGCAAGTCATATCCATTATTTCCTAAGTATAAGACAATCTCTAAAGATCTGCTTGAATAAGATTGATCTTGATAGCCCTATACTAGTTGATAGATATGGATGCAAACTTCAATCACTTATTTTAAGGAACATTGATGTGTTTATTTGGATTCCTAAATATCATCTTAAGTAAAAATGACCCAACTTAAAAATGGTACCTAAAATTTAATCTTTAAATGCAGGAAGACACAAGTATATATAGTTGAAAGAACAATCGTGCTCGAGGTCATATGGTATATAGATAGCGGATGTTCAAAACACATGACCAGCGAGAAAGCGTTTACTCTCAAACTATCGGACTATAGATGGACCACGAGTCATGTTTGGAGACAACAATTTTGGGCAAACCAAAGGAGTTGGAACTTTAATGACTGGTGATGTTCAAGTAAATGAGGTCTACTACGTTGAAGAGTTAAAACACAATCTGTTATCTGTTTCACAATTTTGTGATAAGGGTTTTAGTGTAAAATTTACTTTAATGCTTGTTATGTTCTAGATGGTCTCAATGAAAATATTCTATTAGTGGAGTCGAACAAGGTAACATTTATGTTGCTAACTTCAAAAGTTGCCATAAAGATACTTGTTTAGTTGCAAAGAGTTCGAGATGATTTAAGTTGGCTATGACATAAGCGTCTTGGTCACTTAAACTTCAAGACTCTTAACAAATTAGCAAGGAAATCTTTAGTCAAAGGGCTTCCAGATAGAGTGTTTTCAAATAATCACGTCTGTAATGCTTGCCAAAAAGGAAAGCAGACTAAAGCTTCTTTTAAAACAATAAATAGTCCTTCTTCGAGACGAGAATTCTAGAACTACTTCATATGGATCTCTTTGGTCCAGACACTCCTCTCGATTTCGGTGGAAGAAAATATATTTTGGTAATCGTAGATGATTTTTCTAGATTTACCTAGGTTATTTTCTTGTACAAGAAAAATGAGACAATGACAAAAATTCCAGAGTTTCTCAAGAGAATTCGGAATGAGAAAGGGCTAAGTATTATTAAAATAAGAAGTGATAAAGGTACAGAATTCCTTAGTACACTTGTTGCTAACTATTGTATCGAGAATGGTATAGCTCACGAAACATCAGTGCGAGGACACCTCAACGAATGAAGTTGTTGAAAGAAGAAAGCAGAACTCTTAAAGAAGCTGCAAGGACTATGTTATCTGAATACAACACCCCACACAGTTTTGGGCGAAGCCATTACAAAATAGATGTCGATTGTTAAAGATAAATGTAAAATCCCTTATGAGATATGGAAAGAAAGATCTCCAAAGATTTCATATTTTCATATTTTTGAATGCAAGTGTTTCATTCACAACAATGGAAAATCTCATTTAAAAATTTTTGATGCTAAGATTGCGAGATGGGATATTCTTAGGATATTCCACCGTATCTAAAGCTTATAGAGTTTTTAATAAGACAACCTTATGTGTGGAAGAAACACTGCATGTTGTATTTGATGAATCCACATTTGAGTCTAAGGACACGAGGTAAATATGACATCACAAAGGTTGTAGATGATCTACAAAGAATGTTTATTAAAAGAACAAGCTGTAAAGTTCCATGTACCAAACGATGAGGAAGAGTCGGACTCAAACAAAGACAAAGATCCTATGAGTGCTTCCAAATCGGTGATCGGACAACTACCCTACCAGACAATCAAGAAGAAATCTCTGAAGGTAACACATAACCTTTTGAAAAGGATATTTCGAGACAAGTCTTCATCCTTGGTAAAAGACAAAGGTTAAAGAATAATGAATTATTATCCAAATTTGAACAAATAATTGGAGATTTAGAATGCGGAGTTCGAGACTAGGACACGGCTAAATCTAGATTGTATGTTCGGTTGCTATGTTTCATTACTTGAATCTAAGTCCATCAAGCTCTAAGCGATTCCAATTGGATTAATGCCATGCAAGAAGAACTAAATCAATTTCAAAGACAAGATGTGTGGGAGCTTGTTGAAAGGCCTCATCATCAAAAGTCATTGAAACTAAGTGGGTTTTTAAAAACAAAAGGGATGAAATAATATTACGGTTAGAAATAAAGCCGGACTAGTTGCACAAGGTTATTCACAATCGAAGGGATTGATTATGATGAAACCTTTGAACTTGTAGCTACTTTGGAGGCCATAAGATTGTTCTTAGCCTATGTTGCTTTTAAAAGATTCACGAGTTTTCAAATGGATGTTAAATCAACATTTCTAAATGGAATCCTAGTGAAGAAGTTTATGTAGAGCAACCTCCGTGCTTTGTCAAAGAAGAGAAGGTCTATAGGTGAAAAAAGCTCTATATGGACTTAAGCGAGGCACCAAGAGCTTGGTATGATACCTTGTCGACTATCGATTCAAAATGGTCTTAATAGAACTTTATTTCGAAAAGAATTTGATAATGATCTTTTATTAGTACAAATATATGTAGATGATATTATTTTTGGATCTACTAATCTATCTTTGTGTGAAGAATTCAGTCATCTTATGAAAAGTAGATTTGAAATGTCCATGACGGGAGAGATGACATACTTCCTTGGATTACAAGTCAAATAGACAAAGAAGGGGATTTTCATCAATCAAGCCAAATATACAAGGGATCTTATAGAAAAGTTTGGAATAGGTACCAGCCGAGAGGTCAAGATACCTATGATGACAAACTTCTCCATGGATCCAGGAGCATTTATAAGGGAAGAAACTGATCCGGCAGAGTACGAGGAGATTAATAGGTTCTTTATTATATTTAAGCGCAGATGACCTGATATTTCATTTGCGGTGGGTGTTTGTGCACGTTTCCAAGCTAAACCAAAGAAGAGTCATCTTGAAGCGGCCAAGAAGATTCTCAAATTCTTGAAAGGTACAATAAATGTAGGACTGTGGTATCCAACCGATGACAATTTCGAGTTGTCGGGATACTCAAATTCAGACTTTGGTGGGTGTAAGATAGATAGGAAATCTACTTACGGAACTTGCCAATTTCGGGAAGTAAGTTGATTTCATGGTTGTCTAAGAAACAAACCTCTATAGCTACTTCCCTCTAAGTGAGTATATGGCGGTGGAAGTTATTGTTCACGGCTAAATCTGGATTAGTCAACGGCTAAGGGATTATAATATTATCACTAGAGATGTATCAATCTTTTGTGATAATAATAGTGTCATAGCTATTACCCGAACCCGATTTTACACACTCGTTGCAAACATGTTGATATTAGACATCATTTTATTCGAGATCATGTTGAGAAAGGCGATATCGAGACTAGAGAAGATACTAACTCATTTTCAAAGAGCTGATATTTTAACAAAACCATTAGCGAAGACTAGGTTTAAAGAGTTGTCTGTAGAGTTAGGATTATTTGATGCATTTTTAGTTAGTCTATAATTTACTATCTATGCATTTTAAATTCTCTCACATTTTCTTTACCATGTCTAGAAAGAAATATCGAATTGTAAAAGATCGGATGAGCATTCATAGAGCTGATATCATTGATCTCCTTTAAGAATCAAGAATCAATGAATAGTCTATTGATCTTAACTAACTTGATGTTTTTTGTTTAAACATAAAGTAATTCAGACAAATACACATTAGTCGTCTGTCTTCTTGAGGTAGATGGGTATGTGTACCTTGTATGTCTTACTTAAAATGTTACTAATGGTTTATCTAAGTGTTTTTGTTTTCGAAACTTCAAGCCTAGTAGATATTTCAATACTCATGATACCAGGACAAGTACTACTCATCGATAATTAGAATCGGATGATATACAAACTCATCCAGACTATGAAACAATAACGAGAAGTATTTCTTAATCCATGCATTTTTAATTATTTATTAAAAATTATGAATATTTGTTCACATAATTAATATGTGGATATAATATCATAGTTGTTTTAATTATTCAATAATGAATTCACTCAATAGTTCTTTTTAAAAATTGATTTACGGAAAAATAAAAGTACTTTTATAGTATTTTATTATTAAAAGGGTTCTTATCTTTCCAATTTCTTGAAAAATTAAAAAGTAATAAGTTACTTCTTGTCGGAGAAGTTACTACGGACCCGAAAGTTTATCAAATTTACTTTTGAAAACACTGAGTGACATTCACGCGCTTAAATTTAAGGCGGTTCAGCAATTTGAATCGTAAAAAAATTCAAGCGACATATTAAACATGGTTATTATTTTATTCATCACATTTTTTCAGGAAAAAAGCCATGATTGCATTTATATAGGCACATAAACCCATTTTCGCACTTTATCAGGTCAATAATTAGAATCAATATTATTATATTAATTCTTTTTCCATATAAATTGGAGTTCGTGTGCATATGTTCATTTACGCACATAAATCCTGTATTCATAACTCTCTCTCTCAAATTTTTTCCCTCCCAAAAGCTTAAACTTCTTCATGGCTGACCGGTGAAACCCAAAGTCAAGTTCATATATGATCTAACAAAGATTAGAGACAAAACAAAATCTGAAATGTACGTCGATTGGAATACCACAAGAGATCTGGAATCTCTTGAAATTCTCGATCTACTAGAATCCAAAGGTCCAGACGATTGCACAAAGAAGTCGAGAGAAGAACAAGACTCTAGATGATCCGGCCGTTGAGTTTCTAACCGAGCAACCTTTAAGAAGAATTCTATTGAATCGAGGGTTCATTACGATGGACGGAAGGTAAAAATTTTAGGTTTTGTGGATGATCTTGGAGAAATCTTTGGATTCAGCTCACGAGGGTGTAAATCCTTTCAACTATAAGAGTGAAGAATATTTGGACAGTTTTAGGCAGATGGAGAGGAGATCTCATCGAGAACACTTCTACAAATTTAAAGAGGTCAATGCTTAGGCGAAAGTATAGGCTATTGATGTTGATTCTCACCAAGTATATTTTGGGAGAACAATAGAGCCACAATGGATTGACACGGCCAAGGATTTGCTTTGTCTTTGGGCCATTGTTGACGGAGTTGAGGTGAACTAGGCAAGATTTTTGTTCACCAAAGCTGGTTGAGAGAAGAAGAAATTTCTAAGGAATATATTTCTGAAAACAAGTGAGGTGGACTGCGGAGATGGTGACGAGTACGATGAATAGGATTACCACGATCCTAGAGGCAAAGGTAGGGTCGAGATAACCTCAATTGGGAGGTTGGGGGTGAAAAAAGTACACAAAGCGAAAGGTGCTTTACAAAAGATGAGAAGATCTTTGGCCCTTCGACTCGGAAGGAGATGAGGTCGCTTCAGCCGCCTTGATTGCACCAAAGAAGAGGGTCACTAAGGCCAAGGCTAAGAAGGCCGAGACTTTCTTTGTGAGATGAATCTATATCTAAGGAGGAGTCGGACGAAGAGGAGGCAAGGGTGGAGAGGACAGGCTTCCAAAGGGAAGTGTCACGGGCGAGGTTGCAGAGATCTCGGGACCGGAGGAGGAGAGGATGGAAGTATCCTCAAGAGAGGAATCGGAGAAGGTGAGCCATCATCATCTTCATCGTCCACTTCGAAGATGTATCGGATAGAGAGCCACCCACTTCCCAACCTAGCGATGAAGAGGCGGATGTGGTCGCCGCCTCGAGCCTAAAAATGACCCACCCCGAGATAGTCCAACACCACCACTCATTCAAACCTCATCGATCCATTTTCATTTTTATCTACCCCAACCTCAACTGAACTCGCTCTATATCTCAACCTTCCAAATCCATCTGGCATTATAGGCCCCACCGAATATGCTCTAAGGATTCTTGGAAGGAGGTTCATTCTAAAGGAGTCTGCCTTAGGTGAAGAACTGAGCTATTAAAGGAATTGGTGGATATATGGCTGCTAAGAAGGCTAAGGACGGGATATTTCGAGGAGACCATTCTTATTGGGGAGGCGGGGGGACAATCTAGCAAATTGGGAGAAGATAGTCTTGAAAAAGACTGGTCTTAAATCGTTCGAGGAGATATTCTCGGAGAAGATCTCTTCGTCGATTACATCTTGAGAAGAGTGTATTTAGGCTCCCAGCCAAGGAACCAACCGAGCGGCTTTGAAGGTGAGACGGTGAAAGATAAAGAGGTAGTGGAGATGGAGAAGGATGTAGAAGAGGTGGAGAAAGAGGCGAAAAAGAAGAAACTATAGAAGCTGCCGATGAGCCTGCTTGAGATGGATCTGCGGGGAGACATAGCGGAAGCGGATGAATGAGCAAGTACCAGTTCTTTGAGGAATCACAAGTGCCAACTAAAAAAATGCATTAGACAGATTCCCTACCCAGGTGAGATAAGCCAACAACAATAAATCGAGGAGATAGATTTGACTCTATCTTCTCCATCCAAGTAGACTTAGCTCGGCCTTCCACGTCTGCATCTGTATCCGAAGTAGAGACACTTAAAGCCGAGATGGCAAGCCTGAAAACCGCTTGTCAAAATGCATTTCGGATGCTCCCTCGATTTGTCACCTCGTCTATAAAAGAGAATATAGAGGCGATTGTTCATGAGAAGACCAAGATAGACCTCTACTTCTCGAGAATCAAGCATGAAGAAGCGGATGGCGAGAGGTGAGGCAGAAAATAGCTGAAGAGGAGAACAAGCAAGAGGCATGGAGTTAAATGATCGTCCAAGATGCTTACGGAAATCAAAGATATAGTCGAAGATCAAGCAAAGGAAGCATGGAGTGCTAATGAAGCCTCTTTTCGGCCAAATCTTAAGGATGACTGCGGCCATGGAGAAAGCATCTCGAACAAATCAGCTAAAGCTATATTTGGAAAAAGAATTGAATCGAGTTGAAGCAACTCAAAAGAAAAGATTTGATTTGCTAGATCGGAGAAGACGGGTCTTGTCAAATATGAGCTTATGGGACAAATCGAGCAAGTAGCCACCATCCTGCAATACCCATTTTGTTGATGTTAAAAAGGTGGAAGATGGTGAGCTCAAGAAAAGAATTGACTCACAAGATGACAAGATCCTGCACCGAATACGAAGATTGACGAGCTTGCTTTGAGGAGTTGTTAGCGATAGAGGAGGCTAGGAAGGACGCGAGGACAAGTCTCGGCATGTCTTAAGGAGATTGAAACAGGGGATCGAGGCGGCGAGTCGAGGCGGCTGAACCCATTGAATCGATGTTGTGCCCAAGCATTCTTCATATGGATCAACAAGCTAGATGGAGGCGTATGAAGCGAGTGGATATTTCTCTTCCATGTCTGCAAGAAGATCACTTGGGGCACGACGAGAACATTGCTTTTCATGAATGGTTAGAGTCGAAAGACCCGAACTACTATCGATATCGATCGACTATGCCGATATTCAATTCAACGTGGATTTAGTCGCACTAGCCTCCTCCCTAACTCAAGACGGTCATCTGGATCATGAGATATTTAAGCAAATGCTTATCCAAGCCGAAGCTATTTGGTTTGCACGAAGAAGGGGAGACGGTAAGCTTGAAGAAGCGAGTCTTATTTGGATGTGCATTCGAGAAGAAGACAGGTGGTATGACTAGATCCTATCCATTACACGATCCCCTGTCTGCTTTTTTTTTTTTTTTTTTTTTTGGTTGTGAGTGATCGTGTAAATCTAAAAGATGACTAGTGAATATACTTTAATCTGTTCATATGAGATTGTATGTTGTTTAACTAACTTGTTTAACTTAATCTTAAAACTGATTAACTTAAGAAGATTAAAGTGATTAAAATCTATTAACACTATTCATCTGCAAAATGCTGAAGTGACTTAATTGTCGATAAAGCGAGTATATCATTGTCTTAACTTTCTATCTTGTTTGGTTTTTCACATATTCTTATTTTTACTAATTCATTTTTTTCTTGAGTAAAGTATTAACATCATCAAAAAGGAGAAAATTGTTAAGAGAAAAATATTTTAGTTTTGATGAAGTTAAGATGAGTATGTAAAATAAGATGACCGGTTGAATTATTGTATAGCCGGTGATGTAATGAGTGAAATCTTGTAATAGACTAAGTACTTAGGATAAGATGAAGACTAGGTAGTAAATCAATCGAAGACAGACTCGAGACGAAGATAAGGAAGCGACAACCGAACACTTCAAGATCGAGTAATATGAAGACATGAAGATGATCGGATGAGGTGGAACACGTCTAAAGGCGAGTAGTGCGAGATGACTTAAAGTGTTTGAAGAATCGGCGGTTATAACCAACTTTAAGGACAATTATAAGCTGATCAAGAAGCGGTTACAAGATTAAGTTAATTGGTTACAACGGACTAATGATGAGTCAACAAGGAAGTTACAACTACCAAACATCAGTCTCCTATAAATAGATTCTTAGTTTAGAATAGAATAACTTTTGAAACTTTGTAATTCACAAGAATTTGTATCGCAATCGGCACTCTCTAAATTCATATTCACACACAAAAAGAACGCACTAAACGTTCATAATTTTTAGTGTTTATAGAACACTACTACTCACATCTTCAAGCCATATAATTCCAAAAATTAGGAAAAATTGCTTGTAAATTTGAAGATTACACTTGTAAAGCTGTAAGTAAGAAAGGAAGAAAGTAAGTAAGTAGTGAAGACCCTTTCACAAGATTGTGGAAGGAGAGTGGACGTAGGATTTTTATAAATCCTAACCACTATAAATCGTTGTGTTCTTTACTTTCAGTATTTCTTCAATTTACTTTCTTGTTTACATTCTATCTTGAATAATCAAAAATTCATTCAAAGAATTATCAATCGGATCAAGTATAAAATTACTTCCATTGTATAAATCGATACTTGATAATCTGAAATTTATGCTGGATTATCTATGATTAATTTGAAAGGAAAAAATTGAGTAGGTTTGGAAATCTATTCAATCCCCCTTTCTAGATTTCTCGTTTGTATAAACTTGATTGTTGGGACCAACAAAGTTCACACAAACAATTCAATAATCCATATCAAGTTTAATTATTTATAACAATGTACAAATAAAAATCAAACAACTCAAAATAAATGAATTAATAAGTCCATAATAAATTTAGAATTGTTTACTTTTTTATATTTAATTAAATAAAAGATGTACAAATTATTATGATTTTTATAAAATTTTATAAATTCTTTATATTTTAAATAAAATATATAGTAAATTATTCCAATTATGCAAATAAAATTTCGTATGAGACCAGATTTAAAAGGGATTAATTGCACATTTGGTCCTGTAAAAATTTTTCAATTTCGTAGTTGGTCCCTATATTTGAAAATAGTCATTTTACATACATATTTGGTTCCTAACCGTTAACTAAGTTAATGGATTCCGTTAAGTGCTAAAATTGTGGGACTAAAGTGCAAACTTGCCGGACTAAAAGTGCAAATTTGTGGGGCTAAAAGTGTAAATTTTAATGGCGCGTGTTATTTACGTGCTCAAAATCAGTTAAATATTGACGGAATATTAGTATAGGACCAAATATGCACGAAAAATGATCATTTTGAAATCGAGAAAATTCTTACGGGACCAAATGTGCAATTATCCCGATTTAAAAGTATCGGAACCGTTTTAAAACATTAGATGTCCTAAGGGACCCAAGTGAAATAAGCTCGATGATTTAAATCATTTAATGACCACATGACTCACATATGGTGCTTAAGTTAGCATCCGTAAAATATTGGGGTTAAAGACCACAACTTTATATTGTACAAATAAACACAACAATTGACCAAATATATCATTCTAACAACAAGCACTTCCTTAACAATGTAACACACTTGGTCAACACATGTATTCCGTAACAAAATTTGCAAACACTTGATGGGTATCTATTTACGTGAATTTTTTTAAAAGAAATATTTATCATTGACAACATGTTAATAGATGAACTTTATTTATACAATTTGTCAAACACTTGGGTGGGTATCTATTTGTGCAAATTTTTTTTTTTAAGAAATATTTATTATTGACAGCATATTAATAGATGAACTCCATTTAGACATTTTGTCAAACATTTAGTGAGTGCCTATTTGTATATGGGGCAATTTTATTTATTTGCTTGTGTCAATACGTGAGAAATCACAACTAGAATTTTCCATGCTTCAATCTAAAGAAAATACATGGGATACATCATTTCGCATGATTTAACCTAACTTAAAAATTAATTTAATCTCACCCATGCTTTATTCTCATCAAAATACAAATATACATGGTTAATGAAGTGAGTTTTCATACCTTAATTGGAATTTTCCCCTAATTTTAAACAATTACTTCAACCTAAAAAGCATTTTTTCCTCTTGAAAGAATGAATAATCTTGTAGAATTGAAGAAAAGATAGGTGAAAATTGATGTGAAGTATTTTGCAGATTTCTTCTTCCCTCAATGCGTTTCTTCACCTCCTCCACGTTCTAAGAGTTTGACGTTTTCAAAGGGAATTGATTTTGTGTTCATACATGAATTGACTTTCGTAACAAAGAAAGGGGTTAACAGCGTGATTTCTTTTTATTTTGGGTGGGTATAGAGTTTTAATGATGAAATTAATTTAATTGGAATGAATAAGTGGGAATGGGTTCATATTAGTTGATATGAAGGGAGGGTGTGAATGATAAATTTGAGTTGGAAAAGTGATGGAGATGAAGCTTAAGATAATTATTTAGAGCCATTTTTATGGTTCTAATTGTGTTTTTAATTTTTATTGTTATTTAGTTAATTCCCTAAACTAGTGGGCTTGGCCCAATAGGTGTTTTTATTTTGTATTTAAACACTTGAGCTCTCATTTGGAAGAGTGGGATGAATATGAATGACCTGAAATAGGGATGTTCCCTTTTGGAGACAACGATTCGATTTGATCATTTGTCATTTTATTTGTGATTCTTCTCTTTTATTGTGTGTTCTTATTTTATTTGTTGTTCCACCCATTTAGGTGTTGAGTTTGCTGCTTGATTGTAGCTTAGCCTACATCATTTGGTATCCAGTTGCCGGGCACCGCTCCTACGCCGCCGATGCCGCCGCGCTGTGAATCTCACCGTGATGATGCACTGGTCCATAGTTTGGACGAATTGTCCCAGCAAGTTGACAAAGTCATGCACCTCCTTCTCGCTTGAGCGGCCCAACCACCGTCATCTGATGCGCACCTTCCCGCCATACGTACGATGCCAGCGACGGCGCCGCCACACAGCACCACCGCGCGTCGCAGGCGCGCGACCAAGTCGTCACCGCCAGTTTCTTTTCCCTGCCGCCGTACGCTTCCCGCCGTCGATCGTCAATGGGGACTCAAACTCTTGTCGTCGCGCCACCTATCGGCGATTCGGGCAGCGCCGCCGACGATCTCTCACTCTCTGTCGTGCCCCTCTGCGCCCAGCCCTCCGTCTCCGTCGATCGGTCTTCTCGGGCGCACAGATACAGCGCCGGTCTTCACTGCTCGTGGCCCCAAGCCAACTTGTCCGCTGTAGTGGCTGCAAGTGGGGAAGAAGAGGAAGCTGCTTTTGCAGCGTACGTTGATGAAGAAGATGATTTTGAAATTGGGCCTGTTGCCCTAGATCCTTTTATTAGGCCTGGACAGCTTGGGCCACCTAATGAAGGTATATCAGATGAGTTTATTTATTTTGAAAGCATGCCAAATTATGATGAGGAGTTATTTAATTTTGATGACTCCATTTGTGATGTGGATTATTTGGATTATGATGAGCCACCTATTTATGATGAAGAGTCGTCAATATTTGATTCCATTTTTCCGCTCTTTGACAATGAGCCCGAAGGCGAGTCGTGCCAATATTTTGATACAGGTTTTATTAGCGATAACTATTATTATTTTATTCATAATGATAGTTATTTTGTTGCTAATAATTTGAGACCTCATTATACCTACCGACTCAAAATATTGGGTCACGTCGTACCCGCAGATTGTTTTGAGGTGAAGTACTGCGATACAATTTATGGTGAAAATTCCTCTGAAGATGAAGCTACTTTCGATTCGAGGGCGAATCATTTCGAAGAGGAGGAGAATGATGGAGATGAAGCTTGAGATAATTATTTAGAGTCATTTTTATGGTTCTAATTGTGTTTTTTAATTTTTATTGTTATTTAGTTAATTCCCTAAACTAGTGGGCTTGGCCCAATAGGTGTTTTATTTTGTATTTAAACACTTGAGCTCTCATTTGGAAAAGTGGGATGAATATGAATGAACTGGAATAGGGATGTTCCTTTTTGGAGACAACGATTCGATTTGATCATTTGTCATTTTATTTGTGATTCTTCTCTTTTATTGTGTGTTCTTATTTTATTTGTTGTTCCACCCATTTGGGTGTTGAGTTTGCTGCTTGATTGTAGCTTAGCCTACATCAAAAAGTAGGAGGAAGGTATGAGAATATGAGGGCTTTTTGGTCTAAAAAATTAAAAGTAGCTAGGGCAAAAAAAAAAAAAAAAAAAAATATTATAAATGTTGGACAAAATAGTTTTTGCCCCCAAATTTTGGGCAGTAAAGAGTTTGTCCCCATCACCATATTGTATATCTCCATGCATTCTTAATTTCATAACGTTTATATACACACACATAACATGCAAGCTAATTAACATCAAGATTAATGAAGAAACACTATAAGCAACCATTCATATATTATGAGATCTTGCATAACGTTGATTATCTGTTTCTTTGCCGATCAGATACACGAGATAGCTTCTGAGCACACGCATGATGCACTTGTTCATTTGAGAGGAATCTCCATAGTGAAATCGGGACTGACGTGGCGTACATGTGCTCGAAGATGATCAGTAGACGCATGAGCACGAGAAGGACGAGGGATCCTGAAAGAATTTTGTCTCTTCTAAAAGTCTGTGTAGTTACCAAAAATAAAATAGATAACTCATAATGGAACATATAAAATAAAAGTATAAGAAATTTATAGGGAATTATTATTAATTCTAATAAATTAAAATATAAAAACGATATAAATTTGTCGAAAGAAAAAATATTATCGTAATTGTATTCAAAAATCATTTTTATTGTATAAAGACTGTTGTAAAAACCATTAAATGGGATTTAATTTCATAATTTCATTGACCGTGTATTGAATTTCAATGTCGTGTTACTGTTTTTCCACAATTAGCATCCAAAATTTTAATTTGATGACAATTGCATTTCTAAAAAATTTTAATATTTTTTTATTACAACAGTTTTTTCATGTACAATAAAATATAAAATGATTTTGAAATACGGTTAATTGACCCGATTTAAGTTGAATTTAGACAGATTAACTCGTTTTAACCTAAATTCGCGATGAATTTTCATTCCGCTTGCTCAAGTCATATCCGTTCCAAAAGCGATGTCGTTTCATAGTTCCGGTGTAAATTGGGATGTAAATTTTACAATTCGTGAAAAATTGGGATTAAATTGATACATCAAACTTTCTTGGGACTAAATCAAAAAGGTAGAAAATTATGGGACCAAAATAGATTTAATCCCAGTTTTGTTAGGATCAAAAATGTCAAAAACAACGAGACCAAAAGTATCTACAAAATGATTATTTTACAAACCACTTATTCTCTTGGAACAAAAATGCAATTTACCCTTAAAAAAAAAAAAAAAAACAATTAGACTCTTTCATTTTCATCCTTCAAAAACCGCTCCCCCTCTCTCTTATATATAAGAAAGGGCTCAATTTTTATCCTTCCTGGTCTACATATATTTCAGAACCGTTGCCTTTCTCTCTTTAACAATGAAGCCATCAAGAAGCAGAATTAGAGCGCACTACGATATAGAGGACGCAATCGAGCATCTCTACGACGTTACCATCTTCGGCCGAACCATCTTAACCACCGTTACAAAGTACCCCGAAGCCGTCACACAGTGGATAAACGACGTCAAGCCCGACGACAACACTCCCCGCCGTTTCGTTGGCTTCGAAGCCGAGTTCTCCACCTCCACCAGTCGTATGGGCACCGTCCAGTTCTGCGTGGGCAGCCGCTGCCTCATCATCCAGCTCCTCGACCCTCCCCTTGCCCCCTCCCTCGACAAATTCATCGCCGACCCTAACAACGGTTTCTTCGGAATCGACATACATTCCAAAATGCAGCTTTTGGGAAATCACTTTTCCTTTAAAGTCGATCTAATGGCAATGGAATTGGGCGCGTCTGCGGCGGCGAGGTATAAGCGGAAAGAGCTGAGACAGGCGGAGCAGAACGTATTGGCTTTGCTTGCTTTGGGGATGGAAGTGGAGAAGCCGTTACTTGATACTGATTGGGGTGGGCGTTCCAATTTGTCGGATGTGCAAGTGCAGTATGCTTGCATTGAAGCTTTCCTCAATCTTGAAATAGGAAGGTGGCTCATTAACCGTTAATTTGGTTTCTATCTTGTGGTGATGTATAGGAATGGTTTCGTTAATTGATTTCTACCTTGTATGGATCTTATAGATATATCAATGGTTAATTGCTTTGGTTTTCTTGGAACATGGTTAATGGCTTGAGTTTCAAGGAA
Organism: Paraleonurus japonicus; assembly: GCA_030762865.1. Lineage (NCBI taxonomy): Eukaryota > Viridiplantae > Streptophyta > Magnoliopsida > Lamiales > Lamiaceae > Paraleonurus > Paraleonurus japonicus. The sequence continues at coordinate 9,916,720 of CM061058.1, forward strand.
TCTTGTGGTGTTTTCTTGAAGGAATATGTAAATCAAACTATGAATATACCACAACACATAAATGGGTTAAAAAAATTAAGGATCCTGAATTAGTACAAATTATTAACACATTTTAGTGACAGATTTTCGATCGATGACAAAATTTACCAATTTTTTACTAATTGATTAATGATAGGTTCACATATTAATTTACCGAGGAATTATGTTTAAGTGATAGATTATTGACATATTAGCTGTGGAATACTCAATTTTGAATTATCTATCACTAATCTATTGGCAATCCGTTAGTATTTTTAGGACCATAAATTTATTGTGCTGTTAAATTTATCAACGAGGCTAATAGTTACAAAAAAAAAAATTGTTGTTATATTTAGGGACACAATTTTTAATCCACTAGTAAATATTCATTCCGGATTAATGATGGAAAAAATTAAAAAATTGTCACTAATTCGCAAAATTTAGGTAGTGTACATAATTGTGGAACGACAGGCGGTGCACTTGCGGCAACCTCTCCGTAAATTTGGGTTATAATTTAAGAATCCTTGATCCATAATTTTTTTAACAAGTTTTGGTCTTCCACTTTAGTTAAATAATTATTTTTTCAAAAATCATTTTAATTTAGGAGAAACATTTAAATTTTTTTAATAAATGATATAATATTTTTATTAAAAGTGATAATAATCTCTTAATAATTTAATGTTTCACACAAGTTTTAACCTACTAATTTTAGTGTATTTTTTAACTAATTAAATTAAATATAGGCCAAATTGACCCGAATTAGCTCAGTTCGATATAAAATTGCAAATGAGTCTCACGCAATTGAAAATCAGGATTTTATCCTATATAAATGTAGGTCAAAATTGGCTATGAGTTCGGGCTTCCTTGATTTCCCAAATAGTAGAGATTCTCTAGGCTCCAATCTTGCAATTAAATCTTAAATGGTTATATAACTTTGCATTTTTTTATGTAATTCCATGACTATTTTTGGAGCGATTTAATCTCATAATTTATTGAATTATTTAATTTTCATCTCATAACTATTTTTTGGAATGATTTAGTCTCATAATTAATTGAATTGCTCAATTTTCATCACATAACTATTTTTTTGGAATGATTCATAACTACTTGAATTGTTCAATTTTAGTCACCTAGTTTCAAAAATGTTAATGTCACCGAAGTTAAACATTTTTGTTGCCACCAATGTTGTAACATCGGGTGCGACATTAGAATTCGCCCTTTCTTCTAACAACTAATTTTTCGTGTTTCAGTGTTGTCTTTGATGTTGTTATTTGTAGGTTGACGATCTGGAATCGACTCCAATACTCGGAAGGATCTACAAGGATCAAGAATAAAGGGAGTTATCTAGATCAAGCGGTTACAACTCAATAGCGATTATTAAAGGCGGTTTCTTGGCGGTTTTCCACTTTGAGATTCACGAGCTGAATAATAGAGAATGAGCATCCACAAGGATCTACGATGCTCTTGAAGGTTGTATTCGACATCTATAAATAGGTGGTCAAGCTTCAAGAATGAAGAACAAGGCAATACGAGCTGGTCAATCACAAATTATAAGAGCCTTGCGTGAGAAGTAATGTCGAGTATCGGTGTTGAGTGCGATAAGTGCATCCAGTTAATAGGGTCATTATTTCTCGGTTTACGTTACATCGATGTTGCCACATTACATGTAACAATAGATTCTGTTTAGATTGTTAGTAGACGGAGGTGTTCTTTAACATATCTAGATAGGTCACCTTTGACGGTGTATTTTATACACTTAGCCGATTTCGGATCATAAACGGTGCGTTTAGGTCTTGTAGTGGTTTATTGAGAAGATTTGAATTGTGAATCTTTCTCTACTTGATTTGTATTCATTATTAACATAGTGAATCGTTTCCTCATAGATTATTATTTAAAATAATCTATGAAAAATTTTATCTGGTTTGCAAAGATTTTTGACTAAGTCTTCCATTTGTTATAGCGCGGTGTTACTCTCATTGTTACAACATTGTGATAACAATCTACGATCTCATAAAACACACACCTTCGATTGGCACCAAAGCCATAACTTGACGTTACTAAGTTAGATCACGTGTCTAGTGTGTTGTCTTTGCAATGGATTACCCACTGTCTCAATCACTTAGGCCTCACTGTTCTAGATGGAACAAACTATGCCTATTGGAAACCAAGGATGAGGATGTACATCAAGTCAATTGATGAACGTGCTTGGAGAAGTGTACTAGCGGGTTAGACGCCCCCAAGGACTAATGTAGATGCTTTGAAGGAGAAACCATTGTCAAACGTGAGTTGGAATGGACGAATGATGAAAGCACAAGCTGCAAGCTTTAATTCCAAAGCATTTAATGCAATCTTTGTAGCAGTTGATATGACCATGTTCAAGCTCATATCAAAGCTGTGTAAGTGCAAAAGATGCTTGAGATAGGCTGCAAGATCATTGTGAAGGATCGAGAAAGTGTTCGAAGATCCAGGACTTCGAATGCTAGGGACAAAGTTCGAGAACACGAGGATGAAGGAGGATGAAACCATCTCTTCTTACAATGAGAAGATCACTGAGATTGCAAATGAAGCTCAATCACTGGGAGATCCTATCTCAAACACCGAGGTTAGTTCACAAAATTTTACGTCTTGTACCTAAAGCGTTTTGATGCAAAAATTATGCTATAAAAGAAGCTAAGAATACAAATACGTTGAGCCAAAATGAGCTTGTGAGCATACTACGGGCATATGAGATGAATTCAACCTAGAGAGATGAGACTCCGTGATTCAAAGAAGATGATTGCTTTCAAAGGAGAATCGTCCTCGAAGTCTTTGAAAAGACATCATTTGTGACTGAATTTGAGTCGGATGATGATGATGTTGCCGAGCTATGTTTTGACAATGATGACCACATTGCTTTCTTGACAAGACAGTTTAAAGCTTTCTTGAAAATGAAGTCAAGTGTTACAAGGAACAACTTTCAACCGAGGATTCAAATAAAAAATACTCCACAAACACACGAGAGGAAAGGTAAAACTATTCAACCAAAGAAATTTGGTAGTAGTAGTGGGAGTGGAAGCAAAAACAGTATGACAACTATGACCACGATTATAGAATGGGAATCTCAAAATAAAATTCTCCGAAAAGTTTAACTTTAGAAAATTCAGATTTGAGAGACTCATTAACCAAACTTGAAGTAATCTTGACTAGGAAAGACTTAAAAATTTCTAAACTCAAAGATGGATTGAAAGATTCAACTTTAAGTTTCAAGAAATACTCCAAGAGTCTTGATGTGTTAAAAGAAGCTTTAATGATTGGTAAAACTGATACCACTAGTTTAGGTTATAAAAATGACAAGACTTCTATGAGTGTTGAAGAACCAATAAAATTTGTTAAGGCGAGGATATAAATCAAAGGATAAATCTTGTTAAAACAAATGATCTTGGTAAAAAATCTGAAAGAAGTTTGTGTGTCATTATTGTTACGGTAAAGGTCATATTCGTCCTCATTGTATTAAGTTGAAAATGGATTTGATGGCAAAAGAATGTTACCCTCGGTGTCACCACTTGAGAAGTCACAAAAGTCCAAAAACACTAAGGTCTCACTGTAATGTTGTGTATATTTCATTAAAAGCATGTGTTCTGGTCTATGGTATTTTGATAGTGGATGCTCAAGGCACATGACTGGACAAATTAATTATTTTTCTAATTATGAACCTTATGATGGTGGAAATCTCACTTATGGTGAAGGATCAAAAGGTAAGATTGTTGGAAAGGGAACTTTGAATGTTGAAGGATTTCCTAAATTGTCAAATGCTGATGATAATTTGCATGTCAAGTTTGATAAGAACTCTTGTTATGTTTTGAATGATAATAATGAGTGTTTAATGACTAGTCATAGGTCAAATGATAATTGTTATCTCATTGGAACTAACAATGTATGCAACTTTGCCAAAAATGATGAATTCAATTTATGGCATCAAAAACTTGGATATGTGCATGTTAGGAATATCCAGAAATTAATCGAGTTGGAGTGTGAGAGGTTTACCAAAGTGAAATTTCACAAGACTACGGATTTGTGGTCCTTGTAAAAAGGTAAACGAGTAAGAGTGTCACACAAGATGTTGTCACACTGCACCACAACACGATGTTTTGAACTACTTCACATGGATTTCATGGGTCCTATGGAAACAGAAAGTTTAGGAGGAAAAAGATACTCTCTTGTGGTAGTTGATAATTTTTCAAGGTATACTTGGGTTGATTTTTTGAAAGATAAATCGATACCTTTCTTTGCTTTCAAAATCATGTATAAAAGGTTTAAAAGCTGCTTATAATTAGAAAGTAAATTGGATTAGATTAGATCATGGTAGGGAATTTGAAAATAGCTTATTTTCTCGATTTACGTGAAAAGAAAGGTATAATCCAAGAGTTTTCATCACCAAAAACTCCACAACAAAATGGAATTCTTGAAAAGAAAACGAGGACTTTACAAAAGATGGCTAGAGTAATGTTACATGCTAAACATCTTTCTAAAAGTTTTAAGCTGAGGCATTAAACACTGCTTGTCACATTGTAAATAGAGTCTTTGTTAGGTCCGATGGTACAAAAACCTCATATGAGATTCTAAATAACAAGAAACCAAATTTGAAATATTTTCATGTGTTTGGTTGTGTCTGTTATATCTTGAATGATAGAGATCAATTGCATAAGTTTGATTCTAAAAGTGATAAAGGATTCTTCTTAGGTTATTCTAGAAATAGTAAGGCCTATAGGATCTATAATTTGAGAAGCTGACACTATGCGGGAATGCATCGATGTGGTTTTGATGATACGGCAAGTCTAGCGGTAAAAGTGCTTGAAGATGATGTTATAGACCTTCTTGATACATCTCGATGAACCCGGATCGAGAAAATGTTACAACTGATGGTACAACATCGGGAGTCACATTATCTCGAAGCGTAAGAATCGAACAGTTTCAAACAAGGTAAAGCACCTGCTTCAGTATACTAAATAGTCACCCTTCTAGTCGATTATTGGTGAATCATCTGTAGGAGTCCAAACCAGTAAAAAGGTAAGTTCAAGAGATGTTGTGAGGTCAGTATGTATGTCTTCCATTTATAATAAAATTGATGCGTAATGTTATCATTCTATTGTGGAACCTAAAAATGTAATGAAGCCTTGAAAGATGAGAATTAGATAAATGTTATGCATGAGGAACTTAATCAGTTTGAAAGGAATGAAGTATGGACATTAGTTCCTAGACCTAGTAATACTAATGTTATAGGGACTAAATGGATTTTCAAAAATAAAACCGATGAGTCTGGAAACATAGTAAAAAATAAGGCTAGGTTAGTTGTCCAATGATACACTCAAGTTAAGGGTATAGATTTTGATGAAACATTTGCACCGGTAGCTAGGATTGAATCTATTAGATTATTATTAGCTATTGCATGTTATATCAAAATCAAATTGTTTCAAATGGATGTGAAAGCTGCATTTTTGAATGGTATATTGAATGAGGAAGCATATGTAGAACAACCAAAAGGATTTGAAGATCCTCAATATCCAGATCATGTCTATAAGCTTAAGAAAGCATTATATGGCTTGAAACAAGCTCCTAGAGCTTGGTATGGCGAGTTAACGACTTTCTTTTGCAGATTGGTTTCATTAGAGGAGAAGCGGATAGAACCTTATTTATCAAACGAGGTTGATGGAGATTTGATGATAGCACAAATCTATGTTGATGACATAGTATTTGGATCTACATCGAGATAGCATATTGAAAGACTTTGTTGAAATAATGTCCTTGCCACATTTGAGATGAGCATGGTTGGAGACTTGAATTATTTTTTAAGTCTTCAAATCAAACAGATGAATGATGGTATTTTTATTTCACAAAGTAAATATGCTAAAAGCACAGTAAAAAGGTTTGGTCTTGATATTTCTAAGCATATGAAAACTCCTATGGGATCCACAGATAGAACCTTATTTATCAAACGAGGTTGATGGAGATTTGATGATAGCACAAATCTATGTTGATGACATAGTATTTGGATCTACATCGAGATAGCATGTTGAAAGACTTTGTTGAAACAATGTCCGCCACATTTGAGATGAGCATGGTTGGAGACTTGAATTATTTTTTAGGTCTTCAAATCAAACAGGATGAATGATGGTATTTTTATTTCACAAAGTAAATATGCTAAAAGCTTGGTAAAAAGGTTTGGTCTTGATATTTCTAAGCATATGAAAACTCCTATGGGATCCACACACGAAGCGTGTAAGGACAATGTTGGACAAGATGTTGACCCAACATTGTGCAGATCCATGACGAGTAGTCTTCTCTATCTAACCTCAAGTAGACCTGATATTATGTATAGTGTTTGTATTTGTGCTAGGTACCAAGCGAATCCCAAGGAATCACACATGAATGCTGTGAAAAGAATCATCGAGATATGTTGCGGGGACTGCTGATCTTGGTATATGGTACACAAAGGATACAAATAATACACCGATTGGATATAGTGATCTTTGATTGGGCTGGTGATGTTGATGATAGGAAAAGCACAAATGGTGGATGCTTTTATATGGGGAACAATTTGATTTCATGGCACAAAGAAGCGAGAATTGTGTTTCTCAATCTACTGAGTCCGAATATGTTGCTGCAGGTAGTTGTTGTTCACAACTTTTGTGGTTGAAGAAGATGTTTGGTGATTATGGCCTTGATACTGATATCCTTACTATTTTTGTGATAACACAAGTGCTATAAATATCTCTAAAAATCCTGTACAACACTCTCTTAATAAGCATATAAGTATAAGACATCACTTTATAAGAGATCTTGTAGAAAAGAGTATGGTGAAGTTAGAATATATTCCCACCGATAAGCAACTTGCTGATTTGTTTACTAAAGCTCTTGATTTTGAGAGGTTTTCATTTCTTAGAAAATCTCTTGGTTTGTGTACAATCTGAAAATCCTGTGACGGATGTTGAAGCAAATATTACAACATTTGTGACAACATCGGGGAGAAGTCTATGAGTAAATTGATATTTTTGAGTTTTTTTCTATTAGTTAGTTAAATCCTTTGTGAAATATACTTGAATCAAGATTATGTGACTTACAGGACATACACTTCTCAAATGCATACATTAGAATACACAATTAGATGTTTATTCTTAATCACCGAGTAACTATGGAGCACGGAATTCGCTACAACGATGACTTCTTTTCAAAAGGTGATTAAAATAACATCAATTTATCCATAATCCGCTGAGTAACTATGGGACACGGAGATCGCGACTACGATGTTCTCTTTTGAAAAGGTGGATCAATATGGAATTGTGTGTTAATATATATAAAATGCAACATTGAAAAATCAAAGTTGAAGTGTATGTGTGCCACATTGTCTACAACATCTACTTGATTCAGTTTATTTCTATAAGTCGAATTAATTAATTATGTGATAATTCTTGAATTTTGACTTTTTCCTCATGGTAACTTCCCACGTCATTTTCAAGGTATTGTGTCATGTTTATTTTTAAATTAGTTTATTTAATTATTTCGAGCTTTATAGATCGAGTGGACGGTTATTTTGGGCATGGGAGTATCATTATCTCCATGTTCCTTATTTTTAGGGATTCCTTTTAGTGGGTTAATATCTTATAACTTCTCTTCTTCTTTTCTATTTATAGATTTCGAATTTATGTGTCTTCTTTACTTAGAAACTTAGTTCGAGCGGTATACCGATTTTCAGAGATTTTTGGCATAACACTTGTTTATTGCTTGGTTTAGATTAAAGTTGTTATTTTAATTTAATTAATTTTAGCACTTTATTCTTGGTTTAAGTATAAAAAATGGCGGAAAAATCAAACCTTCCTTCAAACACTTCCTCAGACTCATCGACTTCAAACCCTCTGAATCTTCTTGCATCCATGGCTGCTCAAAACCCTTCGTCCACGATGTCACCAACGTTGCGGACCATCAACGGCCATATCTATTGTTCATAACCCTGTTCCTCATTGTTGTCTTCCCATTTTCACGAGCCCTTCAAATGTTCGAGCCACCGTCCGTGATTTCCCTAACCTTCCACAACCACCAACAATTGCCGTAGGCTCAATCCAAATCGATGTTTCAAAATTCCTTGCATACGATGAGAATGCCACACCTACACCAAATCCTTCAACTCAAACCCCTGCTCCTACTACTGTTCCTATGGAAACTACACCTCACGAAGCCGCAATCCAAGTTCTTGATGACATAGTCAATCAGACAATAGCTGAAATCGATGATGCGATCATGGATGAGAATGAGGCAAATGATTCCACCGACTCGGGTGTTGTTGCTACGAAGGTGAAGAAACCTAAGAAGAAGAGAAGCCTGCAAAGGCTAGGAGAAGGTCGAGTAGGTCTCAGTAATGAGAGTAAACTACTCAAAGCGCAAAGAGGGGAAAGGTGAATGAAGAAGGAATATCTTCCACCCATTCAACTCTCTGAGCCAAATTCGAATGCGAAAAGGTGTAGAGGCTGCTGGAGAATCAAGCCAAGCCTCAATACCGGCCAGCGAACCGATTCTTTGCACCCAGCCGAACCGAGTGTCACTCCTAGTGTTGACACATCATCGACACATCAGATTCTCAAGAAAATATTCCTATCTCTGAATTGATGGAGATATTGGAAAAGAGAATAAAGAAGCGAGAATGAACCAAGTACGGGGAGAATGATTACGATTAAGTCTGCCGAGGATGATGCGGGAGATGAGGCAACATCGGAGAGTCTGGGTAGTTCGATTCTTCCGGTGGATCGGGAGAAGAAGGCTGCTGAAAGTCGATGAAGTACCGGGTAACTCACCCTCACATTCATCTAGTAGTAGTTCGAAAGTGATGATCAAGATGAGTACTTTGGGATTAATTACGATAAGTTCAAGAAATTGGAAAGAAGACATCTTTTGCTTGAAAGAAAGATTAAACATTCTGATTTTACGAGGTATAACTTGATTGAATTTCTTGAAGTTAGAGGTCCTGTTGAAATCTGTTGAGTATGCATGTCCTTATGTTGATGATTGGATTGTTGAGTTCTACTGTAATTTGAAGAAAGGTACAGTAGAAGAAACTCTAGGAGGTATGGATCTGTTAAGTTTAGAAGTCTTGAAGTTTCTTGAACCCTACATTGATAAATGACTATCTTGAAACTCTGATATTGATGAAGATGAGATACCGGATATGGATCACATCTCGCACGGCTATAACAGTGGTAGAATTAGGCTTTGGACAACCAAAGTTCTATCCTCTTCACTCACTAGTTTATATTACGTGATACATAAGCGTGTGTGTATAATTGGCTTCCCACTACCAACACTACTGCTGTTACAATGGATCAAGCAATACTTATGTATAGGATTGTTGTGATGAATAATTTCAATCTTGGAAGGACAATCTTTAATCATATGATGAGGTTTCTTTGGTAATATTGCTAAGAGAGGGAATCTTGTCTTATTCTCGCTCTAATTGGATTAGTGTTGAAGAATGTGGATTTTGAAACGGAAGGAGTTGAGATTCTAAGTGGTATGGTACAGCCCTTAGGTATTTTCCATGTGTTGCTAGCTGGAAATAGGGTCATTGATCTGTCTTGGAACAATTTGGCTAGACAAGAGCCGCAAAATCCACGAAGGTGATCCTGCACAACCAGTGAAGCAGAGCCAACCCAAAATGTTCTTTGAGAATGTTGGTCACATTGATGAACACATTGATACGAGAAGTTCACCTATTAACTCGATCACTTTGTTCATAGGTCTTTTATTCTTGCTCAAATTAATAACTTGAGTGATCAGTTGATGAGTTACATATTATGAAGATGTTTTGGGAGAGGTTGCTTTCTGCTCCACGGGGAGTACAGTGCGATTCGTCATGATCAAGTTCGTGCTCAGATTCTTGCTAATCCATCGAGTTCGATCATACACCCGAACTCGATAGACACGAGTCGTGATCAAGTTCGTGCTCGATTGCTTTGCTAATCCATCGAGTTACGATCATGCACTGAACACGATAGACACGAGACCACTCTGCTGCCGAAGCTAGAGTTGCGAATCTTTCTTGATGATGTTGCACCAACCGCTGCAACAACCGAAGGCCGCCTTGAACTCATTCTTTGATGTACTGTTCTTTGGAAATGAAGAAGGAGATGGTGGTTTCTTTGAAACCTTACAAGACCTCTATGGAGATGCGCCTTAGGGGAGCTTGTTTGAAAAGACAGCTTTTATGTTGATCAATTGTTAAGGGGAGTTGATTACTCTCTTGATAATTGTTCTTGTTTTTCTTTGGTGTTTGTTACGAACAAATTTAATTTATGCATGTTTCTTAGACTAATAGTGTATTAGGATGTTTTGTGATTACTTCATGTTTTGTGCTCTGTTGGTGTTTTGTTTTTTCTTAAACTTGCTCTGATTTTCTATATACTTTAATTATTTATTTCCTTTATAGTTTGCTCTGGTTGCTTATTCCCTTGTTTAGTTGTTATTTATCGACTATGTCTAGTTTGAGTTGTTTAGAGTAGAGTTGTTCTCTTGTTTTCTTAAAATTTGACGTGCTTTGTCTTACACATACAACTTCACCGATTTATATGAGGTATATCACGTGTGTTGTAGCAGAAAGGTCAAATTGGGGAGATTTTTGATGTCACCAAAGTTAAACATTTTTGTTGCCACCAACGTTGTAACATCGGGTGCGACATCATAATTCGCCCTTTCTTCTAACAACTAACTTTTCGTGTTTCGATGTTGTCTTTGATGTTGTTGATTGTAGGTTGACGATCCGAATCGACTCCAATACTCCGGAAGGATCAAGAATAAAGGGGAGTTATCTAGATCAAGCGGTTACAACCCAATAGCGATTATTAGAGGCGGTTTCTTGGCGGTTTTCCTCTGAGATTCACGAAATTTGAATGATAGGGAATGAGTGGAGATTTCTAGATCCATCCACAAGGATCTACGATGCTCTTGAAGGTTGTATTCAACATCTATAAATAGGTGGTCAAGCTTCAAGAATGAAGAACAAGGCAATACGAGCTGATCAATCACAAATTATAAGAGTCTTGCGTGAGAAGTAATCGAGTATCGGTTGAGTGCGATAAATGCATCCAGATTGATAGGGCCATTATTTCCCGGTTTACGTTACATCGATGTTGCCACATTACATGTAACAATAGATTCTCGTTTAGATTGTTAGTAGACGGGGTGTTCTTTAACATATCTAGATAGGTCACCTTTGACGGTGTATTTTATACACTTAGCCGATTTCGAGATCATAAACAATGCGTTTAGGTCTTGTAGTGGTTTATTGAGAAGATTTGAATTGTGAATCGCTCTCTACTTGATTTGTATTCATTATTAACATTGTGAATCGTTTCCTCATAGATTATTATTTAAAATAATCTATGAAAAATTTTATCCTGGTTTGCAAATATTTTTGACTAAGTCTTCCATTGTTATAGCTGTCGGTGTTACTCTCATTGTTACAACATTGTGATAACAATCTACGATCTCGGAAAACACACACCTTCAAAAATAATCCAACACGATGGTGTTTCACCATCACGTGCCGTGTTAAATTGGGAATTCCTTGCGAGGCTTGTGTTTCAAGCACGGACATAGAAAAGTTTTATACACCTGGTAGTTTTGGGTTTAAGTCATTCCAAAAATAGTTATGGAATGAAAATTGTGCAATTCAATTAGTTATGAGACTAAATCGTTCCAAAAAATAGTTATGGGACTAAATAAAAAAGATACAAAATTATGGGACCATTTAAGATTTAACCTCTCGAATCTTGATATAAAAATCTGATATTTTAAGAGCGAGTATTTAAATTTAAATTTTAATGGCAAATATTTGTGTGCACATTGTGCACACTAAAAAATAGTGTGCATAATATTTTTACTTAATACTTTAATATAGCTAAATTAATATTATATAATATTGTTAATAATACTAATAGTATACATTATCTCGAAATAATACCGCACCGTAACCAAACTAATATTATACAATTCCTAAAATAATACTACACTATAGTCAAACTAATACTATACAATTCTGAAATAATACTACATTGTAGCCAAACTTTGTGCACACAATTTTTATTGTGCACAATATGCACACAAATACTACTCAATTTTAATATATGGGTGATCTAATTTACAAAACCATCCACTACAAAAAGTAAGGGGTTGTATTGGTATTATAGCTATCAAATTATTGAATCTGCTAAATTAGTAGTACTCCTTTAGTCCAATATGTATGCATATATTACAAATGGAATATAATATAGAAAGAATATTTGCGGTACACATTAATTGCTTTCATTGATCTCAAATATATAAGCGTACAAGAATAATCTAGATCCTAAATACATGGAAAGAGATATATACAAATTTGAATTCAAAAAATAAATCTTTGACTAATGTATCAAAACTACGACTATGGTGGCGCCCTGAGATCTTGAAGTTTTGCATTGATCTTCTTTCTACGATATGATCGTATCATTATCACTATTAGGCCCTCGCAAGATGGAGGATCCATTGGATACACCAATCTTTGAACGAAACATAGTAAATTTTAATGATGACAGAGGTTTGGTGAGTATATACGCTAATTGATCATGAGTGGATATATAGGAGGCGCAAAATGATCCATTATTAACATGACCACGAACAAAGTGATAGTCAATAGCATTATGTTTCATTCGAGAATGAAAAGCGAGGATTTACACAAAGATAAGTTGCTGCAAGATTATCACGAGAAGAGAGTTGGGGAAGAGGGTAAAGTGACACGGAACTCTTTAAGTAAATTGGTCAACCAGAGTACCTCAGTAGAGCAAGTGGCAAGTGAGCGGTATTCCGCCTCGGTAGACGAGCGAGCAACAGTCTTGTTGTTTCTTTGAAGACCAGGAAAGCGGGCAGCAACCGAGATACGGGATGAAAGCAGAGGTGGAGGTGCGGTCATCATGATTGTCGGCCCAATCGGAATCGGAAAAGGCTGTGAGAGAGAGAGGGACGAGGGCTTACAAAGAAGAAGACCGTGGAAGATAGTGTGTTTCGAGATAGCGAAGAACACGTTTGTGACTGTGAGGTGGGTAACAGTAGGGCGGTGCATAAATTGAGATAATTTCCCTACTGCAAAAGAGATATTAGGTCGGGTAAGGGAAAGATATTGTAGAGCGCCAACAATTTGGCGATATTCACGAGCATCCGTGGACGGAGAGCCATCACCGGGCAGAGTGAGAGACGAAGACAAGGGTGTAGAGACCTCTTTGGCACCAAGCATGTTGGTCTTAGAGAGGAGATCACGAATGTATTTGTTTTGGCTAAGAAAAATGGAGGTCGAAGTACGAACGACCTCAACACCAAGAAAGTAGCTAAGTGGCCGAGGTCCTTGACAAAAAACGGGTTGAGAGAGCAGCAATGAAAGATTTAATAGCTATGTGACTATCACCGGTGATGAGAAGATCATCAACATAGACAAGAAAGAACATGGTGATATTGGCTTTAGAGTAGAGAAAGAGGGAGGTATCGGAGAGAGAGTTGGTGAAGCCATACCCAAGGAGGAAGGTTTTGAGAGCATTATACCACTCTCGAGGTGCTTGACGAAGACCATAGATCGCTTTTCGAAGGCGACAAATGTGGTTGGGGAGTTGAGGATCCTTAAAACCCGGGGTTGGGACATGTATAAGCGATTTCAACAATGTGACGATGACGACGTTCGTAGACACCATTATGTTCGGGGGTATGAGGTGGGGTTATTTTGTGAGAAATACCAAGAGATTCGAGACATGATTTAAGTGCTATAAATTCACCACCACCATCGGTATAGAGAGTGTTAAGAGAATAATGAAATTGTTTTTCAACACCTCGGCGAATATAGGAAAAATAGTAGCAACATTCGACTTCAAACGCATCGGGTAAAACCAAATATACTTTGTAAAATGATCGACAAAAATAACATAGTAGCGAAAACCATTAATAGACTCAAGTTGGACTTGGGCCCCAAACATCGAAAAAACAATATCCAGCAGGTGCCCGACTCTTAATACTAGAGAAACCAAAAGCTAGTTTATGACTCTTACTACTGAAACATGAAGTGCAAGAAAAAGAACTAGGGAGGGCCGAAGCGGTGGAAGGAAGACCGGTAGCCAAAAGTTGATTCGTCGTTTGCGGAGACGGAAGACCAAGATGGCGTGCCACGGCAACGGAGATACCACGGTGACCGAGAAAACTCTAGGTGCAGACTTAGGATGAAAGGACCATTCATAGAGATTACTTTTTGCTGGCCCCGGTGGAGGATAACACGGGAACAAGAGGTCCTTAACAATGAAATAAGAAGGAAAGAATTCAATTGAAGCGCAATTATCGAACAAAGCGAGAAACAAATATGATATTAACATGCAAGACATTTGAAAGCGAGAGAGTAGGAGAAATATTAGTGTTACCAATGTTAGAAATTCCAAGAGAGGTATTATTACCGAGAACCACATCATCGGGGCCATCATAGGTCTGATGATACGATAAATCCGAGAGATTGGGTGTGACATGATTTGTGGCGCCAGAGTCGAGCAGCCATGTGTTGGTATGGGTGGATAGGAGGCGGCATCGAGGAGGAGGCGGCATGTGTGGCGTTAACTGGCGACGGGCGGAGTCGAAGGTGTGGGAATAAATCCCGGCATTTATCGGGTGTATGACACAGACGATGACAATATTGACACTCAATGGAAGAACGATTACCTTTGGAGCGAGAGTCACGTGAGGGCCCCCGTGAGCCGAGAGGGCGGTGGTGGTACACGCAGAGACGGTGCATGAGGAGATGGGAGAATTCCTTGGGGTGGAGAAGGTGGTGTGGGCCCGATGAGTTCTGTGGGTGGTGGAACGGTTGGCGGAAGATGTGGCATTGACGGTTAGAGTAGGGGTGTGGACTGTAGTTTTGAGTCCCGCAAGTACGTTTCATGGTCATTCGGTTTGTCAAACAATTCTTCAAAGGACACGGGAGTATCACGAGTACGGAGTGCCGCAATCACCTCCTTGTAAGCGGGACCGAGACCCCGCGTACGATAAATTAATAGGTCCTCATCACCGGGAGGTGCACCAAGAGTGGCAAGCTCATCCGCAATTGCTATTATATACTCCCTCTGTCCCGGATCAGTTTTCACAATTGACTTTTCAACGGTTTTGTGAGAATTATTTCATAGTAATATGTGTACAAAAGTTATTTTATATGAATGGTATGCTAGTTAATAAGATCAACTAACATATCATTCATATAAAACAACTTTTGTAATCGTATTACTATGAAATAATTCTCACACAAAACCGTTGAAAAATCAACTGTGAAAACTCGATTTGGGACGGAGGTAGTAACATTTTACTTTTTCTCTAAATATCACTTTATTTAAAAATAAATACTTTATTTATAAATGACAATACCTCGAAATATCGTTCAACTAATCTATTCCAAACCAATGTAACGATTTAAAAGAAAGAAAACCATATAAAAAAATTGAACATAATAATTTTTTTAAAACCAATTAATGGTATATATATTTCCTTTCCCTTGCATTTATCATCGACAATCAATTAAAAACAGAGTACATAATTCTCAAACAAAATCTTTTGGCTTATTATTTTTGTTCATCGCCATATTTATCCGAAGGAAAAGAAAAGAAGATGAGAGAATAAGAGTGAGGTTTTTGCTCAAAGTTTTGTTTTACCATTGTAAATTTTAAAAGAAAAGCTCTAAACTCATACCTATAATAAGCTTTAATTTGAAAGGAGTAGTATTTGTGTACATATTGTGCACAATCTATATTGCATGGATTCTTCAAAAATCAAGTATTCAAGTATCGGATACGCGTAGGGTGAGATTCACGTAGCATACGCGTGGGATACGCACGGGATATGCCACGTGGCGTATCCTAATTTTTTTATTTTTTTATGGAGGATATGCGTATCCGATACGTTTTGGAGGGGTATCGGATACGCGTAGGGGCATGTGGGGTTATTTTGCAAATTTTTATTATTTTTGTGCCTTTTTGCAAATAATAATTAAACCTAATTGTAATTTCTAATCTAATCTAAACAAACAAAAAAAGTGAAAAACTGAAAAGAAAAAGACACGCATCGTCAATTATGACTTATTCATTGAATTTATAATTATGACTTATGTATTTGAATTTTATTTGAACTTTGTTATGTATTAAATTTCTAATTATGAGTTATGACTTATGTATTGAATTGATGATGGTATATTGGTATTTGAATAAATATTTTTATATATTTTATAGGTATTATATATATTAAAAAAATATTAATAAAATAAACGTATCCTTGCCGTATCGCACCCTAAAGTTTTCAAAAAATAGAATTCCCGCACCCGTATCCTATCGGATACGCACCCATGCAACGCAGTTGCACAATAAAAAATTGTGTGCACAAGTTTGGTTACATGTAGTATTATTTCGTGCGTACGGTATAGTATTAGTTTGTTTACGGTGTAGTATTATTATTTCAGTGCTTGTACGGTATTAGTTTGGTTACGAGTGTAATATTATTTCAGTCTTGTATAGTATTAGGTTGGTTACGAGTGTAGTATTATTTCAAGCATTGTATAGTTTCGGTTTAGTTATTGTGTAGTATTAGATAAAAATATTGTGCACACTATTTTTAGTGTGCACAATGTGCACACAAGTATTTGTCATTTGAAAGATGTGAACAAGTTAAATACAGAAACTTGAGCACGGAAACAAATTTCAGAAAATTAAGCAACTTCTCGCATATCATAACAAGTCTAGAATGACTATGCCTTCCAAGATTGCTTATCCTAAGTATTACTCCATCCGTCTCGCGATTACTTTCACATTTTTTTTTTTATTTGTCCAACAATTACTTTCACACTCTTACACCCTCACAATAACATTTAAATTTCAAAATGTTACTCTTGTTTTATTCTACTTTATTATCTCTCTTACACTTTATCTCATTCAACCACCAAAAATATTCTTATACATTACTCTCTCTCCTACACTAATTTGAATTTTCTTAATAAATGTGTCATCCTCCCAATAAAAGAAATCATAGGACGGAGGGAGTATAATATTTTATTCTAATTTCGATTGTTAAACACTTACAATTTTCCTCAAAACAAAGCTAAATAAAACTTAACTGAAACATAAGTAAAGTGAAAAGTAGATAAGAAACAGCATATACATTTTCGGTAGATAATTTATTATATATTTCATTTTATCTAGCACATAACTATTTTTCAGAAACAAGTTTTATAAGTTGTTTTATTTATATGTTGCAATCCTAGTCACCTTATGTTACCCTATTTCTTTTATTTCTCCAAAATATCCAAGATCGCAAGGAGTTGAAAAGGAAATGAACAGAAAACAGGTAATCATAATCCTAACTATATATCAAACAAGGGGCTTAGAAAATACTCGCTTTCATCAATTTTTCCTGTCCATCCTTTCAAGTGGCATATGCAGCACATGTTTCTCCTATACTCAATAACATGGACTTTCTATATTTAATCCTGCATAAAGCTGGAAGGGTATCCTCCCTCCGTCCCATAATAATTTGTACAAATTTTTTATTTGGACGTCCCAAAATAACATGCACACCCCAAAAATAGAAAATATATGTACCATAAATGTCATCTCATATTATCCAAAATTTTACACAAAATGTCATTACTTTTGGGCTTACACATACATACAATCCAACTTTTTTACTTTATACATAAAAGTTTACAAAATTACTTCTCAAAATCCAATGGAGACCCAATAAGTTATGAGACCAAAAACTTTTTTCCCTATAAAAAGTATTATGTATAAAGTTTTTTTGGTCCGATAAATTTTCACCTTTTCCAAAAAGTCCCAAAATAGTTAATTTTTTCGATTACATCCCAATTTACGGCTAAGTGTATAATTTATGTACCAAAACCGCCGAAATTACCAAAACGACGTCGTATTTTTGGCGGAAGCCCCCAAATTTAGCGAATACGTGCACGACACATAATGTAAAATGACCGTGTTTTGTTTTATCTGGTAATTTTGGAACGTAAATTATACACTTAGCCAAAAATTGAGATATAATCGAAAAAATTAATTAAGACATTTTGGAAAAGGTGAAAAGTTATGGGACAAAAACTCTTTCCCAAAAGTATTACTTTTTGAATAATATTAATTAACTTGTTAAAGATTACTAATGATTTCATTATAAAATATCAATTGTTTTGTTATTAAGTATAAGTTGTAAATCAATTTAACCCGATTCACAAAGAAGCAGCCCAACAAAATAGGAGGTAAAAAAGACACTCCGGATCTCTTGTTACATAATGGTGTTACATCTCCTGTTACATTTATTAGATTTATGCCATGTGTGTACATACGATTATATTAGGATGTTATTCTCTTATTTGTAAATTTTGATATATGTACACATGGCGTAAATCTAATTAATGTAACATAAGATGTAACATCATTATATAACAGAGATCCGGATCGAAAAAAACTCAATGGCCTCACCCATTTCCAATATTATATTCCAGAAACCGCTTTATCATTCCGATCCATTCAAGAAAACCGCTCTCTTTTTCTCACCACAAAAGATTTGATCAGCTGAAACAATGGCGTCGTCAACAAGCAGCATTAGAGCTCACTACGATATAGAGGACGCAATCGAGCATCTCTACGACGTTACCATCTTCGGCAGAACCATCTTGACCACCGTTACAAAGTACCCCGAAGCCGTCACACAGTGGATCAACGACGTCAAGCCCGACGACGACAGTACTCTCCCCGCTACGTCGGCTTCGAAATCAACCTCGTGGCTGGCAACAACAACAACGACGCCATCAGCACGGTGCATTTCTGCGTGGGCAGCCGCTGCCTCGTCATCCAGTTCCTCCGTATGTCGGAATACCCTCCCTCCCTAGCCCAATTCTTCACCCACCCAAACAACATGTTCTTCGGCATCGACACACTATTCAAGATCGATATATTGATCGATCTGTTATGCGTTGATGACCCCGTGACGTACGTAGATTTGGGTGTTCTTGCGGCACATCGGTATGAACGGCTGGACCTAGTCACGGCGCCGCACAGCGTACTGTTTGGACTGCGTTGGGAATGCGGCTGGAGAAGCCGAGCGCCGAAGCTGATTGGGATCGAAGAGGTAAACTGTCGGAGGCGCAAGTGCAGTGCGCGTGTATTGAAGCTTTTGCGGGTTTTGAACTTGGGAGGTGGCTTATTCGTGAAGGAAATAATTAGCTACCCACCGATAAAAAAAAAAAAAAATAATAATTAGCTACCCATTTTTTTTTACTGGTAGTCAAATGAAATACCTTACCTAGCGGCTTTTGATCATATGTTTTTTACTGGGTTTCTTTTTTGTTTCATTTAAATAATATTTAATTGACAATAAAATTACTATCTTTTAACAAATCTAATCTAAATTTTTGAATCTTGTTAAACAAAACTCTAATTTAATATTTTTTGCGATTCGAGCTTACAGGCAAATTAGCTTCTCCCTGTTGCTAGGGATGACGGTTTGACCCGACCCGTGGGTACCCGCCCGTTCGAGAGATTTGGGTCAGTCCGCCCGCCCCGTGCGAAAACGGGCCAGGTAGGGTATGGGTTTTATATTGGTCCCGCGGACCCCGGCCCAACCCACCCACATCTTATATATGTGTATTTCTACATATATATATATATATATATATATATCACCCTTTACATTATTATGTTTACAAAAATATCTTTAGATTATTTACGTAAAATATAATATATGTAAATATATATTTATGGAAAATTTGACATCTTTTTCATAAGTCATAATATATCAAAAATATGTAAAAGAAAGAATCGGTCAATATTCCCAATTCCTTTTAAATACCCGGACCTGCCCCATTGTCAAATGACACTGCTCGGACACTGCCCGCGCCCACACGGGTCTTGAGATGCGGACACTGTGACTGCCCCGTACGGGCGGATTTTTATATCTTTATAAAAAATTCTTATTTCTACATAGTGTAAGTTACATTCTATTTTTTTTTTTTTTTAAATATGATAACCTAACATAAAATTATCAAACACAAACTACAATAATAGTTTGTAAACATATACAAACTTATATTTTACCTCATGAAGTATTCATTAAAATTAGACAAACAATCAATCAACAATTTAGTAAAAAAAAAAATGCATCAAGTTCAATAAGTTGTTCATCTCCAAAATATTAACATCTTTAAAAAGTCTTTCAAAATCACTAATCAACTAAAAGTATATTTAAAATCTGAAATAATCAATAAAGTGGCATTCATCAATTTTGGTAAAGATAATCAATAAAGCGGCATTCTTAAGAAATAAAAAATCTAATCATGTAAAGATGACAATTTTGGTAAATTTGTATTTATCAATTAAACTATTATGAGCAAGTCTCTTGTGAAATATTGCACCGCAATATCAATTAAAAAAAAGGAAATTATTAAATTTTGTGGGTCAAGATAAAGAAGAACGGGTCAAACTAGCGCAGATTTCTTTTTCTTCCTCCACGCAGATTTCTTCTCCTTCCTCCGTTCTAACTCTTCTTCCTCCTCTGTTCGCTCCACAACTTCCATCGTTGTGCTCGTGTTCCCCAACCAACCCCAACCACGCATCAAGGTTCTTTCGTAAGCGAAACGCCGACGATGAGGAGGGATAAAACCGTGAACTCCGATGAAAAAAGAAAAAAGAGGGATGATCCGATTGATGAAAACAGAGTGGATAAAACTTAAACAGTGATGAATACAAAGCTTATGCGAACTTCGATGATAAATTTTTATTTCGTTTAAACCGGAATTAATATTGCAACTCCTAACTGCAGTTCGATTTATTCATATAGTAACACACATTTTTCCATAAAGTAACATATTTTTGTTCATATAGTAACACGTTTTTTTCTTCATATAGTAACACATATTTCTCTATACAAGACACGTTTGTGTTCATATAGTAACATATTTTTTCAAAAGTATGTGTTACCTGTAAGAACAATTTTGTGTTCTTGTAAGGGTAAGTACGTGTCACTAGTAAAAGAATAAAATATTGGTTTTGTTCATTAATAACACATTTTTCTTCATACAATAACACGTGTTTGACCTAATAATAACACAACCCGAGAGTAAAAATTTATTTTTACCTTTGCACTAGTTTAATACACATATTTGCCCTTACAATAACACATATTTACCTCAAAAATCTTATACTTGGGGATCAAATATACCCATGATTTTTTTCTCAACACATTAAAATCATTTCTCTTTAATATTGAGATCAAATAAGTCATCATCATAATAAAATCACACTCTTTTAATAAGAATAAAATTGTCGAAGATTAAATACTTATTTGATTCACACATATAATTAGATTAGAGATTTATTTGAGCATTTTTTAATTTTTATTTTGTATTTGGGCAATTATTTTTAGACAAATACATATTATTTATTTTATAGTAACACATATTTATCGTTTAAGTAACATATGCGTAACCTAATAGTAACATCTCTGGGAGCACACGAGGCGAATTTTTCTTTTTGTCCCCCGCAAGTTTTTTGAAAATATTCATTGAATCCGATCCGACCCGACTAGGATCTCGCGAATTTCATTAAATGGGTTATTTCACGGTACAATATTGCATATAAGAATTTGTCAACTATTATATATTCAAAACAGAAAACTTTGAATAAATTAACTGAAAAAGTACTACTTTGAAACCCGTTAACAAATATCCATAATGTTTAATATTGAAAAAGAATTAGAAAAAATAATAATTTACAACCAATATTAATTTTCAAACCAACCATTAGAAAAAGTATTTGAGACATAACTTAGTGTCAATATTAATTATATTACTAATATGGGGCATCATTGTTGGTTATATAGATATAGGGTGCATAAATGCACTGCAGTAGAGACAAAGTATGTCTTATTTTTTTATGAAAACCCCATTTTCCAAACATTGGAAGAAACATATATTAAATAAGTATTATATATATATATATATATATATATATATATTTGTTTTCATGTTGACAGTTGCCTTGCACATGAAGAATTGAAGATTATATATATATATATATATATATATATATATATATATATATATATATATATATATATATATATATATATATACACGTGTTTTGTTAAGATTTTCAAAAGATAAATGAACCAATAGCACTCGAGGGAAAAAGATTTAAAAGCACAACAAAAAACATAACAGAAACTCACATTCTTCAAAGACCAAAAACACCACAAACTTAAATTTTAGAAACAATTTAAGAAATTAAACAACCGAAAAATTTAAGCAATACAAACTACCATACTAATAAAAAAATCACATAATTTCAACAGCCGATCAATCACTTATTATACAAACCAACACACATACATAAGACTTACAAATGAATGGCTTCTAGAAATTTGTCATGCTCCTGCTCGCTCCAGTTCTCCCTGGACTTGGTGATAGTGTGCGGCTTCCGTAGTGTACGGTGGTGGGGCAGCAACAACGATTCCTCTCTGTGTCGTGCACCATCTGACCGTCGTGTGTATGAGAAGTTAGAATGTCAATGGAGTCTTGGAGAATAATTTTGAATATGTTCTTAATTTTTATTTGAGAAGGAATTGAGAATATTGACCGATTCTTTCTTTTACATATTTTTTGATATATTATGACTTATAAGAAAGATGTCAAATTTTCCATAAATATATATTTACATTCATTAAATTATACGTAAACAATCTAAAGATATTTTTGTAAATAATATATATATATATATATATATATATATATATATATATATTGAAATACACATATAACATGCGGGTCGGGTCGGGACCCTACGGGGCCAATATAAAACTCATACCCGATCTAATTATGAACGGATTGGGTCCGATCTGGCCCGTTTCAAGACGGGGCGGGGTGGACCTGGCTCAAATCTCTCGGGCGGGCGGGTACCCACGGGTCGGGACAAAGCTGTCATGCCTATTCTTTGTGAGAGAATTCATTTTTGTTAGAATGGTTGAGAGAGAGTGTTGAGTCGTTTGGTTCGTGTGCCTACACTATCGTCAGAAAAGGGAGTCTGAGCCTGTGCTACACCCGAATCAAACCCAAGACGGCAATCCAAAATCCTAACAGCGGTATCTAGAGTCGGGTTATGTCGCCATCTGTCTTCTCGCCACCTATCTGTTCTGGGACGGGCGCCGCCACCCCTGTGCCCAAGCGACGCCGCCGTCGATCGGGATTGCACTGCCGCCGTAGAGTCTAATCCAGGGGCGCATCGTCTGATCTATTCGTGATCGCAGCCTCTGTTTCTGCATCTGTGGTGTATCATTGATCGCGTAGAAGGAACAACCGCCAACGCCGCCTGCAGCGCGCCGCCGCCACTGCTGTCCGTCCGCTGTCGATCCAGGTTTTGCCGCCGAGCGCTGCCGCCTCCGTGTGCGAGAGTTGTTGTCCGTGGGTGTGAAGCCGAGGACCGTCGTCGACCACCTGTTTCGATAGACCCATCGTGTTGCTGTTCCAGATTCGCCTCCACCGCTGCTGCCCAGCCGCCGTCCGCCGCAGGTAAGGCAAAGGTAAGAAGGTAAGGTCCTGTTTTGTTTTTCTTTTTTATTTGTTTTTAAATTAATTTCTTTAATTTGTTTGAAGAATTATTGAATGCAGTTTTAAAGGCCTGTGGCTGGAATTGACGGAAATTTTGGCATATCTCAGTAACAATTCTGTTTCTTTTTTTTCTTGTCTTTCTTATATATATATTTTCAGTTTATTGTTTATTTGAGTAACTGTAGTAAAAGTGGAATTGTGAAAAACGAGAATTTGTGGTGTGTTTGTGGATTTCGTGGAGGTTAATTGGTGGGTATTAGGAATTCTTACATGGGATTCCGATTTGGTAAAACAACTAAACTTGTTCCTTTTATTGCTTTAGTAGCGTAACCACTTGTCTTTGGATAGATAGGTTGAGTTTTGTGTGCTATAGAACTTAGTTTTATTTGTTGAGCCTGCTCTTTGTGATTAATTATTGCTTTGAGCTTTAATTGTTTAATTGTTTTCGTATTTAATTTAAATACTTTGTGGTATGAAAATGGCTTCTGCTGCTTCCTTCATTTATCATTTGATTTCTTTTGATGGAAAGTCTGATTTTATTGGCAACAAAAAATGAAATGTGTTTTAATACAACAACATTGCTTTAAAGCTATTAATCTCTCGTTTGCTTCCACCGATGCCGATGATAAAAAGAAAGAAATCAATTATCTTGCTTTATTTGCCATTATTATGCATTTATCGACTCTGCTTAGAAAAGTAGGCGTTATGAGCTCGCCAAGGAGTTATGGGACAAATTGACGGAGCTATTCACCGAAACTTCGTTGCCTAGTAAATTATTTCTTCTTTAAATGTTCTTTTGTTTTAAACTTGATTTGTCTCGTAGTATAGAAGAGAACTTAAATGTGTTTACCAAGTCAAGTTTCAGGATATTAAATTGACTGGCGATAAGCATATTGATGAATATTCTCGTATTATGTTATTAAATGCTATTCTTGATTCGTATAATGACATTAAGTCTGCCATTAAGTATGGTCGTGATTCTCGTGTCGCTTGATACCGTGGTAAACGGTCTTAAGTCTAAGGAGTTAGATTTAAATCATGATGGGAATGGGAAGCACTCCGGAGAGGTCATGCATGTTAGAGAGGAAGACTAGTAAGAAGCATGATAGCTCGATGACAAGAGCGATGAACCTAGGACTAAGTCAAAATCTTTTGGTAAGCCTAGGCATAGAGTTAGGAAATGTTATAGTTGTCATGAACCTGGTCATAAGATTTGAGATTGTCCTAAGCCTAGGAGAGATAAACAAGAAGATCGTGCTAATATGGCTTTGGGTGAAGAGAATATTGACTATGGTGATGTCTATTAGGATGTCTTTGTGCTTTGTTTTTGCTTTGTGCGTGTTTGTGGTTTTATGATTATGCTTTGTGAAATCATATGTTTTATGTTTAAATTTTATGTCTTGTGCATGTCTTTATGGTTCTTCATGTCTTTGTGTTTTTCGGTTTCATGATCATTCTCTTTAAGCTTCGTATTTTTGGCTTAGTGTCTTGCCGAGGCTTTGCGTCTCATGTGTGCTTTGTGGTGTCTTGGTGTTTTTTCTTTGTGGCTTCTTTGTGTTTTATTGGCTTTGCGGTTGCTCTCATTTAGGTGGAGTACATGTTTTGTGTTATTTCTTAGTGGCTTTGTGTTTTAGAAGTGCTTCAAGTGAGGTGGAGCACTTGTCTTTGTGGTTGTGCTCTTACGTACGAGAACTAACTTTGTGTTTTTCTTTTGAAGGTATGTGGGAGCGGGTTGGGCGATGATGTACTCCAATTATTTTATGTGATAAGGGGTGGTGTATTGGCGTTGGACCGAATAGGTGGAGATTGTTGGCCTAAGGAAAAGGTAATTAGAGATATTTGGTCCATCGTGTAAATCCTTGAGGCCCACAACCCCTTTCTCTCCTCTCTCTATCATCCCGTTTGGAAAGAGATTATAGCTTTGTGGTGATTGATTGTCTTTCTTCCAGAGATTCCATAATCGTCTCTCTAATTTGGTGTTGGATATTCAAATTCATAATTAATAAATTGATGGAGAAGGCGTCAGTTCGTGGGAATTAAAAATTATTCTTTGTGAGAGAATCCACTTTGTGAGAACGGTTGAGAGAGAGTGTTGAGTCTTTGGTTCGTGTGCCTGCTGCCGCGAGAAAGGGAGTCTCGAACCCGTGCTACACCCGAATCAAACCCGAGACGGCAATCCAAATTCTAACATTGATGATTTTTATTATCATTGCTTAAGTGGTCGTTGTTTGTGATTTTAATTTTTTTATTGTTTATTCAAATCGAATTTGGAAAACCAAATCAAAATTAAATCTCAAATCATAAATCCGTGAAATAATTTCTCTTTGAAATTTGAGTTTAGATCAACATTGTCGGTTTTAGTAGTACCAAACATCTCATGATTTCGTCAATTTCCCAATTTTTTTAGTTTTTTTCCAATTCATCAATTGATACAATGTGTTCAAATTTAATTTAAATTTTTTTAATGAATTGAAATAGCCATTAACATGTCGCGCGAGATAAAAAAATATTATATCATCCATTTTTTTCTGAATTATGTGCACACGTGAGACAAACAACGTTGTTTAATTTGTTATTTTTTAATTTATAAAAATATTTTAATTTAAATGTAATAAAATTAGTTTAATTTTTAAGTTTTAGTTTTGATTTATTTTTATTCAAATTTTATTTAACAATGTATAGTAAAAATAGATTAAAAATTAAAATCACAGTTAGCTTTCATTTAAGCAAAGAAAATAAAACCCTCAAATTTCAATGATACATAAAAAATATTAATGGAAGTTTTGATTAAGAAAATTAAAAAGTTTAGATTAGGTTGCAATTTGTGAAAAGGTGGTGATTTAATTTGCAATTAAACATGTTAAAACAAGACGATGTCGTTTTTTTTTTTTTTTTTTGTGCAGCCACGTGGATGCCACGTAAGCGGCAGACGGCATGCATAAATCTGTCCGTAAGTTATAATTGTAAAAATTATTAAATTTGAGCTTTGTTTTCTAAAATTCAAAAGTTTAGATTTAAATACAATTTCGCAAAAGGTGGTAATTTAATATGCAATTAAGTCAAAAATAAAACATAAATATATCAAATTCTCACCTCATAATTTAAATAAAATTTCTAATAAAATTTAGAAATAATATAAAATCCTAAATCAACCCCACCTGCATCGCCTTCCGGCAAGTGGGGGTGGATGGGTTTTCGATGGGGTAGCTTCAACAGCGCTATCACATTTGACAAAGATCCAACAAAATGGTATACGTCTAATAGTTGGAGTTTCACTGTCTATATCGTGAGGTAATGAATTTTAGTCATTATTTGTTCAATAAAAATATTTGACAAAGATCACTTTGTTGGTGGGTAGGGGAAATGAGCTCGAGAATTAGGATGAAGAGAAAAGTGTCGAGTGGTTAGATGATATTTTTAGCGGTTGTAGGAGAGTGGGTGGGAGAGAACATCAATAGAATGTTGGAAATAGATCCTTTACATTTTTATGTAAATTTCTTAGAGTTAAAATTCAACTTTACTCCATAATTTTGGACTTTCCCGCAAAAGTTCCTAAAAATTTAAGGTTTTTAATTTTGTCACATAATTCCATTAATGATTTAATTTCAGTCTAAAAGTCGCCAAACTTCCACAAATAATATCGTATTGACACATATTTTCTTGGGACCTTTTGCGAAAAAAGCTCAAAGTTACCGGATAAAATTGTAAAATATGACAAAAAAGGACCAAACTTGGAACAAGCTGCGGAGATAACAAAGCTAGTGAGGTTATGAGATGAAATTGAAAATTTTAAATTTTTGGGACCTTTTGCCGAAAAATTCAAAGTTATGGGACCAAATTGAATTTTAACTCAAATTTCTTGTACATTTCGTAGGGAGATAAGTATAATGATAAAATAATAAATAAAATGCAAAAAGTAGGACTCACTTATTTTTATAATGTATAATCTCTCTTCAAAATTTACAAGAAATTTATAAAAAAATTAAAAGAATCCATATTCGTTGAAAGTTAGAAGATGGGAAAGATAATCCTTCCGTCCCAATTTTATTTGTTTAAGGGGAGTTGACACAAAATTAAGAAATTTGTTGTTTATTAGTATTAAAAGGTATAAAATGAAGGGTAAATGAGTAATTTCAACTTTATTGAAAGAGGTTATTTTAAAGTCAACTTTATTGAAAGGGTTAATTGAGCGGTATTGATGTATAAATAAGGGATGTTTGTGAAGGTTTAATTTAAAAGAGTAATGTTGTTATTTTGCTACTTTTGGTATGAAAAATAAAAATAAGGCGTTCATTTTTAGATTTTGAGCAATAAAAAATGGGACGGAGGGAGTATAAGTTTTCAAGTAGATAAAGTATCTTAGGCTATTCTTGCTCTCAACGGATGTAGTGAGGGAGATGGGAAGAGAAGCTCACCCAGATAGTGTTTGGGAATGGAAACGGCTGTTTGGTTGGGGGTATTAGAAGTAGGGGAATGACTCATTAATCATTCCTATTGACGATGCTTGATAGTATTTATAATTTGGAATTGATTTAAAAATAAAATAATCACTAATTTATTTTGATTACGTAATTTCCCGTTATAATCAATCATTTAACAATCATTCATTTTTTCTCTCCTCAATTTTTTTCTCGCTCAAATTTTTTCGTGCTCAACTTTGTTTCCAAAATTCATCAATGAGAATGAATCATAGTCATTCCCATTACCTAATTCTATTACCCCAACCAAGCGGCCCCTAATATTATTTTCGCTCAACCGATTGAAAGAATAGTGTTGATGTTATGACGAGTGTTACTCGTAATGTGCCAACATTCGGTCACAACATCGTAATTCGTCCTTCCACTTTCACTAACCCTTAACCCACGTTTTGTCTTGTTCATTGACTTGTTCTTTCAGATTGAAGACTTACGGAAGTTACCTAAGTCATGCGGTTGAAAGAAGCAAGCAAGAGAAGTTATAAAGATCATGGGGAAGTTACATAGAAGTTACCTATTTTCAAGGAAGATGTGGAAGTTATCTTCAAGCATTAAGAGTCCAGAATTTATCTATATATACACGGCTGCTATGAAGATTAAAACTTCGAAGTTGAGGGAAACACAATCTAGCATAGTCTATTGGCATAGATTATAGAATTTATTGTAGTTTCATACTCGATACTTCCGTTGGTGAATGTTCCAACATTTCACTCAACATTGGGTCTTTATTTGTATTAGTGATAGGTTAGATTGATCATTGTCTAGTCACTATATACGTAGATCCATTCACGGTGTAACTTATGTTTTCATCGATTGTATCACTTAACAATTACTAGTGATAATACACCGTTTGGCAAGATAGACTTATTTATAGTCTATCACGAAAATTTTGATATCCATCTTGCAACATGTTTAAGACTTCCGCTGTGTACATTTCGATTATTTATTTGTCTGTGTTGCTCTTCGAATGTGCCAACATTCGTGACAACGATTCTCGCAAAACACGTACGCACACCTTCAAGTGGCATCGAGCCGTTGAACTCGTTATCCCGAGTTTAGATCCTGTGTTTGGTGTTATTTATTGCAATGGATTATCCTATGACAGCTCCAATTAGACCACCCGTTCTAGATGGTACAAATTATGCAATTTGGAAGCCTAAGATGCGTATGTACATCAAGTCCATTGATGAACGTGCATGGAGGAGTATATTGACTGGATGGACTCCACCGATTGTTCCAGCCACCGACAATCATCAAGCTCAAATCAAGAGGGAGTTAGAATGGACAAATGATGAGGTGACCACGGCCAGCTTCAATTCGAAGGCACTCAATGCCTTATTTACCTCTACGGATGTATCCATGTTCAAAATAATTTCTAATTGTGTATCCTGCAAAAGATGCATGGGAGAGATTACAAGAACATTGTGAAGGATCCGAGAGTGTAAGAAGGACGAAGTTGAGGATGCTTGGAACCAAGTTCGAAAATTTAAGGATGAAGGAAGATGAGACCATATCCTCCTACAATGAACGAATTCGAGATTTCCAATGAATCTCAAGCACTTTGTGAAGCCATATCCAATACAAGGTTAGTACATAAAATCTTAAGAAGCTGTTCCTAAACGTTTTGATGCTAAGATATGTGCTATTGAGGAAGCTAAAGATATCGATGCTATTACTCAAAATGAGTTGGTGAGTATTTTGAAAACGTATGAAATGAATTTTTCCCAAAGAGATAGTGAGAAATCCGAAAGGAAAATTTCTGTTTTTAAAGGAGAGACTTCTTCATGTGTTGATAAACAACCGTTTGTTACCGAAATAGATTCGATGAAGATGTTGGTGACGATTGTGCCGACAATGCCGATAACATTGTTTTCTGACTAAGCAGCTTTAATGCATTTTTGAAAAAGAGAGCAAATAGACTTAGAAATAATTTGCAAATTAAGAATCAAGAGAGAGAACAGACTGGTAGTTCACGTCGATTGCACGATAAAAATCGGAATGTTAATCAACCTAGGCAATTTGATAGAGGTAACAAGATCAAATATGATCCGAATATAGGAAAAATGTTAAATATGATGCATGTTCTGGTTTTGGTCATTATGCTAATGAATGTGCCAACACTCTTTTGAGAAAGAGGGTAAATTTCAATGCTACTTTAAGTGATGAGTCGATTGTGAAGAAGATTACGATAAAAATGAGGAGTTTGCTTTTTTCAAGAATTTTGTATGATGATACTCTTGATGATTTCTTTGGATGATTCGATGTTGAGTCAAATGTGCCAACATTTGAGGAAACATTGGAGGTTCCAGAATTTAATTGTTTCTCAAGTTCTTGTGTAGATGAAGCAGTACTTCTAATATTGTTTGCAAAGATTGTAAGTCCAGCTTATCTAAAGCTTGAAAAGGAGTTCACTACAAAAACACAAAATTAACGAGGGGATTAGAGAGGGGAGAAAACCCTCGTTAATTAGCGAGGGTATTGCCGAGGGCATAATTTAACGAGGGCCTTCGCGAGGGAAACGGGCCTCGTTAATTAACGAGGGCCTTAGTGAGAGAAAATGGGCCCTCGCTAATTAACGAGGGCCCTCGCCAAGCCCAAAACAATTACCGAGGGCCCCTCGCTAGCCCAATATTACCGAGGCGAGTGCCCCCTCGCCAAGCCCAATATTAACGAGGGCTTGGGCCCTCGCTGAGCCCCTCGTTAAATTACGGATATAAGCCCAACAGCGGGCAGCCCTCCCCCACACTTTCTTCCCAATTTTTCTCACAGCAACCCCGCGCCGCCGCCGCCGCCCTCGCCGCCGCCGCCGCCGCGCCGAAATTGGCCCACCCACTAGTCGGGCTTTGTTCCACTCGTTCCTAGGAACATTTCTACGGTGAGTATTTATGATTTAATCGGTTAATTTTGTTGTTATTTTACAAATTTTGTATATTTTCATATGCCTATATTTGTGTGATTTTGTTGTTAATTTTGTTGTTATTATACATATGCTTGTATAGGTATTGTTTTATTAGTTATTTAGTGTTAATTTTTGTAATTGTTATGTGTATTTTAATTATTAATAATTATTTAGAAATAATTAGTAGTATAATATTATTATTTATTTAGAGTTAGTATATGTATGCAATTATATAATTAGTAGTATAATTATTTAGAGTAATTAGTATGTATGCAATTATATAAATTTATTTTTAATTAATATATATTAATTATTATAATTTAATTTAATTGCTATAATTTATATATTTGTAGGTGTGTTGAAAAAGATTCGATCCGGCATATAATTTCACTAACGCCACCACTATCACCGTAAGTATTCTTTTTTAATTAGTTATTTAAAGATATGCTTTTAATTTAATTGTAATAATTATTTGATTTAAAATTATTTTGCATGCGCATATATATGATATAATAATAATTTATATATATGGTGATCGATGTTCGATCAAATTTTGCATGATAGTTCAATTATAATATTAGTTTTGAAAATTGAATCGATGTTCGATTCAAGTTGATGTTGGAGTTGAGGGTTGATAAATTATCCACTCGAAAGCCTTAAGGGACATGACTATTGAAGAGTCATATAAAAAGATTTGGTGATAAAGCTTGAGGTCATTCTAACAAGGAAAGATTTGGAGTTATGCAACCTCGAAGAGCATTTCGAAAGGAACAACACCGAATTTCAAAAGATATTGAGAAAGTTCAGCCAAACTTGATGAGGCACGACAATTGGAAGTACAAGTAGACATGGTCTAGGTTATAATGGTAATATCACTCGGTTTTAAATAATAACAAACCTGTTGTGTTTACTAAACCTTCGTTGAAAGCGAAAAATTGAAAAATGATTACGAAAGAAGGATGTTTGTCATTATTGTTTCTTGAGGGTCACAAACGACCAAACTGTTTTAGAATGAGGCGGGATAAAAAGTTTTCTAAAATGTCTTTGAAAATGTTGTCACATTACGCTCAACATTCGAAACAAACAGATTCAAGTCTTTTCAAAAAGCTGTTCAAAAATCTACTTGGGTGAAAAAGTCAAATCTTTGTATGTAATGTTGTCTATACATCTTTAAAAGCATGTGTTCGGGACTATGGTATTTTGATAGTGGGTGTTCTAGACACATGACCGGTGAGGAAAGTTATCTCACCGATTATAAGGCATATGATGGTGGATATGTTACATATGGAGGAGGTTCAAAAGGTAGAATTATTGGTATAGGTACATTAAAAGTTCCTGGTTTTCCTAACTTGACAAAAGTCTTGCATGTTAAAGGTTTACTTGCAAATTTGATTAGTATTAGTCAATTATGTGATGATGACTTGCATGTGAAGTTTGACAAAAGTTCATGCTATGTGCTAAGCAGTGATGATAAATGTCTTATGGTTGGTAATAGATCGGTTGATAATTGCTATTTAATCGATTCAAATCAAGCATGCTTTAATGTTCAAAGCTGATGAAAGTGTTCTTTGGCATCAAAAACTTGGACATGCTCATTATAGAAACATTGTCAAATTGTTAAAATTTGATGTCATTAAAGGTCTGCCTAAGTTACAAATACATAGGTCAAATGTGTGTGGATCCCGCCAAAGTGGTAAACAAGTCAAAATGTCACATGAAATGTTGACCTGATATGTACTACGAAACATTGCTTTGAACTTTTGCATATGGATTTAATGGGACCAATGGAGACCGAAAGCATTGGTGGTAAGAGATATTCTTTTGTCATAGTAGATGATTATTCAAGGTTTACATGGATTGAGTTTCTTAAAGAGAAATCAGATGCTTTTGAAGTTTTCAAAATTCTTTACAAACGTTTTAAAAATGTTTTTAACACTAAGGTTAAGAGATTAAGGTCGATCATGGTAGGGAGTTTGAGAACAGTTTATTCACTAAATTTTGTGAAGATAAAGACATAATTCAAGAGTTTTCTTCTCCTAAAACACCTCAACAAAATGGTGTAGCCGAAAGGAAAAATCGAACTCTACAAGAAATGGCTAGAGTAATGCTTTTATCCAAGAAACTTTCAAAAAGGTTTTGGGCTGAAGCTTTGAATACCGCCTGTCATATTTCAAATAGAGTTTATCTTAGACCTAATTCCACAAAGACACCTTATGAATTTTTGAATGACAAAAGCCTAATCAAATACTTTCATGTCTTTGGATGTGTTTGCTACATTACGAATGATAGAGACCAACTTCATAAATTTGATTCAAAGAGTGATAAGGGTTTCTTTCTTGGTTATGCTAGAAACAGTGGAGCTTTTAGGATTTATAATCTTAGGACCGAAATCGTTCAAGAGTCTATGAATGTTGTTTTTGATGATAATGCAAGTCTTGCGAGATAATGCTATTGAAGAAGATGTAATCGATCTTATTGAGCGGATGCAAAGTTCTGGAATTTACGAATCGATTGAGAATGTTGCTACAAATGTGCCCACATCTCAAGCAACATCACCTCAACATCCAGAAATTAATAGAACTATGCCTTATCCTCGCTACAAGTACCATCTTCCGTGATTCTCAAGAATCATCCACAACAACAGATCATAGGTAAACCACAATCAGTGTACAAACAAGGAGAAAATTAAGTTTTGACGCAAGGCATGTGGTAAGGTCGATTTGTATGAATCTATGTGTAACAAGGTGAACTTTGAATGTTTTCATTCTTTCAATGAACCTAAAAATGTTGATGTAGCTATGAAAGATGAAAATTGGATTAATGCAATGCATGAGGAGTTAAATCAATTTGAAAGGAATGATGTTTGGATACTTGTGCCTAGGCCTGATGATGTGAATGTAATTGGTACAAAATGGATTTTTAAAAACAAAGCGATGAATACGGTAATGTTGTAAGAAACAAAGCTAGATTAGTAGCTCAAGGCTATACACAAGTAGAAGGAATTGATTTTGATGAGACTTTTGCTCTTGTTGCTAGAATTGAGTCCATAAGACTATTACTTGCTATTGCATGCTACATTGATATAAAAGCGCATCAAATGGATGTTAAAGCCGCATTTCTAAATGGAATTCTTATGGAAGAAGCATATGTAGAACAACCTAAGGGGTTTGAGAATCATGAATTTCCTGATCATGTTTATAAACTTAAGAAAGCGTTATATGGTTTAAAGCAAGCACCTAGGGCATGGTATGGTAGATTAACCGATTTTCTAGTTGAATTCGGTTTTTATAGAGGTGAAGCTGATAGAACATTGTTTATTAAACATTCTGGATATGACATTATGATTGCTCAAATATATGTTGATGACATTGTATTTGGTTCTACATGTGAGAAAATGCTTGAATTATTTGTACATGAAATGACCACTACCTTTGAAATGTCGATGGTTGGAGACTTGAATTACTTTTTAGGTCTTCAAATTAAACAATGCAAAGATGGTATTTTCTTTTGTCAAAGTAAATATGCCAAAAATCTTGTGAAAAGGTTTGGTTTAGACAATGCTAAACACATGAAGACACCTATGGGATCGACACAAAAGTTGTGTAAAGACAAGTGTTGGCACAAATGTTGACCCAACATTGTATAGGTCGATGATTGGTAGTCTTTTTGTATCGACTTCTAGTAGACCGAGACATCATGTTTAGTGTTTGTTTATGTGCACGTTATCAAGCTGATCCTAAAGAATCTCATATGAATTCGATTAAGAGAATAATTCGATATGTGGCGAGGCACATGTGATTATGGAATATGGTATAACAAAGATACTAATTGTTCTTTGATTGGCTATAGTGATGCAGTTGGGCGGGTGATAGTGATGATAGAAAGAGTACAAGTGGAGGATGTTTCTACATGGGTAACAATCTTGTTTCATGGCATAGCCGAAAACAAAATTGTGTTTCCCTATCTACGGCTGAATCCGAATACATAGCCACGGGAAATTGTTGTACTCAACTTCTTTGGCTTAAGAAGATGTTCGATGACTACGGTTTGGAGAGCAATACTCTTACTGTTTATTGTGATAATACAAGTGCGATTAATATATCTAAGAACCCTGTGCAACATTCGCTAACTAAGCATATAAGTATTAGACACCACTTTATTAGGGATCTTGTAGAAAAAGAAGTTGTAAAGTTGGAATACATTTCTCTTGAAAAACAGATTGCGAGACATTTTTACTAAAGCCCTTGATAATGAGAGGTTTTCTTCTCTTAGAAAATCTCTAGGTTTATGCACTAATTAGACCTATATTTGCTTTGTGTGTTGTGACAAATGTGCCAACATTTGTAACAACACTAGAACAATTTGTTTAAATTTTTCTAAGGTGTAATATTTAGTGTTTTTGAACTCTATTGTGTAAATAGTATTAGAACCTGTGATAAAATATATTGTCTGGACACACTTCTCTCAAATGCAATTGAATAAACTCACAATTAGATGCTATGTCATTGAGTAACTATGGGACACGGAGTTGACTACTACGATGTTCTCTTTTCAAAAGGTGACTTAAATGCATCAAAATATTCACAATCCATTGAGTAATTATGGGACACGGGTGACAACTACGATGATCTCTTACGGAAAAATGGATCAATGTGAATAAGTGGGTAAAGCAAAATATAGTGCAACACAAATGAATTTATTTCATGTAAAAGCGTGTTGAGAAGTGTGTGTGCCGACATTCGATGAATAACATTCTGGTTCTCATATGTATATTTACCTCTATGAGTTTGAAAATTTCCGAATATTATTTTATAAAGATCGATTTATTTTAAATTGTTCCCAAAGCAATATTATATAGTCTAATTTAATTATTTGTGCGGTTATTTTTTAAATCAAGCGGTTTTTAGCATGTCATTGAAATAAACTTCCAACATTTGATAATGCCCTAATTTTTAGGGATGTGATTAAATCTTATCTTTTAACTTCGATGTGTTCACAACTTCGCAATCTTTCTATTCCCTATTTAAGGTCCTTAATACTCGGTGTGTTCTATACATTTTATCAAAATTTCGAATTTTTAGCACAAGTATTCGAAAGGTATTATTAATCATACCTTGTTGGTATTAGTTTATAATCTACCTTTAATATTGCAATTCAAATTGATTATTTTATTAATATAATTTGAATAAGTGCTTGCAGGTTATTAATTATCATGGCTGATGGGAAAGGCTCTTCACCTTCACATTCGAAACACTCTACCTCTCCAACAATTTCATCTTCTTCTCAAAACCTACACCTATTAGCTTCAATGGCCGTGAAAATGTTTCCTAAATGTTGGCCCTTCTAACCCAACATCACCCTCTTCGGTTAGGGTTGGCTCGATTGATGTTCCTCTCTCGGCCTATGACATTCGTTCGAAATCCAAAACCCCGATATTCAATCCTCCGATATTCCGAAATTGGGCGGAACGCCACCAAAACCGGTCAGCGACAAAGCCGGCGAAGACCCGGCTCTCGAAACTTATCCAATGACGGTGGAACTAGCTGGAAGGAGCCACCACCGATCAAATAGTCTATGCGTTCAAAACCCTCTCGAAGCAGAGACAATTTACCCCCGTTGTCAAGGTAGGCGACGTGGAGGTTGATTTCCAGCAGTACAAACACTTAGTGTTTACACCGCAACAATCACCGGAAGATACTCCGGAGAAGAATCATCCTCTCGAGTCTTCGGACACCGAAGAACTCGCCGCCCGCTTTCAACTGCTTTGGCAAAAGGCTACGAGCTCAAGGGGACAAGGACAGAACGTCGCTCGTATAGGACAATGGGACGTCGTGTAGACTACTCAAACCGGCAAAAAGCGAAGCATGATGATGGCGTTGCTTGAAGCCTATCCAGTGTTTGACTCGACTCCTCCGGCGATGAAGTGGAAGAAGCAAATCCGAGAGAGAGCGGCTAGTGAAGAAGGCGATGTTCCGGTGCTTAGCCCGAGGGAGTGCGAGGATTCGAGATGGATCAAACATTGGCTCAAATGGCTGCTAGCATGGAGAAAAGGAAAAAGAAGCAAAGATCCGCAGGATGTGCCGCAGGATGTTGGCACACCAATGGACACATCGTCCTCTCGACTCGAGTCTTCTTCATCTAAAGGAAGTAAGGCTAAACTCTGATGAGGTACATACCGATTCCTCTCTAAATATGACTTCATCCGATTCGATGATAGCTATAATGGTGTGGATAGTGAGAAATTTAGGACTTTTGCGGACTAGAGTGATAGTTGGAGAGAGGATAGTTAAAATGGATGATTTTGTGAATATGAATTTAGTTGGATACCCGATCGATAGGTCCTTAATGCACTCTCTACAATTTGCTACTCCTTATATTGTGGATTGGGTTTATGAGTTTTATGCAAACTTGAAAGTCGAGTTTAAAGTTAATTCAAAGCACTTTGGAAAAGTGAAGTTTAGGGGAAAGGTCATTGTGATAACTCCACTGTTATTAATGAGATCTTGAGAACTAGAGATGGTGATGATCCTCGGGTTAATGATTTGGATGAGGTCATAAAGGTGATCACTGGGGAAGGATTAATGTATGGAGATATAGAATGAATTCCTCAGTCTTGACCAGCCTTTACAGTGTTCTTCACAAGTTAATTGTGTATAATTGGCTGCCTTCTTCAAACACAACCACTTTGACCGGTGAGCGAGGCTATTTTAATGTACAAGATTGGACATCCGAGAGAGTTTAATCTTGGGAAAACAATATTTGACAATATGATGACATATTCAGTGGAAAGTGTCAAGCAAAGGGTTCTTTGCCTTACCCAAGTCCGATTCACTCATTGATTTACTGCTCAAGGGTTTCAAAGGGAGAACAATGAGATTATCACTCATTTGCACTAAGTTTAGCTATTTCACATGTGCGAGAACTGGACCACGTGTGATTGATCTACCCTACAGAGATCCTAATGCACCTGAACTGAGGTTCCTCTTGATCAACCAGCCGATGTGCCGAGAAATGTTGGCACACACGCTGCCAACACTCCGCAATTACAGCCGCAATTCATCCGAGATCAAATTGCTATGACTGAAAACTTCAATCGCGAATGCCATGTCTCATTGAGCAACCTTGAAATGCACAAAAGTGCAGGAAGCTTTACTTTCTACCGTCACAGGGGAGTAGGACACGATGTTGCTTTGCTCAAGTTGATGCTCCACCAGTGCGGATGTTCTTGATGTTGCCGGCCGAAGCAATTTGAAGATGGAAATGCTAATGGTGATGGAACCGAAGGAGGACCAGATGTTGATATTTACGGAGCTGGAACAAGTGCAGCTCCTGTGCGAGGCCGAAACAGAAACCCGAGAATGCGCCGGAGAATGTGCCCACAAATCTCGACAACAATGATGGACCCAGCGGCTCGAATATGGACGTAGACGCCGAGAAGATAGATGCAGATGGGTGGGATGATGAAGATCTCATTGTCTTGTATGATGATTTGGATGATTGGGGACATTAAGCAGGGGAGCTTTCGAAGATAGAGAAGCTTGAAGATAGGGGAGTTCGTGCGAGACTCTTGAAGATGCAATGTTATTCTTTACGACCCAATCCTCTCCTAAACCTTCATTTATAAGCTTTATCTGTTTTTGTAAAGACTCAATTTATTTTTTCTGTTTTTATGTTTATGTCTTTTCGAACTTATATTATGTGTTAGCTATGTTGATGAACTTAATAGTATTATGGTATTTAGGTAAGTTCGTGATACTATGCTTTGATTTTAGTTTTGTTATGTTAAGTGTTTTTATCTTTAATTTCTGATTTTTGTTAATATGTTTTTGGTTAAAGCTCTGATTTAAGTTTAGTTAAGTCGAGTATTTTGTCTTTATTTTATTACTCTAAATTTTTATATTGTTTTATGTTAGCTCTGATTTTGTTTAGTCTATGTTTTGTTCATAGTATAAGTCCTCGTGATGTTAAGTGTTTATTGTTTTTATTTGTTTTAGCTAAGTAAAAGATGTCATTTACTTGATATTAATTTACTTATCTCTATTGTGTACACATTACGTATTTTGTTGCAACATCGGGTGTGTTCCGGTAGAAAGGCCGAATTGGGGAGATTGTTGATGTTATGACGAGTGTTACTCGAGAATGTGCCAACATTCTGGTCACAACATCAGAATTCGTCCTTCCACTTTCACTAACCCTTAACCCACATTTTGTCTTGTTCATTGACTTGTTCTTTCGGGATTGAAGACTTACGGAAGTTACCTAAGTCATGCGGTTGAAAGAAGCAAGCAAGAGAAGTTATAAAGATCATGGGGAAGTTACATAGAAGTTACCTATTTTCAAGGAAGATGTGGAAGTTATCTTCAAGCATTAAGAGTCCAGAATTTATCTATATATACACGGCTGCTATGAAGATTAAAACTTCGAAGTTGAGGGAAACACAATCTAGCATAGTCTATTGGCATAGATTATAGAATTTATTGTAGTTTCATACTCGATACTTCCGTTGGTGAATGTTCCAACATTTCACTCAACATTGGGTCTTTATTTGTATTAGTGATAGGTTAGATTGATCATTGTCTAGTCACTATATACGTAGATCCATTCACGGTGTAACTTATGTTTTCATCGATTGTATCGCTTAACAATTACTAGTGATAATACGCCGTTTGGCGGTATAGACTTATTTATAGTCTATACGAAAATTTTGATATCCATCTTGCAACGTGTTTAAGACTTCCACGTGTACATTTCTGATTATTTATTTATGCGTGTTGCTCTTCGAATGTGCCAACATTCGTGACAACGATTCTGCAAAACACGTCGCACACCTTCAAATAGTATTATGGTTATTTTAATAAAATATTAATTTAATTATATTATTATATGATAAATTCTTATATGCAATATTGTCTTGTGAAATAACTCATTTAATGAAATTCGCGGATCCTAGTCGATCGGATCCAATGGATATTTCCTAAAAAAACTTCGCGAGGATAAAAAAAAAAAATCGCCCTCACGTGCTCCCGGGGTGTTACTATTAGGTTACACATATGTTACTTAAACGATAAATATGTGTTGCTATAAAACAAATAATATGTATTTGTCTAAAAATAATCGCCCAAATGCAAAAATAAAAATGAAAAAATGGTTAAATAAATCTCTAATCTTCGACAATTTTATTTTCATTAATAGAGTGTGATTTTATTAAGATGAGGGCTTATTTGATTCCAATATTTTAAAAGTGATTTAAATGTGTTAAGAAAAGTTCATGGGTCTATTTGATCCCACGTATAAGATTTGAGGTAAATATGTGTTATTATTGTAAGGGCAAATATATGTACTAAACTCGTGCAAAAGTAAAAATTAAAACTCGAGTCTCAAGTGTTTTACTATAAGGTCAAACATGTGTTATTGTATGAAGAAAAATGTGTTACTAATTAACAAAATCAGTACAACACATGGATAAAAATTTTATTCTTTTTAGTAACACGTACTTGTCCTTACGGTAACATATGTTTGATCTTATAGTAACATACCCGGAGCGAGATTTTATTTATGTCTTTGTGCGAGTGTTACTATATGAACACAAATGTGTTACTATATAGAGAAAAATGTGTTACTATATGAAAAATAAAATGTGTTACTATGCGAATACAAATGTGTTCTTGCATAGAGAAAAATATGTTACTATATGAACAAATCGAAAGCAGGTAACAATTGCAATATTGATTCCAGATTTTTTAGAAAAACATGTAGCACACATCAATTTGATGTTGTTGATAAATTGTGTTATCGTTTTGATCAGATCCGTAGCAATTATTTGATAATTTTTTAAAAAAATCATCCATGTCTTCTCGCTCTTTTTCCTCTTTTTCGCATTTATGTGTGTTTCTCCTCGATTCGATCTCGTAGTTGAATTTCACTGTTATTTTCATCGGAGTTCACGGTTTTATCCCTCCCGATCATCGAGCGTTTCTACGTCTAAAAGAATCTTGATGCGTTGTTGGGGAACACGAGGCACAACCATGGAAGTTGTGGAGCGAGCGGAGGAGGAAGAAGAGTTAGAACGGAGGAGGAAGAAGAAGTCTGCGTAGTTTGACCCGTTCTTTATCTTGACCCACAAAATTTCTTTTTTTAATTGATATTGAAAGGTGCAACATTTCACAACATACTTGCACTTATTATATAATGAAAATTACAAATATGATTTTGAATTACATGATTTACGTACCAACACCTACTCTCTAAACAGGGTCCTATGAATTTCCAAGAAATGAAAATCTAGCAAAACATATATATATTGTTTCCACTAATTAAACTCCAAGATGATTAGGATATATACCTTTTAACTAATCGGCGGATTGTCTACACTTGAGCTCTTCTTCTTCCATGGTATCACGCAGTGTCCTCCCCTAGTCTCGAGGCAACCACACAACTAACATCCCACACACCCCAATCGTAACCCCAAACACGCCGTATGGCAACCACCCATTCTCTCCACCGGCGGCCACCACCAGCGGGCTCACCACGCCGCTAAACACGATCGCTGCCGCACCATCGCCACCGCCGAGTTCCTCACGCACGTCGAAACAACTCCAGCGTGTAAATCAACACCACATCCACCGCCGTGCAACCGGCCAAGAAAGACAACAACTCCAACGGAATCTCGAATCCCCATATCCCACTTCATACCCACCACACACCCAAGGCCGCAAATCCCACTCACTAAAGATAACCCCATCATACACCCCTTCCTGTTAACTTTCCCGATCAAGAAAACGTCGTCAGCTGACGCTGGCGGCTCCGACAACGCGTTCAACGTTACGTTCAGATCTGATTCAAAGATAAGTTCCCAGACTTAACGGCATCCCTAGGTACACGATCCCGATGCCGAACGCCACCACCATCACCGCCGTTAGGCCGCAAAGCCCACCACTTGGTCACTGGAATCTTGAAAGCGAGTAGATGTTGCTCAATTCTTGTGATTTATCACATTCTACCGAATTTAACAATCTCTCTGTTAACAAATAGCTCCTATTTTCAGCCATGTATGTAAGCGTTTTGA
Source organism: Paraleonurus japonicus (assembly GCA_030762865.1). NCBI lineage: Eukaryota > Viridiplantae > Streptophyta > Magnoliopsida > Lamiales > Lamiaceae > Paraleonurus > Paraleonurus japonicus. Next base: position 9,958,836 of record CM061058.1, read on the forward strand.
TGAACTCCTCTTTCCTCCCTTTCACAAAAAGCCATCTGGGTGATTCGTGCACAAAGAAATACACTAAAATGGAGTACAAAATGCGGGGATGCAAGTGCAAAGGTATATCAATCTCCACGAATAGCCTTTTACCAAAAATGCTATAATTGGGAGAGACAAGAACCCAAAAGCAAACCAAATGAATCCAAATATTCCGATATATTCACGATATTTTTTCCCAACAAGCTCTGTCGCTAGTACCGGGCGCATGTTCCGACATGCGAGCGGAAAAAGCCGCTCGGGGAATCGAAACGCGGTGTACATCCATATGTTGGGGGAGAGCGATGTTAAAACCCCGTCGGTGACATAAGGAGGCAAGACAAAGCGAGCAGATTTTTCCGGCCAAGAGAAGAATCGGCTAAAGTTGATAAGAGAAAGCCGCCGGTCGATACCAAGAAGAAGGAAGAGGTGGGAAGGCCCGTGATAATAGAGCCCGAACACTCGAGACCCCATTCGGATATGATGGATGTGTAACCCGGAGGCCCGTGATTGTAATCCGGATCATTGCGGTGGGTTTAGGCGGGCGTCGGTGAAAACAGATGAAGTTTTGTTGGGCGTCGAAGAACCATGCGAGTGATGAAACGGCGGATTGGATAAATTGCCTCCGCCCGAAGTCTCCGTCTGAGTGTTCGATTGTGTCGTCCAGGTAGGGTGATTCAGTATGTGAGAGCAGAGGGTGTGGATTTGACATTTTGAAGTTAAAGAGTAAAAGGAGAGAAATTATTTTGTTTTTGGTGGGAGTGGACCGACACTAACGTTTAGGGTGGCAATTCAATCATAACATAATATAATAAATTATTTTAAAAATACTAATAAATTAAATTAACCAAGTGTTCATGCATTGACTCAAATTATTAATATTTCTTGAAAATGACAAGCTGTGAACTGAAGTTTTACTGATAGAATCACGCAAGATAACCAGTCTTAACCGGAGCCCCGATTTAGATCGGCGGCGGCGGTGGTTCACGAACTGAGATAAGAATTCGTAAAGAGGAAAATACTTTTTCTCGATAACTTTTGGAATGATTACGGGAAGTATTAATACTTCTTATTATTCACTGGGCCTAAATTCTAATGGGCCAAATATTCTAATAACAATGATTAATAAAGATTCACTTATAGCGTGCCCAATAGTTCTTACAGTTATTCAGCCCAATGCATCTTTATTTTGTGAATGATTGTGTTGGGCTGTAGCTTTCATCCTTGCTCGACGGGCCCGGTTGTATGCGTTCTTCAATTCTCGACTCTCATTTGCATCATTCTCGTTCCTTCGACAACTTCCTTGTCCTCAAGGACGAAATCGAGGAATATTTAATGTATCATATCTACCTCTTCCCATGTTGCTTCCGATGTTGCCAATGACTCCCACTCAATTAACACTTGCCATGATGTCGTCCACCTTTCCTTATTTATCGATATTCCACGGCCTTTGACGGTCGAAATGTAATCTTCCCTTCTTTAGTAACCGGCAGCCGATTCTCAATCACCTCTCCCGTGCCTATTCTCCTCTTGGTGAGAGACGTGAATTACGAGGATGTGTTTGGGACTCTTACAGTAAATCCAGCTTGTAAGCAACCTGCCCAATTTTTCTAACACCTTGAATGGTCCATAAAATTGCGTACCCAGCTTGTACCATGCTTTACGAGAGGCGCCTTTTGGCGGTAGGGTCTCGGCTTGAGAAATACCCAATCTCCCATTGAGAATTCTTCTTCTCGTCTATTCTTATCATGATATTCATTCATTCGGCCGATTGACACACCCAAAGTCTCCTTTAATTCACACAATATTATGTCACGTTCCCTAAGCTCTCGGTTAACTTCGACATTTGGCGAGTCACCTTCCGGATAGCTGACCAAACTCGGTGGAGGTCGTCCGTAGACCAACTCAAATGGTGTGCACTTAGTTGAAGCGTGGTATATAGTATTGTACCAATACTCCGCCCATGGTATCAAATTTTCCCATCGTCGAGGATTTTGATGCACATAGCAATGGAGATATTGTTCTAGCGTTCGGTTTGTCACCTCGGATTGCCCGTCGGTTTGAGGGTGGTATGCCGAACTCATGGACAATTGCGTACCCTGCACTTAAAAAACTCTTTCTAAAAATTACTAATGAATATGCGATAACGATCTGAAATTATTGACCGAGGTGGCCCATGCAATTTAATAATGTATTCAACAAACAAGCGTGCTCACGGATTTGGATGTGTAAGGATGAACTAATGGAATGAAATGCGCGTATTTAGATAACCTTTGTCTACCACGGCGAGAATACCATTATAGCCGTTTGACATGGGCAGCCCTTCTATAAAATCCATGGTGAGATCTTCCCAAATTCGTTCGAGAACGAGCAGCGGTTGTAACAGGCCACTCGGCCTCACGGGAGTCACTTTTTACGCGTTGACACACATCACATTGTCCTACGTAATCTCGTACATCCTTCTTCATTCCCGACCAAGTAAATGAGTTCGACATTCTTGCCCATGTTCGATATACACCGGAGTGTCCACCGTACCTAGAATCATGAAAGTATTTGATTAGTTCATGATGTAAATTACTTCTGATGGAACCCATACTTTACCTTTTCAAAGATCAGTCCGTCACGCCACTCTGCCTCGGGGTCATTTAGAATGGCTGCTCTAATCCTTTCCCATATCTCCCAGACGTGTCCCGAAACAGCGGTGAGCTCGCCATTCTGAGGATATCTTGACAATGCATCGGCGACCAAGTTTTGATGGCCAGGTTGATATTTGATTTCAAAATCAAACCCTAACAGTTTAGCGACAAATTTTTGTTGTTCTGGGGTTATTATTCTTTGCTCTAACAAGTATTTCAACGGCTATTGGTTCTTGACTATTCGAATTTTCGACCCGGCAAGTATGGTCTCCAAATACGGACCGCCTCTATTACAACCAACATTTCTTTTGCATATCTTGACCACCCAATTTTCTTAGGTCCTAGAGCACTTACTCAAATAAGCGAGGAACGCCCCTCTTGAACCAAAATAGCTCCTATCCCATAATTACTAGCATCGGTGTGTACCTCGAATGTAAGTTCAAAGTTGGGCATTGCGAGTAATGTCGTTGTCACAGCCAACTTCAATTCTTTAAAGGCTTGGTCACTGCTGGGGCCCCATTTAAATCCTCCTTTCTTGGTCAACTCGGTGAGTGGTTGTGCGATTGCTCCATAATTTTGGACGAATTTGCGATTGTATCCGGTTAATCCTAGGAACCCCTTAATTCGGTCGATTCTTTGGTGTTGGCCAGCCTTGCATTGCTTTAATTTTAGTTTGATCCACTTGCACTCCTTTTACGAGATGATGTGTCCCAAGTATTCGATGGAATTCCTTCCAAATGCGCACTTACTTGGCCTTTATTTGAAATTGGTGCTCTGCAAGAATGGCAAAGACCTATCGCAAATGACAAATTTCCTAAGATGTTTTTGAAAAATCGAATTCATAGCCCCTTGGAATGTAGATGACGCGTTACATAACCCAAAGGGCATAACAAGACACTCATAGTGGCCTTGATGGGTTCGAAAGGCTATTTTGTAGATGTCGGGTTCGGCGACACGTATTTAATGATATCCGGCTTTTAGGTCGAGCTTCGAAAAATATTTGGCTCCGTTGAGCTCATCGAGCATGTCATCGATTTTGGTATTGGAAAACGGTCCTTGACCAGTGGGAGCATTAAGATATAGAATCGCCAAGATCCATTTTTTTTTCGACTAGTAGAGCGAAGCGAAGAAAAGGGACTCGAACTTGGTCGAATCAATCCCTTTTGTAACATATCTCCCACTTGCCATTCAATCTCCTCTTTCTGGTAGTGAGCATATCGATAAGGGTGTACGTTCACCGGTTGCGTCTCATCTTTGAGCGATATGCGATGATCGAATGGCCGCTTTGGTAGAAGTACTGTGATTCATCAAAGACACAAGAAAATTCCATTAGAAATTTTTTATGTCCAGAGGTATTTTACCAATCTGTTGGTGATTTCTTGTTCATGTTTACGGACTTGTATTGCATAGCAGGCTCCTCCTGTTACCCACATCTTGGCAATACTCTTGAGTCCCACTTGTTTGATGTCATCCTCGGCTCCAAATTTTATTGTTACCACTGCCATCTCCCCAAGAAAATTCCATAATTCCCTGGCCATAATCGGTGATCACCCTACCAAGTCCTTCCAACCACTTTGTATCCCCAACACAACATCCAATCCCCCTAGGGGTAAAGCATATAAATCCGCCGTTCTGTCACCCCTTGTATTTTAATGGGCACCGCCCTATACATAATCTCACATGAAAAGCGTCAACCTTACGGCTGCAAATTCAATTTTCTAGCAACTTCACTTGTTTATGAAATTGTGTGTTGATCCACTATCAATAAGTTCAATCACTCTTCGATTCTTTATCCTTGAATTGACCCTCATCGTCTTTGGCCCTCGCACTCCCGACATGGCGTGCAGAAATTTCCGCCTCTTCTACTTCAATATGCTCTGTTTCATCTTCACTAGAATCAACAGTTCAATAAGGTAGGCTTGTTTAACCTTACACTTGTGCCAGTGTGAATTTCTCATCACGGTTGAAACAAAGTCCCTTTTCACGTCTCTTTTGCATCTCATCCTAAGGTAGTCGACGGACACCCGCGGAGGTGGTCGAGGTGTTGTCTTGGGTTGAGCTACTTCTCGGGTAGGCTCTTGGAATGGACTGCTCACCTTGCGACTTTCCACACTTGCATTTTTCTTGAAACTAAATGGTCATCGTGGATTCGTGCAAGCTCAATAAGCTTCAACATAAGTTTTGGGTCTATACACCACGACCTCATTGCTAGATCGGCCTTGAGCCCTCCGATAAACGCCCCCACAAGGGCACTCTCTGGCCAATCACACACTCGATTGGCGATGCGTTTGAATTACATCGATATTCACGGAGTGTACCCATACGTGTGATTCGTGACAATGCCTCATCGTAATCGGTGTACTCCAACGGCCGAATCGTGCCATTAAATCTCTCTCAAAATCCTTCCATCGGATTTCTTTATCCTTCTTGTGGTAAACCTTGCTAACCCACTGCCACCAAAGATTGGCCTCTCCTTCAAGAAAATAGGCCGCATACTTCACCTTGTTCGATTTACTAATCTCATTGAGTTCAACATCGATTGAATTGACTTAATCACGAGATTGGGAGTCAGTCCCATTAAAAATAGGGCACATAATTTTGGGCTTGCCCTTTCTCCGTTAAATCGCCCTTTACATATTGTATATCCGTTGAACTTCCATCGGAACTGGTTCCGTCTTCCGATGATGATGACGGCGACCCTTTCTTGACCCGTTTCTTCAAGACTCGTTCCATCATTTTCTCTAATTTCAGCATCCACTGTTTGAAAACATCTAACCTTGACTCCAAGAGTCCGATGCGTTCCCTATGAGTTCCAGCCATTTCTTGAGCGTGATTCGTTAATTACCCTCTCGATGAAAGCACCAATGATAGAATCACGCAAGATTACCGATTAATCGAAACCACGACTCGGTCGGCGGCGGCGATGGTTCACGAATTGAGATAATAATTCGTAAAGAGAAAAATACTTTTCGATAACTTCGGAATGATTACAAGAAGTATTAATACTTCTTATTATTCACCGGGTCTAAATTCTAATGGGCCGAATATTCTAATAACATTCACTTATAGGCCAGGCCCAATAGTTCTTACAGCATTATTAAGCCCAATGCGTCTTTATTTTGTGAATGATCGTGTTGGGCTGCGGCTTTCATCCTTGCTCGCGGTCCCGGTTGTATGCATTCTTCAATTCTAGACTCTCATTTGCATCATTTTCCCACAACACAAAATATCCTGCTCCGAACCCTTTATAGGAAGTGGTATACATTTTTTTAAAAGATGATGATACAATCTAATACTCCCTCCTATTCAAAATGTATGTCATCCTAAGCTCATGCACACATTTTAAGAAAATTATTTACTTCCTTCTATACCCTTAGGTCTTATTTGGTTTCTTTTATTAGGGGTGTATTGATCTTTAATACTAATTTATCACTTGTTTGGTTTGTTGTATAGCTTATACTTGCAGCCCGTTATTAAGCATGGACTCATTTTAAATAATCTGATTATATGAGATTATAGATTCAACATCTTATCGGGTATTTATAATACTTATTATTTGATCAACATGTATTAAATTATAAAATACCAAAAACCTTCTCTCTTTTTTTTTTTTTTTTAAATTTATAAGAAGGACAAATTGGTCTAAAATAAATTAATACTAGTTATAATACGTCATACCAAGCATAATATTGATAGCTAATCACTAATTATTTAACTTAATTTTTGAAACCAAACAAAACATTGACAAATGGTAGTATTACAAATATAGGTATTATGGTTGAGGTATTATCTAATAGAGGCAACCAAACGAGGCCATAATTAATAGCTTTGAAATTTTTCACATGACTTTAAAGATTATTATTATCAATGTAATTTTTTAAAAACTAAGGGTAAATTGGGAAAAACTATACTCCCTCCATCCCGGAACAAGCTTCTGACCTTCCCCCTCTATATTGTGTTTGTATGCATCAAGAGGCAATATACATACACGGATACATACACTTCAATACAAGAAATAAAATAAGTCACGTTCCTACCCAACAGTCATCATCTATGTACACGGCTACTCAAAACCCTGCAAGAGCGCCACGGCTTGTCCAAACCTCATCAATAATCATCGAAATTACCTACAATGCATAAAGTAGTGAGATATAAATCTCGGTAAGCGAAATTATGCACGATATAGAATTCTCAACAATTCTTCCAATATACTCACTTTTGAAATATCCTAATTCATTTCTAATCACTCTTGCCTAATTCATTTCTAATCGCGTACATAATTCATTTCTAATCGTCCTCGCCTAATTCATTTCTAATCTCCCACCTAATTCATTTCTACTTGCACGATTCATTTCTACTCATTTGCCGGCGCACGATCAATACAAAAGCCACCACGTGGCCAATATAAATACTCTCTTTTGAAACCACATAATTCATTTCTAATCACTCGCCCAATTCATTTCTACTCACAACTCACCAATTCGATCACCCTATCCATTTCTATAACAATCACAGAACTCATAAGTTCATTTCACCATAATCATGGAATTCTTTGGTTCATTCGCGGTATTTGAACTCACGAGGTTCAATTCAATAACAATTGAACTCACATGTTCAATTCAACAATAATTGAACTCACGGGTTCAATTCATAAAAATCATTGAACTTACAGATTCAGTCCACATTAATTATTGAGCTCACGAGGCTCTTTTCACGATAAATAACAATATCAAATATCAAAATTCGCATAATATTCACATATCACTAAGTAAACATAAATGAATTCACATATTACTCCATTTATGCATTGTAGTCACAAATAAATTTTCACTTACCTCAAATTTGCAAAACGTTGATGAATCAAACTCTTGATTCTCTTAAAGCCTCACCGACAAATAAGAACAACTATTAATAATTTGAGGATAGAGTTTTGCTTTACTCATCACGAGCTTCAAAACGGTATAAAATTTGTCAATTGACGAAGTCGAAAACTTACCAAAATGGTTTGATCGACTCTCTCTCTCTCTCTCCCCTACATACTCTCTCTCTCGCACCTTTCTTTCTCTGCATAAATGGTAAGATTGAATTGTAATTGAAAGTGGGTATATGTCCGCCGCCTCACCGGGTAAGTTTTCTTCTCCTTTGTCCTTTTTTTTTCTTTATCTACTCTAGTTATATCTATTACTAATATAAAAGAGTGATGCGCGGTGAATTGACCGGTTTCTTTCCGTGTAACGAGTAAGTGTTTCAATACACGAGGTCATCGGCGATTTCCCTCCGGTAGTCGGTAAGTTTATTTTTACGTGGCAACACGGCCGCCGCACATATACGTGGCGCTTATATGCTCTGTTTCGCTGAAATTGTTTTCTTCATTCCCCAGACAATTTCACCGGAATATCTTTTTCTTCAATTTCATAGTTCTCCCCTTTTTAATTGTTACCCATCTTTCCACTTTTACGTTTCCACGCCACGATGCGAATTAGGTATTTTATTTTCTCCTTTTTGATTGGGTATTTTTTGTTTTGTTTGAGGGTTCTAGCAAGTGTAACGACTGTAATACAATTCGATTTTGTATTTGATTCGATCGTTTGCACTGTTTCGTTCATCCTTATGTTATTTACGGTGGATTGAGTGCGTGCGAAAGGTGTTTGATGAAATAAGCTGCGAGGGATTTTGTCACCTAATTCGATGATTTTGTTCGTTATAGATTTAGGATTAGGATTTTCGTAAACAACATCCATTTCGATCAAATTCTCGTATTACCATTTAATTCTTTTTGATACCGCAACTTCCGGGTTAGTTGGAATCTGCTCTATTCTCCCGATAAATTTTAATTAGTAAGGGCCTCATTTCCTTTTACTGCCATATAGCCCGTCGACCACCGTCAGCCGCAACCGCCCGCCGCCCACGACCGGTCCGTCGCCCGCCTTTGTAAAAGGTAATATGTCTTTCATATTCCTATAAAAATATGTGTTAAAGTGGAATACGAATGAATGAAAGAAAGGATAGCAAGTGTTAAAATTTGTGCTTAAAATATTTATACACATTTTTATATCCTAATAAATAGGATTGTAAATTTGTAATGGAGTATGGTGAATTGAGGAAACGAGAGACTGTACAAAATGCTCACACCTACCGCTACGTGTCATTTTTCTCATTTTTTTGTTTTGACAATTTTTTCTTTGGTTCCTTTCTTTTTACCGTCATCATACTCTTTCTTGTGAATCTCTCTGTTTCACTTTTGAATTATTTGTATGTTAGATGTGATCATCTCTTTGAATTATTTTGATGCACCATTTATTATATGAAATAATTAATACGGTTAGTGTGAAATAGATTTAGATTTTAATAATTTATATTTTAATTAAAATCTTGGACCCTCGCGTTCCTCTTTTACCATCAGTCAAATCTTGACTCATTGGCCATTGCAATAACATATGAAAAATCTATGTGCTATTCCGTTGGATCAAGAAGTTTTGATGAGTTAAAAGAAGCGGCTCGAGATGATCGGGCGACCTGAAGAAGCAGTGAGATTGAGACTATAAGTTTGAGCCGATCGGATGGGGTTGAGAACCAATCTAGTCGGTGAGGTCTGGAAGAGTACAAGTCGTGCGGAGATGAGCTTGAGTCTAGTCATCTGCGGGAGACAAACATGAAGAGCTCGGACGAGGTCGAGGACAATTTGAGTAGAATAAAAAGGCGAGTCTTCACCAAGTCAGTGAGACGAGTAGAGTAAAAGCAGTGAGGTCTAGAGCGAGTTTTCAAGATTAAGTTTGTTAAAGCGGTTTTCGGTTTGTTAGAACTCGACTAACAAACTAAGCTTGTCTTTTCGAGACTTATAAATAGGTCTAGGCACTTTATTAAGAAGATATAGAACATATAGAACATACGAGAATACACAGAATTCACAAGTTATTTTTCCAAAGACGATATTCTCTAAAATCACAAGTTTTCAAAAAGCACAAAATAGTTTTCAAGATTCCTTCATAGATTTTTCTAAGTGTTTGTAGAACACTTCCTTGCACATCTTCAAATACACTTCTTTATCTTAGAGTTAGATTTCACAGATTTGGTTAGGATTTTGAAGAGTTGAAGATCAGATTGTAAGTTGTAAGTTGTACGATTGTAAAGTAAGTAAGCAAGCGAGATAGTGGAGACCCTTCTTCAAATTGGAGAAGGAGAGTGGATGCAGGATTGTTATAATCCGAACCACTATAAAATCTTGTGTTCTTTACTACTTTTATTTACTTATCTGTTCAATTTTCAATTTATTGTTCAAGGATTAATTTGAATCAAAGTTAAAATCAATATCGGTTTGCTTTTGATCTTAATAAATTTGAGTCTAATATTGAATTTCCATTGTGTACATACGGTACTTTGAATCGATTTTGAAAGATTTGAAAAATCTATAGAATCTATTCAACCCCCTCCCCTTCTATATTTTGTCCTAGAAGGTTAACTCAAAGTTTATTAAAGCTCACCATACCTTATTCTCTCATCTTAAAGCTCTAGAGTATGACATTCAAATAGAAGATGAAGAGGATCGGATGGAGTCGAGCACCTCATCCAAGTCACATTTGCCTTTGTCGGCAAAGAAGACAAGATGTCAATCGTAGTCTGTAGGAGCTAATCTATCTACTGAAGGAGCGGATGGCTCTGCTCACCAAAAGGTATGACAGATTAAGGATGAAGTATAAACGAAATAAATTGAGATTTGCGAGTAAGGACAGATCGAGATCCAAATCAAGAAGAAAGGAAGATGAGTCTACAGATGATGACAAAAACGAGCCGACGAGAAGATTCGGATCACTGTCAAAAGAAATCCTTCCAGCCCTAAATCGAGATAGGAGTGACATTTGCTACACATGCAACAAGCCGGGACACTTCGACTAAGATTGCCCTCAACCGACTTCTAAAGAAAGGGAAGAGAAAAGGAAAAAGAGAGACGGAGATTTGCGAGATCAAAGTGCTCTTCTAGGCTGAAGAAAAGGAGTCAAGAAAATCATCATCATCATCATCCTCATCGATTTCGGATCGAGATGATGAAATTTGTCTCATGGCTAAAGAGGTAGTCTATTATTCATCTTCGATAATGATTCCTATCGGTTTGCATCTAATAATGATCAAAGCTGTTATTCATGAATTATTGAGAGACTTAAAGACATCTCTCGGCTGCTTATAAACAGAGACAGAGAATTTGGCTTTAAAGGATCAAATTCAAATTCTAATTAAAGGAAAGCGGGTGATGAACTATCCGTAAACCGAGGAAACATTCAAGGGAATGTTTTCCCAGTGAGGCTAGTACATCGGCCGGCTTACAGAAAGATTAGAAAGTGAATTGAAAACTTTAAAAGACAAATTTGAAACAATCTGTCTTTGAAAATGAATTAATTAAGAAAAACAATGAGAAGCTAGTCTTCAAAATTAGTCAACTTAGTAATTCACAATCGGTAATAGATCACATCTTTAATACATCTCAAAATCCCATGACAAAAGCGAGGTCTTGGTTATGACAGAAATAATAAATTAGATGTTCGAAACCTAGGAAATTTGTAAAAGCATCGATCAATATAAAGAGGTTAAAATTGGTCCTTGGAAACCAATTAGTCAAGTAAGGACTCGCATCTCCCATTGAAAACAAAAATTCAGCTCGAGGTCTCCTTATAAGACTAAGAGAAATCCAAGAACCAAAATAATAAGAAGAAATTCTTATTATAATCCATTTGATGGAAGAAGCGAGATGTTATCCCACATTTCCTAAGTTCGGAAAATTACTAAATCTAAATACAACAAGTTATCATTTAAAAGTGATACAATTATAGACAGATTTGATAGAGAGACCAAGTCGATTTATTATTTGGAGATGAGATATGTATCTGGTTACCTAAAGTGATGCTTGACCTTCAAGGACCCAAGATCACTAGGGTACCTTATAACTAATCTGTTTTCAGATTCACGGGGATCATCACTCAAGGAAGAGATCTTAGCCTCCATATGGTTCATTGATAGTGGTGCTCACAACACATGACTTATAACAAGAGGTCATTATCAAATTTCCAAAGCATTGATGGTCCAAGGGTATTATTTGGAGACAATAATTGTGGTCAGGACTAAAGGAGTAGGTAATCGATTATCAAGGATATTCTGTATCGAGGTATATTTTGTTGAAGGTTTGAAACATAATCTGCTATCTGTTTCCTAGCTTTGTGATGAAGGGTTTCTTGTCAAATTTTCTAAGGATAAATGTGACATCTTAGATAGTTCCTCGGATAAGATACTTTTAAGCGGCTTCATACATGGTAATGTCTATGTGGCCAACTTTAATAGTTGTCCTAAAGATACTTGTCGATAGCTAAGGGTGGAGATGATCTCGGTGGCTATGGCACAAGAGGCTTAGTCATCTCAATTTCAAAACCCTTAGTAAGTGGCTAAAAAGAACCTTGTTAAGGGATTACCTCGAGAAGCTTTTATCCACCGATCTTAAATGTGATGCTTGTCAAAGGTAAACAGCCTAGACACTCATTTAAGAGTATTAACTCCTCTTCATCTGAAAGAGTTTTGCAACTACTTCATCTGGATCTGTTTGGACTGTTTCTCCTCTCGTTTCGGTGGAAGGAAATATACTCTTGTTGTAGTAGATGACTTTTCTAGATACACTTGGGTTATATTTCTTTTCAAGAAAAATGAGACTATAAACAAGATCCACGATCCGCATTGAATGCATTTAGAATGAAAAGGGTGTTAATATTATTAAAATAAGAAGTGATAAGGGCACGAGAATTTTTAAATTCTTGTTTATTTAACTTTTTCAATGAGTGTGAAATTATTCATGAGACATCTTCAGAAGAACTCCTCAACAAAATGGAGTGGTTGAAAGAAGGAATAGAACCTTGAAGGAAGCGGCCGGGAGCATGTTAGGCTGAGTATGAAACCCCTCATAGGTTCTCGGGTGAAGCCATCAACACGACTTGTTATACCCGAGATGTGTCTAGTTGTTAAAGACAAGGGTAAGACTCCATATGAGATCTGGAAGGGTAAGATTCCAAGAATCTCATATTTGAGCTTTGGTTGTAAGTGTTTTATCCATAACAATGGGAAATCTAAGTTAAGAACTTTTGATGCTAAGGCGGTGATGGAATATTCTTGGGATATTCCAACACTTCCAAGGCATTTAGAGTTTTTAACAAGACAACCCTTTGTGTGGAGGAAACCCCTCATGTTGTTTTCGATGAGTTGTATTCCTTCTCGGATAAAGTGAATCAAATTTCTAAAAGTCTAGATAAAATTGAACCCGACCAAGACTAAACATAGAACCGTGTCTATCTACCTAGTCTTGATTGAGAATCGAGATGAAGAAGAATCCCCATCCGATAATCAAAAGACAACTTGATCGGACTCCATCGGAATAGACACCCTTGACATCGGTGATCGGCGGGGTCGGTGATGAAGGGGAACGTCGGCTCGGGTAGAGTCGGAAGAGTTGCTCTCTGAGACTCAAGATGAGGATCCTTCTCCTCATATAGGCAAAATGATGAGAAGCTACCATCCATCCGATCGGATTATAGGAGACCCATCTAGTAGTGTGCGAGACACGAATGATGCTTTGGACTCTAAAAGTCCTGCTCATTGCTATGTGTCGCTTCTTGAACCCAAGTCTATTGAGGAAGCTCTATCGATCCAAACCGGATAACAGCCATACGGGAGGAACTGCATCGGTTTGAAAGGCAAAATGTTTGGGAATTAGTGGAAAGACCCTTACATAGAAAGATTATAGGAACCAAATGGGTGTTTAAAAACAAAGCAGATGAGAACAACATTATTGTTCGAAATAAGGCAAGATTGGTTGCACAAGGTTACTCACGATGCGAGGGGATAGACTATGATGAAACCTATGCTCCGGTTGCGATTAGAAGCAATAAGGTTGTTCTTGGCATTTCTTTGCATATAAATCTTTTAAAGTCTTTCAAATGGATGTTAAGTATGCCTTCCTTAATGGTGTGTTGCTTGAGGAAGTCTATGTGGAGCAGCCTCACGGGTTTAAGATCAATAACAAGGTCTATAAACTCAACAAAGCTCTATATGGATGAAACAAGCTCCTAGAGCTTGGTATGATACCTTATACGATTTCTTGACATCAAATGGTTTTTTAAAAGGTAAGATTGATAGAACTTTGTTTAGAAATGAAGTAGATGATAACATCTTATTAGTTCAAATTTATGTAGATGACATAATCTTTGGTTCACCTAATCAAATTATGTGAAGAGTTTAGTATTCTTATGAAAAACGGGTTTGAAATGTCAATGATGGGTGAATTAACTTACTTTCTAGGCTTACAGATTAAACAGATGAGTAAGGGTATATTTATACATCAGTCTAAATATGCTAAGGATCTAATTGAGAAATTTGGGATGACTACTAGCAGAGAAGTTAAAATACCTATGGCAACTAACTTCTCTATGGATTCGGATGAGCGGGGATACCCAGATACAACGGAGTATCGTGGGTGATTAGATCTCTTCGCTATCTCACTTTGCAAGTAGGCCGGACATAGCCTTTGCGGTTGGGGTATGTGCAAGATTCCAGTCTAATCCCAAGAAAACTCATCCGGAGACGGCTAAGAAAATTCTTAAATATCTCAAAGGAACCTTGCAAGTAGGGTTATGGTACCCGGTGATGACAACTTTGGTGACGAGGTTATTGATTCAGACTTTGGGGGATGTAAGATTGATAGGAAATCCACTTCGGGAACTTGTCAATTCTTAGGCAACAAATTAATTTCTTGGTTATCTAAGAAAGCAGGCGTCATTGCCACCTCCACAGTGAAGATGAATACATGGAAGCTGGAAGTTGTTGCTCTCAACTTCTCTGGATTAGTCAACGACTTAGAGATTATAATATTCAAACATCACTGCTCCTATTTACTGTGATAGTAATAGTGCAATAGCTATGACTTACAATCATTACTGCATTCTAGATGTAAGCATATAGACAATAGGCATCATTTCATTAGAGATCATCCGAGAAAAATGACATTAGGATTGAGAAGATAGCCTTGAATCACAAAAGCGAGACATTCTTACAAAACCATTAGGTGAGTCAAGGTTTAAAGAATTGTGCTTAGAATTAGGATTATTTGATGCATCTTTAGCTGATTTCTAAATTGTTTGCATCGATTAATGTATTCCTTATTTACGGTCATTTCTTTTCTTTAAATTAATGTCTAGAAAGAATTATCGACTAGATATAAATCAAAGGACAATCAGTAGCTGATATCATTGATTTCCTTTTTAGGAATCAAGAATCAAGGATTAGTCATATTGACCTTATCGACATGATAATTACTTATTCGACATTCGGTAAATCAGACGAGGGCACAATAGTCACCGATTTCTGAGAAACAGATGACTATCTCGCACCCTATCCGATCTACCTCAAGTTACTAATGATTTTCTTTAAGTCTATATCTTTGCAGAATAGGTCACATCATACTGTTTCACCTCATCCTTCCTCAATTTTTTTCGAGACACCTTTGTTCCTAAATAAACTCCATATTTTTTAAAAACTCTTTTTGGAAAGATTGGTTGGAAAACTTAACTTTAGAAAATTAAGTCTGAGCCTATTTATTTAAATATTTTTAAGATTGCTAAAAAGTTAAAACTAAGTTGTTTTTAAAATCAGACGAGTTACTTTATCGATGACTTTACAAACCCATCTGCTTTGAAAACCCTTATACGAAGTAAGGTAACCCTAGTGCCGACGTCGTATACTTACTTCCCTTCATAAAGTAACCTACATCATCAAATAAATAGTCTATAAAGTAACTATTTACGCATTCCAAAGGCGAGTAGCATCCACGCCGAATCCCAATCGTTTATCCCGATTTTTAAGCTGTTGATTCATGCGCGGTAAAAACTTTTTAAATAAACGGCTTAGATCAATTTAAATTTTCTAAAAGGCGGTTTCTCTTTCCAATTTTCTCTCCTATAAATACGTCTTCTTCCTCAATCAAACCTTTTCACTTTCGTAAATCTATACACACACTCTGCTAATTTTTCAAAAACTCTCGGTTTATTTTCATGAGCACTTCCCAAAAACCAATTGGAGTTACATCAACAAATGTGGAGGTACATAATGAAACGTATAACAAGAAGATTAAGTCTGAGATGTATGTTGATTTTGAGGCGACTACCGATGGTGAATCGAGGGAGATCTTGGGTTTATTGGAGAGGCGGGATTGAGGACATTTTGTTCCAAGAAATCCGCCTCAATAAAACTTTGGACATGAGAGGGATCGAGTTCTACGTCAATGGGACGTTTGAAAACGGAGTATTCAAAACCATAGTCTACGGTGAGGTTCTTGTTACTCACGGCGGAGGTGGCCCGTATTTTTGACACCCGGCGGTGAGGGCGTTAACCCCTCACATACAAATCATAGTAGGTAGAATCATTTGAGATGATTGCCGGAATTCTATGAAGGATCGGCGATCGGAGGCGAAGAAGAGGATGCTCCGACGGAGATATCGTCTTCGATGACGATTGTGACTAAGGTCATTCTTGGGGAACAGAGTTCCCATGATGGGCTGACCGGACCCAGTGTGCGTTATGAGGGCTATAATAGACGGAGTTCAAGCCAACTGAGGCTGGGATGTTACTTGGAGAAATTTGAAACGGAAAGGAAGCGGCTGGAGGTGGTAGGTGGAAAGTGGCGGGCGAGGTCAATCACCGGCTTATTCAACAAGGTGACGGTGATTACGGAGGACCTGGCGTGGCCGAGATAAAGCTGGGCTGATGGAGTCGGACCCTACACAAAAGCAGAAGGGATCTGACTAAGGATGAGCCGCAGGGCTCCAATCGGCTCGGATGAAGGAGGAGGCCGAGGTCGGAGCTCGGGTTCCAGGTGAGGAGGCGAGGAGGAGGAAGAAGAAGAAAGAGAGGAGGAGCAATGACGGTGAGCTCAGTGAGGCTTCACAGCCTATGAAGCTGAAGGAGAAGGCCAAGAGAAGGAGAAGGTTGGTGAAAACCTCGGAGCTGTGGGGAACATCTCGCTGATCGGCCGAGTCTTACGCCCGAAGAGGCAATGACGCTGGAGATAGCGGCACAGGTGGTCCCAATCGGAGGAGGTTCAAGACATCGGCTCCGAGAGGACCCTCCCCCACTCACGAGGCAGTACAATTCTCCCTCCCCTCTCCACCCCACTCTGGCGATGAAGAGGTGACCCAGCCGGCACCTCCGAGCCTCTAAAACAACTACTCCCAAATCAGTCCAAGCCACAACCTCATCTTCCCTCCCCAAACCCAAACTTCATCCCCTCCACCATCCCCATTCGAGATCTTTGTCCTTTCTTACAAGACCAAGATACGCCCCTACCTCCATATCTACCATCTCCCCACCAAATTTTACACACAACTTCCCAAACTCTCACCCTCACCCCAATCCAACCCACCATACCTCAGCCCAACCCCTTCTCCACCACCCACTACTTAAGAAATTCCACCCTTTCCATCTTCACCCCCACCCAAATCCCTCCCCCATCGTACGCCCCTACTTCATCCCACCCTTCGAACCCCAGCGGTGGATACCTCCAACATTTTTGGGGATATCCACATGAGCCTGCCCTGATCCAACTTCTCCCACCACCTCTTCCTCATCCGATTCGGAGGAAGAGTCCAAGTCAATCTTCGCCATCTCATCGGCCTTTGAGGACCTGCACAAAAAGATCATATTTAACGTCCGAAGGCGATGGAAAGGAAGACGAGGAAGGTGATTCGGCGATCACCGACACAATGCTCGCCAACATGCAGATTCTTGAGGTGAATATCACTCACAATCTATCAGCCAATCTCGGCACTTTGTTGGTTCTCGGTGAGTGACACGGAGGAGGAGGTCAAGGCACTCAGCGAAGGTGGCGGTGACAACGAAGTCCTGGTCAATGCACTCACATCCGATCGGTGACTTCGAGCTTCGTTGTTCGACTTAATAAAACGACTCCGAGACCCTCCGGGATGAAGTCAAAAGGGGAAGGAGGCTGAAGGAAGAATGGACACCCTCACAGTGGAGTCTTGTCACTCACGAGACAAGGTAGATTCAAAGCGGAGACTCGGTTGAGTTGGAGGCGGCCAAGACAGACATCAAAATAAAATCGAGCGAGGCTGGCTTTGCAGGCGAGGTGACCCGGATAGAGGAGGTCATCCGAGAGGATGAGGAGAAGAGGAGGAAGGAGGAGGAAGAGAAGTACGAGGCACCGCTGGCCAAGATGAAAGAATCCGAAAAACCCGAGGCCAAGGGCAAGGGTAAAGGCAAGCGATAGAGAAGTCCTCATCACCGAGCGGTGATCGGCCCAGTGAGCGAAAAGGAAGGAGCGACTACTCAAACCTCTCGGTGAACGGATCAAGAATCCACGTAGAAGGAGAAGTATGAGAAGTAGGAGAAGAAGAGGTGAAGAAGGCTGGGAAAGCAGAGTCAAGTGGGATAGGGATACTCGGAAGTGGGTATCTAAAGCGGCCAGATGAAGCGGACTTCCGCTCTGTCCACCGAACATCAGCTCCTCCCAAAATGGTTTCAGGAAGTATACCGGTAGTATAAGAAGCAATCCTGGATGCTAGATGGATGTACTACTTTGGTACATCATGAAGGCATCTCCATGCTGGAGCAGTGATGAAGATATGAGTTGGCATGAATCGATGGAAAAGGAGGATGCCGATCTTTATGGAAAGGCTGCTTGATGAGGCACACAACGTGTTCAAGCTGCGATCTAGTCGCACCCGGCCTATGAGCAAGTTACCCCTAAGCTGAAAGAAGACAGCTCTCCGGACTTGGAATGGGTCGAGATCGATTATAGCCAAAGCAAAAAGAGAAAGCCGAGCTCACGAGACGAGGATGAACTCAAACAACTTAGAGCGAGGATTTTCAAGCTGGTGAACATTCCGAGAAGCTAGCAGATGGGGAATCGATAGACGGGATTTTCTTTTCCTTATCTTTTATTTTCTATCGGTTCATCTATACGTAAATTTGTAAATTTGTGAATGAATATATGTGGACTTATGTGAAATACTTGCTTTATTTTCTTAAAGTTTTTTTACGCTTTAAGAAAAATTTAAAAAAAAATTTCTAAGTATAAATCATCTCGAGAATTTTATCTCTCGTATTTAAAAACTTTTTCCTAAAAATCTATCTAAGTCTTAAGACTCAAATTTTTAAGTATTTCTAAAAGAGTCTAAAGGACTTAATTTTTCTTAAGTGCTTTAATGTGAATGAATCATTGTAATGTGAATAAGTGCTCGATATACCTATACGATTATCTTAACTAACTCTAGTACTAACTTCATTTGTGAGTTTGTTTCTTCCTTATAGGTTTTAACTTCATCAAAAAGGGAAATTGTTGGATCAAGAAGTTTTGATGAGTTAAAAGAAGCGGCTCGGATGATCGGACGACTGAAGAAGCAGTGAGATTGAGACTATAAGGTGGCGATCGAGACGGGGTTGAGAACCAATTTAGTTAGGCTGAGGTGCAGGAAGAGTACAAGTCGTGCGGAGATGAGCTTGAGTCTAGTCATCTGCAAGAGACAAACATGAAGAGCTCGGGCGAGGTCGAGACAAGTGAGTAGAATAAGAAAGGCGAGTCTTCACCAAGTCGGCTGACGAGTAGAGTAAAAACAAGCTGAGGCCTAGAGCGGTTTTCAAGATTAAGTTTGTTAAAGCGGTTTTCGGTTTGTTAGAAGTGACTAACAAACTAACTGTCTTCCCAGACTTATAAATAGGTCTACGCACTTCATTAAGAAGATATAGAACATATAGAACATACGAGAATACACAGAATTCACAAGTTATTTTTCCAAAGACGATATTCTCTAAAATCACAAGTTTTTAAAAAAGCACAAAATAGTTTTCAAGATTCCTTCATAGATTTTTCTAAGTGTTTGTAGAACACTTCCTTGCACATCTTCAAATACACTTCTTTATCTTAGAGTTAGATTTCATGATTTGGCTAGGATTTTGAAGAGTTGAAGATCAGATTGTAAGTTGTAAGTTGTACGATTGTAAAGTAAGTAAGCAAGCGAGATAGTGGAGACCCTTCTTCAAATTGGAGAAGGAGAGTGGATGTAGGATTGTTATAATCCGAACCACTATAAAATCTTGTGTTCTTTCTTGCTTTTATTTACTTATCTGTTCAATTTTCAATTTATTGTTCAAGGATTAATTTTAATCAAAGTTAAAATCAATATCGGTTTGCTTTTGATCTTAATAAAGTTGAGTCTAATATTGAATTTCCATTGTGTACATCTGGTACTTTGAATCGATTTTGAAAGATTTGAAAAATCTACAAAATCTATTCAACCCCCTCCCCCTTCTAGATTTTGTCCTAGAAGGTTATCTCAAAGTTTATTAATCAACTCAACCAATCGGGACCAACATATACCTTTCCATTGTTAATATGAAGATGGGTAATTAGATTTGATTGATCCTTGGAAGCAGACTAACATGGCGATTAAAAGTCATGGGTTAAATTTCATGTTTCATTTTTTCGGTTGAATCGTCACACTGAACTTGCTTCGGAAATATATATTGTGTTTTAGAAATAAATTTCATGAAAAATCTACGTGTTATACCTTTTCATTGTGTTTCATTTTTAGGTTCATAATTTAGGTATATATTGTGTTTTAAGAATAATCCATATCATATAGTAAATTTTAAGTTTTCTCAAAGTGTAGTAATAATCACATGATATTCACATATTATTAATTAATTTATTATTATACTCATTTAATTGGGTGGGTTCAGCGGTTGAGGTAGCACTTGTATCATGCATTTCACTGTAAATTAGTAGTAAAATATATTAATTTTTGAAAGTAACTTATGTTTACCACCGACGTCATCTCTCCTTGCTCTCTTTGCTTGTTTGTATGCTTGTTTGATTTATTTAAATTTGTTGATATAATTTTTGAAAGTAACTTAGTGTTTGAATGGTGGAGATGGGATGATCTGTGGAGTATGTCAACCACATGTTTGATGAAATGCCCCAATTAAATAGATCTTATTTTTCACACTGTTAATATGCATCGGCGAACACTTTTTAATCTTGTTTGAATTTCGTGAGCTGATTGTTTTTGATCAATCGCTTTGTTTGTTTGGGGTTATGCTTTTCGGGATTAGGGTTCATTGTTGCGATTGGAAGCTTGATGTTACGTGATTGAATTTAGATTCCTGCCAAATTCTTTTCTTGTACAATTTTCAAGCAAATTCAAGTAACTTATTAGTAGATGAATTTTTGCCTTTTTCATATCCAAAATATAATATAATACTATTTGATTAGTGAATCTTATATTATCTAAATTGAAAATTTTCAATCATTTTTTTTTATGTTGTTATGACTATTTTGTCTATTCTTACAACATATTTGATGAAGTGCCCAATTAAATTTTTTAGACTTCATATAGGTTAGTTGTGTTATGATTTTTTTGTTGCATCGTGAACCGATATGCGGCCCTGAAAATGGGAGAGACGGGAGCACAAAATAAAGTTGAGAACTCCAACATAAAAGTGAATGCATATTAGTTTACACGAAATAAATGCCCCGCAACTTGAGAAACGCCCTAGAGTTCATCTATTATTCATTTTATGATAAAAAATTTTAAGTAGTTATTGTGCACGTCTTTGATCAAATATGAGAGGAATTTATTTTATCTAATTAAAATTTATTAAATGGCTACATTTATACGTGTTCAATTCTAAAAGCATATACATTTTCCGAGTTTATGAACTAAATAAATAGTGCAATTCTTTTAGAAAATAATATTTATTTACAATTTATGAAATTTTACAATTTTTAAATTCCTAAGAAATATTACTCCTCCTATTTATACTAACTCACTCTCTTCTTGGGTGGTGGAGCTATTTTGATCCAACGATTTAGGAAAATTCAATAGAGCCTTCAATAATTCTCTACAAAATTTCAATTTATTTATATAGAACATATATCTTTTTAAAAAAATATGTGGAGTGCTCAATTCTATTCATGCCTCATGATTAGCGAGACTTTTAAGTACTTCTTATGCATGCGTACGGTTTTTAACTTATATATGATGATGTATACTCTTTAGTTAATTGTCTATGATCATAAGGGAAGTCCAAGATGATCTCATGTTTTGTGTTAATACATTTTTTATTTGTTCATTACCTCTGTGGTTTAATATTAATTAGGTAGTGACCTCCAATTAGTTGTTCTTTACAAGAAGATATTAAATTCAAAATGTATTTGTCATTTCTCAAGTTGTGTTGCCCATGAATTATATTTCAACTTCCATGTGTTGATTATATTTTTACAAATTGTAGGTTGCTTGGTTCTTCAAGTCGAGGAGTACATAGGTATGTTATTTTCAAATTCTATCCATTTTTATGTCGTTTATTCGTAATTAATACTAAATAGATTAAGTCACATAATATGTAGCGCCCCAAGTTCTCTTCCTTTTTAAAATAATATCACTTTGAGGTGAGGCGCTACTAAAATACCATTTCAAACTCATTTCCGGAGATACGATAATAAAATTATTATCTTTATAAGCGGAAGCTATAACCAAATTAAAAATAATACCCCAAAGCAACCGAGAAATCGGTGATATGTACTTGAGAAAGAAGAATTTAACAAACCTCGCTCACATGCGATAGTTACACATCAAAAGAAAAAGGGCAAAATATGTTTTGTTACACGTTTCAACTAGTATATTTAAACTAGTCGGACAAAAGAACCATTTTTCACTCCGGTAGCATAACTCATAATATATACAATAATTACACAACCGAACCAAAAGGTACAGTCTTTGCATCCTCATCGTCCCTCCACATCAAACTCAAGATCTGTAACAATGGATATGAGGGTGAGTGTTTCAAATACACCCAGTGGAATAATCTCAATGATTGCACCGATAAAATGTATATGCAAATAACACATAACATGAAAACATAACTCATGTGCACATTATGCGGGCCATTACCCGGCTTGAACATTGTACGGGCCATTACCCGGCTTGAACATAATACACATAGTACGGGCCATTACCCGGCTTGAACATTGTACGGGCCATTACCCGACTTGAACATAATACACATAGTACGGACCATTACGGCTTGAACATAGTACGGGCCATTACCCGGCTTGAACATAATATCACAATTGTTGCATAATCATGACATATATTACTCACA
Source organism: Paraleonurus japonicus (assembly GCA_030762865.1). Taxonomy (NCBI): domain Eukaryota; kingdom Viridiplantae; phylum Streptophyta; class Magnoliopsida; order Lamiales; family Lamiaceae; genus Paraleonurus; species Paraleonurus japonicus. Next base: position 9,981,689 of record CM061058.1, read on the forward strand.
TATTGCACCTTAACATAGCAATCATAACATGGAATGTTAAACTCAATTAAGAGTGGAAATTATCCCACCCGATTAGATATGAGCACTGTTTTGGAGCGGAAGCGCTTTTATGCTTCAGGTTCTTCTGGCCCTACAAATGATATCCTGCTCTCGAGATCATTGTAATAGATATGATAATTAACTTATAATAACTATAATAAGAGCTTCCTAGAGTTATAGGACCACCTGGATTTGGTCTAGGGGTTAAAGGGCAAACCAGTCTTTTCCTAAGGATTTTAAAGTTCGATTAATGTGTTTGATGGTCAAAAGACAAACTAGCTAGTTTATTGATAATATAATCCTATTTAGAGCGTGTAGAAACTTCGTTGGGATAAAAACGGACTTGAAACAAAGAATTTGGATTAAAAACGGGAGTTTACGGCGTACGGCCCGTTCAGGGGTAAAGTAGTCATTTTTATAATGCTGTTCGTCCCGTGATTTTAGAATTAAAATGTAGATCTTTGAATTTGGAACAATTTGACGCTGGTTTGGATCAAATCGGATGAAAAACGAAGATTCTACAAGCGTTTGAAAATGAGGGGCAAAATTGTAATTAAATGGAAAGTCAACGTTGACCATTGACCGTTGACCGTTGACTGGTCAACTGACCAGAATTGAGAATTTGCATTTTAGTCCCTGAAGTTAATCTAATTCTCTTTGGCCTCCCTCTACTTTCAAGCTTTTGTACAAGAGGTCCCTACGGTCATTCTACACCTCCGATTGGAAAACCGAAAATACCGTTGGAATCCTTACAATCTCGGCTTCCTATTTCACCCAAGCTTCGCCTCAAGCGGTCACCGGAAAGGTGACGGCCATTTTGACAGAGAACGATGAATTTTTCACTTACGCCATTAACGTCCATTTCAAGCTTTTGATACTCCATTTTCATCGTTTCCTACTCACAATTAGGCCTATGACCTTTACTACATCCCATAATGACTCGAAGCGTAAGAATCCACAAAAATAAAGTTTAATTCTAAGCGTTGAAACCCGTTTCTATCGTCACTTTCGGCTTATTTTTCTACTAATTTCATACACCGATTCTAACAATGGAGAATAGAATTCTACTCTATGCACTGTGAGACTTCACAACGGTATAAGCCTCGCCACCTATCGTTTGCCGAAGCAGCGGTGGTGATTGAATGAAAAAGTACATTTAAACACTAATTTTGAAGTTTCGCATTAAATTATCGGACGCTACGGGAATCGAAACAACAAGCTGATCTTATTTCTACAATCTACGAATCGCTACGAGCATTTCCATATATAATATGATAATCTTTGAGAAAACCGTCGACGATGAAATTTGGCGGCGTGAACGGGCGTACTGCACTATCTTCTTGTGGAAGGAAATGGAAGAAAATGGTTGATAAGAATACGGACGTCAATTAACTTTTCAATTTAACTTATAAAATTTTTACATTATCGATAACGTTTACATTTTTATTAATTTAACCTAATATATTTAATATATATATATATATATATATTTTATTTAATACCTCTTATAAATATATTTGCATATAAATACACATTATTATACACTATAAAATATTTAATTTTATATTTCAATTAGAAAAATTATCAAATTATAATACTTAATTTATTAAAATTAATAACATGCATTAATAATTCATATAAAGATTTCGGGGTATTACATAATACACTTAACATCCAAATTGAGATTTTCCCGTACTTGTTGTTACATGTTGTTAGACGCAAATAATATTTCACCTTAGTTGATGGAAATGTGTAGTTTTGATTTTTTCTTAGCTACTATTTAAGCAGTCCACTGCGCATATTTTTGTGAACTAAAATAGGCAATTGTTTAGGCTTCGAGCTTTTGTTGGTTTGTATATTAAAGTAGACAACTTTCTTTTTGTTCTAGATTCTATATACGTAATATATATATATATATATATATATATATATATATATATATATAAATACCCATGTTTAAAAGTTAAGTGCAAAACAAAGAGTATAAAAAAGCAAATAATGCTCGAGATGATTATCGATTAAATAATTTGACAAGTAAATATCTAATATCCCTCCTACGCTATTTCTATGCATCGTCCATAGTAGATGACAAAGTTTTGAATGGAATCAATCGATTACTATCCAAAAAATAATCTTCTTCATGTAAATTATACACGATTGAACTTTTAGATGAAATGTAATTATTTTCATGCCACTAGAGTCAAAGTCCTAAATCAAACCATGTTGGACGAAACTCCACCCATATTTCACACCTCTCTACAAATTCACACTTTTAAATACAATGTAATTCTTTCAAGGCCTAGAGACAATAATTTATGGTAACAACTAAAGTTGATTATTAAGATAGTGAAAATAATACAAATTCCTAGAAAGATTCATATTAATTATTCTCTCTGTTTCTCAATTATTTCATGTTAATTCAATCATAAGAGGCACTACTAATAAGATGAAGTTTGGCTCCATAGCCTTGTTGTCCTATGCTCACTTACAACATGCGTACGATGAATATTTATCATTGCTCACTTTCGGACAAGTAAAAACACAACTTTGCTATCACGAAACACAATTTGATTATTAATAGAGACTCATTGACAAACTAACAAATATTGCCTAATTCCACATGCCATATAAAAAAATTGTGCCTCGTGAAATGATTTACCTCATGCAAAGTGTAGTTTAAATACATTTATTTATAACCCAATATATTTTGACGTCTCAATTTTTCATGCAAAAGTCCAACTCCAATTTTTTCTAACTAATATGATCCGTTCTTATTGTTTTTTGCATTTAGGCGGTGGCGGACTCATGTACGACACTTGATGCTCTAAAACCAAATATGCGAGACTGGTTTGTTAAGGTTTTGGTGATGGAGAAATCATTTGGTTCGCTCTTTGAAATGGGGCAGACAACAAAGGCTTGTCTTTGTCGACAAGGAGGTAAAATCCTTTACGTAAATACACATAAACAATTGGTATTTTGTCTAATGTTTGTTCATAATGATTTCAACGAGAAAGGAAGTATGCGGTGCGTTATATATGATCCGGATGTTGAAAGCCTAAACAAAGTTGTTGAGTGTACAAGACTTATTACATTGGGAATGGCAAAATCAAAGAGCTTGCACCAAACTCATGAATATGGCCAAATCGTGGTATCGAGATGACACTTCACGAAGCGCTTACATCGGTGTGTAAGCGAACAAGAAGAAGCGCCTCTCGACCACATGTATGCGAGTTAACGTCATTTGCAGAATGCCCTCAAATTGCAGATTTAGCTTCTACGAGAATCGATTAAGGTTTTTACTCCACATTTTCTCTTTACGTATAACTATATTTCAATTATATTTATTAGTTACACTTTGGCGTTTTCAGTTACTTTGTGCGGTGATACATGTATTCCCGGCGCGCTTCATTCAAAAGAATAATAGGACGGTTCAGGAATTTGTGATTCTCAATGACGAGTAAGTCAATTTACTTCAAACAGGGAAGCCTTGTAATCTAACATATTGCATTAGTTCTTACCTGACATAAAATTATGTGCTTCGTATATATGCGAGGCGCCGGCCAACTATCCTCACGTTATGGGAAGAGTTCGTCAAGGGTGAGGCGCTTTATTTAACGAAAATATTGCAAAAATGCCTGTCATTTTAGGGATGCGCCTGTCCGTGAACACCTTTCATGGTAAGAATTCATTCCCTCCTTTTCATTGTTCCACTCAACATAAAACCGCCATAAAAGCTGCATCTACTTATTACACGTATTTTTAACATTTTATTTGATTGATCATTTCACAACAATTTCTTGTCATAGGCATATCCATTGGGACACTACCACACAGCGCCATCTTATTTGACCCTCCGATACCACATGCGAAACAACTTCAATTATGGTATTACGTAAAGCTGTTTTTTTTTCCAGTGCTTTGAACGGTAACATACCAAGTACCTACTTGAAAAGTACCACTGGTTTTCCTTGTTATTTTTCAGCTACAACTTTATATGCTTATACGGTAGTGTGATATATACTATTTCTTAAGTCTTACATTGAATTTTTCCAAGATGTCTGAAATTCAAAGTCGTAGTTTTCATGATTTTCCCCTTACTTTTCGGTTCTATAATATTCACACTTGCATGCATTATTTGTTAATTCTAGCTATGATATACTCTTGTTTTACATATTAAATAATATCGCTAATTCGAACCGTTCATTTTTTTTTGGCTTTAAGAGATAAAAGTGGCTTACCCCATAAACGTATCAAGATGTATACTTTGCATGTGTTCTTGAAATTGCTTATCTTTATGTGCATTGAAAAAAGAAATTAACATACCAAAACATTTATAGGATGTATGACAACATGGAGTATGTGAAATCTGTTATCTCTCAAAAGCTGTATGACAAAGACAACCATAGTGTGGAACAACCACATACCTCACAAATTTGCAAAATCGGCTATATCTTAAGCCTTGACGAAGTGGTAACTTTTAAATTCACACACGTACCACTAACGCATTTATTTAGCCGCTTTCTAAAGAGAGCCTCATGCATATCCCTCTTTTCACAGGTCGGATCTTTCTGGATCAAAGCAAACATGAAAGTTACCAAAGGAGACCAGCATTTCTACTTTTTGGCTTGTCCAGCTTGCTTCAAAGCTTGTGGCGCATCCTACGGCCAGTGATTTCACCTGTTTTAAGCTGCAACAAGGAATCATCAACCCCAACGCCGCGGTAATGTGCAATTACTTGTTCCCAATTGTTTGAAATAATTTTCTTGGTGTAAAAGGCTGCTTAGTCTATTTGACATTTTGGTTTTAGTCTTGCATTTTTTCTATATAATTCTACTACATAATTTACCTTTTTTCTTCGCGGTGTTTATTTGTTATGTTCACAGCGATTATAGGTCGATAAGTTTCATGTACAGTTTCCAATTTTGGATTGAAAAATTTATATTTGATTTTTCCCAGTTCCATATTTTATCTAAAAAGAAAGCTGATTCTTGTAATTAAATATTAATATTGCACCATCTATTAATTAAGTTAAGGAATCTGTGTGGCTTCTTTCCTTTGTTGGTGGTTTGTTGAGACATTTCAGTAATGCCATATGAGTGTGTGTGTTGTAACTTGTGTTAGCTTGAGCTTTTTGGCTTGCTCATTGTACTAAATGGTCGTGAAAACACGGACTATGTACCTCTTTCTCCTGCTTGATTTTTCAATAATGACCCATTACCTTCACAATATACTTACAGGACTTAGATCCCTTTGCTCGGACCGTTGAATGTCCGGTATAGAAAAGGAAATATTCATAAGTCCCTTTGCAATCATAGACTAAGACCTCTACTTTTGGATTGACTACACAATACCGAGCCAATAAAACACATAATAAATGATACAACATCCAGCTTATTTACATGGCAAGGTCTGTGCTCATGAACTCCTATAAAAAAAGTAATACATGAAAAATAATATAACGAGACTTTATATTTGTGCGGAGTTACGTTTTGAAGTCGAATCTGTTCGATGAAACAGGCGGTTTAAGCGCTTTTGCGTAGCATAAAGAGGCAAAAATATTGTTATGCATGTCGGTGAAAAGATAATCGAATTAGAGATGGAGGTATGTATGAGAACCGAAAAGTAACGATTACAAACCTACTCTCGGCTATCTTTAATTTATTTTCTTTTACTTGTCAATAACAGGGGAACCGATTGACACCCGATGACATCAACGAGCGATATAAGGACATTGAGTTGTTTTTCCGCATCGGGACATCCACCTATGAATTCGAGGCAAACACACCGTATGTCACACTGTTATTTCATGCCTCCCATCATCCAGACGTACTCAGCGTCCCAAATTTACGAGCAAACATCCTCCTCCAGTTCTCATGAGCAGATTAACGGAAACAACAATGCTTGAAACTCACCAAGACACCACAACCACCGAACCTGGTCTCCTTCACGTAACCCGCGATAGACATCGGGAGAAATCGGCCCGAGTAAAAGAGGCCTTGATTCTGCGGTTGAAACAAAGCAACAAGGTCAAAAATTTACGAAATAAGACCGATGTTTACGTACCTAGCCTGATGTTGTATCTTTTTGCGGTTTAACCCAAACAAGATTGTCGTCTTTGTGATGGACTCTGTTTTTGTATTGTTTTACGGTTCACTTTTTCTTTGAACTATGTGTTGTTACCACAACAACACAAAGTGGGTCATATTTTTGAGGTTTTGAATGCTTACATGTATTCGAAAGCGGCCTATGTATATGTATTGTACGGTGTTCACAACGTAGCGGTAAAGTTAATCTTCATCTTTTATGGTTATATCGTAAACTTGAGCACCACAACAATATTTATTTTTTTCGTTGATATAATATTATAAATCTGTTGAGGTAACTTGTAAACATAAAAAAATTGTGAATAATCTATTATAATCAAATTTCCAAAAACCGAAACCGTACAATTACAATTTGTCTCTGTTGATTTAGTTGAAATAAGTAAAATAATGAGATAACAACACTATTTAACATTGGACCACAATAACTTTAATAATACTTTAATTAAAAAAATTCCTACGTTGACACATGTCAAGAATGACTACACCTTTTATCACAGAATAGAAGATATCTACAATGCTACGCCCAACACATATTCACATCACATAAATTCAACAACATGACAAAGCATAGTTATTGGTTTTGTTATATACATTAACAATTTACAACTCTGTACTCACAAAAAAAAAAATTCGTCAACTAAATCATGGAAAATACTCGCTCTTGCACTTGCGCCATTGTGGACAATGCCAATATAATTTTATGTTTGTAAAGAAGTTGAAGAACTATTGAGACGATTCTTCTCCAACCCTGTATGGGCTATTGTCATGCGAAGGGTTCTTAATATGGTGGAAGCTTTCTTTTTCTTTGGACTATGCGGCGAGTATTGACGCGTAACACGCTATCTTAACTCTACAAACATGAGGCACATATGTATATGGATGTAATTATATGCTCTTATTTTGTAATATCTTTGTTATGTTTAAATAAACATGCATTTCCTACTAATCTTATATAAACTTTTCACTAACATAATAGTAGCATACTAATTTATATTATTCAAAATAAATTAGTAGACATGTATGACAACCTCAAGAACTGAAATGAGAATACGAAGTTTTAGGGCTCGGTTCGCTAAAATAAAGATCCACAAAATCGATATTTACAAATATTAACATAGCGATCTAATTTACGTAAGAAAAAAATTTCAACATACGGCTCAGGATGAAATAATTATTTCCCTTTTCTTTTTAAATCTTGGAAAATAAATTGGTAGAGTCGTACAATTTGAAATAAACGTGTTCTACTTTAATTTTCAGTCCTTTACGTTTGGTCACAAAAGTGACCAAACCAAACACACGTAAATTTTGAGCGAGCTTTCATTGTAATTCTACTCTAATAATAGTAGATTAAAGAAGAGTATTGTCATTTTGAGAGGGAGAAATATGGAGAATGTTTATATATAAACTCTGATTCAATGGATTGAAGTGAAATTCACATAAAATATGAATTTACGAGAAAAGTTAGTACAAAATCTTTTAGCAGTTGATCTCATTTTAAGCTGTTTCTAAAGACTTAATAAATTGCCAAACAATTGAAAACTCCTTCTTTATTTATTTTTTAGCCAACAATTTATTATATAAATTTCCTAAATTGATACCAAATATTTATTCTGCTTTTAATCTAACATTAAAACTCAAATATTCGGGTTGTCACCTCAAGAATTGAGGTGCCACCCTCCCTAGTACTATATATATATATATATATTAATATTATAACTAATTTAACTAATATATACCACTAATAATTATATAATTTGTATTAGTACTAAAATACCATCAAAATTTCAATCACTTATAAATTGATTTTCTCACCACTAAACATATAAAGGCATATATAATTAATTTAGTATTTTAAATCACAATAAAATAATGCAAGATAAGATAATTCAAAATCACAAGTAGCACATAATTAATTAAAATACACTCAATACATGAAATATATTAGCCAATGAGTAGTGAGAGGCTCGAGTATCACAAAAGTGATACACTTCACATTATTAATTTATTAAAAAGTGATAATAATTTATTAAAAAATAATATTGATTTTACAATTGTCTCACAAAATAAAATTCATGAGATAGTGTAATATATTCATCCATATATAGCACGTTGAGTTTTATATTATCATTGACTCCTTAAAAATTAATTAATATTACGTTTAAGTTTCATATAAATTAAATTATCTCGCACATATATGATTGGTAGCACATCGTATTAAAGAAGATACCCTGAGATAAAACAAAATAAAATTACACCCATGATGGTGAGTGGTCACTTACTTCTAATAAACCACTCTGTTTATTTGGTAACTGAAAGTGTTTTTTTTTTTAATATTATAGAAAGTCTTTATTAGTATTTTTATTAAAGTGTTTTTTTTTTTGAAGAGACAATATTTATTATTATTATTTTTATTGAAGGTATATTTTAAAAATTATTTTAAACAAATTTTATGTATCACGTCTTTTGTCATGTATATTTTGAACTAAATAATACCTCTGTCTCATGTTCATTTACATTCTTTCTTTATTCATCCTGTCTCACGCTCATTTGCATACTAATTGTATTTACATCATTCACCCTCAAAATACACATTTATTAGTACCAAAAAAGGTGTGTAGATGTCTACGCGAGCCGGTGAGTATTATTTTTAATCAAAATTATATATTGAGTGTATAATTTTAAATTAGAAACTACCATTTTGTCACTTAAACATTACTCTCTTCGTACAAGTTAGATAATCTTGGAAAAAATTCACACAGATTAAGATAAATATTAAATATATGAGTTAATAGTTTTTATGCCATTTACGTAGACACCAATTTGAATTTGGTCCACACTACGTTTGCATTTTGAAAATTTTCCAATAAGTTTTAAATTTTTTTGATTTCGACCTATTACAGGCTACAACCGATTACCTAACCGAGTTCTTTGCTTATGTGTCATTTTGTTTGACTTTTCTTCTACAAATGGCAGTCTTGATTGAGTTTTAACTACTATGTGGCATTATGTATTTTAATAATTTATTAAATTCGTAAAAAATATTAAAATTAAAAAAATGGTAATATAATTATTTTAAAGATTTTCAAATTACTTTTACTCACAAATACAAAAAAAAATGTAATTCATTTTAATTTTCTTAATATATCTACAAAATATAAGAATTAAATATGAAAATTAGTAAATTATTAATTAAATTTTGAATATAACAATATTTATTTTTGTCAAATATTAAGAATTTGCAGAAATGTATCAATCTTTTTATTTTTAGTTACATTTTACATTTTAAAATTTGTGTTTACATCATTATTTAAAAATCAAATAAAATTAAAAAATGCGAGATACAAAAAGAATTAAACTTGACATCCACTTCTTCCCAGGAGTTACGCAACAAGAACGCACAAATCGAATCACTCAAATTCTTCCTCTCCAAGTTTCCTTCAACAATCACACTCAAAATAAACTTTATTGATCCCGAAACTTCAGATTTATATTGATCTCAAATTCAATTTCGAGATATTGCAATTTCATACGAGAAGAAAAACGCAGAGGTGGTGGTTGTTAACCGTTGCTTTTCAATTTCGAATTGATTCTGTTGAATCGAAAATTATCTCCCTTAGAGGAGCGTCGGCGGGAGAAAGTAATCTTCGGCGAAGATATTAAAATCATGGCGAGAATCAGATTTGGGGCCGGCAGCGATCTTTGTTACGGATCGCGGCGGTGAAGGAGATGGGTCGCGACGGTGATGGGGTGACGACGGCGAGGTTGGTCGTGATTGGGGTTGCGGATGGTTGGTGAATTGGGGTTCTTGTAGCGACGGATATGTGGAAGAAGAGGGTGGGTGAACTGATCTGCAATGGTGATGGGAGTGACTCCGATGCGCAGAGGTGATGGCCGCTGTGGCGCGAGAAGGATCTTTGTGCGACGGTGGAAGCGAGAATGAAGGCTGCGCGATGGATCTGAAGGTCTGCGGCTCACGGCAAAGACGGGCAACAACGAGATTGGCACGGCGTCGGCGGCGATGGGCGGCGCGATTGGTGGTGAAATTTGGTGGCGGTGGATGATTGGTGTTTGGTTGTTGCAGATTGGGGCGTGCGATGGGGGTGCGATTTTGGTGAAGAAGACGGTGGGTGTACTCACCGTTGTGTGGGTGCACTCACCAATCTTATGGGTGTTTATATTTTTATACTATTTTAATTAATTATTTAAACAAATAATGTCATATAAACAAAAAAATATTAAACAAAATTGCCACATAAACATAAAAATCCAATCAGCATTGCCACACACACAAAGAAAGACACATAGGATGCCACGTGTGCGATGACCGGATAGGTGACCTGCTATAACCGGTTAAAGGACCAATTTCAAAAAACCAACTTACAGGATCAAATTCAAAATGTCAACGTAGCTCGGACCAAATTCAATTTAGCGTCAACGTATTGGGTGTAAAAAAATATAAACTCTAAATATATTATTGGAATTCTATTTGTAATTTTTCCCTATATTCTACATTTTTACACTTACACAAGATGATAAAAAAATTAAATGTTTGTTGTGACAAGAAATAATTGTCTAAGGAGCTGCCACGTGGCGAACAGCCAATCGAACAAAGCCTCAGCGAACAGGATCTGCTCGTCATAGCAAGCGAGGATATCTGGACCCCACTAAGCAAGTTTGTTTGATTGTTGAGCCAGCATAATATTCGATCGAATGGATTACTAATAGGTGGAATGGGTTGCCATATGATTTCTAGCTAATAATCCTGCAGGTTAGTAAACACTGCACCTAATCTATATTTTCTAAGGGCTCATTTGGTTTCTTTATTGGATAATACCCGAACTATAATACCTATATTTGTAATACCGTTTATTTATTAATATTTTGTTTGGTTTCAAAAACTTGAGTTAAATAATTAGTGATTAGCTATCAATATTATGTTTGGTAGCAAGTATTATAACTAGTATTAATTTATTTTAGACTAATTTGTCCTTATAAATAAAAATAATAATAAACACATCTTGATGAAAAGTGAAGGGTATTTTTGGTATTTTAAAATTTAATAGATGTTGGAGAAATATAAGTATTACAAATACCATATGAAACTTGGTATCTATAATACCATGTATTAGGTATTATTTGAAGTCCATTCTTAATTAATAACGGGTTGGAAGTATAATATATACAACAAACCAAACAAGTGATAAAGTTGTATTAGGGATCAATACACCCCTAATAAAGAAAACCAAACGAGGCCTAATGATATAATAACACATGTTTCGCCCCACCTTATGTATGTGTATTAGAAGAAAAATGCGAAATAAACTAGTCAATTTATTTTGCACACACTTGAAATTAAACCTGAACTACACAGATTGTTGTTTGTGGAACAAGGGCATTTTTCCCTGTGCACATGTACTTTCATAGTGAATTAATAGTTGGTATTGATGATGAACCATGTACTTTCTTTCATTGCATCCATTCGAATATTTAACTGTTCTTGAGCTAGCAAAATTTTCCAGAAAATGAATGTGCTTAATGGATTTTGTTGATTGTTGTAAATGAAATATCCGATTGTTGTTGCTCCTAGCTTCCAGAATATTTACATCCAAAGATCATAGAGTCGAGTGCTAATTTTTTTTTTTTTTTTTTTGTTAAGGAGGAAATACCCAAAGGCGTAAACCCCCCACCTCGTACCCGAGAGGCCTCTTGGTCGACGGGTTGTAAATCGAGGGATGTGCACGAGTGGCAGCCATGCAAGGGAGAGGACTTTCGGGAGACACGAATCCAGCAACAACCCCTGCAATTTTTCAGCAAAGAATTATCACCACACGGAATCGAACCCGGGATGTCGGAGTGTATGTGCTCCAGTCACCTTGTCCACTTACCATCCGTCTATGCCCCTGGGACCGAGTGCTAATTTTTTTGTGTATGTTGCTGGATGTGACTGTTGAAAAAAAAAAAAGGAAGATGCATCAGACTGTGGGCATTATTAGTGTTGTTCCTATGTGCTACTTCTTGCAGCCCTTTTCCTTACTAGAATGAAATTGCAGAATCTGCTGAGCAAGAAGATGTAGCTCTTATATCATCATTGCCAAATCAAGAATCTAGTAGCGAGCAGCAACATGTCTTTGATGAGGTCATAGAGCCTTTGCCACACAACAACATTAAAGGCAGAGGAAACATTATGCCTAAAGCAGTAGCGTTAAATGATACTACCAAGGAAGAAAGAGTATAATTGGTGGAATTATTCATCTCAATTGTGTAATACAATCAATTTTGTAAAATATTTCTGTACACAATTCAAGTGTCTTGTACCTATGCAGTGTCTTTAGTGTATATGCATTTTTAGTGCATGTGTTTTTCTGTTGTACATGTGCATTTTCTGGTGTGTATATGCATTTTCATGTTTGTCGTGTGCACATTGATGTGGATGTGTGCATGTTGACATGTGCACATATGTGTATATATATGTGCTTGTGTGCATATTGGCGTGGACATGTTCATATTGATATGGACATATGCGTATTGATATGGACGTGTGCACATATGTGTGGGAGGACCCAAATTTTTTTAAAAAGCAACAACGCCCCCATAAAATGGGCCTAAAACAAAGCCGAAAAAATAAGAAAAACAAAAGCGACCCGAAAATATAAGGGCACGAAAAAGAAGAAGGGCCCAAAGTAGGCCGGAAAGTATTGGGGAAAATTTGATTCAAAATTAACCAAAAAGTAAAAGAAGGGTATTAATGTCAAAACACATTCCATTTTACACCTATTGGTAATAGCTTTTATTTTTTACACCTATTGGTAAAGTGAGTCTCCAAATTACACCTATTGGTCTCTCTCTCTCTTTTTTTAAATCATGTACACTTTGGTTGTATCTTACAATTGGTACCCATAAATTCTACTCCCTCCGTCCCATTGTTTATTGCTCAAAATTAAAATATAGACGTCTTATTATAATTTTTCATACCCATCCTCTTAAATTAAACTCTTACAAATATCTCTTATTTACACCTCAATGTCACCCAATTAACCCTTTCAAAAAGGTTGACTTTAAAATAATTATTTTCAATAAAGTTGAAAATATTTATTTACCCTTCACTTTATACCTTTTAATACTAATAAATAATTGTTTTCTTCAATACCTTTTAATACTTGTGCCACTTCTCTTTGAGCAATCAAAATTGGGACGGGGAGTAATAAATTAGGAACACGAGCAAGATTGATATATTAATAAATGTTTTATTCACTTAATTTGCCAAAACTTAAAATATAATACTTTTTATTCAAAAAAAAATTAAAATATAATACTTGAGGCGAACTCTTCATTTTTTTCTACAAAGAGGAATGTTATTTTATGCTTAATTATCTAATCCTTTTTGTGAAATTTTACCATCTATACAGTTATTATTATTATTTTTTTTTGACATTTTACATCTCAAACTTTATCAACATTTAGAATGAAATTTAATTAATACTACCTCTGTCCATAAAATTATGGGAAAAAAATTACAAACGGTCTTGTATCTTTACTTGAATCCAATTTTAGTCATTTTATTTTAATTTATCAATTTTGATCCTTTTGGTCTCAATTACTGGTCCTTTTCATCGAGAAAATTCCAATTTTTGCCGGAAAATTGCCCTAATTTTGTATTCTTGTCACCTCGTGGCCTTGTCAAATCTTATTTGAATCGTCACTCAACCGAGTTGCAAAGTCCTCAATTAATTTCAAATTTCGATTACACCTTCCTCGTAAATTGTAATTTTAAAATTGTAAATGTTGTAAATTTTCATCACTAATTCTGAGTGTTTTACGATGAGGAGAGGGTCGAGACCTATAAGTTTCTTTTTCTCTTGTCAAGCCCGTCATTTTGGTACGTTTTCGTGTCATTACGTATGCTACAACAGATTTTCGATTATTTTTGGTAATTTTTCCGACCAAAAATTGAATTATCCGACTAAAATGACCTATTTTAATATCAAAAGGACAATAATTCATGAAATATAAAGAAAAAGGACCAAATTTGAATTCGAGCAAAGTTACAGGACTATTTATAAAATTATCTCTAAAATAATGCTCAAAGTGCATTGTACAAGATTTATGAAAAATTATTTGCTTATTGTATTAAGTGATGGTTGAAGGATGATAATAAAATGATGATTTCCAAAAAGGAATGCACATAAATTTGATAAATGGACTAATAAGACAAGTGAGCATAAATTTAGTGAACGGAGGAGTATAAAATACAATTATATAATATGGATGGTATAAATTGTGACCAAATAAAAATTAAATATCATAAAAACACTAGTACAAAATCGATATCGATAAAAAAATATTAATGTAAAAATACAATATTTGATTAAAATACATATCCACAATTCTATAAAAATTTCATATTTTTTTTTGGGGACGTGCCACAAAAATTTGCATACGCGAGGAAAAAAATATCTTATTAAACTCTACTCTCACAATATTTACAAATTTACATAAAATATCATTTTTAGATGAACACATACATTCAATCCAACTAATTTCTTCAACTATTTTTTTCTTAAACTTCATACCAAAAATTCCCGTAAACTTTTACACGACGGAGGGAGTGTATATTAGAAGACGTAAACGGTAAAGAAACACAACTGTCGCTAAATGATCGAATATCCCTTGAGGCCCGTCCCTATTCAAATGCCTGTCCCTCGAATAATTGGTATTTGAGCGGCATTTCCTTGGACCTTCACCAACAAAAATAAATTGCCACACCACTAAAATAACTATCAAAATCTCACAGTTGCATATTATTACGAGCTTAAAATTAGTCAAAACTTCACCAGTTTAATGTTTGGTAGAGAACATGTAAAAAAACAGCAGTGTACTGGCACATGTCATGTATACTGGAGCAATGCGTCGCTGGTTTACTAATATTGCTCGGAAACCTCCCACACGAGCTTATCCATAAACGCACATTTCATGTAGAACCCCCACCCTGGGTTGCTCTGTATATTACAAAATAAAATACGATACGATCACATTAACATAATCACAAGATGTGTGTGTGCGTTGTGATATCTGAAAGCAAGAAGAATCAGATTTATTCCAGCAAATTTAAATGAATCTTGAATGATCATCCAAACAAACTAAAGGAGATGGAAAACAAATTATATTAGTTGTGTTAGTTGGATTTAAAGTCACAATGCAAAAGATTGATGGGAAAAGCTGTGCAACCAAACTCAAACCTTTCTCTGTAGCTCTCTATTTCAAGAAAATATTACAGTTTTTAATGTACAGATAAAATATGGGAGATTTATGCATGCTTGAAATAACACCAAGTTATAATCAATGTAAATTTGTTGCAAATGAAAGTATCATCAAACATAAACTTAACATTATATAGGCAACCCAAGTTCAGAACTGCTATAGCATATCCACGGAGATAGCAGGAAATACTCACCAAGTCCATCAAATTGACAGACATGGCCCCCTCCCCGAGGAAAATAGTCCATGAATAAAATAACATATGGAACAACAAAAGGCATTAAAAAGAAGTCACAATGTAACAAACAGCACCACTGACCAAAAGATATAAAGAGAACAAGAGTTCAATCAACGCGGACCATAAACAAGTTCTACAAAGATTAAAACACAAATACTTAATCTAATTTAGACAGCCATAAACCCTCAACAGCAAAAATCCAAAAAAATGGTAAAACATAGTTATACTTAAAAGAACAAACAAATAGAGCAAACTAAACAACCTCAGAAATCAACCACAACATCAGAATTAGCCTAACATGAAACTAAAACAAACTCTCATGTGAAACATAAACTATCAATTAAAAGCATTTGTAATCAGGTCTGCTTTGCAGATAAAAGATGAGATTTTGTCCCCTTTTCTACACGCTTTTATGCCCCTCTTAAATTCATGGTTCTACATATACCGCTTCTAGTTATGTTGTCCACTAGCATCAAGTTTCAGTAGCATTCAATTCTAAATTATTTTTCATATATGTGGAGGGTTCATGGAGATCCTAAACAAGTAGCAACAACAGATGAAGTATATAAATTACTCCGCAAACCACCAGAAAAGAAAGTATCTCAAGGAATTAAGAAGTATCCAGTGAGTACTAACATGCAGGTCCCAATAATCAAATGATAAATATGACTCATGTTCTACTTAATTGCATGAGATAATGAGAGCTTAACTAGGCAGCAACAACGACAAACCAAAAGTATATTCAATAATACCTCCCCACTCTTCTTGACTCTGAATCCCTTCATATTGCATGAGGAAGGGCTTCATCTTCTCAAGCGCATCTTGGAGAACAATAGGAGTCTTCTCATCAATATCCGGGTTCGTGCCAAATTCTTCCATCAGGTACTCTGGCTCGCACTCAATCTGCACAATGACCCCAAAGATAACAACCCAATGTAGTCGACTAGTCGCCTCATACAACAAATTGAAAATGATAAACAAAACACATTACTCTTAGTTACATTTGGATGGAGTGGATTTGAATAATATATCATGCATTCACACAAACTAAAATGGAGAAAAGCTAAATGAATTAATTTGATTCACTCAAATATTATACATAAGTGAGAGAAGTGAGAGGATTTCAAATAACTCAAATAACTAGATTTTGTTGGCTATTTGAAATCCTCCCACTTATAAGTAATATTTGTGTGAACCAAATCCATTCATTTAGTTTCTCCTTATTTTGATTTGTAAATGTACGATGTATTTCAAATGACTCCATCCAAATGGAGCCTAGGGTTAATATCATGCTCTTCCAATAGAGCGTCATTGTAAGGAGATGGCAACACCCTTTCTTTCATCTCCTGCTATTTTACTCATAATCTCCGGTCCCAGTTTCTGAGCCACCTTCTCCTCATCAGCTGGATCTCCTAAATACACACCTGCAGGTTCTTCTTCAGATTCATTGGTGTCTCTTCCTCTTCCTCTTCCTCTTCCTCTACCCCTACCCCTACCCCTACCCCTACCCCTACCCCTACCCCTTTCCCCACTACCGCCTCTATCATCTCTAACAGCACCTCTCCTAGCACCCGGATCACCCCTCGATAATATCCCCACTGCCTTTTTCACCTGCTCCTCATTACTCAATGCTGCCGCATCAGAAACCGGTGACTCGGCCCGCCGCTGTTTGCGAAGATGTCGGTTCTCTTCTTTAGGTTTTTCAGATTGGGAAGCAGGTGTTTTCATGGGCTTCCCCCGACCGCACCTGATATAGAACATTCATGATGCTCTCTGGAAGTGATCTGTCTTGCACGGAAGGGGCTTCAGAGTCAGCGTAATCATTCTGTGTTTCTTCATTCTTTCCGAAGAGGAGTGGCATTTTGGCATTACGTTTTGGTGGCTCTGGGGAATGAAGGTCGGATTCTTCTTGGGGCGACGGCGGTGAGGTGTAGTTTGGGGAACAAAGCCTGGCCACGGCCCAAGGGAGGAGGTTTTAAGTTACTGTTCAGGAAGGAAGAGAATGAAGGGAGAACGGGGGACGAAGGAAGTGGTTTACCCTTGCCCCAACCATGGCCATGTGGTGGTGGAGGCGCACCATCATATTTGAAATTATTGGGATCGCTATCGGAAAGGGGAAACGCCGCCACGGCCTCTACCACCACCGCCGGAGGACGAGGTGGAGAAAGCGACAGAAATCGATGAAGTTGTAGAGGCACGGTAGGGGATTTTAGCTATAGTTCTTCTCATACTTGTGATTTCGCAAGAAATGAATCAAATCAAGAAGTTGCGATAGGTTATTGATGGTTTTGCCTCTGGGCTTCTCTTTTATTTTCAATCCGCAGTATCACTAGATGCTTGCACTGAAATGTGAAGACATTAAATGCAACTGTTAGCATAGAGTTATACTAATATTGCAATTTGCACACACCATAAATTTCAAAGAAAAGGAACCATAAATTTCAAAGAAAAAGAACGGGTGAACGGTATTTCCCTCTCTCACAATTTGTGCTTTACTTTTGTTCGAGGAATTAAACATAGTACATAGTCGAGATTTTCTTCGTACTTATTATTCCTACGCTCAAAATTTAAAAATAAATATCTTATTTTTAATTTTCAAACCTAAAATGGCAAGTGATTTAAATTATATTGTGAGAACATTATTATGTTGTTAAGTTTGTACCTTAAATAAAGAACCAATTGAAGTGCTGAAGTTTTTCTCTCCTAGTTGAGAGGCGAGTTTTCCTTTTCATCGGCGATTTGTTTACCGATCGCTTTTTTCCGATGGAAAATTTATTGGAGAATCTCAATTTATCTGGTGATGAAGATGATGAATTGATTATCGGTGAGGAGGGTATTGGCGATCAACAGGGGTTCGTCGGAGCTATGTATGGTGGAGTCGTTTCTTGACCGATCAATCAATCAATTTTACGTTCACTCGAAGTCGGTTAGCTAGTATATGGAAACCACAAAGTGGAGTATCGATTAAGGAAATTGGGAATGGTAGATTCTTGTTCCAATTCTATCACAAAATCGACTTGAAGAGGGTTCTAGAAGGAGGGCCATGGTCAATTGGGAGTCATCCACTTCTAGTTCACCATCTAAAATTGGGGAAATTTCCAATCGAGGTCCCGTTGAATACTGCTGGGGTTTTGGGTTCAAATATATAATATGCCAATGGGATCGTTTTCGGAAGCGGTAGGGAGATCACCGGGAAATTTCATAGGGCGATTTCTTGAGTATGATCCTTCTCATAGGGGAGCGGCATGGAGAAATTTCATGAGAATTCGAGTTGAAGCTGGGACGTAACTCAGCCATTAAAAAAGGAAAGAAGATTAAAGTTGGCGGTGGAGAGCCGACTATGGTTACGTTCAAGTATGAGAGATTAAATATTTTTGCTTCATATGTGGCAAGTTGGGACACACAGAGAGCTTTTGTGATATTCTTTTTAATTCACGGGAGGAGGTTGTTACTAAGGGTTGGGGAACCTTCCTCAAGGCGCCGGATAGAAGAAGTAGACCTATGGAAGGCGATAAATGGCTCAAGTGAAGTAAGTTCTACAGGTGCGGGAAAGGATGGTGATGTTTTACGGTGGATCGGAAGACATGGTTTACGGTAGAGAAGACTCTCTGTTTATTGAGACGGTCGCCGGCGGGAGTAGGGCTCGTGTGTATCCCGAAAATATTGGAACAATCAAAGAAGTTGTTGCGCATTCTATGCCGCAATTTGAGGGAAGGTCGTTATCCAATAACGGCATGTCATTAGTGGTCAACCCTTGCTTTGAGGAAGGGCGTCCAAATTAGAGTGTGAGGATGACGAAATTACCCTTAATGAGATTAAAAGAAGAAAACGTCGCATGCATGAAGAAGTAGGCGAGAAACGGTGCTATAGTTATTTACGAGAATGAACACGCTGCGGCAAACCAGATCATGTTTGAAGGCTCTACTCAACATTTTTATCGGCGAGTCCGGCGAGGCTTGCCAGGGAGTAATGATTGTGTTAAGTTGGAATTGTAGAGGGGGTCGGCCCCTACAATTCTTCCGTGTGACTTGGTTAGAGCCCGTCGTCCGGATGTTATTTTTTGTTTGTTTGAGACTCTCTCTTTTGGTGTTAGACAAGAAGCGTTGAGAGTCAAACTTAGTTTTAATTCTTATTTTTCTATTGATTGTGTTGGCCGTAGTGGCGAGAATGGTTGTGTTTTGGAATAATAATATTCATGGTTCGGTTTTGTCGTTTTCTAATAACCATATTGATATGCTTGTTAAAGAGGGTCCCATGGAGTGGAGACTTACCGGATATTATGGTTATCCGGATAGAAATCGTAGACATTTGTCTTGGAATCTGTTAAGACAACTCGCGGGGTTAATTCGCTACCGTGGGTTTGTATCGGAGACTATAATGATCTTCTCACTAGCAATGATAAACGGGGTCGGGTGGAACACCCCGGTGGTTAATTTAGGGGTTTCCATCAGGCGGTCTCGATTGTCATCTCACCTGATATCCTTCTTTCGAGATACCGATTTACGTGGTTTCGTGGTAGAAATTAGGGAAATCTGGTGGAGCAGAGACTTGATAGAGCGATGGGCAACCCCGAGTGACATGATCTTTTCCCTCAAGCTACTTTGACTAATTTAATTGCCCCAACGTCAGACCACAACCCCATATTGCCGGACACTAGTCCTCGTCCAATGAGAAGTCGGCAAAGAAACTTTCGTTTCGAAAATAGATGGCTAGCAGAGAAGGATCTTAAAGGTGTTATTGGCAAATGTTGGAATGGTTTTAGTGACCTAGATTTAATATCTAGGCTTACTGCTCTTGATGAGACTCTCATGATTTGGGGTAGTAGAGCGGACACTAATTTTAGGAAAGATAAGAAGGATGCGGAAGTCGATTAAAAGCCATGCAAGATAATAGAATGAGTTTCGGGAATGAAGATTTTAGTGCAACTAGATGTGCTTTGGGTTGACTTCTAGTGCAAGAAGAGACATTCTGGAGGCAGAGAGCAAAAGTGTTACGGCTTCGAGATGGGGATATGAACACTAGGTTTTTCCACCAAATGGCTACTAATCATAAAAGTCGAAACAAGATTGTCAAGTTAAAAGATGAGAGTGGCGCATGGGTAGAAGATCAAATCGGGTTGTGCAATCTTGTTAGTGATTACTTTTCTAATTTATTTGTGCCATCGGACTCTCATGCAAATAATGACCCCTTTTGGACCCAATTAATAGGGTTATTACAGATGACCAAAATCATGACTTAACCAGGACTTTACGGTGAAAGAGTTCAAAGATGCATTATTTCAAATGCATCCGGACAAGTCCCGGGCCCGATGGTTTTAATCCGGCCTTTTTCAAAATTGTTGGGACACGGTGGGGAAGACATTTTCCGTCATGGAGTTCGGTGGCTTCAAGAAGGTATATTTCCACAAGGATTGAATAGCACGAATGTGGTATTAATTCCAAAATGGAGACTCTACCATCCATGTAAGACCTGAGGCCAATATCTCTATGTAATGTTCTCTACAAAATTATCTCGAAAGTATTGTGCAACCGACTCAAGGAGGTGTTACCGAGCCTTGTGGATAAGTCTCAATCGACTTTTGTTTCGGAAGAACCATTCGGGATAATATCTTAATTGCTTTTGAGATCATTCATGCTATGAAAAATAAACAAAGAGGTAGGCGAGGTGAAGTAGCCACGAAGGTAGATATTAGTAAGGCTTATGATAGAGTGGATTGGTCTTACCTAGAAATAATTCTACTAAAGCTTGGTTTCTCGGTTCGATGGGTTTCTTGGATGATGATGTGCGTTAAATGCAGTTTCTTACTCGATCAAAGTTAATGGAGATTTCGTGAGGTCCTATTTTCCCGAATAGAGGATTGAGACAAGGTGATCCCTTATCACTATATCTTTTTATTTTATGCACGTAAGGACTGTCACTATCTTAAATGTGGCGTGTGAGTCCGGTATTCTACATGGTAATCAGATTTGTAGAGGTGCGCCAAGTATTTCACACCTGTTTTTCGCGGATAACTCTCTCCTATTTTGTCGTGCAAATGCGCAAGAGTGTTATACTCTCATAAAGATATCTTGGCGATTATGAGAAAGTTTCTGACGGTTATTAATTATGCTAAATCCGGTCTTTTTCAGTAGGGAATGTGCATGTTGATAAAAGGCAAGAACTCAGTGATATTTTGAACGCGTTCACAATCCTTTAAATACGGGTAGATACTTAGGTCCGTCGTTGATCGGTAGGAGGAAAAGAGAGATTTTTAACTACATTAAGGAGAGAATTTGGAAGAAATTGCAAGGGTGGAAAGGCAAGAAGCTTTCTAATGTTGGCAAAGAAGTTCTTATTAAGGCAGCGGCGCAAGCCATCCCAACATTTTGTATGGATACCTTCTTATTACGGTCTACCACCTTTCGATGATATTCATGTGATGTTAAATAGATTTTGGTGGGAAAATGGGGGTGATGTAGCCAAAGGGATTAAGTGGATGAGGTGGGAGAAATTGTGTGTTCACAAAGAGGCGGGTGGACGTGGCTTCCGTGACTTGCACCTTTTCAATGTGCCATTGTTAGGAAAAATGGCATGGCGGCTTATCGTGGAACCGAATTTGCTAGTTTGCCGCCTCCTAAAAGCAAGATATTTCCCTAATAAAGATTTCTTAATGGCAGACTTGGGTAGAAATGTGAGTTATACTTGGTATAGTATTCATGCTAGTCAAGGGCTTCTACGTCAAGGTATGCGTCGTAAAATTGGAGATGGTGAATCAACCAATATCCTGAGTATGCCTTGGCTTAATAGTGATGGAAACTTTATGATACAAACTGAATGTCCAGTGGGTTTGGAGGATCTTAAGGTGGCGGCGCTAATAGAGGAAAGTATGAGATCTTGGGATATGGACACGGTGTCGATGTTATTGACCCATTTGATATAGGAAGAATAAAAACACGCCTCTCCCACAGGAGTCACGAATAACTGGATTTGGCATTTTACCGGGGATGGCAATTACTCTACAAAATCCGGTTACAATTTGGCGATGAGGATTGTCGCCGACCTTTCGTTAGAAGCCGACGTTGATTGGAAGATGCTTTGGAAACTCAAAGTTCCCCGAGTTAAAGATTTTTATGGAGAGTAGTTAGAGAATGTTTACCGATCAAAGTTAATCTCTTTGCAAAACATATTGTGGATGATAAATTATGCGCCCGGTGCGGGAATCAATTGGAATCAAATTGGCATCTTTTTATCTTTTGTAATTACGCTAAGGGTTGTTGGCGGAGTTCGGGTATTTGGCCGTTCTTGGAGCATTTGTTGGATGATTGTGAAGGCTTTCGGGAACTTATTTTCAAGGTACTACGTAAGGGTTTGGGTAGTGGCATTGCTAAAACTTTTTGCATGGTGCTTTATCAAATTTGGAAGGAAAGGAATGTAGTAGTTTGGGAAGGAATTTGCAGGTCTCCAACCAAGGCTGTGCATGCTTCGGCTCTTTTCTGCGAGAATGGCGTTCAGCTCTAGGGGTGCAAGAGTCGAGAGGCTGGACGGCGAGTTATTTCCACATGCAAAGCTTGGCATAAACCTATCCCGGGGACGTGGAAGCTAAATGTTGACGCAGCGTATTTTAGTGATACCGAGCAAACGGGTGTTGGTATGGTGATACGGGATGACAAGTGGAGATTTTGTAGCTGGTCGCACACTTGTCTTTCTTGGGTGCTTGGATGTGGACGTTGGTGAGGCCATGGGCTTCTTCGAGGCACTTTCTTGGGTTAAAGATCCGGGGCTCGGAAGTGTAATCGTGGAAGGAGACTCTAAAATTACGGTGGATGCTATTGCCTCACATAAGACGTTGCTATCTATATTTGGTGATTATGTTGGAGCTGTAAGAGAATTTTAGAGGAAAACCCTTTGCTTTCTGTTTGTTTCACTAATCGTGAGGCTAATTGTTGGGCCCATGAATTTGCTAGATTATCTCGCTCATTTGGTAGCATTTTTGTTGGACTAACCCGCTAATTACCGTGGTTGGGCTTCCTTCTTCCCTTTGCATTTGCAATAATGAGAATTAACTTTTTGCTTTTCAAAAAAAAAAAAAAAAAATCTAAAATGGCAAAAAAATAAACTTTATCCTCTCTGTTGGGCTTGAGCCCAATGGTTTTTGGCCCATGGGCCCACTAAGCCACTTCTCTTTTAACCTAGGTTTGCATTTTGAATTTCTTGTCTTCTTGCTCCTAAGAAGAACGTTGCATTCTTGTGTGAAAAGAAATCTGCAACCTTGGTTCCCTCTTCCTCCATTTCATAATCCGGCATATAGGTGGCTTAAGCCCGTTGGTGGCTCGTTGAGACCGTGAGGACGAGAGAAGACCCAACAGTGGTATAAGAGCCACGGGTCGTTCTCTATCTCATTCGCCGCTGGAGCTCGCGTAGAGATCGTCGCGCAGCACCGCGCTGTCGTTGCTCGTGTGGAGGTCGCCGTCGCCAGGCATCACCGTCCGCTCGCTGGAGCCATCGCCGTCGCCAAGAAGAGGAGCGCCACTGCTGCCGGAGGCTGTCGTCGCTTTCGCGGAGCCGCTCGCATTGTCGCCGTCGTGGAGGAGCCGCTCGCATCGTCGCCGTCGTGGAGGAGCCACTTGTTGGTGCGCCACCGGCTGCTGCTAGCCGCGCCACCGCCGTGTCACCGTGCCGCCGACCTCGGGTAAGTGAGGTAAGGTTGCTTCATTCGTTTCTTCTCTTGCTTTGTTGTTTACGCCCTTTTTTTTATATTAGGGCAGCTTGTGTTTGTTTGTGTCTATGAGGTTGTATTCTCATCTACTAAGCATTGTTGAACTAGACAAGTTTTCTAGGAGTTTTAGTACATAAATATTTTCTTTGCCTTGTGTGGTTTTTCGATTTCTGCGGCACTCGGTGCTTGGTCCCGGAATACTTGCTAGTTTTTTGGGCATTTTGAGATCCTTACCTAGGGTCTCGCTCTGGTAAAGTGGTTGTGAACCCTTCTTATGTCTTGTTTTGAGAGTATAGCCGCTTGTCGTGGGGTTATTGTGTTGCTAGATAGCCGCTTGCCACGGTTTTAGGGTTGTTGGGATTTTACGTGCTATAGTTTTAGGTGAAATTACGTGCTTGTTATTCCTGCTCTTTTGTAGTCTTGTATCTTGGTGATACGTGTGTTGCTTCCGCTATTTAATTCTATTATTTACGCATCTTTGTGTGTTGTAGAATTGTTGTGTGCTAAAAACTTTGTGAAATTTCTGCAAAAATGGCTTCTCCCTCTTTGTATGTATTGACTCGTTTAATGGCAAAACTGATTTTAGCATTTGAAAACGAGAAAATGAAATGTATTTTGATACAACAACGTGTTTCAAAAGCTATAGATCATTCTTATCCACGATACTTTGTCCAGAAGATAAGAAGTGTGAAATGAATGAGCTTGCCTTATCTGCTATTACCTTGAATTTGTCGATTATGTGCTTAGGAAGGTTGGTATATTAGACTTTGCTAAAGAACTTTGGGATAAGTTGAGGAGTTATATCTGAGAATTCTTTACCTAGTAAAGCTGTTCTTGCTTGAAAAGTTCTTTAGATTTAAACTTAATTTAAATAAAGATATTGATGAGAACTTGGATTTGTTTACTAAATTGATTCAAGATATTAAGCAAAACGATAAGCATATTGATGATTACACCCTATTGTCTTGCTAAATGCCATACGACTCTTATTGTGATGTGAAATCTGCTATTAAATATGGTAGGGATAAAGTTTCTCTTGAGGCTGTGGTTAATGGTTTGAAGAGTAAGGAGATGGATTTAAAACAAAATGGGGGTGGTAATAAGTTTGGGAGGTTATGCATGTTGGTGAGGGAAAACATGTTAAGAAATTCAAAGAGAGAAAGTGCTATAAGCTGTGGTGATCTCGGTCACAAGATTAAAGAGTGCACTAAACCCAATAAGAACCAAAAGAATCAAAAAGATGCATGTGCTAATGTAGCTTCTACTAGTGAGGAGTACTTTAGTGATGTTTGTGATTATTTGTGTTTAATTATTGCTTAGTGGCTTTAGAATGTGTCTTTCTTTGTGACTTTGTGTGTGTTAGGTAAAGAAAAGGTTGTATTTAGTTTTGATGTGTTAAAAAGTGTAATATAGGATGACCAGTGAGCATTTTGTATAGGCAATTTGAAGTAAGTGTTTGAAAATAAAACTAAGTATAAGAAGTCGACGAGGTCAAGATATCGAGACAAGGACAAACCTCGGATGAGGACGAGAAAATCGAGATGGGGATAAGATATCGACTAGGACAACGCATTGAAGACGCTTAAGATGCAATACGATAAACAAACACCTAGACAAGGAATGAAGACGAGGACAAGGTGGAGCAAGTATCGACGATGAAGTGTTAGAGAAATTTTATACAAGTTTCAAGAAGCAGTTTCAACTAACCAAGAGGAAGTTACAAGATTCGGTTATCTTGTTATAAGCCGATCAAAAGCAATTCAAGGAAGTTACAACTACCAAATGAAGATCTCTATAAATAGGGATAGCAATTAGTTTAGAAATATACTTGACACTTTGCACTTATCGATATACACAATTTGTATTCACGAGCCACAAATATTGTACATCTTCACAAAGCGTTTTATACGTTTTCCGTTTTAGTGTTTGTAGAACACTTTTCACATAACATCTTCAAGCCATAGATATTCGTAAATTAGGAAGAAATCATTGTAAGGTGAAGATTCACGATTGTAAGTAAGTAAGCAAGAAGGAAGAAAGTAAGTGAAGACCCTTCTTCAAGGTTGAAGAAGGAGAGTGAATGTAGGATTGTTATAATCCGAACCACTATAAATCATGTGTTCTTTATTGCTTTGATTTACTTACTTGTTTCTTTTCAATTCTCACCTTATCAATCACAGATTAATTTCAGGATTAAAATTAAAACTAAAATATCAGTTTGCTTTTGATCTTGTTGAAGTTGAGATTAACAATTATTTTCCATTTGTGTACATCGATACTTTGAATCGGTTTTGGAAGATTTGAAAAATCTACAAAATCTATTCAACCCCTTCTAGATTTTGTTCTAGAAGGTTAATTCAAGTTTTAATCAACTCAACCAATCGGGACCAACAAGTGGTATCGGAGCGGTGTTAAGGTATTACGATATTAATTTTAGGTCTTAACTAAGATCCCGAATTTTGTTCTTGATAATCAGATTTTCTTTGTTTCACTAACATTCTACTAACAAGATCTTGTGAGTATTGTGATTTTTCTGTTTCACCATGTCTTCTCGTTAAGAGCAAGAAATCCAGGAGTTTGCCTGATTTTTCAATAGAAGAATATGATTCTTTGGAAGTTTAGAATGGAGAACCATCTTAAAGCAATTCATGACAGAATGGAGGAGGTTCTTGAGGAAGGACCTATCAAGTTTTATCATGGTGGCACAAGTGATGGTACTACAACAATTGAAACAAGAGTGAGGCAAGAAAAGAAAAGCTCGAGAACTCACTAGTGATGAAAGGAAGATTCACAATTTGGATCAAGTTGCAAGAACTGAAATTATTGAAACATTGAGCAAGGATTGGATAGAAAAGGTTAAAAGATGCAAGAAGCCAAGAAAATGTGGGAGACTCTTGCGGAATCATGAAGGATCTCAACGAGGTTAAAGAAAACAAGTTGCGATCATTCTACACGCTTTTGACACTTTCAAGATGAAAGAAGGAGAGTCTGTTGATCAATTGGACGTTAGGCTAACCAATCTACCGAACAAGACCGCTGATTTGGGAAAGATGGAGAGAGAAAGCTAACATTCTCAAGGCTACTCAAAATCATCCTCAATTTCTCACCACACTTTGTTTTCCCATCTCAAGGCGTTAGAATATGATATTCAAATTGAAGATGAAGAAGATGAAACAGAATCTTCAACATCTGGAAAGATTGTAGGTTTTGTTCATCAAGATGAATCAAGAGATCTCTAAAGCATCGATTTGTCCGTAAAAGAAGAAATGGCTCTTGTTAAAAAGGTATGAAAGATTGAAGATGAAGTACAAAAGAAACAAGAGAGACAGTCGTGTCGAAGGAACTATAGATCGACGAGGGATGAAAAGAGTTCGTACAATGATAGAAAGAAGGATCGGTCAAGGAGTCATAAGTCACCTATCGACGAGGAGATAGTAGTCCAAAACAGACGAGAGGAGATATATGTTATACATGCAACAAGCCTGGTCACTACGGTTATGATTGTCCTCAACTCACTCCCAGAGAGAGAAGAAAAGAGGAAGAAAAGAGATAGAAGGTATCTTTGATAAGAGAGCTCTTCTAGCTAAGAAAGAAGAAGTTCATGAAACATCTTCATCCTCATCCTCATCTGATTTTGGATCGTATGATGACATATGTCCGATGGAAAAAGAGGTACATTACTATTCATCCTCGAGATAATGATTGTGATACCTTATCGAAACCGATCCCGATCTTATTGATAAACTTTTGAAAGATTTGGAGACAAATCTATCTCGCTTATAAACAGATAGAGGCTGAAAATTTTAATTTAAAGAATCAAATTACTAATCGACTAAGGTCAATCAAACTAAGGAAAGTGAGAAACCGATTTGTACATTCAAGGGGGAATGTCGATCGAGATGATCACTAGTACCTTGTCCGATAAGACCAGATAAGTTAGAATAGGAATTGAGTTCTTTGAAGATAAAATTTTCAAATATCTATTCTGAGAATGAGAATTATAAGAAAACTAACAGAGAATTAAATCTCAAGTTAAGACTTCGAATAACTCTCAAACCACAATAGATAAAATTTTCAATTCTTCACAAAAGTCTAGTGATAAAACCGGATTAGGTTTTGATAGGAGTAAGAAAAATGATCCAATAAAACCTAGAGTCTTTGTCAAAGAAACTAAACCAAAGATAGAAACTAGATTTAGTCACAGGAAACCTAAGGAATTAATTACCTCATCGATAATTACGAAAGAAGAAAGCAGGACGAGGAAAGAAACTCCAAAGGTTAAACCCAAGACTAAATCAAAGTCTTATCCTAGGTATAATGGTTTTGACGGAAGAAGCAAAACATATCCATTCTTACCAAGATTCAAGATAATTTCAAAAGATCGAGTTAAACAAGATAGATCTTGAAAGTCTTATCTTAGTAGATAGATATGGGTGTAAAGCTGCAATCTATGGTTTTAAGGAACATTGATATCTTTATGCGGATTCCTAAAAATCAACTTAACATGAAAGGACCCAAAGTACAAAGGGTACCTAAGCAATAAATTTGTGATTGCGGGAAGATAAGAAGATAGTTGATAGAGGAGACATTCTTGAGGTCATCTGGTACATTGGCGAGTGGTCGCTCCAAGCACATAACCTATGAAAGACGACTTCTCTCTAACTATCAAACCATTGATGGACCAAGAGTGATGTTTGGAGATAACAACTATGGACTTACTAAAGGTGTAGGAACACTAATGATTGGAGACGTTCAAGTTCATGAAGTTTACTACGTGGAAGGATTGAAGCACAACCTATTATCTGTTTCACAATTTTGTAATAAAGGGTTATGTGTCAAATTTACTCATAATGCATGCTACATTCTAGATGGTATCAATGAAAATATTTTATTAGCTGGAGTAAGACAAGGTAACATTTATGTTGCCAATTTCAAAAGTTGTCCTAAAGATACTTGTCTTGTTGCTAAGAGTTCGAGATGATTTAAGTTGGGTCAGTGGCACAAACGACCGAGTCACTTAAACTTCAAAACTCTTAACATAATAGCAAGGAAATCTTTAGTTAAAGGACTCCCGATAAAATATTTTCAAAGAACCATGTGTGTGATGCTTGTCAAAAAGGAAAGCAGACAAAAGCTTCTTTTAAAACGATAAGTAATCCTTCTTCACAAAGAATTCTGGAACTTCTTCACATGGATCTTTTTGGTCCAAGAACTCCTCTCGGCTTTAGTGGAAGAAAATATACCTTGGTAATTGTTGATGATTTTTCAAGATTTACTTGGGTTATTTTCTTGTACAAAAAGAATGAGACTATGATTAAGATTCCAGAATTTCTTAAAAAGATTCAAAATGAAAAAGGATTAAATATTGTTAAAATTAGAAGTGATAAAGGTACTGAATTCCTTAATAAATTTATCACTAACTACCGCATTGAGAATGGCATAGCTCAGAAACATCTCATGCGGCAAGAACTCCACAGCAAAATGGAGTGGTTGAAAGGAGAAACGAGAACCTTGAAAGAGGCGGCTAGATCTATGTTATCCGAGTATAACACTCCACACGAGGTTTTGGGCGTGAATTAATACAAAGCATGTTATGTTCAAAATAGAAGCTTGGTTGTTAAGGATAAGTGTAAAACTCCCTATGAAATTTGGAAGGGACGACCTCCCAAAATTTCATACTTTCATATATTTGGTTGTAATTGTTCCACACATAACAATGGAAAATCTCAATTAAAAACTTTTGATGCCAAGATAGCAGATGGGATATTCTTGGGATACTCATCCGTATCAAAGGCATATAGAGTTTTTAATAAGACAACCTTGTGTGTAGAAGAAACACCTCATGTGATATTTGATGAATCTTCTTTTGAGTTTGATAAGACAGGGAACATCACAAAGATATCGCATAACTGGAGCAGATGACTATCAAAGGATCAACCATAAAATTCTACAATCAAGAATCAGATTCAGATGAAGAGGAAAAATTGGACAAAGGAAAAGAACCCAAAGATTTTCCTCACCAAATGATTTGCCAACTAATCGACAACTAGCACATCCGATGTTCGGGGATCGAAGGTAACATAGAATCATCTCAAATAAATAGTTCGCACAAGACACCATCCACCGTAAAAGATAAAGGTAAGAGAGTAATGTCATATCACCCAAATGAGCAGATAATTGGAGATTTAGATTCTCGTGTCCAGACAAGGACTCAACTAAATCAAGATTGCATGTTCGATTGCTATGTGTCATTACTTGACCCTAAATCAATTACGTAAGCTGTTGGATCAAGAATTTTTGATGAGTTAAAAGAAGCGGCTCGAGATGATCGGGCGACGAAGAAGCAGTGAGATTGAGATCGTAAGCTAAGGCGATCGACGGGGTCGAGAACCAATCTAGTCACCGAGGTCCGGAAGAGTACAAGTCGCCCTGAGACAAGCTTGAATCTAGTCATCTACAGGAGACGAACATGAAGAGCTCGACGAGGTCAAGATAAGTTGAGTAGAATAAGAAAGGCGAATCTTCAACAAGTCACCAATTTAGACGAGTAGAGCAAAGACAACTGAGGTCTAGAGCGGTTTTCAAGATTAAGTTTGTTAAAGCAATTTTTAGTTTGTTAGAACCGACTAACAAACTAACCGTCTTTACAAACTTATAAATAGGTCTAAGCACTTCTTTTCCACACACTTTTTACTTAACACCGCATACGTAATTCACAAGTTATTTTTCCGTAAATTTATTCTCTCAAATCACAAGTTTTCAAATCACAAGATTTCTTCATTTTTTTAGTGTTTATAGAACACTTCATTGCACATCTTCATATACACTTCTTATTCTTAGAGTTAGATTTCGGAAGTTTGATTAGCATTTTTGAAGAGTTGAAGATCAAGTTGTAAGTTGTAAGTTTGATTAGCATTTTACCTAATCTACTCAACTAATCGGGACCAACAAGTGGCATCTGCAGTGTTAAGTCAGTTTACGATATTGATTTTAGGTCTTAACTAAGATTACGAAATTTTCTTGATTTTCTTCATTCTCTTCATTGTTACTAACAAAGTGCTACTATTAAGTTTTTGTGGAGTATTTTGTTTCTTTATCTCATCATGTCATCGGAAAAAGCAAGAAGTCCAGAACTTACCTGAATTTTCTATTGAAGATTATTATTACTGGAAATTCAGGATGGAGAATCATCTTAAGGCCATTCATGATAGGATGGAAGAGGTTCTTGAAGAGGACCTATAAAATTTTATCATGGAGGCACTAAGACCGGAGCCGAGTCAAAGAAAATCCAGGACTAGACAAGAGAAAAAGAGTTACGAATTGACAAATGATGAAAGGAAGATCCACAATCTTGATCAAGTAGCTCGAATCGAAATCATTGAGACTCTAAGTAAAGATTGGATAGAGAAGGTTAAGAGATGCAAAACTGCCAAAGAAATGTGGCAGACTCTAGCAAATGTCTATGAAAGATCTGAACAAGTAAAAGAGAACAAGTCAGCAATGGTCTTGCATGCATTTGAAACATTCAAAATGAAGGAAAATGAGTCTCGTGGATCGGTTAGATGTAAGGTTGACTAATCTCCTCAACAAAGCGGTGACCTTGGAAAGAATTATACGAGAAGGAGATTAATAACAAGATTCTCGAGATCATTAACCAAGAGATGGAGGGAGAAATCCAATATCCTTAAAGCTACTCAAGATTTATCTTCTATTACTCACCATACTTTGTTCTCTCATCTTAAAGCTCTAGAATATGATATTCAAATAGAAGATGAGGAGGATGAGATGGAGTCAAGCACCTCATCCAAGTCTGTTGCCTTTGTCAAAGAAAGAAGACAAGATGTCAACAGCAGTCTCAGAGAGCCGATCTATCTTTGAAGGAGCAGATGACTCTGCTCACCAAAAGGTATGATAAATTGAGAATGAAGTATAAAAGAAATAAATTGAGATTTGCGGTAAGGATAGATCAAGATCCATCGGGAAGAAAGGAAGATGAGTCTACGAGATGATGATAAAAGCGAGGAGCCGACAAGAAGATACGAGATCACTGTCGAAGAAATCCTTCCAGCCCTAGATCGACAGAGTGATACTTGCTACACATGCAACAAGCCGTAGAACACTTCAAACTATGATTGTCCTCAACCGACTCTTAAAGAAAGGGAAGAGAAAAGGAAAAAGAGAGACAGGAGATTTAGAGATCAAAGAGCTCTGTTAGCTGAAGAAAAGGAGCCAAAGAAATCATCATCATCATCGATTTCGGATCGGATGATGAAATCTGCCTCATGGCTAAAGAGGTAATCTATTATTCATCTTCTCGATAATGATTCTGTCGACCGCATCCGATCATGATCAAACCGTTATTCATGAATTATTGAGAGATTTAAAGACATCTTTGACTCGCTTATAAACAGCAAGAGACAGAAAATTTGGCTTTAAAGGATCAAATTTAAATACTAATTAAAGGAAAGCAGGTGATGAACTATTCGAACCGAGGAAACATTCAAGGGAATGTTTTCCCCAGCCGAGGCTAGTACATCACCACTTACCCGAAAGATTAGAAAATGAATTGAAAACTTTAAAAGACAAATTTGAAGTAGTATGTGCTGAAAATGAATCAATTAAGAAAGATAATGAGAAGCTAGTCTTCAAAATTAGTCAACTTAATAATTCATAGTCAGCAATAGATCATATCTTTAATAAATCACAAAAATCCCATGACAAAAAGGTCTTGGTTATGATAGAAATAATAAATCGGATGTGCGAAACCTAGGAAATTTGTGAAAGCATCCGATCAATCAAAAGAGATTAAAATTGGTCCTTGGAAACCAATTAGTCAAGTAAGGATCGCATCTCCCACGAAAACAAAAATTCAGTGAGGACTCCTTATCGACTAAGAGAAATCCAAGAACCAAAATAAGAAGAAATTCTTATTATAATCCTTTTGATGGAAGAAGCAGATGTTATCCCACATTTCCTAAGTTTAGGAAAATTACTCAATCTGAATACAACAAGTTATCATTCAAAAGTGATACAATTGTAGACAGATTTGGTAGAAAGACCAAGTCTGATTTATTGTTTGGAGATGAGATTTTTATTTGGTTACCTAAAGTGATACTTGACCTTCAAGGACCCAAGATCACTAGGGTACCTTATAACTAATCTGCTTTTTCAGATTCACAGGATCATCACTCAAGGAAGAGATCTTAGCTTCCATATGGTACATTGATAGTGGTTGTTCACAACACATAACCCATAACAAGAGGTCGTTATCAAATTTCCAAAGCATTGATGGTCCAAGAGTATTATTTGGAGACAATAATTGTGGTCGACTAAAGGTGTAGGTACTCACGATTATCAAGGATATTCAGTATCTCGAGGTATATTTTGTTAAAGGTTTGAAACATAATCGCTATCTGTTTCCCGACTTTGTGATAAAGGTTTTCTTGTCAAATTTTCAAGGGATAAATGTGATATCTTAGATAATTCTTCAAATAAGGTACTTTTAATCGGCTTCGAGACATGGTAATGTCTATGTGGCCAACTTTAATAGTTGTCCCAAAGATACTTGTCGATATCTAAGGGTGGAGAAGATCTCACTGGCTATGGCATGAGAGGCTTAGTCATCCGAATTTCAAGACCCTTAGTAAGTCAAGCTAAAAAGAACCTTGTTAAAGGATTACGAGAAACTTTTATCCACTAATCTTAAATGTGATGCTTGTCGAAAGGTAAATACCTAGACACTCATTTAAGAGTATTAACTCCTCTTCATCCGAAAGAGTGTTACAACTACTTCATCCTGGATCTGTTTTAACCTGTTTCTCCTCTCGATTTGATGGAAGGAAATATACTCTTGTTGTAGTAGATGACTTTTCTAGATACACTTGGGTTATATTTCTTTTCAAGATATAAATAAGATTCCCGATCTGTTCGCATGATTAGAATGAAAAGGGTGTTAATATTATTAAAATAAGAAGTGATAAGGGCACAAAATTTTTGAATTCTTATTTATCTAACTTTTTCAATGAGTGTGGAATTATTCATGAGACATCTTCAGCAAGAACTCCTCAACAAAATAGAGTGGTTGAAAAAAGGAATAGAACCTTGAAGGAAGCAGCCAGAGCATGTTAGTGAGTATGATACCCCTCACAGTTCCGGGTCAAGCCATCAACACGACTTGTTACACCTAGAACATGTGCTTAGTTTTCAAAGACAAGGGTAAGACTCCATATGAGATTTGGAAGGGTAAGATTCCAAGAATCTCATATTTGAGCTTTTGGTTGTAAGTGTTTTATCCATAACAATGGGAAATCTAAGTTGAGAACTTTTCCACACACTTTTTTACTTAACACCGCATACGTAATTCACAAGTTATTTTTCCGTAAATTTATTCTCTCAAATCACAAGTTTTCAAATCACAAGATTTCTTCATTTTTTTAGTGTTTATAGAACACTTCATTGCACATCTTCATATACACTTCTTATTCTTAGAGTTAGATTTCGGAAGTTTAATTAGCATTTTTGAAGAGTTGAAGATCAAGTTGTAAGTTGTAAGATTGTAAAGTAAGTAAGCAAGCAGACGGTGGAGACCCTTCTTCAAGTTGGAGAAGGAGAGTGGATGTAGGATTGTTATAATCCAAACCACTATAAATTCTAGTGTTCTTTACTGCTTTCATTTACTTATCCGATCAAATTACATTTTATCATTCAATGATTAATTTCGTAATCGAAGTTAAAATCTGAATATCGGTGTGCTTTTGATCTTATTAAAAGTTGAGTATAATCTTGAATTTCCGCTGTGTACATCTGGTACTTTGAATTAGTTTTGAATGATTTGAAAAATTTACAAAATCTATTCAACCCCCTTCTAGATTTTGTTAATCGGGACCAACAAGCTCTAATCGATTCCAATCGATTAATGCCATGCAAGAAGAACTAAATCAGCTTTCAAAGACAAGATGTGTGGGAGCTTGTTGAAAAGCCTCATCATCAAAAAGTCATTGGAACTAAATGGGTCTTTAAAAACAAAAGGGATGAAAACAATATTGCGGTTAGAAATAAGGCCAGACTAGTTGCTCAAGGTTATTCACAATCGAGGGTATTGATTATGATGAAACCTTTGCACCCATTAGCTCGTCTGGAAGCCATAAGATTATTTTTAGCCTATAATGCTTTTAAAAGATTCATAGTTTTTCAAATGGATGTTAAGTCAGCATTTCTAAATGGAATCCTAGCCTGAGGAAGTTTATGTAGAGCAACCTCCTGGTTTTGTCAAAGGAGACAAGGTTTATAAACTAAGGAAAGCTCTATATGGACTTAAACAAGCACCAAGAGCTTGGTATGACACCTTGTCTGAATATTTAATTCAAAATAGTTTTGTTAAAGGTAAAATTGATAGAACTCTATTAGAAAAGAGTTTGGTTGTGATCTTTTGTTAGTTCAAATTTATGTTGATGATATAATATTTGGATCAACTAACATATCTTTGTGTGAAGATTTTAGTTCTCTTATGAAAAGCAGATTTGAAATGTCCATGATGGGTAAGATGACTTATTTTCTTAGACTTCAAGTCAAACAGACAAAGAAGGGAATATTCATCAACCAAGCCAAATATACAAAGATCTTATTGATAAATTTGGAATAGGTACCAGCCGAGAAGCTAAGATACCTATGATGACAAATTTTTCAATGGATCCAGATGAGAAGGGAGAAGACACAAATCAAACCGAGTATCGAGGTTTAATTGGTTCTTTATTATATTTAATCAGCTAGTAGACCTGATATTTCTTTTGCGGTTGGAGTATGTGCTCGATTTCAAGCTAATCCTAAGAAAAGCCATCTTGAAGCAAAGAAAGAAAATTCTCAAGTATATGAAAGGAACTATAAATGTTGGACTATGGTATCCAAATTGATGATAACTTTGAAATGTCTGGATACTCGATTCAGATTTTGGTGGGTGTAAGATAGATAGAAAATCTACATCCGGTACTTACCAATTTCTTGGTAGTAAGCTGATTTCATGGTTGTCGAGAAACAAACCTCGGTAGCTACTTCCCACAAAGCCGAGTATATGGCAGTGGAAGTTGTTGTTCACACGATCTGGATAAGTCAACAGCTAAGGGACTATAACATTATCACCAAAGAAGTACCAATCTTTTGTGATAGCAATAGTGCCATAGCTATTACCCTTAATCCCGTCCTACATACAAGATGCAAGCATGTAGATATAAGACACCACTTCATCCGAGACCATGTCGAAAAAGGGGATATCAGACTAGAGAAGATTCTTAGTGATTTCAAAGAGCAGACATCTTGACAAAGCCACTTGCAGAGACAAGGTTTAAAGAACTATCTCAGTAGAATTAGGATTATTAGATGCTTCGTTAGTCAATCTATAATCATATTTTTATTAAGTCTCTCTCAATTAGTTTATCATGTCTAGAAAGAATTATCGGACTAGATATGAGTCAAAAGACAATCAGGTAGTGATATCATTGATCTCCTATCTTGGGATCAAGAATCAAGGATTAGTCATATTGACCATATCCGACTTGATAGTTACTTGTTCGACATAGGTAAATCGAATAAGGACACAATAGTCAACTAACTTCTACAGAATCGGATGACTATTGCACCTTATCCGACTTACTCTTGATACTAACGATTTGTCTAAGTGTCTCGTGTTTTCAAGAAGAGTAAAGTCTAGTACACATCTCTAAATAACAAGACAAGGTCTAATTATCCAAGTGTTCGTAAAATGCAGACAGTGATGCTATCAATCCAGACGAGGTGAAAGTCCATGAAGTTTCTCTTAAATACTCTTAATTATGAATATTGGGTTCATATAATTAATATATGAATTTAATATCATAATTCTCTTTAACATTTATTCAAAAATGAAGTTACTCAGGTTGTTAAAAATATTTTGTTTTACAAGATAAAAGGATAAGGGTTCAAATTTGTTTTCTAAAATCCATAATATTTTATTTTATCTCTCCAATTAACTCGAAAAGTAATTTCTTAAATAAGTAACTTTGTCGGAGAGAAGTTACTACGGACCCAAAATTTTATCAAATTAACTTTTGAAATACGCCGAGTATGCTTCACGTGCGAGAAATGGAGGCGGTTTCAAATATGAACCGTCTCAATCTCACGCGCGACATATTAAATAATATTCTCTGCACTTTTCAAAATAAATGTCATAATTGCATTAATGGCGATTCGAAAGCCCACATATACACTTTTGCAGGCAATTATTAATCTTATAATTGTTTATTATTATATTTGCCATATAAATAGGAATTCGTGTGCATAATTCCATTTACGCACACATAAAACTCTTCATATTTTCTCAAAACCTCTCTTTTCCCTCCCGCATTCATCAATGGCGATTCTATATAGAAAATCAAGTTCGAATATGATCCGACTTCCATTCGAGATAGAACAAAGTCGTAAATGTATGTCGAATGGGATGTTTCGACCGATTACAAACCAGAGAAATATTGAATCTACTCGAATCAAGAGGACTAAAGCGATCTTGTACAATGAAACCTTCGAGAAATCGACGGTGGATGATCCGTGTGCCGAGTTCTTAACAGGCGAAAGCAATGACACGAGGCTTAGAATCTCAAATCGTAACTAAAGAGAAGAAGAGAAGGGTGGTGTTATCAATTTCGAAATCGGAGCAATTTTTGGTCTAAGCACCACCGCAAGAACCCGTTCACATACAAATCATTGGAATATTTGGAGAGTTTCCGAATGATGGCCAGGGAACATATCAAAATACGACGGCGAATCTAAAAAGACCGATGTTGAAGAGAAAGTACAGACTTTTGATGCCTGATTCTAACCAAGTGTATCTTGGGGAGCAACAGAGCCACGATGGGCTAACCAAGCCAAGGATATGCTGCCCGAGGGTTATCATAGACGGGGCCGAAATCAACTGGCGAGGCTGGTCTTCTCGAGAATAATGGAGGAGAAGAAGAAGTTTACAAAAACCCCAATATCGCACGAGCCGATGAGATGGTCTCGACCAAACTTGCGAGTATGATGGTCGGGATCACCATCATACTTGAACACAAAGTGGGGACAGACAACCTCGACCGGAGTGTTGGTGTCAAGAAGTATACAAGACAAAAGGGGCTCTTAATCAAAGACGAGAAGTCTGTATGGGCCAACGAGATTCAGAGGGAGATGGAGATGCTCCACCTCCACCTCCAGCTCCAAAGAAAAGGGCTTCAAAAGCCAAGACGAAGGAGGCTAAGACAGTGTTGGTAGATGAATCCTCGTCTGAGACGGAGGAAGCAGAGGAGGAAGGGGAGAGGACAACTTCCCAAGGGGGAAGTGTCGCAGGCTGAGGTGGTAAGAGTATCGGGGCAGACGGAGACGGTGGATGTCTCGTCGAGGAAGAATCGAAGGAGAGGATGCCGGATCACCATCATCATCTTCATCCTCATCCGAGGATGGAGTACCTAAACCCTCCACATCCCAACCTCGGCGATGAAGGGGCCGATGAGACCGCCGCCTCCGAGCCTCTAAAACGGTCCACTCCCATAAGTCCAACACAAACCCAACCTTCATTCGATCCATTTTCTTTCCTACCCTCAACCTCATTTGAACCTCGACCTATTCCTAAATCTACCCAACCCATCTGGGAAATGGGTCCAATCGAAACCTCACCGCGGATTCTTGGAAAGAAATTTATCCTTAGACAAGAATCCACTCTCAAGGACGAGCCCGAGTTACTGAAAGAGCTGATAGATGTATATCTCGTTGAGAACACTTAGGCCGGGTTCGTTTGAAGAGACAAATTATTCCGATAGCGAAGGGGGCAATAACCTAGCTATCCGGGAGAAAGAAGTCCTAAAGAAAGCAAAGCTCAAATCATTCCAAGATATCCTATCGAAACCACATTTGTTGATTATATCCTACAAAGGGTATATCTTGGAGATGAGACCCCGTAAGAGGTGGAGAAAGCGGTTGAGAAGGGGGAAGAAGCAGAAAAAGGATGAGGTGGCTGATGTTGAGGAAGAAAGGGTGGAGGAAGGAATTACCGGTGGAGCCGCCGATGAGCCACCGAGATGGATACTGAGGAGGCACAAACAGAGCAAATTGTGGAGCAAGAAACAGTGAGGTGGAAGCAGACGTGCCAACTACTTCGACACTTTTGGCGCATTCCCCTCCAGCCTACATGTCTGAAGCCGACATTGAGGAAATAGATCTAAGTCTATTCCCTCAACCTCGAAGAATAGAGCTTGCCCACCACATCTGCGTCTGTATCCGATGTGGAAGCACCAAGACCGAAGTTGAATGTTTGAGGAATGCTTGTCTGAATGCATTCCAGATGATTCCAAGTGTCATAACTTCTTCACTAAAGGAGAATATAGAAGCCGCA
Organism: Paraleonurus japonicus; assembly: GCA_030762865.1. NCBI lineage: Eukaryota > Viridiplantae > Streptophyta > Magnoliopsida > Lamiales > Lamiaceae > Paraleonurus > Paraleonurus japonicus. The sequence continues at coordinate 10,021,411 of CM061058.1, forward strand.
GCTCATGAAAAGACCAAGATTGATCTATACTTCTCCTAATCGACATGAAGAAAATATGGTCAAAGTGAAGCAAAAGGTGGTGAAGAAATGAACTCTCAAGATGCCCGGTCAAACAAAGTATGTCGTAGATGCATTTCGCCAAATCGATGATGATGTTGAAGACCGAGTGAGAGAGTCTTGGAGAGCAAAGGAAGCTTCATTTCTTCAAATTCTATCGATGCAATAGCCATGGAGAAAGACAGGACAAACAACTACTCAAACAGCTTCATGGAAGATGAGTTCAGACAGACAGATACCATAAGAAGCGCCTTGAACAATTTGGATCGGAAGACAGGGTTTGTAAGAGAAGAACTCATAGGGCAAATAAATCAAGTAGCCACTATCTCGTAACACCCGCTTTCTTTGATGCTAGAAAGGGGGAAGATAGTGAGCTCAAGAAAAGAGTTGAGTTGCAGGATGATCACCGATGGCCCCGAATCTAAGAATAGATGAGTTGTCGAGGAGCCGTTGAAAGTCAAGAAAAGAAGAAGGCGGCTGAAGAGAAGTCTCGAGAGAGCACCGAGGAGACTAAAAAGGAGAACAGTGAGTCTCACCGAAGTTTGATTACGAACCCGAACTTCCACCCACCGCCGACCCCCGCTCCTGTTCCTACGATTAAGTCTCCCTCATCCTCATCCAAAGCACTGGGAAAGTCAAGGCTTCAAGACAACTCCGTAAAACCCAGTGAAATTGATGAAGAAGAAAAAAATCAGGAAAAGGAAGAGGGAGGACATGGAAAAACATAAAAAAAGGGATGCCAAGAAAAGACGAGAGCAGAGAAAGCAAAGCAGGGAAATTTTATGATAGATCATTGAGGAGATGGGTCCGTAAAGAAAAAAAGATGAGCAAGGCAGGATGTCTTCGCCGATTCATAGAGGTGAGGTCATTCCCAAAGAAATCCTACTCATGGCGAGATCGGTGTGAAATGGAGACCCTTTGAAGTTGATTGGGTCTTCCAGTTTCATGTGTGCAAAAATATCAAATGGGGTTTGGATGAGAACGCAACATTTCACAACCTGGTTGGAAGAAAGGGATCCTCAAATGTATCATTATGTGATAGACCTTGCACATGAGGAGTTCAATGCGACGTAGTCGCACCTTCCTACTCTCGAGATGGAACCTCCACTAACAAGAGATGGTCGACCAGATCGTGAGAAGATAAAGCAGCTTGATCATCAAGGCCGAATCCATTCACGATCTTGCGAAGGAGGAGAGAGACAAGATCTTTAAAGAATAGAGTCTTTGATTGGCTAAAGATACCCGAGCAGGATAGGTGGTATGACTAGTTCTAATTCTCTCTTTTTGTGATCCTTTCGATCTACATGAGATATGTGCGAATCTGTGAATATATCCGAATATTTGATTGGACTTCTCTCATAAACTTGGTATTCTAACCGACTTGATTTTTTTCTCTAAGTAACTTGTTTACAATTTCATAACACTAACTTATCTCGCAATCTTCAAATCTTGTCTATGTTGTCTTGAAGTATTTGACCTTAACTTTGATTGACTATATCGCTCACGATCATCCTGTTTATTGAGTATATTACTCGATCATCCGATTATTAAATCCATTGCTCGATTATCCGACTATGTGACTTAGTTGTATACTTTGTAGTATTTGTATCTTTTGAAGAGTACCTGACTTTTTTATTTTCTTGAGTCAGTGCTTTTAACATCATCAAAAGGGAAAAATTGTTAGGTAAAGAAAAGGTTGTATTTAGTTTTGATGTGTTAAAAAGTGTAATATAGAATGACCACTGAGCATTTTGTATAGGCAGTGAAGTAAGTGTTTGAAAATAAAACTAAGTGTAAGAAGTCGACGAGGTCAAGATATTAGACAAGGACAAACCTCGATGAGGACGAAAATCAGATGGGGATAAGATATCGACTAGGACAACGCATTGAAGACAGCTTAAGATGCAATACGATAAACAAACACCTAGACAAGGAATGAAGACGAGGACAAGGTGGAGCAAGTATCGACGATGAAGTGTTAGAGAAATTTTATACAAGTTTCAAGAAGCGCTTTCAACTAACCAAGAGGAAGTTACAAGATTCGGCTTATACTGTTATAACCGATCAAAACGAGAATTCAAGGAAGTTACAACTACCAAATGAAGATCTCTATAAATAGGGATAACAATTAGTTTAGAAATATACTTGACACTTTGCACTCATCGATATACACAATTTGTATTCACGAGCCACAAATATTGTACATATTCACAAACGTTTTATACGTTTTCCGCTTTTTAGTGTTTGTAGAACACTTTTCACATAACATCTTCAAGCCATAGATATTCGTAAATTAGGAAGAAATCATTGTAAGGCGAAGATTCACGATTGTAAGTAAGTAAGCAAGAAGGAAGAAAGTAAGTGAAGACCCTTCTTCAAGGTTGAAGAAGGAGAGTGGATGTAGGATTGTTATAATCCGAACCACTATAAATCTGTGTTCTTTATTGCTTTGATTTACTTACTTATTTCTTTTCAATTCTCATCTTATCAATCACAGTATTAATTTCAGATTAAAGTTAAAACTAAAATATCGGTTGCTTTTGATCTTGTTGAAGTTGAGATTAACAATTATTTTCCATTGTGTACATCCGATACTTTGAATCAGTTTTGGATGATTTGAAAAAGCTACAAAATCTATTCAACCCCCTTCTAGATTTTGTTCTAGAAGGTTAATTCAAGTTTTAATCAACTCAACCAATCGGGACCAACAAAGGTGTGCTCCCGGCGAGGTGGAGTTTATTTGCCTTTGTGGTTGTGTCTTTGTGTCTTTGTGTTTTGTTTCATGATCATGTTCTTTGTGGCTTTGTGTCAAGATTGCTTGAGTGAGGTGGAGCAATCGTCGTGTGGTTATTGAGTCTTTGTGATGTCTATCTTTGTATCTTTGTGTTATAATTAATTGTGTATTAGTTATATGCCTTTAGGACTATTGTGTCTTTACATGCCTTTGTGAGTACGTGTTTTTGTGTTCTCTTTATGATTTATGGTTTTGTATCAATTGCATGCTTTTGTGGTGCTCTTCTCGTGTGTTCTTTGTGGTTGGATATTGTGTCCATTTATACGTGTGGCTTTGTGCTTTTCTTTATGGTAACCTCGTATTAACTTTGTGATTTTCTTGCAGTGTACTAACCGTGTGTTCGTGCGAGGTTTTGTACTAAGCGTGTGTTTGTGCAGTTTTGTTTGGGCGATGATGATCACCTGTTGGATTTCGAAGTGTTGATGGAGATGGCCAAAAAGGTGGAGAATGTTGGTCTTGAGCCCAATGGGTTTTGGCCCATGGGCCCACTAAGCCACTTCTCTTTTAACCTAGGTTTGCATTTTGAATTTCTTGTTTTCTTGCTCCTAAGAAGAACGTTGCGGTGATGTGTGAAAAGAAATCGCAACCTTGATTCCCCTCTTCCTCCGTTTCGTAATCCGGCATATAGGTGGCCTCGAGCCGTTGGTGGCTCGTTGAGACCGTGAGGACAAGAGAAGACCCAACACTCTCAAACTAACTATTTTAAACATTTCTTATTTACATATCATTTTAAAAATAAATATCTTATTTTTGGTTTCTCCCACTTAAAACATTACTCCAATAACGTTAAAATGATTTATTTACCTCCACATTTATACCATTGAATACTAATAAATAATTTTTGCATTAAAATTCATATCATTTTGAATCCAGCAATAAAAATAAAACAGATAAAATACATAACTAAATCTGAAACTTTGCTAAATAAAAATTCATTATATTTTTCTTCTTAAAATTAGGAAATTTATCATTTAATATTTAAAAAATATATATTTATGTTTTATTCATGAACGTGACTTTTTGTTCAATTTTGAAAAGATAAAGAACTTAATATTAATAAATATATTATAAGGGCATATTTGAACTTGAAAAATAGGCTTATTTGCACCACAAAATAATTTAAAACTTATTTATACCTGACATAAAGTAATACTTTAGGGATCATAACTCTATAATCAAATGAATTACAGAAATTAAGTTTGATTGTATGTCTCGTGCATGTAGAAAATTGATAATTAGATGATAAGTACATCCCGCAACAGGTTTAATAATATTACTGAACTGCTGCTCATACCCTGCATCGAAAATCACCTCGAAATGGAAGCAGAGAAGAATTAGCTGGAATTTGTTAACAGTTGTTTCTGAAGAGCGTTAATTAATGGGGCCAGGATCAAGAATTCATGAACACATTCAAGCAAGCAACAGAAACAATTAGCATGTTTACAACTATACCCAAAATTAGCACGTTTCCGATTATATCTAGATTAGAAGAGACGTCTATCACACAAAAAGTCGATCTACATGAGTCACTAACACGTAACAAGAGCTGTGCAGCTTAATACTCTCATGGTTGACTCGCAGCATGCCTTGCCCAACTCCACCTATATGTATTGTGAAACATATACCACATAAATTAGGCATCAGCTTTGCTGTGATTGCAAATGTTATCTTTTATAAGCAAAATGGCCAAACTAATTAATGTATTGTACAATAGGAACTGCAACATGATTTTCAGCCGTAAAAATAAAAGGCAAAACTGTTGACAAGATTGATAAGTTAACTTTTGAACTCGATATTTGTAGGAGAAAGTATTCCTTGAAGGAAGATTTAACAGGCCATCATGAGTTAAAGAACAGATAAAATATAGTGTTACCTCAAATTCATTCTTCAGATGATCAAGTTCCTTGTCCAGATCATTGATAGCTTGATTATACGCCTGCATAGGCGAAGACTGGCTTGTAGTTTGGATCTGTAAATTTGACCAGCAAACACATCAAGCATAGAGTTCCAACAGAATATAGAAGATATAAGAACTAAACACATATAAGGTTTGGACAATAAAAGATAAGATTTTTTTAACAAAAATACAAAGGCCGAAGAAACTCCTACTAAGGTTTTAAACAGGCAAAGTGAAGTGAAAATACGCAACAATATATTATGCTGTCAATTGTGTCGCAACAACGGACTTGCATGGATAGATGCAAATGTAATAGCAAGGTGCTGTCCCTGAAATCTTTTCAACTACACATGTCAGAAAAGCTAAATACTTAATCCTGCATTTTGAACTCCATCCTAGATCTGCACAATTTTATTTTATTTTATCGGGCAAACCTACATCTGCACAATATAAATTCAGCATTTCAGCTTGAACTCTGGCTTTTCTAAACCATACTCTACTGTCTAATTCATATGATAAACATATTAGTCTTTGCTAAACCATATCTCTGATTAATCTTCAGTGAAGGACATACCTTATAAACACCATGCCCCTTAGGGTAATGAAAGATAGACATGAACCACAAAAATGAAGGTTCGTGCAACTCATGTTGAGGTTCTAAATAGTCCAAATAACATGGAATAGTAAATAACAGCATATTATGCTGTCAAACTGAAGTCACGTGAAATGGTATTTGTCAAATGCAAAAGTAAAATCAAGGTCAAATCTCTTCAACATTTCAATTGCGCGTGCTACACAAGTTCAATATTAAATCCTGGATTTTGAACTCTGTCCCTCGTTAGTTTTATTCAGCTGGGACTCTCTGGCTTTGCTAAACCGAATTGTTACTGCCTAAATAAAAGTGGGAATTCAACAACACATTACTCAATGTTAATAATAATGTTGAACAGTCCATAATACATTTGCGCCACTAACCCTCATAGTCGATTGTGACCCCCACACCTTTTTATAACCATCGTCTTGATCTTTTTCTTATTTTCTTTCTCAGCTTTGAACTACTTCCACAACACACTAACTCGTTTTTCTTCTTTTGGTGCCTTAGCAACTTCCCCATTGCATAAGGAGACATTTTCTCCTATTTCAAACTGGTCAAAACAAGTTTTAATCGATTTAACAGTTCTATTTCTTATCTATTACAGTTTTCACTTCTAGCTCTACACATCCACCCGTCATTCTCAAGTTATGTATTGATCAACACAGTTATTATACCTTAAAATCATGCTTGTGATACTACTTAACCTTAATCTGGTTTATAAATTTCGAAAGGAAAGTTAAAATCTTTGTGTATTAGGCTCCAACATATTCCCTAGAATATAACAAAAAGTAGAGCAACAGAGAAATACAAAAGAATATACGAACCCTTAAAAGTATTTTGTACTGAAGAGGGTGAGGCAACTTGTAGCCAGCAAACAACACATTATCGTCTCTGTGCATTTGCCTATTTTAACTCCACAAGAAAAATGAGGGAAGGAAAATTAGGGCTTTTTTTCTTTCAAGAAAACTAAAATTTCCACTACAAAAACAACAAATATAAAAATCATATACATGCGAACAATGTTGCCAATGGTGTGGTCCTCACGCTCGATGGTAAACGTCGCCGTATTGATGATTTTGGTGTCCCGATCGTACGACACCCTGTTAAATCAGCCAACATTCATGCACCAAAAGAAGGAAAGAACAAACAGTGTAAAAAGACAAGTAATCATACGCATATATATATATATATACACACACACATAAGGGAGAGTACTTGGAAACGCCCTCAGGGACAACGAAACGCTCGTAACGATCGGGGGCATTCATCTTTTTGTTTTCACTGTGTTTTGCACTGCTGCTGAAACTATTGGAGAAGATTTTAGTTTTTAGTGAACGGAATGATGCCATTGGACAATTGGGCTTGCTAATCCTTTATAATCAATATTGGGCCCGTCCAACAACAATATTAGGGCCCATCTACATTAATACTCGGGGGATTATAAGGGGTACAAAATAGGAGACCATATTACAATCTAGTACAAAAAAATTTTGGAGTTACAACTAGATACAAAATAGAATTTCAGTTTCCAAGTTTACCCCTCCCTTTCCTTTTCTTTTGGCGGCTAATGTCAAAATCACTTTTTAATATTCACCATTCCACACGCTCTCTCTCTCTAACCTCCCCCTTTCATTTTTCGGCTATCTGGTTGACATTGGTTTTCGGTTGGTTGGCGCCGGTCGTTGGTTGATCTTTGGTTGCAACCGCCGATCACCGGAGCTCGGCTGGAAGCAGCGCCGCCGTGCTCGATCGCCGTCCACCAGAGGTAAGTGGGTTTATTTTTGTGGGTATTCAAAAGTTGAACCAAGTACAATTGATTTTCATCTGTCTTTTCCCCTTTCATCCATTACGCGAATCATAGTTTTTCTCACGCGACCCTATCGACCTACGGCGTCGCTGCTGATATCTTGGTGGATCCACCGCCGTCGTCGACCTTATCGGAGGTATCTTTGCATGCTTATGTGTGTAACCCTAGCTTTCTACATGGAGATGGTTTATACATATTGCTTCAAGGATCGCTCTCAAATATTTTAGGGTTTTACGGCCATCCGATATTTATGGTTTTCGGGGATTGCACGAGCTTTATTTAGGCATTTTTTCGAGCTTTATGAGTTTTTGCTAAAGAGAAAATTATATGTTTCAAGATTCTCATTGATTGGCAGCTTCAAACCCGGTAAATTTAGTGCCCAATCCCTATTTTTATTTTTTTTATCGGTAAATGTTAGTTGTTAGTGGTTAGAAGTTAGTTCGTCAAGTCTCCTTTACAAATCCAAATTCTCCAAGTCTCCTTATATCTCCCACTCCAATTCGTTCCCGAAGGAAATCGAACCCAGTCTCCCATTTAAGTGAGGAGCCGGTGGCGAAGTGGGCTATGCCCTTGGTTAATCCTCGTTTTTATTTAAGAGGTGAATTTTTGTATAAAAGATATTTTTAAACTTTCTTTGAAAAATCGTGATATTTGTTTTGCATTGATATAGATGTACCGCATTGATAGAGTTCTCGGAAGCAAGTAAGTCTTGTAGGTATGCTGCTCTTTTCTCGTCTTTTTCTTGCAACTTTTTTCTCTTATTTAGTTTTGTGTTTGATGCTTTAGTTTTGTTCTTTTGTTTAACTTTCTTCGTTCTTTTGTTTTGTTTTTAATGTCTGTGGTAGTCGAATTTGACATTGATTGTGTGCCAAAAATAAGCTAATTGCTCTGAAATTTATTGAATGCGCATGTTCTTTGAATTTATGTAGGGAGGGGCTAAAATTTTAATGCTTTCCACTAGCTATGAGTTTATTAGCCGATTCAAGATCTCCTCCGTAACAATTATCCGAAAGTGGTGGTTTTAACTATAATGGGTTTCGCTTCTATTTCCAAGCATTATAAGGTGGATGCGTTTCTAAGTTCTAGGAAGAAATGTCGTCTTGCCCGTATCCAAGTGTTTCGAGGTGATGAAGAAGGAAGGTCTTACGGGATGGAAACCGAGGGGGAAAACAATAAATGGCTCCCATTAAAATCTTTATGTCCGAACGTTTTTATTTCCCTAAAATTATTTGCAAGTGTTCCGCTTTTTTTGAACGTTTTTATTCGTCATTGCATATCATAATACTCTGTTGCAATAATTTTAGGTAGCTTGCAAATAACCTTCATAGGATTGTAATTTTTGTTTCATATTGCAATATTTATCGAAAGTATTGCAATTCGATTTTTCAGATTTGCAACATTTACCAAAAGAATTGCAACAATTACTTATCAAATAATAATTGTAATTGTTAAATAAATAATGCAATCTTTAATTATTTTTGTAATCATTTAATGAATATATCTAAAAAAATTCAATCATAGCTCTTTAAAGTTTTAACATTTAATATAATAATTTAAATATTTCTTTTTATTATTACAATTAAATTGTACATTGTAATATATACTCAAATGCACAATTTATCCTTTTAATTGCAAAATATTCAACTAACTTGCAAAATTTGTGCGGTATCTGCTTTTGGTGATAGAAAGTCTCTCTCTTTTATCCCGAACTCGCAAAAAGAAAAATCGAAAAAGTTGTTCTTGCCGGGCGAGTAGCGTCGAGACATCTTTATCTCGAGGAGGAGGCTTCGTCGTCCGGCTCCTCGAGATAAAACTAAATTGCAAATATCCAACTTAATTGCACAAAATTAAGAATATAAATATGAAATATATTGATATTTTACATTCAACTTCTCAACAAGATTGCAAATTATTTAACAAAATTGCAAAAATATTAAATTATTAATATAATTGCAAATACAGAATTATAAAAATATCTTTTTAATTGCAAAATATTCAACTAAATTGCAAAATATCTAACTCAATTGTAAAAAAAAAAAAAAAAGACCAATAGCTTGCATCCATGAGAAACATCAAATTATCCACACAAGCATATAAGACCATCAATAATCTAACAATTCACGATTCAAATTTCAATCACCACGATATCTGGGTATGAGCATGGAAAAATATATGATCGTATACGGATACAACATAAAAAAACAAAAAAAACACATTCATACGAGCACCATCAACACCGAGGTTCATATAAGAAACCAATGAAATAGATAACTTTAGAAGATAACTTTATAATCATCAACACCAGGTTCATATAAAAGCACCATCAATTGCAAAAATAGCAAGTGAACTCAATTCCACATGAAATAGATAACTTTATAATCATCCACGAGATTATCATCGAAAAATAGTAAACTATCTTGTATCTCATTTTGTACCAGAACACCATCTTGCACTTGACAATTAGAAGCCATGAGAGAATGATGTGTAGTAATAAAGAAGCAATTGCAAAACAGAGAGAACAAAGTTCTTGCTCGTGATTGCAGGAACATGTTGCAACTATACAACACGGCATAGGAGAGTACAACGAAAATGAACCATATACCAATAGTTCCCGCCATATCTACGATACGTTCATCCCGCCCTAAAGCTCTAAGAATAGGAGCAGCAAAAATGAAGAGATGTAATAACAGTAGTAGAGACAATAAGCAAAAGAATCCACGATCTGAAGATAAATCCCGAGCTTGTGATACCGTCCGGCACCATATGCTTGTAATTCCATAGATGATAGAATGAGGCATTGATAAACACAAGGTATTATCAATGTAGGTCCCAAAGCAAGGATACGCCTCTCGATGGAAACATCACCGGTGAAGGGGCACTTCTTATCAATGTAGGTGCCTACACTCAATAAAAAATTTTACCGATTGGGGGTCAAGAAAAATTGTGCCTACACAAATAATTACCGCCTATAAATCGGACATAGCACCAAAGAGAAATTTGAAGCTTTGTATAAACAAAAGGATAGTTACTGAGAAAATGAAAAATTAAAAAGCAAAAATATTCATCTAAATTGAACCTTCAATGGCCTCGCGGGCGTCTTGAACCCCAACCCTAGAGCAGAAAGCTCCATCTCGCTATGAATCTACACCTGTGCAATATACAGAAACAATGGTTAATTGGACGCTCATTTAGAAAACTGTGGCATCATGGTTGAATAAGCCGACTAACATATGTTCAAACGCAATAAAAGCAATTGCAATGTAAAATGTACAAAGGCTTACGGATGGGCTACCCATCCCTCGAGTGTTATCGAATAGCTTTATAACTCGACTTTAGAGAAAAAATGCAATGGCAAGTGAATAAAAAATCAGGTGAAATAGAAAAATCAGATGACTAATTTATTTAAACTTGAATTGAAATCAACTATTACACATGACAATCTATGAAGTAACTTGAAAAGCAGATATTCATATAAAGCAAGAAATTAACAGCCTGAAACAAGATGGGTACCAACATGATCTCACTCAAAAACCTACCAAAATACAATTCAGACATGGATTCATCATACATACATAATCCACCTTCACACTGAAAGAATTTTAGGGAACATTTCAAATAAAAAATTAGGAGACAAAACAACCGATTATTTTTCTTGTGTAGCCTAAAACTTTAATAAATTAGGGAGCAATCCTTAATGTATTTAGTGCAAATAAGTCATTTTAACTTTTTAAATTGAACAAATACACTCTTTGATGTATTCTATTAGTGCAATATGATTCGGATGCAAAGTGTAAAAATCTATTGCTCAATATAAATATTAGTTTCGTATACTAGAGTCCATTCTCAAAGACATCACTTTGTAAATTTAGCAAACTACTCAATATAGGAAGAAAAATGACTTGATGCTCTGAAACTGATATAAGAAATTCACCATATTTTCAACGATCTGTTGAAACAGTAGTAGAAGCGTAAATAAAATGGGTCGTCGTGCCGCCGCTTCCATCTAATCGTATTCGGGCAGAGGCATCGGATTTTAACACGGATGGCGGATCCATGAGCGGAACCCTAGGCTACTACAGAAGATGGCAACGGCAACCGCCACCGTGCATCTCTCCACCGTCGTCGTCTCTCTCTCTCCTCGCCGAAACAACTAGATATCAGACGTTCTACTTTGTTGTATTGTGCGACTTCATCGGTGGAGTTGTATATCTATTTCGTAATCTGAAACCTTAGGCAGCGGCTGGAGAGAGATTAAACACCATTGCCGGAAAAATAAGAGAGGAAAGATTTGAGAGAGAGAGTGTGATTTTTAAATTTAGAAAGAGAGAGAGAGGATTTCTGAAAAAGAGAAATAAAGAAATTGTTGGATATAATAATGTGATTTACTTGTGTTTGAGAGAGGAGAGAGAGTGTTCGAGGGAGAAAACAGGTGATGTACGTGCTTGTAATTCCAAAAAGTGTTTGCACTAGTATGTAATAAACACTTAGGCCTTCCACTAAGTTGTAATTTTCCCTTAATACTCTATATATGCTAGATTTGATCAAACTTGCTTTTAGAAAACCAAAAACCCTTATTAAATTTATATCCTTAAAAATTATTCATAATACTTTTAAAAGATTATTTCTTTAATTCTAACTTAGTTTTGTTCTAATTTTCAGTCCTGAAAATTGTATAAGTGTAGATTTTTTATTACACTGTGAAACTCGTAAAATAAAAAAAAAAAAATTGGCTAAAAATAAATAATATAATTAAAAAATAAAATATAAAAGTTTTTTTGGAAGGATAAAAGTGTGTTTAGAATACAAACTCATTTGATGTGTATATTTGACTTTGTAAAACAAAATATGACCAAGTGATACATAAAATTTTATTGAAAAGTGACTCTGTCTCATGTCCGTCTCATGCATGAGACAGTTTCACACAAGAGTGCCCCAAATTTTTAAACCAAAAGTTTATTACTAAATATATCATGGAATTTTAAAAGTCACATATTAATTAATAATATTCAACATATGTATTAAAAATAGATTGGACATTATTTAATAATGTAGATATTTGAAACATTTTGTAAACATAAATTACATATTTGAAACTTGACTTACACAGTTATTTTTCATAATTTATAATTTGTAGTGAATTAATGTTGTTCCTTGCCTTTCCCTATTCTATCCAAATCTATAACATATAACCATCATCAAATTTACTTTGCAGTATACAATTTTAAAACATTTGTCCCTTCCCTTTTCCGGCCATCATCAATTTACCTCTCTGATTATAACGTTATTTTCACATTCAGTTCAATTTATAATATAGATTACTAATTTTTATCCTTAATGCAAATATACTAGAAGTTAATGCAATATATATTATTTGTTCATAAAATATTATATGTAGCAAATCACTTACAGTATTTCACCGAATTTCCCCAACAAAGATGGAATAGATCCACCGAGGTAGACTTCACACTATTACCACAATGTCCAACGAGATGGAATAGATCCACCAGGTAGACTTCACACTATTACCACAATGTCGACAATCGCAAGGAGAAAAAGAGTTGGCTTAACTAATTGTAGTATGCAAGTATGCACAAACAAGAACATTTAGAGCCAATTAAGAAATGTATACTTAAGTCAATGAAGAAGATGAAGCGGTATCATAACTAAAATCAACAAAATTATTATATGAATTTAATAATAAAAAAATTCACCTTTAACCTCCTACTCAAAGCCCCAAACAATGACTCGTAACTACGAAAAAAAAGAAAGAAAAAGCGAAACGAATAAATCAAACAGATCAAGATTCGATTCGGTTAGCAAAATATGAATTCGAATAAACCCCAAATTAACAAACAGAACATTGCTGCAACTTCCATAATATAGAACCTAAAATCCAAAGCAATTATTTAAAATCGGATAAGGTTCCGAGCCCACACCATACATACATAATGTAAAATATTATTAATGGCCCATATTAATTGTGGCCCATATGTAAGATATTTATGACCCATATTTTCTTATGGTTTAATATATATTTATTCCTCACACGTTGATAGACCGTGTGAATTACGATTTTAAATGAGCGGTTTCTTGCGGTAAAAGAAACTACTCCTTTCTCTGCCCATAAAAGTATCACATATAATTCATTATCACTATAAAAAAGGAATACCATCCGGATATTATATAAGAGGCTAAGGGAGAGAAGAAATCAAATAACTTCTTCATCAACAAATCAATGGCTGCACAAGGTTAGTATTTTACAATTAAGTTTTGTATGATTCGAATGTGAGAAACATATTTTTAAGATCCATGTATTATTTAGATTTAAATTCAAAGATCATGTTATTGTGTATATGTAATTAATTTTACATGTGGTATCGTAGCATGGTTATTAAATTCATGTTTTTTCGTTCAAACTTAATAATTCATGAACCCTAAATTTAATTGAGGAATATTTTACGAATTCATCGCTCACGACATCGCTCACGAAAAAGTTAATGTTGATTTAGATTGGGGTTTATGCTCATATTTTACACCTCACAATTGGACGTATTATATGTGATATATGATTATATATTGTTTTTATCATAAATTGTTTAGGATTTAGTTTCCATTAACTATAAGGTAAATTATATAATTAGATTTATATAATGTTGGTCTCGTTAATCACCAAAGTGATCTCGACTATTAAGTTTAATAAATCAAAATTATATGATTAATATTTTGATTACCCATATATATGTGATGCTTGAGATTTGATTAGTCTCGATAATTATGGATATTCAAAATTTCATGGTTATAAGATATTTACAAATCACCCAAAGGTCGATCATTTAGTCTTATAAATTATGAAAATAATAGTAATAATCGATATTTTATTATGGGTTATTTTGTATATCCAAAGATAGCAAAATAATTTAGAAAGAAAATATCAAATTATTAATTATTTGAATTTACAAAGCATCATTATGATTATGTTTGTATGTTAATGTATCACCCAAAGGAGATCATTAATATACACTTAATATTTTTCGATCCTAATCTGCTTTTATTCAAAGTATTAATATGTATTAATTATATTATTCCCGCAAGCACTGCTCCCGTCACTCTTCATTCGCTTGTTTCATTCTGTTACGATATTTAATAGTCTAAACTTCGATAAATGGTCCGAACAAATCCATTTTCACCTTGGTGTTTTGGATCTTGATTCAACACTTGAAGTTAACAAGCTCGTTATTAATGAAAATACGATGATGAAAAATTTTCCCATGATGCTTGGGTAAAATCGAACAAACCGAGCCTTATGTTTATGCGAATGAGCGTAGTGACAACATCAAGTCTACCATTCCTAAAACTGAAAGTGCTAAAGAATATTTAGCATCCGTGAAAGAATGTTCTCAAACCGTTGATAAGTCCGCCGCTAGGACATTGATGACTACTTTAACCACCATAAAGTTTGATGGTTCTCGTAGCATGCATGAACATGTTATTGAAATGACAAACACTGCAAAGAAGACTTAAGTCATTGGGAATGACAGTAGATGATAACTTTCTATTGCAGCTTTATCTTAAACTCACTACCCTCCGAGTATGGTCCTTTCCAAATGAACTATAATACCATGAAAGACAAATAGAATGTGAATGAACTTCACGAAATGTTAGTTCAGAGGAAACGAGACTTAAGAATCGTGGAACTCATGTCGTTCATCTCGCAATGAATCAAGGGGCTAGAAAGAAAGCCGGAAAGAAGAAAGGAAAGAGCAAGTAAGCACCAAATAATGTAAATGAGTCATCCGCTCAAATCAAGAAAAAGGAACATGATAATCTAAAGTGTCGGTTTTGCAATAAGCCCGGACACTTTCAAAAGGATTGTCGAAACGTAAAGATTGGTTCGAAAAGAGAGGTATACTTAATGTTTTAGTATATCATGAATCAAACTTAGTTGAAGTTCCTTATAATATTTGGTGGCTTGATTTTGGCTGTACGACTCATGTTTCCAATACGATGCAGGATTCCTTACAACCCGAACCACAAACCCAAATGAAAACTTTGTTGTGATGGGGAATGGAGTTTAAAGCACCAAGACAAGCCATGGGAACTTATCATTTAATTTTAGATACTGGACATTATTTAGATTTGTTTGAAACTCTTTATGTACCTTGATTTCTCGTAATTTAGTTTCTCTTTCTAAACTTGATTATGTTGGATATTGCTTTAAGTTTGGTAATGGATGTTTTAGTTTGCTCAAACAAAATCGTCTTGTCGGTTCGTATTCATTCGATGGCTTGCATCGCTTTAAACTTGATCATCTTTTTCGAGACCCTTATGACTTTGCATCATAATGTTGGAACTAAACGTGGTTTAGTCGATGAAAGTTCTCGCTTTACTTGTGGCATAAACGTTTGGGGCATATCTCCAAAGAAAGACTACAAAGATTAGTAAAGAATGAAATTCTTCGTGAGTTGGATTTTACCGATCTTGGTATTTGTGTGGATTGTATTAAAGGAAAACAAACAAAACACACAAAAAAGGAGCCACAAGAAGTACACAGCTTCTTGAAATAATACACACCGATATTTGTGGGCCTTTTGATGTGCTTTCCTTTGGGAAGGAAATATACTTTATTACCTTTATCGATGATTTTACGTGTTATGGATATCTCTATCTATTACAAGAAAAATCTCATTCGTAAATGCTTTAGAAGTGTTTATAGAAGAGGTTGAAAGACAATTAGATAGAAATGTGAAAATCATTAGGTCTGATAGAGTTGGTGAATTTTATGGAAAATATGATGAATCGTGGCAATGCTCGTGCCCATTTGCTAAATTCCTTGAAAAGCGTGGCATTTATGCTCAATACACTATGCCGGGTACACCACAACAAAATGGTGTAGTAGAAAGACGTAATCGTACTCTAATGGATATGGCTAGGAGTATGTTAAGTAATTCCTCTTTACCCACCTCATTGTGGATGTATGCACCGAAGACTCATTGTATATGTGTTAAACATGGTTCCCAAAGCAAAGCGCTTCCTAAGACACCTTTTGAATTGTGGACGGGTAGGAAACCCGATTTAAGACACTGCATGTTTGGGGTTGTCCAATGATTAAGAATTTACAATCCACATGAAAAGAAATCGGATCCAAGAACCATAAGTGGTTTCTATAGGTTTTACCGTCCTAATCATAGTACGAGGATTATGGAAACCGGTAATGCCAAGTTCATTGAAAATGGTGATATCGGTGGGAGTGTAGAACCACGAAAAGTGGACATTGAAGAAGTTAGGGTTGAGTTTCCTCTACCTAGTACTTCTACTCATGTTGTTGTTCCTATATAATGTTGTTGAATTGCCACACAATTTACAAGAACAACAAATAAATGATAACACTCTTGTTAATGAACCCGCCATTAATGAACCCGTCATTAATGAACCCATCTTTGATGACCATGTCGTTAATGAACCTATAGTAGATGAACCACAACAAGTAGCATTAAGAAGGTCTGAAAGACAAAGAAGACTGCTATTTCTAATGAATACGTGGTTTATCTACAAGAGTCCGAATTTGATATTGGGATTGAAGATAATGATCCAGCTTCCTTTTCACAAGTCATAGAAAGCAATAATTCTATTAAATGGTTAGATGCCATTAAAGAAGAGTTAAAATCAATGGCTCATAATGAAGTTTGAGATCTAGTAGAATTGTTCGAAGGTTGTAAAAGAGTCGGGTGTAAATGGGTCTTCAAGACTAAACGTGACTCAAAATGGCAATATCGAAAGATATAAAAGCTAGACTTGTTGCAAAGGTTTTACTCGTAAGAATGGTATTGATTACAAAGAAATATTTTCACCGGTGTCTCGGAAAGACTCCTTTAGAATTATTATGGCTTTAGTGGCTCATTATGACTTGGAGCCGCACCAAATGGATGTTAAGACCTTTTCTAAATGGGGATTTAGTGAAAGAAGTATATATGGATCAACCCGAAGGTTTTTCTATTGAAGGCAAAGAACATATGGTGTGTAAATTAAAGAAATCGATATACGCACTTAAGCAAGCTTCTCGACAATAGTGTCTCAAGTTCAACGATACCATCACTTCTTTTGGATTTAAGGAAATCACCGCTGATCGGTGTATATATCTTAACGTCGGGAGTAAGCTCATTTTTATGATTCTCGTATGTTGATGATATCTTGCTTGCAACAAATGATCTTGGTATGATGTATGAAACCAAGAAGTATCTCTCTAAGAACTTTGAAATGAAAGATATGGGAAAGGCAACTTATGTGGTCGAATAGAAATATTTCGTGATAGATCACAATGATTGTTAGGGTTGTCTCAAAAGCATACATAAATAAAGTTCTAGAGAGATTTAGGATGGAAAAGTGCTCATCAAGCATCGTACCAATCCGTAATGAATATAAGTTCAGTCTTAAGCAATGTCCAAATAATGAATTGGAACGAGAACAAATGAAAGACATTCCTTATGTGTCAATTATTGGTAGCTTGATGTATGCACAAACTTGTACACGGCTAGATATCACTTTGCCGTTGGAATGCTTGGTCGTTATCAAAGTAATCCAGAATGGATCATTGGAAAGTCGCAAAGAAAGTACCGAGGCATTTGCAAGGAACAAAAGATCACATGCTTACTTATCGGAAATCCGATCATCTTGAAGTGATTGAATATCCAGATTCAGACTATGCCGAAGTGTTGATACTCGAAAATCCACATTTGGATACTTGTTCCTATTAGCCGAGGAGCAATCTCATGGAAAAGTGCGAAGCGATCAGAATTGCTGCATCCACTATGGAAGCTGAATTTGTGGCATGTTTTGAGGCCACGGCTCAAGGGAATTGGTTGCGGAACTTTGTTTCAGGACTTGGAATAGTTGAAGATGTGCCAAGCCGGAAAATTTATTGTGATATTTCTGCAAAGATTCTTCTCTAAGAACAACAAGTATTCCAAAGGTGCTAAGCATATGGAATTAAAGTATTTTGTCGTTAAAGAAGAAGTTCAGAAACAAAAGGTGTCAATTGAACACATTAGCACAGATCTTATGATTGCGACCCATTAACGAAAGGACTCGCCTCCGAAGACATTTATTGGGCATGTCGAAAGAATGGGCATCATTCAAAAATCTTGACTATATTTGACACTTTGAGCTCTTTAATGTTTTGTTTCTGATATTGAACAAAATCCTCTTTTGTCATAATTGTATACATGAATGTTTGACTTGAAGTGTAATAGGATCTTGTTTCTAATCAAGACATTTAAGTAAAGTATTTATGAAGTTTTATTTATGAGTCATATTAAGTAGAAAACTAGCATTATGGTACATGGAAGGAACTATGTTGAATAAATAATGTAGAATTGTCATGACTTGTGTTAGAATATACTTAGTATTGACATGATGATGAAGTCGGTTTATGATGCGCACATTATGTTAATTAAACCACTTAATTATATATATTATGCCACATGGGCCAAGTGGGAGAATGTAAGATATTATTAATGACCCATATTAATTGTGGCCCATATGTAAGATATTTATGGCCCATATTTCTTATGGTTTAATATATATTTATTCCTCACACGTTGATAGACCGTGTGAATTATAGTTTTTAAATGAACAGTTTCTTGTGGTAAAAGAAACTACTCCTTTCTCTACCCATAAAAGTATCACATATAATTCATTATCACTATAAAAAAGGAATACCATCTGGATATTACATAAGGGGCTAAGGGAGAGAAGAAATCAAATAACTTCTTCATCAACAAATCAATGGCTGCACAAGGTTAGTATTTTACAATTAAGTTTTGTATGGTTCGAATGTGAGAAACATGTTTTTAAGATCCATGTATTATTTAGATTTAAATTCAAAGATCATGTTATTGTGTATATGTAATTGATTTTACACATAATTCATATACCCGGTTTCAAACCAAAAAAATTATACAAAAACCTTAAAATATAAGACCCAAATTAGACTCCCGAAAATTCATGGAAAGAGAGCTCCTGGAGATGGCAATCCGATAATGTTTTACCGAACTGCTTTTAAACGAAAATACCTGGCCAAAATATTCAAAAATCTTTTTGGTTAAGGAGGTAAAAATGCAGTGCGTTGAGACGACGGCGGTGGCGCTGGGACGAAAACAACGACAACGGCGATGGCGTTGGGATGAAAACAACGATGACGACGCTTGGACGTAACGCAAGGGTTTTCTTTTGGGCAGGAAAAAAATGGTACTTTGGAGAGTGGATTTTTGACAAAACATTTAGGAGAGTGGTTTAAGTAAGTTGACGAGTGTCCTAATTAAAAGGAATGCCAATAACCTCGGCCTTAATGTTCAGCATGAATGGGCCTTTTTAGTTAATTCTAGGCCCAAGTTATTTGACCCCATTTTTAGTGATTACATCTACTACTAGATAGATTAAATTGAATTGTATTGTTGGGATTAATATATTTGAAATAAATATATGTTTGAATTGTAGGATTGTTCATTTTTTTATTTTGTAATGATAAAGGTAATTTTGTATTTGGATTGATGGATTAGGTAAGATTATTGGATAAATGACATAACCGCCTCAACAATTAAAATAAAAAATCAATATCAAATTAACGCTTTTACATTTTAAACTCATTTTTAAGCGCAGTTGTTCATATACGAAAATAAAACTATTTTGCTCTCACAAATTCTATGTAGATTTACATGAAATTGGTTACGTAAACATGGAAATATTTGCACCCCTTTATGCTAAATCTAGGTGGATTATTTTTATGGGAAATTAACTAGATATGTTTTTAAAAGAAGAACTTAAAACTACGTTTGATAATTTGGATAGTATTATGTATTCTACTTCTTTTGGTTGTAGCATGGGCTAGAAATATGCGCCCGTGTGCAAATGTGTTACAAGTCATAGGACGTTATGTTCAAGAGAATTTCCGCCTTTGCATCATCCGGAAAGTCAGAGAACATGTCCATCTCAAATGAATTTTTTGCAAAATACCGGGAAACACATACTCTCATTTTCAAGTAAGAAATTCAAAACCGCAATATAAAATAGAGCAACAAAATATTAAGCAAAATATGGATATATGTGTATCAACAATCTATAGAAATACCAACAAAACATTGAAGTAAACAATTATTTTGATGATGGAGGAATGGTGACATGTGACTTATTTTGGTAGCGTAGTTGTTGACTCTTTTTTCCTCTTTTAATATGGATAGGATGGTAATTTTGAATAAAATATTGAGGACATAATGGTAAAATCCATAGTTGGGACAATTAAGTCCCACCATCCACCAAGGACTACATTGTCCTAGTTTCAAGGGATTAAGACAAATTTTGGTCCCGGCCGAGAATTTATCTTGGGCCGCAATCAAGTGAACCAAATAACATATTAGCAAGGATTAAAAAGGTAATCAAGGGCAGTCCATTGAAGCAAACACCCCTTAAAATAAAATTCTCGTTTATCACCTAAACTTTTCAAAGCAGATCCACCATCATACATACATACATATATTGTTGCAACCAATGATATAGAAAATTTAAGGGCATTTAGTCTAGGCTAGAGAATGTAGAATCAAACCAACAATAACTAAAATAAGTATACTACACTCATTTTTTACCACTAAATAACCAAGATAAATGACTATACCCAAGACAACTATCCCAAATCAAATGCAATAAGCAAATTCAATTTTTATTTGGCAAAAACTTGTATGTGATTGTCCCATGCATGAGACCGAGTCACTTTTTAATAAATTGTTACCACTTTTTAAAAAAGTGATACAAATTACTAAAATAATGATAACAAATTGAAAAGTTATAACAATTTATAAAAAAATGATAACAATTTATGAAAAAGTGATAATAATATCAAAAAGTGATTTCGTCTCATGATGGTCTCATGCATGAGACAGCCTCACACAAGAGTGCCCCTTTTATTTTGAAAATTACCAGTCTTTTCAAAAATTCGGCCACTAATTTCAATATAATTTAAATTTTGTTTTTGAAAAAATTAAAAGATCAGAAATATTTTCGAAAAATATTTGAACCAAGTTTTCATATACTTGTTTAGAAAAAATAACCAGATTAAAAAAAAAAATCAAAACAAAAAAATTCAAGTAGAGCTTAAAATTTTAGGTAAAGATAAGAAGAAAAATCACAATCAATTCTACATAATAAAAAGTGGAAGAATAGAGAGATAAAAATTGGCAGAGATTAATTTATAGGCCATAATGGACCTATTGCATTGAGAATATTTGCAAACGGCGATCGCACAACGAAGGTTAAAGGTGACAATGAGCGACAGAGGTTGTCGACAACGACGAGCGGTGAGTGACGGAGAAAAAGAAAGAGGGGAGAGAAGAAAAGATTAGTGGCTAAAGAAAATAAAAAATAGAGAAAATTAAGATTTAATTGGAAAGGGTAATATAGGGAGGTGATGATAAGTGTATTCTTTTATAATTTGAGATTTCATATATTTAAAATGTACTATTTTGAAATTATTTGTGTGAATATATTGAAGAAAATTCAAATTATTGTTTGGAAATAAAATTAATTGAAATGTTGAATTTTTATTATTTATAAAATTATAACTATCTATCTATAACCTAATAAAGCTAAATATAAGCAAGCTTGTGTGGCAAAGCCACATTCTTCCATTTCAAAATTTCTCTTCTTTCATTCATCCAAGTTTTAAGTATTAATCTCAACCATCGATATTTATAAATTTTAATCTTACCATCCATCTACTTACATATTAGTCTATAAATATTTGATACCTCACATTTATTTCACATCACATTTAATTTTTTTCAAAGATTAATTATTGTCTTTGCGAGATTCATATGCTTTTTTAGATACATATTCTAAAGAATGCATATTTCATATGACGAGTTAAAGTTGATTTTATTATTATTATTATTATTATTATTATTATTATTATTATTATTATTATTATTATTATTATTATTATTATTTTGCAGATTAATATTTTGAAGATTGAGGTCTTTTTTTGGAAAATTCATATTTTAAAGTCAATGATCGATATACGATGTGTAAAGCCCCAAATTTAAAAATAACACATAATTTCGAGGCACTACCAAATTGGCTTGTTAACTTAATTAAGAAAAAGTTCTAATTTAATAAGTGAGATTATGATAAAATAATCATTTAAAATTACAACAAAAGACACATAACTAAAAACATGACGCACAATAAAATACATGCAACCATCGCCTCATACCCTACTCAAGTTCCTTTGATCTATAAAATATTTTAACTGGGGGAGAGTGTTTGAAAATACACCCAATGAGGGAATCATCAATGATTGCACCGTTAAATGACATAATGCTTTATCACATAAACATGTCATTACCCGGCTTGAATATAGTATGAGTCATTATCCGGCTTGAATATAATACGGATCATTACCCGGCTTGCACATAGTACGTGTCATTACCCGACTTGCAAATAGTATGGGCCATTACCCAGCTTGAACATAGTACGGGCCATTACCCGACTTGAATATAGTACGGAGATTATCCGGCTTGCAAATAGTGCGGGTTATTACCCATATTGAATAATAATGCAATTTAACATAGCAATCATAACATTGAATATTAAACTTGATTAAGAGTGAAGATTGTCCTCACCTTAAAAACACTGCAACAAATGATGCAATGTAATTGTAATTCCCGAACTCAAAATTTCTAAATTAATTATTTATTTAAATAATTAATTGGTGTATGAAATTGATACGGGAAAATATGCCCATCTCTAATAGAGGTGGGGCCCAAAAAACGAAATTGGGCCCCGAGAATGAATACGGTCCGATCCCTCTAGAGCGCAAGACTAAGTTGAGGAGTAACCCACCTCGGTGAAGGTGGCCGAGAGCCCAATATGCTATAGGTGGGCCACAAGCCCGGATGGGAACAAACCTCGGAGATAAGGCACTCGAAGCCCATATCTCCACATTTGCGAGTAAACATGGAGTTGAGCTAATCGATTGAGATATCTAAGGAAAATTAGGGCCCAAGAAAGGAATATTCCCGGGATCCTAGAGCTTTGACCGAGCCTGAGTGAGGAAGGGAAATGAAAGAGATGGAGTCCACAGGAGTGGGGGAAACCACGATCAGGTGGGATGTCCACGATGAGCAACCACTGAGAACTGTAACCGTAATTATGGTTTCTAAGTGTATAAAGGTAAAAGAATCATCACGAATTAACTACTTGAATAACTCGAATATACTTTTCTTGAGAGTTTTCCGGTTATCCGACTTGAGCGTCAGTGCCTACGCCGGAGAACCCTCCGGCGTGTTTTTGCAGGTCTATCAACTCACGAAGAAGGTGATTACGTGGAATTACCCGGTCGGGCTCGGCATTATCCCGTGGGGAAATACAGTCGGTTTTCACGCATTATTTGGCGCCGTCTGTGGGAAGGGAGAGTTGAGACGTGAGTTTTAATTTCTTTTCCATTACTCAAAAGAAAGAAAGCATGGTTGGTGAGCACACACCAATGAGGCCGATCGCGTGGGTACCGGCTCATGGGAGGACAACTCCTTCGAATCCTACTCAAGGAAGGGTTTTTCCAACCCCACGCCGCCTGTCCGCCGTGCCTAACAAAGTGGCAATATCTTGCCTCACGGTGGTTCGAGACGATAGCGCAGCCTCGTCAAAGATTACCCAGGGGTGGGAGTTGCCGCCAGGGACGAAGAAGCTAACTCATCTGCTTCCCCTACGATTCCGGAGGAATCCCCTAGCCGGAGTCCGTGGAAGTACCAGTTGTCCCTCCAAGAGGGGCACCTCAAACAAGGCCGACACCAACCGCCACCATTGCCCTCACTCAAGAGCAAACTGGATGACATTATAGTCGCAGCCGTTGCAAGAGCGATGATGGAAGGGGGCAAAGCCCCACCCGCATAGAGGACAGGAGAAACAGACCAGCTAACCCGCCTACTCGATCCCAGTGGGGAGTAAGCAGATGAGCATCGGGAAGAACGAAGAAGGGAAGTAGAGTTTAGAAACCGGGAAGAGGTCACGGGAGTGAAGGAATTCAAGAAAGAAGATCCGCAGCCTCGAGCGAGGGACGTTGGTGTTGAAGAAGGCTGCGAGGAAGGGAGACAGCTCCCGGCGGCGAGAGTAAGATAAAGGACGAGGAAGAGGGTACAGAAGGTACCCGGTCGGAAAAGCTATGAAGGAGCAAATCAAATCCCCGAGAAAACAGATGGACAATATGAAGCACCAAACGGAAAACCGGGTTAGTGTACCTCGACCTATTACAGGTTGCCAATTTACCGAGAGCATTTTATAAGATGAATTGCCTAGTAATTTTAAACCTCTTAATTATGAATATGATAGCACAACCGGCCCCTGCGACCACTTGGTGAGATTAAAAATTCTGCCCTCCTCCATCGATATGGAGAGGGCATAAAATGCAGGTATTCCTAACCACTCTGTCCCAAGGCAGCCCAAAGAAGGGTTCGGGCCAACTCTGAGCCCAACTCCATCGGGTCTTTTGAGGAATTCAGAGAGTCGTTCTTGCACCCGGGCCGCCAAACTAGAAGACAACCTAGAACTACATTGACACCGTTTAACATGAAGCATGGAGAAAGTGAGCGCTGCGTGCCTTCATGAAGAGATTCAACCAGCAAAGACCGGAGGTTCCCACTACTACCTTAGAGGTTAAAATCAATGCTTTCACTCGCAACCTCCGAGATGGGGACCTGTTTTCTTCTTTAGCAAAAAGCTTATTCGGACATTTGATGAGCCGCTGAGGAGGGCAGAGAAATACGTCACCTGGAGGAGGTGAGTAAAGCAAAGAGGGCAGAGGTCAAGCTGTGGACTTGATAAAAAGAAAGAATCTACAAAGAAAAGCCCAACGACAGAGCCGAGAAAAAGACAACAAAACCTGGACCTCGCTCCAGTTCGAAAAGTACACCCCGCCGAAGCTAGAGCCAACAAGAGCTTTTGGAGGTTGCATCGGACCATCCAGAGATAAAATTTCCATGGTCGCGGTCCGTAGGGCCGATGAAGCCCAAATCGGATAAGTTTTGTCGTTTCCATAATGAATATGGGCATGACACTAATAATTGTTTTCACTTGCGTGATGAATTGAAAGAATGATCCAAGCAGGTCATCATAAAGAATTTATTTATAGAGATCGGGTCGGTTCTAGAGGATAAAAAAGAAAAGAAGTTGATGATAAAGTCAAGAGAAGGGAAAGATGTTTAAAGGGAGGCAGAAGAGAAGCCCTCCCGAGAAGAGAGAGGCTGCTCCAGATGATAGTTGGAGGTCCAGTGAGGAGGACTCATTTCGAGCACACAAAGCTAGAGAGAGGATCCCGAGGAAAGAAGTGGGAGAGATGTTGAGAGAGGTGGATCGTAAAGAGGTGGGTCACACACCTCAAATTCACTTTGGTCTAGAGGATGGAGGAATCGGGAAGGAATCTCACGGTGATGCTCTAGTCATCACTACGGATGTAGCAGATACACTGCGAGGATCTTCGTGGATACGGGAGCTCACAGACATCATTTTCTTAGAGCTGTTTCAAGAAGATGAATCTGAATGCGTAATCTGCAGCCGGTTGACACAGCAGACGGATTTACAGGAGGGGCGGTGCACCCCTGGCCAAGTAACCCTCTAGGTGGGGATTAGCGAAGCCCCACGGAGGAGGGTGGTGATGGCTATTTTTTTATTGTTGATATACCATCATCTTATAACATGATCTTTGGTAGGCCAGTATTGAATTTGTTCCGGTGGTCATATCAACATATCACATGAAACTCAAGTTTCCAAAGTGAACGATGAGGTGGGTGAAGTAGTGGTGACTAGTCTGCGATCCAGGAAGTGCTACGTGGAGGCGGTAAAGATAGGCGATAAAGAACTCCACCGCGGCTGAAAAGAGACAAAGAGGTTGATCGAGAATCCAAAAGATGTAAGGTCATGGAAGAAGCTGATCTTCCGAAAATAAGAGCCGAGGAGGAGCTGATGATGATCGAGTTGTACCCAGACAAGAAGGGATATGCAACGAGGATTGGGGCCCAGTGGAGCCGGAAGTAGAAAAGGAGGCTGGTAGCGGCTTTGCGGAGAAATGCGGTGTTGGTGGCGAAACCAAGTGGGAGATGGAGAATGTGGGTAGATTTTCGAGACTTAAACAAGGCTTGTCCCAAGGATCATTATCCGTTGCCCGAATTGACCGATTGGTTGATTCTACCTCCGAATTTGAATTACTAAGTATGATGGACGCCTATCAAGGTTATCATCAAATACAAATCTTCCCTCCGTATATTCCTAAGGTGAGTTTCATTATCGCTAGTGGAACATTTTGTTATATTAGAATGCCTTTAGGACTAAAGAATACAGGAGCAACCTATCAAAGAATGGTTGACAAAATTTTTAAAAAGCTAGGAAGAAACATGGAGGTGTATGTGGACGATATGCTTTGGTAAAAAGTGTGAAAGTCAAGGACATGTTGCGAGACTTGGAGGAAGCTTTTCGGTGTTAAGGATGCACGGCATAAAGTCAATCCAGCGAAATGTTCTTTTGGAGTGAGGTCCGGGAAGTTTCTCGGATACATGGTGACCAATGGGTATTGAAGTCAACCCCGCCAAGGTGAAGGCCGTCCTCGATATGCAGCCCCTCACTAATATCAAGGAGCTGCAGAGGTTGAATGGAAGGATTACAAGATCGAGCGGATTTATAACTAGATCTGCAGAAGGAGCTACCCCTTCTTGAGAATTTTGAGGAAGGGATCCAGATTCGAGTGGAGTGAAGCAGTGCTAGCAAGCATTTGAGGCACTCAAACAACACTTGGCCCAGCTTACCTATGTTAATGAAGCGAGATACCGGGAGACACTATACCTTTACCTTTACGTAGGTGGGATATCACTCACTCGGTCCTAGTGAGGGAAGAGGGGTCAACCTAGAAACTAGTTATTCCGAGATAGAGAAAGCACGACCATAATGGTCACGGCCCGGAGGTTACGATCTTATTTTTGTTGCATAAGGTCATTGTTCGGACTAATTATCATCTGAAGCAGGTAATTGGCACTGACCTTTCGAGGAGGATGGTCAAGTGGGCCGTCGAGCTTGGGGAGTATGATGTAGATTTTGAGCTGCGAAGGACCATCAAAGCACAAGCCTTATCGACTTCATTCAAGAAGGAACACATGCAACTGCAGAAGGAGAGTGGAGAGTTTATGTAGGTGGGTCCGTATCCATGCGGGGTTGCGGAGCTAGGATTGTGATTCTCGACCCGGAAGGTCGGGAGACGCAAGTGGCGGTGAGGTTCGAATTCATTACCTCAAATAATGAAGGCGATACAAGGCTTTAATTCGAGGAGCAGAGATGGCCGCAGAGTGGGAGTAGGACAAGTGATCGTGTTTTGCATTCCCAACCTGGTAACCCAAAGTTACGGTGGGTATGAAGCAAAGGATAAGAAGATGATAGCCTATCTCCAAATGAGTAGCGGCCGCAGAGCAGATTTAGCTCTTTTGAAGTCAAATAAATACCAAGGGAAGAAAATTCCAAAGCGTATTTAGATCCAAATGAGTTCAAAGAACACCGGCAGGAGGTGGGAAGATTACCCTCGTGATCTGCAAGCGAAGCTACGGCTCCTTCAATAGGGTCATCGGAGCGGAAGATGACTAGAGAACCAAGATTCATCGAGTGTTGCGTAACCCGGAGAGTTGCCCGAGATAGGAAGAAAAAGCTCGGAGATGGAGGATCCGATACATGATGATTGGAGATATGATGTACCGGCGGTCTTTCACGCAGCCTTACTTGAGGTGTTTATCCACCCAAGAAAGGGGGTACGTTATTAAAGATATACATGAAGGCGATTCTGGCTGACCATGCAAAGAGCTCGAGCAATAGTTCGGAAAGCCTTGAGGGCCGCTTATTTCGCCCACCATGAACCAAGATGCCAAAGACTGGGTAAAGAAATGCGAGAAGTACCAAAAGCATGGATGTCTTATCCACCTTCCCCGTAGAGGATATGGGAGCCATACATTCCCCTTGTCCCTTTGCGATGTGGGGGATAGATCTAGTCGGCCCATTTCCATTAGCGAGTGTGTCGAAAGTTTCGGTGGTAGCAGTGGACTACTTCGCAAGTGGGTAGAAGTCGTACCTCTAGCGAGGATCGAGAAAGGTAATATAATCAATTTTTATAGAGGTATATCTCGCCGCAGTTTGGCATACCCAGATCCTCGTGTCGACAATGGGACCCAATTCATGGGAACTATGGTACGAGAATGGTGTGATAATCAAGATCATTCGAGGTTCACCTCGGTGGCTCACCCCGTGCCAATGGACAGGTGGAGGTCACCAACAGACGATCGTGAACGGATACGAGCCCGACTGGGATAAAGGCCGGAGGTAGGTGGGTAGATGATCTCGAATCGGTTACGTGGGCTTATCGAACCACCCCTAGAGAACCAACAAGAGTCCCCTTTTCACCTGGTATATGGGACACTGCGGTGATACCTTCCGAGGTGAGAATGGAAACGCATCGTCTAGCCCACTTCCAAGAAGGCAGAACGAGGAACCGATGAGGGAAAACATGGATATGCACGAAGGAGAGAGAGAAATGGCTCACTTGAAAGCCGAAAGATACAAGAATTAGATAAAGGCCGCTACGATCGGAAAGTCGTAGTCGGAGGTTCGAGGAAGGAGACTTGGTGTTAAGGCGGTGATGCCTTGAAAAATATTGGAAAGCTGGATCCGAAATGGGAAGTGATGCGTAAAAACTAACTCGAGCTCGTTACCCCACTTGGGTTCCGCGTGGGTAAAGCCTTTACGCAGTAATTCCTAGCTCTTCTCGAACGTGCACCTGCAAAAACACGCTGGAGGGTTCTCCGGCGTAAGCACTCCGTCGCTCAAGTCGATTACGAAAACACTTAAGAAAGTACGTAAGAAGTAGCTAAGTAAGAGTGATAGTTGTTTGATACCGTTACCTCCCTACCGGATGTATTATTTATACGTACTTTAGGAGTAATAACCGCTACCACGCTTTCTAGGCATTATCCCGTCACGTTCTCTCATGGTGTCGTGCGTTGATATCTTCTCTCTCAAGAAAACTGGATTATGCCTACGATTTCCCTCCCCGGACGGAGGTTGGACCCGATCAATGGAGAATATGGGAATATTCCTCGACTTATGTCTTAATCTTCTCAACCTGATTGTTACTTCTCACTTTTCCTCGGTCTTATCGGATAATTCACTCTTATGGGCTTGATTAATACCTCGCTTAGGGGTTTCAAATCTCATCTGGGCCTCGCAGCCCACCTATAATTAAGTCTCTGGTCTTACACCACCTGCAGCTAGAGTCTAGGTCTCGCGGCCCATCTATATCCAGGCACAGGCCTCGTGGCCTGCCCGTAGCCTGTGTTTAGGCTTCCCACCTCTCTCGTGATTAGTCCGGCTCAAGCCCACTTAGGGTTTTTCTCCTTCTATTGAGGATATTCGGTTACATTATTGGGCCCTATTGGGCTGAATATCTTTGGGCCCTACGTGTAGTTAGACCCGTCATTTTTATCGGCATCAACCACTCCCCTACTCTGGTGAGCGATCTCTAAGCTCATTAAAGTAAGGAAGATTTGGAAATCCTCCTGCAGCCTTTAACTTCCGGTATATCCCCTCTCGCTTATTTATTTGGAGTCTAGTGACTCTTCGGTTTCTGCGCTAGCCACCGTCAATCATGCATCCGTCTTTCGGTTTGCCATTCTTGATACACGCTTCCATCAATTCCCTCTTTATTTCAAATCACCTCCGTTTACTATTTCTCTTCTTTCTCCCTTCTAAATTCTCGCTTCACCGGGACTTCTTCTCTGCAAGTCCTCCGCGAACGCACTCTTCAATCTTTATCTCGACTCCTTCCCACTATCCAGTAAACTTTCTTTTCTTATTCTTGCTCACTCGTAGGAACGCTTTCTAGGAATGTCTCAATCCAGCTTCTTCTAAAACCATTTCGATGCTCGTAACTCATCCCATTCTCATCACTCCCTAATCCCCAATTCATCTAAGGATTCCCCTCTGTTTCCTCCTCCTCTCCGGAGGTAGATAGGGTTCGATTTTGGGAATCTTCGTTGGACCTTCGAAAATTTCCAAAAAGCCCTAAATGATCTTCTCTCCGTGACTATATCACGTAGCCTATCTCTTCCCGATCGGGGGAACGTCCTAATTTGGCGACTCCCCCAACCTTAGCTTTACGGCAAGCCCGGTTTGAGGTCAAGTTATGCCTTCCTCCTCCCAAATTCTTGTGTCAAATATCGAATCTTTATGGCGTTCCTCTCAACCAGTTTGCACCAAATGCTATAAGGATGATGATCTCCTTCTACGTCCTTCTTAAAGGAAATGGAGGGCGACCATCTGCCGAATTATTTTTTTCTCGGTATAAGCTGTAAGATCGTCGGACCCTTCTACTATGTAAGTAGCAGGTGAAAGGAAAATGCTCATTTCTTAGTAAGATTCCTTATATTAACAAAGAGTGGGGTGATCATTACGTTTTTATCACCCCGGATAAGCCTTGGTTTTTCTAGAACCAGAGATGGGTTTACAAAATTCCATCCCCTCCAGCTCCTTCTAATCATATATCCTCTTTCACGAACCGTCGGGTTATTCGGATGTTGAATGCCCATGTTCATACTTACGGGTATTTTCATTTACCCGGTCTTTGCTCCAACCCCGCCTCCTTTCCCACTTTAAGTTCGGGCCCATGAGGGTTCCTCTTGAACTAGGAGATGGTAAATACTTGTTATTCTTATAACATAAATGTAATTATGTATTCCTTCGATTAATCTTGTTCTTTGTCTTTCGTACATGTTGTGATGATTAAAGGTTGGAGGGTCCCGAAGACTCCTCCGATTCAGCCCTTCCTCCGGTTGTCAAGGCGATACCTCGAATGTACCTCATTCTTCTCCCAATCAGGCTCCTATCGTAGACTCCGATGCTCCTCCCCTAAGAAGTCCAAGACCGGCAAAGGAAAGGCTTCGCTGGCGAAAGCTTTCTCCCGTCACGAGATACTTTCCGTCGCAAGTACCCCACCGCACGCAGCTAGGGTTTGTCTTCTACCCCAATCGACGTCAATTCCTACTCCTCGAGTGCTTACGCGACAAGTTTTTAGTGAGTTGATTTCGTTGAAGATTGTGAGAGGCTTGTTAACCTCCCTCCCGATCAACAACAACACCAGCCATAGGCCACTTTGCTCGAGTAACCTTCTTTTAATCCCGATTGTCAACATGTATCTTTCCGGATAGATGTTAACACAGGTTGTATATTTGTGTCTCGGTTAGGTATCCTGTTATCCATTTTGTGGAGTCCCTCCAACCTCCTCCCTTCACCACAGTTACAGGAACTGGATGACTCCCTCCTTGCCGAGAAGAAAAAGGCCACTCTCGCCTCCCTCCGTATCAAAAGATTTAACCGAGCTATCAAAAGCCCGGGCAAGACGCGAGGCCGCCGAGAAAGAAACCAAGTGACTGGCTGTCCACTATGATTTACAAGAGTCCCGGGTGCATCAAAAGCCCTGGTGGAGGGAGTGAAATCTTTTCGCGATCATCTCTTTACCTTCGAATCAGTCGGCGGTTTTACACTCTCTATGGACCAATCAAGGATACCTATCTGCAGATCCTAGTTTTCCGGGGACATGAGTCCCTATATCGAGATACTTCTATGAGTACGGCTTTAATACCGCTGTGCGGCGGCAAGCCGATCCTTCCTTTACAAAGCGAGTTCAATAGGACCGGCCCCTCCGAGCCATGCCCACGCCGCCGTACTTCAAGGGGGATGCCACTCGTCTTATGAGGAAGAAAGGTGGCTTCCGGTGATGAGCAGACAGCTTTCTCTTCATCTCGCCACCCCAAAGATCTATGATGCAGCCCTTATGCCCCCTTGCACTTTGGATGATCCCATTTCTCGGGAGGAAGCTTGGTGAAGCGGGGCATGGAGATGGAGGTGAACCAGATGACACCCGCTGCCACATAAGGTCCCCAGAACTCCCCTAGTAACTCTCTTAGAAATAATCTCTTTTGATGTAATGAACAATTTTATTTTCCTCGCTTTCAATGCTAGTTTAGCACGCAAAACTCTGTCCTCCCCGATTGGGAGTTTTATTTTTGAACTCTATTGCCCCCTTGCCGGGGACTTTGTCATGAATAGATGTAGTCTCTCCCTTGCCGGGAGTTTATTTTTATATTTGTTGTTTACCCTCCCTTGCCGGGAGCTTTTCATTGCATGTATGCTTGCATCCTCCCTTGTCGGGAGTTGCGTTTAAGTGCTTCTTTACTTGCATTTCTTAATCTCTTATTATTGGATCAAGAAGTTTTGATGAGTTAAAAGCGGCTCAGTTGATCAGCGACACGAAGAACAAGCCGAGATTGAGATCGTAAGCTAAGTGATCGACGGGGTATAGAACCAATCTAGTCACCGAGATCCGGAAGAGTACAAGTCGTCTGGAGACAAGCTTGAGTCTAGTCATCTGCAGGAGACGAACATAAAGAGCTCGAGACGAGGTCGAGACAAGCCGAGTAGAATAAGAAAGGCGATTCTTCACCAAGTCACCGCAGATTTGAGTGGAGCAAAGACAAATTGAGGTCTAGAGCAGCTTTCAAGAATAAGTTTGTTAAAGTAGCTTTCAGTTTGTTAGAACCGACTAACAAACTAACCGTCTTTTCGCACTTATAAATAGGTCTAGGCACTTCTTTTCACATACTTTTACTTAACACTTTACATGTAATTTTTAAAATACACAGATTTCACAAGTTATTTTCCAGAAATTTATTCTTTCAAATCACAAGATTTCTTCATAGAATTTTCTAAGTGTTTGTAGAACACTTCATTTTCACATCTTCAAATACACTTCTTTTCTTAGAGTTAGATTTCATAAGTTTTGATTAGCATTTTGAAGAGTTGAAGATCAAGTTGTAAGTTGTAAGATTGTAAAGTAAGTAAGCAAGCGAGATAGTGGAGACCCTTCTTCAAGTTGGAGAAGGAGAGTGGATGTAGGATTGTTATAATCCGAACCGCTATAAAATCTGGTGTTCTTTCTTGCTTTCATTTACTTATTTGTTCAATTTCCAAGTTTCGGTTCAAAGATTAATTTCGTAATCAAAGTTAATCTAAATATCGGTGTTGCTTTTGATCTTATTAAAGTTGAGATTAATATTAAATTCATTGTGTCACTTTGGTACTTTGAATAAATTTTGAAAGATTTGAAAAATCTGAAAATCTATTCAACCCCCTTCTAGATTTTTCCTAGAAGGTGATACTCGTTTTACCTAATCTGCTCAACTAATCGGGACCAACAAGTGGTATCGGAGCGGTGTTAAGGTCATTCGATATTGATTTTAGGTCTTAACTAAGATTTTGAAATTTTCTTGATTTTCTTTATTATTACTAACAGTGCTACTAATAAGTTTTTGTGGAGTATTTTGTTTCTTTATCTCATCATGTCATCGGGAAAAAGCAAGAAGTCCAGAACTTACCTGAATTCTCTATTGAATATTATGATTACCGGAAATTCTGGATGGAGAATCATCTTAAGGCCATTCATGATAGGATGGAAGAGGTTCTTGAAGAGGGACCTATAAAATTTTATCATGTAGGCACTAGCACTGAGTGAGTCATTTGAATCCGAGAACTAGACAAGAGAAAAAAGTTCAATTGACAAATGATGAAAGGAAGATCCACAATCTTGATCAAGTAGCTCGAACCGAAATCATTGAGACTCTAAGTAAAGATTGGATAGAGAAGGTTAAGAGATGCAAAGCGCCAAAGAAATGTGGCATTCTAGCAAATGTCTCGTGAAGGATCTCGAACAAGTAAAAGAGAACAAGTCAGCGATCGAGTCTTGCATGCATTTGATACATTCAAAATGAAGGAAAATGAGTCCGTGTATCGATTAGATGTAAGGTTGACTAATCTCCTCAACAAAGCAATTGACCTTGGAAAGAATTATACAGAGAAGGAGATTAATAACAAGATTACGAGATCATTAACCAAGAGATGGAGGGAGAAATACAATATCCTTAAAGCTACTCAAGATTTATCTTCTATTACTTACCATACTTTGTTTTCTCATCTTAAAGCTCTAGAATATGATATTCAAATAGAAGATGAGGAGGATGAGATGGAGTCAAGCACCTCATCTAAGTCTGTTGCCTTTGTCGGCAAAGAAGACAAGATGTCAACAGAGTCTGTAGGAGCTGACCTATCTTTGAAGGAGCAGATGACTCTGCTCACCAAAAGGTATGATAGATTAAGAATGAAGTATAAATGAAATAAATTGAGATTTGCAGAGTAAGGATAGATCAAGATCCAGATCGGGAAGAAAGGAAGATGAGTCTACGATGATGGCAAAGCGAGCAGAGCCAAGAAGATACGAGATCACTGTCGGAAGAAATCCTTCCAGCCCTAGATCGACAGTGTGATACTTGCTATACATGCAACAAGCCGAGGACACTTCAGCTATGATTATCCTCAACTTACTCCTAAAGAAAGGGAAGAGAAAAGGAAAAAGAGAGACAGGAGATTTGCGAGATCAAAGCGCTCTGTTGGCTGAAGAAAAGGAGCCAAAGAAATCATCACCATCATCATCTTCATCGATTTCGGATCGAGATGATGAAATCATCTTATGGCTAAAGAGGTAATCTATTATTCATCTTCCGATAATGATTCCTATCGATCTGCATCGATCATGATCAAAGCTGTTATTCATGAATTATTGAGAGATTTAAAGACATCTCTGGATGTTTATAAACAGCTAGAGACAGAGAATTTGGCTTTAAAGGATCAAATTCTAATTCTAATTAAAGGAAGCAGGTGATGAACTATTCGTAACCGAGGAAACATTCAAGGGGGAATGTTTTCCCAGTGAGGCTAGTACATCGGCTAGCTTACCCTGAAAGATTAGAAAATGAATTGAAAACTTTAAAAGACAAATTTGAAGTAATCATGAAAACGAATTAATTAAGAAAGACAATGAGAAGCTAGTCTTCAAAATTAGTCAACTTAATAATTCACAACGGCAATAGATCATATCTTTAATACATCTCAAAAATTCCATGACAAAACAGTCTTGGTTATGATAGAAATAATAAATCGGATGTACGAAACCTAGGAAATTTGTGAAAGCATCCGATCAATCAAAAGAGGTTTAAATTGGTCCTTGGAAACCAATTAGTCAAGTAAGGATCGCATCTCCCAGCTTGAAAACAAAATTTCAGTGAGGACTCCTTATTAGACTAAGAGAAATCCAAGAACCAAAATAAGAAGAAACTCTTATTATAATTCTTTTGATGGAAGAAGCGAGATGTTATCCCATATTTCCTAAGTTTAGGAAAATTACTAAATCTGAATACAACAAGTTATCATTCAAAAGTAATACAATTGTAGACAGATTTGGTAGAAAGACCAAGTCGATTTATTGTTTGGAGATGAGATTTTTATGTGGTTACCTAAAGTGATACTTGACCTTCAAGGACCCAAGATCACTAGGGTACCTTATAACTAATTTGCTTTTTAGGATTCACGGGGATCATCACTCAAGGAAGAGATCTTAGCTTCCATATGGTACATTGATAGTGGTTGTTCACAACACATGACCCATAACAAGAGGTCGTTATCAAATTTCCAAAGCATTGATGGTCCAAGAGTATTATTTGGAGACAATAATTGTGGTCGACTAAAGGAGTAGGTACTGATTATCAAGGATATTCAGGTATCGAGGTATATTTTGTTGAAGGTTTGAAACATAATCTGCTATCTGCTTCCCAGCTTTGTGATAAAGGTTTTCTTGTCAAATTTTCGAAGGATAAATGTGATATTTTAGATAATTCCTCGGATAAGGTACTTTTAACTGTCTTTAGACATGGTAATGTCTATGTGGCCAACTTTAATAGTTGTCCCAAAGATACTGTCTGATAGCTAAGGGTGGAGAAGACCTAAGGTGGCTATGGCACAAGAGGCTTAGTCATCCGAATTTCAAGACCCTTAGTAAGTGGCTAAAAAGAACCTTGTTAAGGGATTACTCGAGAAACTTTTATCCACCTGATCTTAAATGTGATGCTTGTCGTAAAGGTAAACAACCTAGACACTCATTTAAGAGTATTAACTCCTCTTCATCTGAAAGAGTTTTACAACTACTTCATCCTGGATCTGTTTGGACATGTTTCTCCTCTCGGTTTAGTGGAAGGAAATATACTCTTGTTGTAGTAGATGACTTTTCTAGATACACTTGGGTTATACTTCTTTTCAAGAAAAATGAGACTATAAACAAGATCCCCGATTTGTTCGAATGATTCGAGAATGAAAAGGGTGTTAATATTATTAAAATAAGGAGTGATAAGGGCACATGATTTTGAATTCTTGTTTATCTAACTTTTTCTAGAAGAACTCCTCAACAAAATGGTGTGGTTGAAAGAAGGAATAGAACCTTGAAGGAAGCGGCCAGGTGGATGTTAGGCTGATTATGAAACCCCTCACAGGTTCCGGGTGAAGCCATCAACACGACTTGTTACACCGAGCAGGTGTTTGGTTGTTAAAGACAAGGGTAAGACTCCATATGAGATTTGGAAGGGTAAGATTCCAAGAATCTCATATTTGAAGCTTTGGTTGTGAGTGTTTTATCCATAACAATGAGAAATCTAAGTTAAGAACCTTTGATGTTAAGGCGGTGATGGAATATTCTTGGGATATTCTAACACTTCCAAGGTATTTAGAGTTTTTAACAAGACAACCCTTTGTGTGGAGGAAACCCCTCATATTGTTTTTGATGAGTCGTATTCTTTCTCGAGATAAAGTGAATCAAATTTACGAAAGTCTAGATAAAATTGAACTAACCAAGACTAAACATAGAACCTGTCTATCTACCTAGTCTTGATTCGAGAATCGGATGAAAAGAATCCCCATCGATAATCGAAGACAACTTCGATCGAGACTCCATCGAGATCGGACACTCTTCACGTCGGTGATCGGCGGGGGTCGGTGATGAAGGGGAACGTCGGTGAGGTAGAGTTAGAGGAGTTGCCTCGAGACTCAAGATGAGGATCCTTCTCCTCACATAGGCAAAAGGATGAGAAGCTACCATCCATCCGATCAGATTATAGGAGACCCTTCTAGTAGTGTGCGGAGACACGAATGATGCTTTGGACTCTCGAATGTCTTTTCACGTTATGTGTCGCTTCTTGAACCCAAGTCTATTGAAGAAGCTCTATCGGATCCAAAGCTGGGTAAGCTGCCATGCGGGAGGAACTACATCGAGTTTGAAAGGAAAAATGTATGGGAACTAGTGGAA
Source organism: Paraleonurus japonicus (assembly GCA_030762865.1). Classification (NCBI taxonomy): domain Eukaryota; kingdom Viridiplantae; phylum Streptophyta; class Magnoliopsida; order Lamiales; family Lamiaceae; genus Paraleonurus; species Paraleonurus japonicus. The sequence goes on from CM061058.1 coordinate 10,058,862, forward strand.
ACACCCTTACAGAAAGATTATAGGCACCAAATGGGTGTTTAAAAACAAAGCAGATGAGAACAACATTATTGTTCGAAATAAGGCAAGATTGGTTGCTCAAGGTTACTCACACCTGAGGGGATAGACTATGATGAAACCTATGCTCCGATTGCGATTAGAGGCAATAAGGTTGTTCTTGGCATTTGCTGCATATAAATCTTTCAAAGTCTTTCAATTGGATGTTAAGTCTGCCTTCCTTAATGGTATGTTGCTTGAGGAAGTCTATGTGGAGCAGCCGCTTTGGGTTTAAGATCAATAACAAGGTCTATAAACTCAACAAAGCTCTATATGGACTGAAACAAGCTCCCGAGCTTGGTATGATACCTTGTTTGATTTCTTGACATCAAATGGATTTTCAAAAGGTATGATTGATAGAACTTTGTTTAGAAAGGAAATAGATGGTAACATCTTATTAGTTCAAATTTATGTAGATGGCATAATCTTTAGTTCACCTAATCTGAATTTATGTGAAGAGTTTAGCATTCTCATGAAAAACGAGGTTTGAAATGTCAATGATGGACGAATTAACATACTTTCTAGGCTTACAGAATTAAACAGATGAGTAAGGGCATATTCATACATCGATCTAAATATGCTAAGGATCCGATTGAGAAATTTTGAATGACTACTAGCGAGAGAAGTTAAAATACCTATGGCAACTAACTTCTCTATGGATTCGAGATGAGCGGGGATACCCACATGCAACGGAGTATCGTGGTCCGATTGGATCTCTTCTCTATCTCACCGCAAGTAGGCCGGACATAGCCTTTGCGGTCGGGGTATGTGCAAGATTTCGAGTCTAATCCCAAGAAAATTCATCCGAGACGGCTAAGAAAATTCTAAAATATCTCAAAGGAACCTTGCAAGTAGGGTTATGATACCCGGTGATGACAACTTTGGTGACGAGGTTATTGATTCAGACTTTGGAGGATGTAAGATTGATAGGAAATCCACTTCAGAACTTTTCAATTCTTAGGCAACAAATTAATTTCTTGGTTATCCAAGAAACAAACATCTGTTGCCACCTCCACAACCGAAGTGAATACATGGCGGTGGAAGTTGTTGCTCTCAACTCCTCCGGATTAGTCAACAACTTAGAGATTATAATATTCAAACATCATTGTTCTCAAATTTCTTGTGATAGTAATAGTGCAATAGCAATGACTTACAATCCTGTACGCATTCTAGATGTAAGCATATAGACATTAGGCATCATTTCATTAGAGATCATGTTGAGAAGAATGACATCGAATAGAGAAGATAGCCACTGAGTCACAAAGAGCGAGATATTCTTACAAAACCATTAAATTTGAGTCTAGGTTTAAAGAATTATGCTTAGAATTAGGATTACTTGATGCATCTTTAGCTGATTTCTAAATTGTTTGCATCTATTTAATGTATTCCTTATTTCTGGTCTTTTCTTTTCTTTAAATCAATGTCTAGAAAGAATTATCGGACTAGATATGTGTCAAAGGACAATCGGGTAGCTGATATCATTGATTTCCTTTTTAGGAATCAAGAATCAAGGATTAGTCATATTGACCTTATCTGAAATGATAGTTACTTATCCGACAATTGATAAATCGGATGAGGACACAATAGTCGGCGGATCTTGAAGAAGCGGATGACTATCTCGCACCCTATCCGATCTACCTCAAGCTACTAATGGTTTCTCTTAAGTTTTTGTCTTTGCGGGGAATAGGTCACAAGATGAGACTGTTTCACCACATTTTTTCCTCAATCTTTTATTACTCACCTTTGTTCCTAAATAAACTCCATATTTTTCTTCATAAAATTCTTTTTGGAATGATTGGTTGGAAAACCCATCTTTAGAAAATTAAGTCTCGAGTCTGTTTATTTAAGCTGCTTTTAAGATTGCTAAAAAGTTAAACCTAAGCCGTTTGTTTTAAAATCGACGAGGTTACTTTATCGAATGACTTTACAAAACCATCTGTTTTCAAACCCATCTGTTTTTAAACTCATCTGCTTTGCAAACCCTTATTCAAGTAAGGTAACCCTAAGTGGCCGACGGTATACTTACTTCCCCTGCATAAAGTAACCTACATATGTCAAATCAATGACTATAAAGTAACTATTACGCATTCCAAAGGCGAGTAACATCCACGCGCTGAATCCTAATCGTTTATTTTAATTTTTAACCGTTAATTCATACGCAGTAAAAATTTTTAAATAAATGGCTCAGATTAATTCAAATTCTCAAAAATGGCGGTTTCTCTTTCCAATCTTCCCCCTATAAATACATCTTCTTCCTCAATCAAACCTTTTCACTTTCGAAGTTCATACAAACACTCTGCAAATTTTCAAAAATCCTTAGTTGATCATTTTGTGGAATTCAACCTAAACCTTCAAGCGCGAGAATTTGAAAAGATTCCTACTCCAGTCACGAGATGGGAAGTTTGACCAGGTGAGTGTTCGCAGGACGCTCAAAATCTGCTTGGCCGAGAGTCACCACCTATTGGAGCAGATAACAAGGAACTCTATGACAGAGTGTACGAGTGGCTGAATGTTCCAACGGGGTTTCAAGGTATGACCGAGGAAGATATGAAGGTTCTTTGGTTGGGTAGCTAGTTTCTTTGGACGGGAAGCCCGATGAAGTTTTGTTTCTTTTTGTTATCTTTTGCTCTTTTTGCATTTCACTTCGTAAGATGTACCGATCTCTTCATATTAATAGAAGTGAATGTTTTGCGCTAAGACAACCTCTCGTTGTCATCTGCTTTTGTTTGTTTTGTTTAGGTCTCTTCTTGTTTTGTTTTCGCATACCCTTGCGCAGTTCTCAAGAAGGTTTTAACATCATCAAAAGGGGGAATTTGTTAGGATTTGAATTTGTATGTTTTGATGATGTTCCCAAAACCTAAGTGTAATAGGACCACTGGATCTGTTAGTCACCGTTGATCTAGATAGGGTTTGTGTCTTTGTATAGTTAATCTTGCTAGGCCTAACACGAAGCTTCATATTGGTTGAGAATCGAAGGTCACTGATAAGAAGACTTAAAGATCTAAGAGAAATCTCGGCCGTAGTCTATCAAGGCGTCGCGAAGATCAAAAAGAGATGATAAGAGTTATGCAAAAAGAAGTTACTCGTTAAGAAAGGCTCAAGCAAAGATAGCAAGGTTGATATCCATGCTACAAAGAAACTTTGAGATGTCTTTGGAGCAAGGTGTAAGGTTGCTAGAGTTGACTTCAAGAAAATCATCGGGGGTTAACTAAAGAAAGAAAGATATTTCAAAGATATCCGAAGTAAGTCAAGTGAAGATTTGATTATCAATCAAGATCAATCACAAAGATAATTGATTGGTATCGGATAATCAATTATCCAAAGTCAAACAAATCTTCCAACGATTACTTACCATTTCTTTGAAGACCTGATTGACAAATTAGCCTAACGGCTAGTCAAAATCGTGATCATAAAAATGTAGTGAAGGATTTTTTGAATAGGCGCGCACGAGAAACATCAAGAATATCTCCTTCACTCATTACAATACACGCTGAATTCTTCATACGTAAATCAATCTATCACGTTGAATTTCCTAAGAGATTTATTTTTGGTCAAGGAAGTGTAAATCACCTTTCATTATCTCCGTACGAGAAAAGGTTGATTGTTTTGATCTAAGAGCTAACCCTCGAGGATCATTTTGATTGTACCAAGGGCGTGAACTTGTTAAACTTCCCGTGGTCGAATCCTCAAGGAGATTAGAGGAGATAAGACCAGTTTTGGTGGATAGTAAGACCCCGTGGGATCGGGGAGAGTGGACGTAGGATTGTTATATCCGAACCACTATAAAAATCTCTCGTGTCTTTATTTGCTTTCTGCATTCATACTTATAATCGCTCATTCATCGCTTTTACAAACTGCATCAAACTTGCTGTAGAAGACTCCAAAGTCTTCTATCCTTAAGAAGGTTTTCTTTAAAAGGGTTTTTCAAATACACACGAGATTAGCTTCCGCACCATCGAGAAGACTTCGAGTTTCCGAAGTCTGCCGATCTCACACAAAGACACTCTGAGTACCTTGCCGCAGAAGACTTCAAAGTCTTCTAACCTCACACCCAGCTCACGAAAAGTTGTAAAAGTTTTGAGTGTGGGAAAGTCTATTCAACCCCCTTCTAGACTTTCCACCTCCTTGCACATCTCGTCCAGGACCAACAAGTGGTATCAGAGCGGTGGTTCAACCGACCACCGGCTTTGGTTACCAATAGTCTTTGAGGAAAGACTGTTGTGGTCATCTCGAATGATCCATTTTGAAAAACTGTTTTTATAAAACTCATTGCATTCATTGCATAATTGTTTTTATTGCTAATATGAGTTCCCTTAAGAGCAAGAAAAGAAAGCTACCAGAGTTCTCTATTGAAGACTATGACTACCGGAAATTCCGCATGGAAAATCATCTTGGTGCAATTCATGATAGGATGCTCGAGACACTAGAAGATGGACCGATAAAGTTTTACTTTGAACCAAAGAAGTTCTGGGAGTGGTGGAGCGAAGCATCTACTCGGCGTAAGATTGAAAAGAAAAGGAGTGAAATGTCAAATGATGAAAGGAAACTATTTAATCTTGATCAAGTTGCTCGGACAGAGATCATAGAGACATTAACTAGAGAGCTTACGAGAAAGTCAAGACATGTAAGACTGCTAAAGAAATGTGGGAAACTTTAGCACTCATGTGTGAAGGATCGGAGCGATTAAAGAGAACAAGTTGCAGTCCATTCTACATTCATTTGATACCTTCAAGATGAAACTGATGAGACGATAGATCAATTGGACTTAAGACCGACAAATATCATCAATAAAGCAAGCTCCTTGGGAAAATCATACACCGAGAAGGAGATCAACAACAAAATATTGAGATCTCTAACTAGCAAATGGAGAGTCAAGATTACGGTGATTAAGGATACGAAAGAATCGAGCAAGATCGATCATCATGAGCTATTCTCACATTTGAAAGCTCATGAATATGATCTGAAACAAGAAGAAGACGAGGATGAAGGGAATTCAAATTCCACGGGAAAGGAAGTTGCTTTCAAGGTCACTTCAAATCACTCGCCTAAAGAGCCTATTGGAGAGGATTTAAGCTTAAAAGAACAGATGTCTTTCTTGACCAGAAAATTTGATAGAATGAACTCAAAATTTGGGAAATATAGAAGATATTGGAAGAATACAAAGAAATCTGGTTTCGTATCCGAAAACAAATCTTGAGACAAGAGATCGAAGACTCCAAAGAAGACAGAAGGTTCAAGACTCCGTAAAGAAGAAGAGAAGATAGCCCAAAAAGAAGAGATTTTTCTCCAAAAAGGGATTCTAGTCCTAGAAAATCTTCAAGAAGCGATGCTTGCTATAATTGTCATAAATCGGGACATTTCAGCTTATGATTGTCCAGATCTAACTCCAAGAGAAAGAGAAGAAAAGAGATTGATGAGGAACGAGAAAGTTTGCTTTGACAAATGTGCTTTAGTGGCTGAAGTGGAGGATACTCTTTCAAGTGATTCAACATCATCTTCGACTTCTCTTGAGACAATGATTTGTGTCTTATGGCAAAAGGAGATGAGGTACTTTCGATTCCTGCTCTTCGTCTGCGCTTCTCGTGTTTCTTTTGCAGAAGAGTTTGACCATAACTTTGTTGATAAGTTAATGGAAGATCTCAAAACCGCTATAAATGCTTACAACCGTGTGGAAAAGGAGAATGTGAGCTTGAAAGAAGAAATTGATCGATTTACACAAGAATCTATTAGCAAGACATCCGAGACACTAACAGATTCTAATCGGATAACTTCGAAGAGTTGAATACTCTTAAAATGAAGTATCTTGAACAGGAGTTTGTTGGTAGAAAGGTTGCTTCGAGAATCTTGAGAAAACTGATCGGTTGAAAATTCTACAAGCAAAATTCGATGAACTTTTCATCAGCATGAGCGTATAAAATCAAGTGAGGAACGTTTAAGTTTGAGGTTGGATCAACTGAACAAAGCTTCTCATGCAGTTCAAACAATAGTTGAATCGTCTCAAACACCTAACGTAAAGAAGGGAATTGGTTTTACCATTGCCCAATCCTCACGAGTTCAAACAAGTGTACTTAAGAAGAGTACACATGTTAAGGGTAATGATTTGGTAGGAGAGGGTTCCAAACCTAAACCTACCGATAAGGGTAAAAGGTTGTCGACCCAAAGAAATCGGTCGAATGGGAAGAAGAGTAGTTATACTCTAACCTAAACAACCGATGAGGTATCAAAAGAAGGGGGAATCCCAACTTAAGAAACCTCAGAAGGTCGAAAAAGTAGACTTCACCGAAATCATCTCTGAGGAGACAGTCTCACCAAGACTACACAACCTAAGCAAACTTCAAAGCTTGCTAACCGATCTACTAAGTCATCTCGTGCCTGTGAGATATGAATCTTTTGATGGCTCAAGTAGAACGTGCCCTTATCATCAAAACCCTCGAACCATTGCACGACGATCACTCCATACGAGAAGACCTCGGAAGGGTCGAAGTCTTCTAGAAGGAACACAGTCGACACCCATAGGCATACATTCAAGAAGGCACCAAAGGATGAGATTGTCTATGTTGATATGTATGGAAGAAGGATAAGATCTTCTCGAATATAATAAGAAGAGTCTATTCCTATGGATTCCTAAAGACGCTAACTCTCAAGGACCCAAATCTAAAGGGTACAGAAACTTAACTAAACGTGCGTGACGCCGTGGGACATGAAAGAGAAGTTGCTGAAAATACATGTCTCAGTACATCGACGGTGGGTGTTCGAAGCATATGACCGGAAATAAGCAACTCTTGAGCTCAATAAAATCACAAAATGGCCCACGTGTGGTATTTGGAGACAATAACTTTGGGATTACCAAAGGTGTTGGGACTCTATACATTGGAGATGTACATGTTGAGGAAGTTTTCTATGTGGAAGGATTAAAACATAACTTGCTTTCGCCTCGCAATTCTGTGATAAGGGATATTGATTAAGTTTTCTAGTTCTCTGTGTGTTGTTCTTAGTGGTTTAAACGATCGTGTGCTCTTAACTGGCCCGAGAAAGGGCAATGTTTATGTTGCGAGAATTTCATAAATGTTCTAGTAATACATGCCTTGTTGCAAAGAGTACTTGAGACCACCTGGTTATGGCACAAGAGACTCGGTCATATAAATTTCAAGACGCTAAACAAGATAGCCAGGAAGTCTCTTGTAGAAGGCTTACCAAATGAAGTTTTCTCAAAAGATCGGATATGTGACTCATGTCAAAAAGGAAAACAAACTAGAGCCACTTTTAAGGAAGTTTACTGTACCAACATCAAGTAGAGTATTACAATTACTCCATATGGATCTTTTTGGTCCTGTATCCCCACTAAGCTTCGGTGGTAGAAAATATACTGGTGGTGGTGGATGACTATTCAAGATTCACTTGGGTGATATTTATGTTCAAGAAGAATGAAACCATCACAAGGTTACCCGACCATCAAGAGATTACAAAACGAGAAAGGAGAAAATGTTGTAAAGATTAGAAGTGACAAAGGAACAGAATTCCTAAACTCTCACATAGCGACATATTGCAAAGAAGCTGGAATCCAACATGAAACGTCATGGCTCGCACTCCACAACAAAATGGTGTTGCTGAGAGGAGAAATAGAACACTCAAGGAAGCCGCCGTAACAATGCTAGCAGTATGATGTTCCTCGAGGTTTTGGGCGAGAGCCGTGAATACGGCATGCTATACTCAAAATCGAAGCTTTGACCAAAGAACATGGAAAGACACCATATGAATTATGGAAAGGTAGAATTCCTCGTGTTTCTTTCTTTCGTGTTTTTGGTTGTAGGTGTTTCATTCATGACAATGACAAATCCAAGTTAAAAACCTTTGATGCCAAGGTTGCGATGGAATATTTTTAGGATATTCCGACAAGCAAGGCCTATCGGGTTTTTAACAGAAAACCCTTGTTGTGGAAGAAACACCTCATGTGGTTTTTAATGAATCTATTGTTGAGTTTAAGGACAAAGGACAAGAAGAACCTCTAGCGAAGGATTTGGGAAACTAGAACTCAAGGATAAGACAAGATATGTCAAGGTTCAAGTACCTACTTTAGACTCGCATTCCGAAGAAGATCGGCAAACTCTCGCGGCAGACTTCAAACAAAACAAAGTCTGTGACGAAACCTCTAAGGCTGCCGATGATTCATCCAGAACACCAGATGTGAATGTGTCAACTCAAGGGGGAATGACGCAAGATGATGTTCCAACAATATCTTGAGAGAAGAATTACACGTATCTAACGAAGAAATTGGATGACTGATCATTCTAGTGACTTAATCTTAGGAAATCTTCAAGATGGAGTAAAGACAAGAAGGAAAATAAACCTAGATAGTTTATTTAGCCTGTTATGTCTCTCTACAAGAACCTAAGAATATTGAAGAAGCACCGTTGGACACAAACCGGATAGAAGCTATGCAAGATGAATCAATCAATTCACACGACAAGATGTGTGGGTACTTGTTGATAGACCAAAACATCAAAAAGTGATCGGCACGAAGTGGGTTTTTAAGAACAAGAAAAATGAGAAAGATGAAGTCACCGAGAAATAAAGCAAGGCTTGTCGCACAAGGCTACTCACGATCGAAGGAATTGACTATGACGAGACATTTGCACTGTGCTGATTAGAAGCGATAAGATTATTCCTTGCATACGCAGCATACATGAAATTGAGTATATCAAATGGATGTAAAATCCGCGTTTTTAAATGGAGTCGCTTCTTTGAAGAGGTATACGTTGAACAACCTCCGGGTTTTGTTCAAGGAGATCAAGTCTACCGTCTAAAGAAAGTTTTATATGGATGAAGCAAGCTCCTCGAGCTTGGTATGACACACTATCGCAATTTTTACTTGATCATGGATTCAGTAAAGGAAGGATAGATAGAACCTTGTTCGAATTGAAGAAGAACAAGATATTCTATTAGTACGAGATATATGTGGATGACATCATTTTTGGATCTCCAAACAAGAAGCTTTGTGAGAAATTCAAGTAAATTGATGCGAGTAAGTTCGAAATGTCTATGATGGGAGAAATGAATTATTTCCTAGGTCTTCAAGTCAAGCAAACTTCTAAAGGAATATTCATAAACCAAGCAAAGTATACCAAGAATATGCTAGAAAAGTTTGGAATGTTAACAAGCAAGGATGCAAAGATTCCGATGGTAACAAACTACAAGATGGATCCGGATGAGGATGGTGAAAGTATTGATCGGACCATGTACGAGAGGTTTAATAGGTTCCTTCTTTGTATCTAACGGCAAGCGGACTGACATTTCTTTCGCGGTTGGAGTATGCGCTAGATTTCAAGCAAATCCAAAGAAAAGTCATTTGGATGCAAAGCAAAGAAAATTCAAGTATCTCAAGGGTACAACAAATGTAGGTCTTTGGTACCCTGGCGATGACAACTGAACTCGGTGGATATTCGATTGATTATGGTGGTTGTAGAATTGATAGAAAATCAACCACGGGCACATGTCAATTTCTTGGAAGTAAGCTGGTTTCTTGGTTTTCTAAGAAGCAAACTTCGTAGCTAAATCGCCAACTCTACGAGCGAATATTTGGCAAATGAGATTGGACACAATGAGTTTTCATTATGGGAGTTTGAGCTACGGACCAAGGCTGGAGTAGCGAGCATTTGATCTAACTACGAGACCATCGATTGCTTGCCTTGTTGCTCATTGTTAGATGAACCGGAGCTGCGAAGAGGGTTCTATTCCTCCCTTTACGATGACCGATGAAATCGGGGAAAGGTGTATCTTCTATTCCTCCTCCTCTTCCCGATTTTACATCTCGTACGTTTGCCCAATTTTATGCCTGTTGTCATTCATGAAGACTTGTATAACTCTTACTCCTCAAAGTTTCTTGAGTTAACACAACGGTATGCTTTAATGTTTTCTGTATTGGCTGCTAAATACACTCCTCTTGCTGAGTCTATTGAGTCGTCCAAGTCCTACATCGAGGTGACGGCCCCCTCTTTGATCCGTCAAAGCTACTTTGCCCGATATGTTTTACGAGCAACAGGAGACTATCATCGAAACTCTTTTCTGGCATGATGTTGAACAACATAAATGAGGTGAGAAAGCACATTGAAAGTGTAAAGGCCGAAGGTGAGAAAGCCGAAGCTACTCTCGGGAAGGTGTTTCTTTGAAAGAGAGGCGATTGAGGACAGATTTCGGACAAAGATGGAGGATTAGTTAACGAGACTCGGTGCCATGGAAGCACGGTTAAAGGAAGGAATTGATCGAATGCGGCTATCCAATCATCTATGCTTTGGACATGGGAAAGCAAATTGCGGCTGTCGAAGAGGCAAATGCTAGATTGACGGAGACGGCTACGCATCGCGGCCGACATCGTTGCTGTTCAAAGCATATGCTCAAAATCGATGAGAAGATTGCTTCTCCAATAGCAGTGAGTATCTTTGGCCGAATCAAGAAGTTTACGGAAAAGTTTACTGCATACGAGACGGGATATTCTTGCCAAGATGACCGAGATGGAAGGTCATTTGGACCCCTCTTTTGAATGATGTTAAAAGGGGGAAAGCCGATTGAGAACCGAGATGGTGACAGAGATGAGGCTAAGGGTAAAGAATTGAAGGATTTGAAAGACGAGGTTAGAGGTCATTGAAAGTTTTGTTGGAGCGAAGAGAAAAAGCGTAATCGAAAAGAGCGTTGCGAGAGTCTCTTGGAATGGATGAAGGTCAAGATTCTCAACCATTGAAAAGGAGAAGGTTGGTTAAGATGTCTGAAAAAGTTGAAGGAAAGTCTGCTTTGAAGAAGAGTTAGAGGCGTTGCATGAGGAAGCATTTCTTCTTTGATTTAGAAACTAGAAGGATGGAGGAGAAGGATAGTCACAAGATAATCAAACTACTCGGGAAGCAAGGAAAAGAAGTGGATGTGTTGGACAAAGAAACAGAAAAAGCAGCTTATACCAAAGAAAGCTCGCAAAACCTGCGGTGTCAAGGAAGAAGCAGAGTAAGAAAGGGAAGAAGCTGCTTTGGAGCGAGAAGGGAAGAAGATTTTATCCTCCCCACAATACCGATGGATTTGTGGATGATTGCTGTCCTCCTGAGAGGATTGAGGATTGGAAAGCAAGAAAGAGAGATTTCATTTGCTCATACTATGTCTGTAAAAGTATCGGCGTCGGGCCACAGCGAATGAAACATTCTTTGCTTGGATGGAGGAAAAGCACAGTGATCTTTGGGCGAGATATTCGAGAGCTTCATGGAATTCAACCTAAACCTTCAAGCGCCGAGAATTTGAAAAGATTCCTACTCCGATCACAGCAGATGGGAAGTTTGACCACCGAGTGTTCGCGAGGACACTCAAAATGCACTTGGCTGAGGTCAGCCCACCTATTGGAGCAGATAACAAGGAACTCTATGACAGAGTGTACGAGTGGCTGAATGTTCCAACAGGGTTTCGAAGGTATGACCGAGGAAGATATGAAGGTTCTTTGGTTGGGTAGCTAGTTTCTTTGGACGGGAAGCTTGATGAAGTTTTTGTTTCTTTTTGTTATCTTTTGCTCTTTTTGCATTTCACTTACGTAAGATGTACCGATCTCTTCATATTAATAGAAGTGAATGTTTTGCGCTAAGACAACCTCTCGTTGTCATCTGCTTTTGTTTGTTTTGTTTAGGTCTATTCTTGTTTTGTTTTCGCATACCCTTGCGCGAGTTCTCAAGAAGGTTTTAACATCATCAAAAGGGGGAATTTGTTAGGATTTGAATTTGTATGATTTGATGATGTTCCCAAAACCTAAGTGTAATAGGACCAAATGGATCTGTTAGTCACCGTTGATCTAGATAGGGTTTGTGTCTTTGTATAGTTAATCTTGCTAGGCCTAACACGAAGCTTCATATTGGTTGAGAACTGAAGGTCTTGATAAGAAGACTTAAAGATCTAAGAGAAATCTCGATCGTAGTCTATTGGGCGTCGCGAAGATCAAGAAGAGATGATAAGAGTTATGCAAAAAGAAGTTACGTTAAGAAAGGCTCAAGCAAAGATAGTAAGGTTGATATCCATGCTACAGAAACTTTGAGATGTCTTTGGAGCAAGGTGTAAGGTTGCTAGAGTTGACTTCAAGAAAATCATCGAGGGGTTAACTAAAGAAAGAAAGATATTTCAAAGATATCCGAAGTAAGTCAAGTGAAGATTTGATTATCAATCAAGATCAATCACAAGATAATTAAATGGTATCGGACAATCAATTATCCAAAGTCAAACAAATCTTCCAACGATTACTTACCATTTCTTTGAAGACTGATTGACAAATTAGCCTAACGGCTAGTCAAAATCGAGGATCATAAAAGCAGTGAAGGATTTTTTGAGCAGGCGCGCACGAGAAACATCAAGAATATCTCCTTCACTCATTACAATACACGCTGAATTCTTCATACCAATCAATCTATCACGTTGAATTTCCTAAGAGATTTATTTTTGGTCAAGGAAGTGTAAATCACCTTTCATTATCTCTGTACGAGAAAAGGTTGATTGTTTTGATCTAAGAGCTAACCCTCGAGGATCATTTTGATTGTACCAAGGGCGGGAACTTGTTAAACTTCCTGTGGTCGAATCCTCAAGGAGATTAGAGGAGATAAGACCGATTTCGGTGGATAGTAAGACCCTGTGGGATCGGGGAGAGTGGACGTAGGATTGTTATATCCGAACCACTATAAAAATCTCTGTGTCTTTATTTGCTTTACTGCATTCATACTTATAATCTGCTCATTCATCGTTTTTACAAACTGCATCAAACTTGCGTAGAAGACTCCAAAGTCTTCTATCCTTAAGAAGGTTTTCTTTAAAAGGGTTTTTCAAATACACACGAGATTAGCTTCCGCACCATCAAGACTTCGAGTTTCGAGTCTGCGATCTCACACAAGACACTCTGAGTACCTTGCTGCAGAAGACTTCAAAGTCTTCTAACCTCACACTCACTCACGAAAAGTTGTAAAAGTTTTGAGTGTGGGAAAGTCTATTCAACCCCCTTCTAGACTTTCCACCTCCTTGCACATCTCGTCAGGACCAACACATGAGCACTTCCCGAAACCATTAGGAGTTACTTCAACCATGGCGGATGTTCACAATGACACGTACAACAAGAAGATTAAATCGGAGATGTACGTCGATTTTGAGACGACTTCGATGGTGAATCAAGGGAGATTTTGGAGTTATTGGAGAGGGCTGGATTGAGGACGTTTTGTTCCAAGAAATCCCCCTCCAATAAAACACTGGATATGCGAGGGATTAAATTCTACGTCAATTTGATCTTCGAGAATGGTGTATTCAAAACTCGAGTCTACGGTGAAGTTCGACCATTACTCCGGCGGAGGTGGCTCGCATCTTTGACACGAGCGGTGAAGGAGTGAACCCCCTCACATACAAGTCCGATGAATGGGTAGAATCATTCAAGATGATTGCCCGGAATTCGATGAGGATCGGCGATCGGAGCTGAAGAAGAAGATGCTCCGACGGAAATATCGCTTTCGATGACTATCGTAACGAAGGTCATACTTGGGGAACAGAGTTCCCATGATGGGCTAACTGACCCAGGCCGTGTGCGTCATGAGGACGATTATAGAGCGAAGTTCAAGCCAATTGGGCTGGGATGTTGGAGAAGCTGGAGAATGAGAGGAAAAGGCTGGAGGTGGTGAGTGGGAAGTGGCGGCGAGGTCGATCACCGGCCTATTTAATAAGGTGACGGTGATCATGGAGGACTGCTGTCACCGAGATTAATCAAGATGGAGTCGGGCCCTACACAAAACAAAAGGGGATCCTCGACTAAGGATGAACCTCTTGGGGCTCCAGTGACTCGGACGAAGGAGGAGCTAAGGTAGGAGCCACGACACCAGCCACCGAAGAAGGCGAGGAGGAGGAAGAAGAGGAGAGAGAGGAAGAGCTGCCTACGGTGAGCTCGGTTGAGGCTTCACAGCAGATGAAGTCAAGGAGAAGGCAACGAGGAGGAGGAGGTTGGTGAAAACTTTGGAGCTTGGAGGAACGTCTGGCCGACCAGCCGAGCCTTCTACTCAAGAGGTAACCACGCCGGAGATAGCGGCTCGAGGTGGTCCAATCTAAGGAGGTCCAGGATATAAGCTCGTAGAGGACCCCCTCCCCACCCACGAGTGCACAATTCTCCCCCTCCCCTCTCCGGCCCACTCTGGCGATGAAGAGGTGTCCCAGTGGCACCTCGAGCCTCTAAAACAGCCTACTCCCAAATCGGTCCAACCCACAACCTCTTCTACTCTCCCCAAACCCAAACATCATCTCCTCCACCATCCCCATCTCGGATGTTGTCCTTTCTAACGAGACCGGTGTACGCCCCAACCCCCATATCTATCTCCCCACCCGGCCTTACCCACATCCTCCCAAATCCAACCCATCCTACCCCAGCCAACCCCATCTCCACCACCCACTACCTCGGAAATCCCACCCCCACCAAATCCCCCTCCCCCATCGTGACGCCCCCACTTCATCCCTCCCATCCGAACCCACGGTGGATACCTCCAACATCTTTGGAGATATCCACATGAGCTCCCAGTCCAACTTCTCCCACCACCTCTTCCTCATCCGAATCGAGAGGAGGAGGCGATCCAATCCTTGCAATTTCGTCGGCTTTTGAGGATGCATAAGAAGATTATCTCTCAATTCCAAAAGGCTGATGGAAAAGAAGACGAGGAAGGTGATTCGGCGATCATCAATACGATGCTCGCCAACATGCAGATTCTTGAGGTCAACATTTCAAGGAACCTATCAGCCCAATCTCGGCTCTGCTGTTGGTTCTCGGGTGAGTGACACGGAGAAGGAGGTTAAGGAACTTAAGCGAGAAGATGGCAGGTGACAACGAGATCCTGGTCAATACACTCACGTCTCGATCGTAATGACTTCGAGGATCGTTGCTCAATTTGGAAAGACGGCTCGAGATCCTCCGAGATGAAGTCAAAAAGGGGAAGGAGCTGAAGGAAGGATGGACACCCTCACAGTGGAGTCTTGTCACTCCGAGACAAGGTAGACTCGGCGGTCACTGAGTTGGAGGCAGCCAAGGCGAAATAAAAATAAAATCGGGACGAGCTAGCAGCTTTGCAAGCGAGGGTGACCCAGATAGAGGAGGCCATCCGAGAGGATGAAGAGAAGAGGAGGAAGGAGGAGGAAGAGAAATCGAAGCTCTGGCCAAAATGAAAGAATCGGAAAACCCGAGGCCAAGGGCAAGGGTAAAGGCAAAGCAGAGAAGTCTTCATCACCGGTGATCGGCCCCCAGAGCCGAGCGCAAAGGAAGGAGCCTGACTTCTCAAACCTCTCGGTGAGCAGATCGGAAGAATCCACGCCGAGAAGGAGAAGTATGAGAAGCGAGGAGAAGAAGAGGTGAAGAAGCTGGGAAAGCCGAGTGAAGTGGGACAGGATACTCGGAAGTGGGTATCCAAAGCGGCAGATGAAGCGGACTTCCGCCTGTCCACCGCACGTCGGCTCCTCCCAAGATGGTTTCGGGAAATATACAAGCGAATACAAGAAGAATACCCTGGATGCCGAGATGGATGTACTACTGGTACATCTTGGAGGCATCTCCATCTGGAGCGGTGATGAAGATATGAGCCGGCACGAGTGGATGGAAAAGGAGGATGTGATCTTTATGGGAAGCTGCTTGATGAGGCACACAACGTGTTCAAGCTGCGACTTAGTTGCACCCGGCCTATGAGCAAGTTACCCCCAAGCTGAAAGAAGACGGCTCTCCCGATGCGGAATGGGTTAGAATTGTTATAGCCAAAGCGAGAAAGGGAATCCGAGCTCATAGACGAGGATGAGCTTAAACAGCTAAGAGCGAGGATTTTCAAGGCCGAACATTCAAGCCACCCGATGGGGAATTTGATAGAACGAGATTTTCTTTTCCTTATCTTTTATTTTCTATCAGTTCTTCTATTTGTAAATCAGTAAATTTGTGAATGAATATATCTAGACTTATGTGAATTACTTGTCTTGTTTTCTTAAGTTTTTTTTCTGCTTTAAGAAAAACTTAAAATTTTTCTAAGTATAAATCATCGAGAATTTTATCTCTCGAACTTGAAAACTTTTTCCTAAAAATTTATCTAAGTCTTAAGGCTCAAATTTTTTTTTAAAAGTATTTCTAAAAGAGTCTTAAAGGACTTAATTTTTCTTAAGTGTTTGAATGTGAATGAATGCTGTTGTAATGAGAATAAGTGCTCACGATATAACTATCTCGATTATCTTAACTAACTCTAGTACTAACTTCACTGTGAGTGTGTTTCTTCCTTATAGGTTTTAACTTCATCAAAAAGGGGGAAATTGTTGGATCAAGAAGTTTTGATGAGTTAAAAGAAGCAGCTTCGATTGATCGGACGACCAAGAACAAGCTGAAATTGAGATCGTAAGCTAAGGCGATGAGACGGGGTAGAGAACCAATCTAGTCGAGTGAGATCTGGAAGAGTACAAGTCGTCTGGAGACAAGCTTGAGTATAGTCATCTGCAGGAGATGAACATAAAGAGCTCGGACGAGGTCGAGACAAGCCGAGTAGAATAAGAAAGACGAATCTTCACCAAGTCACCTGCGACGAGTAGAGCAAAGACAGTGAGGTCTAGAATGATTTTCAAGAATAAGTTTGTTAAAGCGCTTTCAGTTTGTTAGAACCGACTAACAAACCAACTGTCTTTTCAGACTTATAAATAGGTCTAGGCACTTCTTTTCACATACTTTTACTTAACACTTTACACGTAATTTTTAAAATACACAGAATTCACAAGTTATTTTCCGAGAAATTTATTCTTTCAAATCACAAGATTTCTTCATAGAATTTTCTAAGTGTTTGTAGAACACTTCATTTTCACATCTTCAAATACACTTCTTTTTCTTAGAGTTAGATTTCATAAGTTTTGATTAGCATTTTGAAGAGTTGAAGATCAAGTTGTAAGTTGTAAGATTGTAAAGTAAGTAAGCAAGCGGATAGTGGAGACCCTTCTTCAAGTTGGAGAAGGAGAGTGGATGTAGGATTGTTATCATCCGAACCACTATAAAATCTGGTGTTCTTTACTACTTTCATTTACTTATTTGTTCAATTTCCAAGTTTCGGTTCAAAGATTAATTTTAATCAAAGTTAAAATCGAGATATCGGTGTTGCTTTTGATCTTATTAAAGTTGAGATTAATATTAAATTCCATTTGTGTCACTTTGGTACTTTGAATAAATTTTGAAAGATTTGAAAAATCTGAAAAATCTATTCAACCCCCTTCTAGATTTTTCCTAGAAGGTGATACTCGTTTTACCTAATTTGCTCAACTAATCGGGACCAACACTTATGTGTGGTTTTGGATGCATATTTTCGAACTGTTTTAGCTTCTAAGCTGTTAGTTCTAATGCATGATTTAGCTACAAAGATTGTCTTGGTTGTAGCTTAAGTATAGGCCTCTTCGCATAGGTTGATGACCCATCTCGCTTAGGATTCTCCCTTTCTCATTCTTAGGGGTAATTACCTTAGGTTCTGCTTGAACCCAAGTTCTTTGTAGTTGAGGAGTTTCTTTAGATAGCTTTTCTAAGCTTGAAGTTACCCTTTCTTAAGCAACTTTCGTCCTTGGTTTGGTATATTCTCTAGGGTTAGTTAAATCCTTTCTGTAGATTTAACATAGTTTTGTTTCAAAACCTTTTCCAGTGCTTATATTAGTGAACACCTTTTTATAGGTTCAACTTAGCTTCCCGTAGGAGACCTTCTTCAGTAAAACCTGGTTAAGGCCCCCTTTCACTTGGTTTGACTTAGGCTTTCTACGAGCCATAGTTTAGATTCTTCTTTCGTGCAATTCCTCTAGGGCTTGCGTATCCTAAAAAACGGCTTGAGTTTTCAATTATAAAACCCTCTTCTTTAGGTTTCGGGTGAATTGAACTTCTTTATAGGTCTAACTTAGTTTCCTTAGAAAAGACATTTTCTAACTTTGGAAAAACCTTTCCTAGGTTTAGGTTAGTTAAGACCCTTTCTACAAGTCTATCTTCGAGGCTACCCCTTAGTCTTTCTCTTTGCAATCCTCCTCGGGCTTGGGTTAGGTAAAAACCTTTACCAGGCTTCTATTTTGTACTTCTTTAACCCTTCTTGGGTTCTAAGTCGACCAAACCTTTTCTATAGGTTCGAGCTTGATTTTCTAGAAAAACCTTTCTCTAGGTTTAGATTAAACAAACCCCTTTCTGCAGGGTTTAGTCCGAGCTTTGTCAAAGCTACATCTCGAGATGGTTCTCTCAATCCTTTTCGACTTTAGTAGAACCCTACTTATAGGTTCAATCTCATATTTTTGTAGTTGTCTCTGAATAATCTAAACCTTTCTCGTAGATTTAACCGAGTCTCTTCAAGCTATCTCTTAGCTTTATTTATGTCATTTCGCTTCTTGGTTTAGATTAGTTAAACTCTTGTAAGTCTAACTTGATATTTTCAAGGCTTTCTTAGCCTCAAGTCACATAACCCTCTCTGGAGGTAGGTCTAGCTAAACTCTATAGGTTTAACTCGGTATCTGCGAAACTTTTGTAGTTTCGATCTCGACACCCTTTCTAGGTGCGGGTCTAATTAAGCCCTTCTTGTGAGCTTAATTTAGTCTTCTAAAGCTTCCTTTCATGAAAACTTTTACGGGTTTCGGGATAGCAAAAACCTTTTTCCGTAGGTTTATTCCGGGCTTTTTCAAAGCCACGTCTCGCCTTTCATACTATTACAACCCCTTACGGGTTTAGGCCGATTAAATCATTGTAGGTTTAACTTAGCATCCTGAAGCTATTTCTTAGCTTCGGTTTTCGCAACTCTTTCTAGGTTTACTCTTGAGCATTTCTTTAGCCGTGATTATTGCAACCCTCTCTGGGTTTAGGTGGGTCAAACCTTATTTACAGGCTTAACTTTAGTTTTCCAAAACTATCTCTTAGCTTCTTTTCTCGTAACCCTCTCTCGGATTTAGGTGGGTTAAACCTTATCTACAGGTTTAACTTTAGTTTTCCAAAGCTATCTCTTAGCTTCTTTTCTCGTAACCCTCTCTGGGTTTAAGTGGATTAAACCTTATCTGCATGTTTAACTTAGTTTTTCGAAGCTATCTCTTAGCTTCTTTTCTCGTAGGTGGGTTAAACCTTATCTGCGAGTTTAACTTTGTGTTTCAAGCTATCTCTTAGCTTCTTTTCTCGTAACCCTCTTTGGGTTTAGGTAGGTTAACCTTTATCTCGTGGGTTTAACTTAGTTTTTCGAAGCCGTCTCTTAGTTTGTTTTCTCGTAGGTGGGTTAAACCTTATCTGCGCAGGTTTATCTTTGTGTTTCAAGCTATCTTTTAGTTTATTTTCTCGTAGGTGGGTTAAACCTTATCTGCAGGTTTAACTTTGTGTTTCAAGCTATTTCTTAGCTTAACTTTTCTCGTAGGTGGATTAAACCTTAACTGCAGGTTTAACTTAGTGTTTCAAGCTATCTCTTAGCTTCTTTATACTGATCGATGCCAATTCATTTTGCACATATTCATCATGTTTGTTTTATTCATTGAATGCTTTCGTACATTTTACTCATTCATCTAACTTTTTGAAAGTTATTAATTCTCATACAATCGATCGTGTGTTGTGATGCAATTGTATTAAATAGCATGCAATCATATCATCTTAATCGTAATCAACAAAAGAATAAACTGATAAACTCATGAATAATAAAGAATTTCTTTCATTAATTGATAAATGATTTGTTCCATTGACCATAATCGATCAACACAAGTCAATAACTAACTCGACCGACCTTTGATTGGAGTGTAGTGATACATGTTTTTGGGGCTTAATTTAGTGCAAAAAGTGATTAAAAATGTTAGTTTTGTGCTTAAATGTGTAGAGTATCACTATTTTGTCTAAAAAGTATCACTTGAGGTATTTTGTTCGTTTACGAGGTAAATCGGTGGAATTTGGCTAAACCGAGAGTACCGGCATTCTTAGGATGAAAAGATGAACATACCGGACGAAAACGGGTCGGACCCGAAGCCCTTCTCGTAAAAATTCTCTGGACTCGAGCACGAGGTCGAGGTGGCGCACTCGAGTCGAGGGATTGGGCGGAGAGAGAAGATTGCAGAAAAATCACATGCCTCAACTCGAGGAGGAGCCTCGAGTCGAGGGAGGCGGAATTTGAAGATCCCTCGAGTCGAGGCTGAGTCTCGACTCGAGGCCGGCGAAATTTTGCGTGGCTTATAAATACAATGAGACTCGGAGCGTAAAGGGGGCAGTAGATTAGAATTAGGGTTCATCTTAGATTAGGGTTTCAATTATTCTCTCCACACATTCACACATAGATTAGGTTTAGATTTTGGATTGATTCAAGTATTCAACACATTCAAGGTGACATCAAACCTTATTCTTTTAATTAATAGTGGATTCTTTTTCAATTATTATGCTTTCTTCCCTCTCAATTCTTTCAATTTTCATGGGTTTTCTTGAATTCATGATGATTGGCTAAATTCCTTTTGTGTTTGGGTGTGATGATCCTTGGGTGAATTAATTTTGATGATCATGTGATTGGGTGTTTCAATTATTGGGGTGATTAATTATTCTATTGTGATTTGCATGATTCAATTGCTAGATTAGGTCTTGATCCTTTGTTAATTGATTTAATTTGCGCAAAGAGATTTGGTTTCTTAAATTGATTCTTAGGTGTTAGGTTTGGTTTGGTTATTGAAGTCAATATTGGGTTAACACAAGGAGACTTGGTTAATTTTCATTAGAACCTACATTAGAATACGTTAATTGCTTGAATTTAATTCTTGTGATTAAGTGAGGAGACTTAGGGTGTCGTCTCTAAACTATCTTACGTGCTTATTTGATATATTAAACCTAGGCTTATCCAAGACGGTTGATATGTGATTTTATGCTAGATAGCTCCTATTATCCCTCGTTAATTGAAACCCCGATCATGTGTGATTCGTAATTAAGGATTCCTTGGTGATTTGCACCCGAACACATTTTTCTCATATTTATTATCTCTTGATTATTTTTAGTTATTAATTTTAGATTAACTTGTGCAAACCCGAGCCCGACTCTATAATACCATGACAACTCTTAGCTTTAGGGATCCTTGCTCGACATAGTTCCTTTGGGTTCGATAACTTGATTGAGTCTTAAATATACTTACTCAAAAGCTGCAGTCAACCTTTTTAGAAAACCTCCCTACGGTAAAACCGAGTGGAAAACCCGCAGTGGAAAAAAGAGTACCGGTGGAACGAAATTACATCAAACTCAGAATTTATATGACATAAACAAAGCAACTCTAAGATAGAAAAAGAACCACATACTTGCAACGAGGTGGGTACCTTCTTCAAGTGTAAAACTTCTTCAATCGGCGGATGTTCCAGGATCGGCGGTCGATTTCCATCCATATCTTACAATTCATAAGCTCCTCCTCTCGAGGACTTTAATCACTTTGTATGGCCCTTCCCACTTTGGGTCGAGCTTTCCAATATTTTTCAGCGCATCGGCTTGTCTCGGCCAAGTCTCCTTCTTCAAACCTCCGACTTATGACTTTCTCGGTCATAAGCGGCTTTATGCGATTCTTGAACTTCTCAACTTTCGGGTGGGCTATTTCACGCTCCTCCTCTAGCATGTCCAGGTTCTCTCTCATCAATTATTTGTTTCTTTCTTCCTAGAAGTGGGCTAGACAATGCGTCTCCATCCCCACTTCAAAAGGTATGATCGCGGCTGCCCCATACACTAGGTGAAAGGGGACTCCTTTGTTAGCTCTCTGCGGGGTGGTTCGATAATCCCAAAGTACGACTCCAGCTCATCTACCTACCTTCCTCCGGCTTTGTCCAAATGGCTTGTATCCTGTTTACAAAGGTTACTGTTTGTGACTTCAACCCGACCATTGGCTTGGGGGTGTGCCACCGAGGTGAACCTACGAATTATCTTCGATTGTCACACCCGATCTCGTACCATATTTTCCATAAATTAGGTCCCGTTGTTTGACACGAGAATTTGAGGTATGCCAAACCTGCAACATATATATCTCCATAAAAATTTGATTATATTACCTTCTTCGATCCTCGCTAGAGGTACAACTTCGACCCACTTGCTAAAGTAGTCCACGCCACCACGAAACTTCCGCCGCCCACCGCAATCGGGAATGGGCCCACCAAATCTATCCCCCACTTTGCAAAGGGACATGGCGAGTGCATGACCCCCATCTCCTCTGTAGGGAGGTGGATAAGGCAGCCATGCTTTTGGCATTTCTCACACTTCTTTACCTGGTCTTTGGCATCCTCGGGTCATGGTAGACCAGTATCCGGCCAAGGTTTTTCGAACTATTGCTCGAGCTCCTGTATGGTCACACAACAACCTTCATAGATATCCTTAATAACGTACCTTCCTTCTTGAGGGGATAAACACCTCAAGTAAGGCTGCGTGAATGACCGCGGTACATCTTATCTCCGATCATCGTGTATCGGATTCTCCATTTCGAGCTTTTCTTTTATCTCGGGCAGCTCTCCGTGTTACGCAACACTCGGTAAATGCTGGTTATTCTATCATCTTCACTCCGATAACCCCTATTGAAGAAGTCGTAAGCTTCGCTTCATGCAGCGACTGTGGTGATCTTCCCCTCCTGCGGTGTTGCGGAACTCGAAAGAACCGAACCTTCCCTGCAGCCTCCGCTACTCACGGAGGTAAGCTATCATTTTCTCATCTTTGGCTTCGTACCCACCTCGCAACCTGCCGGGTTACAAGTTGGAAATCCGAAAATATGACCACTCGTCCCGCTCCTAGCTCCACGGCCATCTCCGCTCCTCGAACCAAGGCCTCGTACTCGGCTCCGTTATTTGAGGTAATGAATTCGAACCTCACCGCAACTTGCATTTCTGGCCCTCTGGATCAATAATCATGATCCCAGCTCCACAACCACCGCATGGATACAGAGCCGCCCACGTATACGTTTCATTCTCCTTCTGCCGCACGCACGTGTACCTTATCGAATAAAATCGGATAAGGCTTGTGCTTTGATAGTCCTCCATGGCTTAAAATCCACGTCGTACTCTCCCACTCGATGACCCATTTGACCATCCTCCCCGAGAGATCAGCTACTGCCAATTACCTATTTCGGAAGGTAGTTAGTCCGAACAATGACCTTATGTGATAAAAAATAAGGTCGTAACCTCCGAGCCGTGACCATTATAGTCGTGGCTGCCTTCTCTATCTCCGAGTATCTCTTTTCAGCTCCTTGAATCGGTTTCTCGATGTAGTAAATAGGTTTCTGGATTGACCCCTCCTCCCTCACCAAAATCGAGCTAAGTGAGACCCCACGTCTGATGAGAGGTAAAGGTAGAGTGTTTCCCACGGCACCAGCTTCGTTAACGTAGGTAATCTGGGCCAAGTGCTATTTAAGCTCCTCAAACGCTGCTGGCAATGTTCGTCCCACTCGAACCTAGATCCCTTCCTCGGAATCCTGAAGAAGGGGTGGCTCTCTCTCGCAGATCCGGCTATAAATGCTCAATGCCGTAATTCTTCCATTCGGTCTCTGCAGCCTCCTTGATATTAGTGGGGGCTGCATGTCGAGCACAACTTTCACCTTGGTGGGGTTGACTTCAATACCCCTGGTCACCATATATCCGAGGAATTTCTCGGATCTCACTCCAAAAGAACACTTGGTCGGATTCACTTCATGTTATTCATCCTTAGCACCGAGAAAGTTTCCTCCGTGTCAGCCACGTGTCCCCCCGCTTCACACTCTTCACCAAAGCATGTCATCTATGTAAACCTCCATGTTTCTCCCTAGCTAGTTTTTGAACATCTTGTCAACCATTCTCTCGATTGGTTGCTCCCGCATTCTTTAATCCAAAGGGCATTCTAATATAGCAAAAAGTTTCACCGGTAATAATGAAACTTACCTTTGCAATATCTGGAGGGAAAATCAGATTTGATGGTAGCCCCGTAGGCGTCCATCATACTTAGCCACTTAAATCCGGATGTAGAATCGACCATCCGGTCAATTCGGGTAAGGGATAATGATCCTTAGGGCATGCCTTGTTCGGATCTCGAAAATCTATGAACATTCTCCATTTCTCCCCGATTTTGCCACCAACACCGCATTAGATAGCCGTGGGAAAGCTGATTCGCTTAACATGTCCCGCCTCCGGCAACTTCTCTACTTCGCCTTCATGATGGCATCCTTTTCTAGTCC
Organism: Paraleonurus japonicus; assembly: GCA_030762865.1. NCBI lineage: Eukaryota > Viridiplantae > Streptophyta > Magnoliopsida > Lamiales > Lamiaceae > Paraleonurus > Paraleonurus japonicus. The sequence continues at coordinate 10,083,083 of CM061058.1, forward strand.
GAAGACTCTCGGCCGCTTTATCGGCTTAGCTTAAGGATCCACATTGAGGTGGTGAAGGGCCACCCTCCGAATACTGTCATGTCGGAGGAAGAAAAAACAAACACATCTGCATTTCTTCGTAAAGTTGTTACTGTGTCTTTTTCCACCTCGCTTCAGCCTAGGCTCCAATCCTCGTCGTGTATCCTTTCTTGTCCGGATACGGTTTGACCATCATCAATTCCTCTTCACTCTCTCATTTTTGGAGGATCAGCTTCCTCCGTGATCTTACATTTCTTGGAGTGATCTTACATTTCTTGGATTCACGATCGACCTCCTTGTCTCTTTTCAAGCTGCGGTGCAACTCTTAATCGGTCATCTTTACGCCTCCACATAGCATTTTCTAGGCGCAACTAGTCACCGGCTACTTTACCCACCTCATCATTCACCTGGAAACTTGAGTTTCATGTGATAGGTTGATATGACCACCGAAATAAATTTAATCTTGGCCTACCAAAGATCATGTTATAAGATGAGGGTACATCAACAATAAAAAAATTCGCCATCACCACCCTTCTCCGTGGAGCTTTGCCTAGCCCCACCCGGGAGGGTTACCGACCAAGAGGATGAACCGCTCCCCCCGTAAATCCATATCGCACGATATCCAATGGTCTGTAATTCCACATTCAAATTTATTTTCTTGAATCATTCCACGAAAATGATGTCCATTGAGCTCCTTGTGTCTACAAAGATTCTCGCCACGGTATATCCAACCACGTCTGTTGTGATGACTAGTGCATCATTGTGGTCTTCCTTCCCGAGACCTCCATCCTCCTGGGACCAAAATGGATCCGGGGTGTGTGGCCTACCTCCCTCTAATTCGCCTCGCTTGACATTTTCCCTACTTCTCTCCTCGGGACCCTCTCTCAAGCTTTCGTGCTCGGAACGAGTCTCCCTCGGCCGGACCTCCTACTATCATTTGGATTAGTCCTATCTTACGGGAGGGCCTTTCCTCCTACCTTCCTTCGATCATTTTTCCCTTCTCTTTAGCTTTGCCATTAGCCTACTTTCTTTTACGCCCCGGAGGTGACACAGTCTCTGTAAACAAATTCTTTAAGATGTCCTGCTGGATCATCCTTTCGATCTTATCACGTAAGTGAAAACAATTGTTTGTGTCATGCCTATATTCATTATGGAAAGCGATAAAACTTATCGACTTGGGCCTCGTCGGCCCTCTGGATCGTGTCCAAGGAAACTTCATTTCGGGGTGGTCGGATGCTACCTCCAATAGCTCACTTGATTCAGTGTAGGGGTATATTTGTCAAACCTGGAGCGGGGTCCAGTTTTGGTGCCTTCTCTGGGCTCCACCGTTGAGCTTTTCTTTGCTAACTCCTTCTTTTTGTCAGTCCACCTGGCTTGACCTCGGCTCTCTTCGCCTTTCTAACTTCTTCCAGCGTGATGTACTTCTCTGCTCTCCTCAGCAACTCATCAAACGTTTGAACCGGCTTCTTTGCCAAAGAGGAAAACAGATCTCCATCTCGGAGATTGCTAGTATAAGTATTAGTTTTGACTTTTGGAGTGGCGGTTGGAACTTCTAGTGCCGCTGGTTGAATCTTTTCATGAAGGCCCGCAAGCTTTCACTTTCTCCTTGTTTCATGTTGAACAATGTCAACGTAGCTCTATGTTGTCTCCTCGCGCCGCGAACGGGTGTAAAAGCAGTAACAACCCTAAATTTAAAATAAATTATTAGTTATAAAAAAATTAGTAATTATATAATTATACTAGTATTAATATATTGTAGTCCAAAATTTTAGGGATAACTATTAATTTCAAAATTTTTTTAGATCTCTTATTCTTAGAAAATTTTTAAATTCCAAAAGATTTGTTATCAATTTATTTCTTATCTTCTAAATATTTTTTTTTTAAGGGATATAAATTTCAAATTTTCTCTCAAATAAATTTCTTATTTTCTCCTATAAATACAAGACCAATTAGTGAGCCCTAAATCCACCAAATTCGATCCCATCGTCGGAACTTCTTCCTCACGCCAAACAAGTTATCCGAGTAAGTCTTCACTTTTGTTTTAATCAAAACCACCGCAGCCTCTCTTTAATTGTTGTTAGTGGCGGAAATATGATCAGTGTTTATATGAGCCGTTACTCTTTGATCTAGTTTTAAAAAGTGTTGTCCAATTTATCGTCCAAGCCTTTCTATTCAAAAGTCAGTTTTTGTATAACACCATATACTTTAATCTTTTTCCTTTCCTTTCTTTTCTTAAACCATGCATGTTTACTAGCAAAAGCCATTATCCATTCCAATTAATTTGATAACAGATTGGTTTGTAAATTTAATTTCAATTATGTTGTCGTTCCCCTTTTCATTCGTTGACTAATTATTATTATTATTATTATTATTATTATTATTATTATTATTATTATTATTATTACTATTATTACTATTATTATTATTATTATTATTATTATTATTATTATTATTATTATTATTACTACTACTTTTAATATTCTAAGTTTAATTATTATTTTAGGTGATAAAGACCTCGATCCATAGAACAAGATATCATAATACTACAATTCCAATCAAGATTTAAGGTGTGGTTTACTTGTCTTAATTAAATATTTCGTGTGAATAAATTGTTTATACTCAAGTATGTTATGAAAGTGAATGATATTATTAAACAATAAATTTATTAAAGACATGCATAAAAAGAAGAACACGAGACTTAAAAGAGGTCTTCGTGGGGGACCCAAAGTGGGATTTAAAAGAGATCCTTGGGAAAACCGTGACAAGAAATGAACACGAGACTTAAAAGAGGTCTTCGTGGGGGACCTGTGGGATTTAAAAGAGATCCTTGGGAAAACCGTGAAACATAATTTATAAATTTACATGATAAGAATCTTATATGTGAATTTCATAATTGTTTGTGGTTATGCATTTTATTTGTATGTTATATTTAGTCTTGACAAGAGAATCACACGAGCTAGTGGTTTGCTCATACCATACAAATTTTAATATTTTGATTGAGGAGTGATGGCGAGGAGAGGCGGTGGATGTCTTTATTTTATTTTGCTTTCAAAGAAAAGATTCAAACTAGTTTATTTCCGTAACTAAATTTTACGCATCGATGTTTAAAAGATAATTCTATTTTTGTTTGAATGCTATTTTTTTAATTAAATCATTTATGAGAGGTCATTTAATTTTTAAGTCTTCCGCTGTTTGTCAAATAAATATATAGCCCTTTATTGAAGTTAAAATTTTTGTTCACGTCTTTTAATTTAAAATTTATTAATTTTTTTTTTTAAAAAAATCTTTATTTATGAAAATTGGGGGCGTGACAAGTGTGGTATCGAGCAGTCTACGTTCTTGTAGACTTGTAAAAAAAAAAAAAAAAAAAAAAAAAAAACTTTAAAAGTCAATATTACTTAAAGTGTATTTATTTAACGAGAAATTATTTTTAAAAGTAAAGGTCCTCCATCACCGCCTCCGCTTGACTCCATGAGGTACATGCATTATACATTTCATTTCATGTTACATGACGAGGCTATGATATGATCATATATTATGATAACTTACTTTTAGCAACGGGTCGATGGCTCAAATCGTCCTTATGTTAAATCGAGCGTTAACGAAAATCAAGCCCATGTTCCTAATCAAGGTGACACGAGGACATAATGTCCAAGCTGTTGATAACACTCCTCAAGTGGTGGAGCAATTTCGCTGTTTTCGACCGACAACATTTAATGGACGAGATGGACCAGATGCGGTAGAACAGTGGTTTCGCCTCCATGGAACGAATTTTTCAACTTATCGGATGCACCGAGTCTCAAAGGATCTCGTGTGTTGCTTTCCGGCTAGTGGAGGATGCAGACCATTGGTGGGAAGGTTATTGGAGGATTAGACTGCCGAGGAACGTGAGGCCACGACATGGGCAAAATTTAAGGAGATATTGATGGATAGATACTACCCTCGAGTCCTACCGGGATTGTATGGAGACGGAATTCCTTGAGCTCAAGCAAGGAGGAATGTCGGTGGTGAGTATGAGATCAAATTTAGCCAAATGTCACGTTTTTGCTCAACATTTGGTGGATGTCTTTATTTTATTTTTTTATTTTTGCTATTAAAGAAAAGATTCAAACGAGTTTATTTTGTTACCGAATTTTACGTATTGATGTTTAATGAGATAAACCTATTTTTATTTGATTGACATTTTGAATTAATTCTTTTTAGAGGTCATTTAATTTTTAAGTCTTCTCGTTGTTTGTCAAAGTAATTTTTACTATCAAATAAATATATAGCCCTTTATTGAAGTCAAACTTTTTGTTCACGCCTTTTACATTAAAATTATTAATTAATTTTGAAAATCTATATTTATAAAAAATCGGGCGTGACAAAAACAACTCTCCAAATCGCTCGAAAGAGCCAATGGAATTGGGCTCCAATGGTTAAACCACCACTGGGCCGCTTTAAACAGAGTGGTAAGAAAGACCCTGCACTTCACACCCTCCCCATATCGATGGAGGAGGGCCAAATTTTGAAATCTCACCAAATGGTCATAGGGGTCAGTCGTACCATCATATTCATAATTAAGAGTTTTAAAATTGCTAGGCAATTCATCTTGTAAGATGTTCTCGGTAGAATTGACAACCCGTGACGGGTCTAGGCATACTAACCCAGCTTTCCATCTGGTGTTTCATGTTATCCATCGCTTTTCTTAAGGACCTTATCTCGGTCCTTCATGGCTTCTGATTGGGTATCTCATATACCCTCCTCCGTCCTCGATCTTACTTCTCGCCATCCGGGAGCGATTTCCCTCCCCGTGCGCTTCCTCGACCAGCCTCCCTTGGTCGAGGAACCGCCGATCTTCTTTCTTGGGCTCCTTCGCTCCTAGGACCTCCTCCTGGTTTTGGACTCCACATCTCTCCTTATCTTCTTGATGCTCGTCATGTCTACTCCTCCCAGTGCCGGGATCGAGCGAGCAGGTTTCTGGTCCGGCTTCTCCGGTCCTTCCCGCAGTGGGGGTCCTCCTCCTCCTCTGCCATCGCTCTTGCCACAACACGGGCTATCAAATTGTCCAGCTGCTCCCGAGTGAGGGCGATGGGGGCACTCGCTCGTATTCTCTCGAGGTGTCCCCTCGATGGAGCATTGGTAGCTCCCGGGACCCCGGCCTATGGGGATTTCTTTTGGAATCGCGAGAGGAATAAGCAGAGTAAGTTAGCTTTTCTCTCCCTAGCAGCAACTCCCACTCCCGGGTGACGCTGTCCAGAGTTGAGCTTTCGCCTCGTACCACCTTAAGTGGTGTTCCTCCGATGTTGGGCACAAGAACAGTGGCACGGGATGGATGCGGCTTCGCTATGAGTTGGATTTGCGGGGCTATCCTTTCCGAGCCGGTACTAGTGCAATCGGTCTCATGGGTGTATGTTCACCGGTCATGATATCTTTCTTTGAAATGATAGAAAAGAAGTTAAGACTCACGTCTCAGCTCTTCCTTCCCACGAGATGACGCCAATTGATGCATAAAATCGACCTGGCTCGTTTCCCCACTTGGGTTCCACGTGGGTAAAGCCTTTACGTGAGTGCAATCCCTAGATCTTCTCGAACGTACCTACAAAAACATGTCGGAGGGTTCTCCGGCGTAGGCACTCCGAAGCTCAAGTCTGACACGGAAAACACTCAAGAAAGTACGTAAGAAGTAGCTAAGTAAGAGTGATAGTTGTTCGATACTATTACCTCCCTACCGGGTGTATTATTTATACGTACTTTAGGAGTAATAATCAAGTTACCACAGGTTTTTGGGCATTATCCCGCACGTTCTCTCATGTTGTTGTGCGTTGATATCTTCTCTCTCAAGAAAATCTGCATTATGCCTACGATTTCCCTCCCGGGACGGTGGTTGGACCTACCAATGGAGAATATGGGAATATTCCTCGACTTGGGGCTTAATCTTCTCAACCGATTGTTACTTCTCACTTTTCCTCGCCTTATCAGATAATTCACCCTTATGGGCTTGATTAATACCCGCTTAGGGGTTTCAAATCTCATCTAGGCCTCGCAGCCCACCTATAATTAAGTCTGGGTCTTGCGGCCCACTGCAGCTAGGTCCGGGCCTCGCGACCCATCTATATCCAGGCCTCAGGCCTCACGGCCTGCCTCAGTAGCTAGGTTTAGGCTTCGCAGCCTCTCTCGTGATTAGTCCGGCTCAAGCCCACTTCGGGTTTTCCTCCCTCTATCGAGGGTATTCGGTTACAACATTGGGCCCTATTGGGCTGAATATCTTTGGGCCCTACGTGTAGTTAGGCCCGTCATTTTTATCCGCATTAGGAAGGGTCTTACAAAGTGATCAAGGTCCTCGGAGGAGAGGCTTACGAGTTACAAGACATGGAAGGAAATCGGGTTGCAAGGCCCTGGAATATCTCGCCACTTAAAGAAATTTTATGCTTGAAGAAAATACCCACCTCGCTGCAAGTAGTTGGTCCTATTTCTACGTTTTTAAAGTTGCTTCGTTTATGTTCGTGAGTATGATGTAATTTCGTTCTACCGGGTACTCTTTTTTCCCCGCCTACAAGTTTCCCACTGGGTTTAAGCGTAGGAGGTTTTTAAAGAGGCCGGCCAAGTTAGTTATGACTTGTGTTGATCGATTATGGTCAATGGAACAGCTTTGTTTATTGATTAATGTGAAATATCTTTCGTTATTTACAAGTTTTGTCATATCATTGGTAATATCGAGATAATACAATTACACGGTGTTTGACACAATTGCATTACAATGCGTGTTGATTGTATGAGAATTGATAACTCTTATAAATGAGTAAAGTGCTAAAAAGCATGCAATAAAAAGAGCAAATATGATGAGTATTCATATGCAAATAACTAAGTTAAACCTACGAGTGTTTAACTAAAATCTAAATCCAGAGAGGGTTGCGAGAATTAAAAGCTAAGGGATAGCTTTGAAAATAACTAAGTTAAACCTACATTGTTTAACTAAACCTAAACCCAGAGAGGGTTGATTACAAGCTAAGAGACGGCTTCGAGAAAAACTAAGTTAAACCTACATTGTTTAACTAGAACTAAACCCAGAGAGGGTTGATTACAAGCTAAGAGATAGCTTCGAGAAAAACTAAGTTAAACCTACAAGTGTTTAACTAAAACTAAACCCAGAGAGGGTTAATTGCAAGCTAATAGATAGCTTCGTAAAAACTAAGTTAAACCTATAATGTTTAACTAAATCTAAACACAGAGGGTTAGAATTATAAGCTAAGAGATAGCTTTGAAAAAACTAAGTTAAACCTACCGTGTTTAACTAAACCTAAACCAAGAGGGGGTTGATTACAAGCTAAGAGATAGCTTCGAGAAAAACTAAGTTAAACCTACAAAGGTTTAACTAAAACTAAACCCAGAGAGGGTTGATTGCAAGCTAAGAGATAGCTTCGTAAAAACTAAGTTAAACCTACGGTGCTTAACTAAATCTAAACCTAGAAAGGGTTGATTACAAGCTAAGAGATAGCTTCGAGAAAAACTAAGTTAAACCTATAGTGTTTAAATAAAACTAAACCCAGAGAGGGTTGATTGCAAGCTAAGAGATAGCTTCAGAAAACTAAGTTAAACCTATAGTGTTTAACTAAATCTAAACCTCGGAGAGGGTTGCGAGAATTATAAGCTAAGAGATAGCTTTGAAAAAAACTAAGTTAAACCTACAAAGGTTTAACTAAACCTAAACCAAGAGGGGGTTGATTACAAGCTAAGAGATAGCTTCGAGAAAAACTAAGTTAAACCTACAAAGTTGTTTAACTAAAACTAAACCCAGAGAGGGTTGATTGCAAGCTAAGAGATAGCTTCGTAAAAACTAAGTTAAACCTACGAGTGCTTAACTAAATCTAAACCTAGAAAGGGTTGATTACAAGCTAAGAGATAGCTTCGAGAAAAACTAAGTTAAACCTATAGTGTTTAAATAAAACTAAACCCAGAGAGGGTTGATTGCAAGCTAAGAGATAGCTTCGTAAAAACTAAGTTAAACCTATAGTGTTTAACTAAACTTAAACCCGAAGGGTTGAGTAGAAATTAAGACGACAACTTTGAAATATCTAAGATAAAACTACAAATGTTTAATTAAAACTTAAACCCATAGAGGGTTAATTAAAAAGCCAGGATAACTTTGGAAAAACTTAGTTAAACTTACGACATTTAACCCGGAGAGAAGGGTTGTCATGGGACCTAAAGCTAAAGGTTCAGAAAACCTACAGAGTCCAACTAACTGGCCGAGATCAGGTTGTCCAGATGGAAGCTAAGAAATAGCCCAAAGAAACCTAAGTTAAACATTTGGAAGTTTAACAAAAGATTCGAGTTCGTAAGAGATCAATAAATATGAGGATAGCAGATAGCTTGACTAAAACTAGGCTAGGTTTTATGAAGCTTGGCCGAGTGTTTCACAAAACTCTACCTAATTAAGTTATAACAACAGGAGGGTTGGCTTGGAATAAATATGCAAACCGAGAGGTTTATTCAGGTTTAACATAGGCAAGGCTAAGTAAGTTAAGGCCTAAGGATATGAAAAGCTAAGGACGAAGGCAAAGAAGCATGCGCAAGATACAAAAGCATGTAAAGCATACAAACTCCCGGCAAGGAGGCGGGCAAAGAAGCCACGAATAACGAACGATTCCCGACAAGGAGTAAAAAGCTCACACACAAAATATAGCAAATAACTCCCGGCTAGGGAGGAGCATCTATTTCAAGACAAAAAAAAATTCCAGAGGGGGAGGAAAGTAGCAAAACATGACAAAAAGCTCCCAGTAGTGAGTAATATGTTCAAGTGCATAAACTAGCACCAACGACCAAAAAGTAGGTTGTTTGTTTTACCCATACTTAAAAAAAATAAAAATTGTTTATGGTAACATGACTCAAAAGCTTAAGAGGAGGGGGACCAAAGAGGTTCTTCCGGAATCGAGCAGACTTGTCCTCCTCTCTGCTTGCTCCGAGTGCAGACTTCCGGGGAGGAGAGAGGGATATCCAATGACAGGGGGCGAGAGGGGCTTCAACATGGGTTCCAACGAGGTGGAAGCTATCTTCATCCGTGTGAGCTCAAATGGCTTGGCTCGGCAAGGAGCCACCACTCCTCTTCAATATCCCTCAAGGGATCTCCTTTGAAGCCGAGGGAGGGGAAAGCAGACAGCGAGACTCACCTTATCAAACTCCCGGTGAAGGCTGATCCGAATATTACTTGGCGGCTGCACCAAACCCATACTCATAGGAATATCCGAGGTGGGGGCCATGTCGCCTAAGAAGCTTGAGTGCTCTTGGTAGGTTTAGGAGAGATGATTGTAGAGACCGTAGGAATTTCCGGAGTTCGGCCCTGGAACACCGATCGATCGTGATCGGGCTCCTTACATGGCACCCTCCCGATGAATGCGAGCCTCTTCTTTGGGAGTAATGGATGGAGAGATCGCTCATTTCTTTTTGACGGCCTCTCCGGCCGCATGGGCTTTCTTCAATTCCTCCTTCAAGGAGGACGTTTCCAACTCAAAGAGAGACATCTTGGACTCCAACTTCGAACACGAATGAGGGCACGAGAGCTTTTCTCCCTTTTTGAGGCAAGAGAGTCCTATAATTCCTTAAGGTCGGGAGCGGAGAGACGGTTTGATGGATTCCATATTCCTGAAAGCAGGACACCTAGCTGGAGATAATTAGAGAAAACAGGAAATATGAGATATCATGCAGTAAGAAATTCTAGAAAAAATGGAAAGCAGAGAGAGAAAGACACAGGCAAAATAGCTAGCTGTATATTTCTTCAGTCGGAGAGAGGCTCAACAACCGCTCGCAATCGTGTGAAGAGATCAGTTCACTAAAGAATTTATTGTAGAAAAGCTGGCGGCATGAGATTCCACATCCATGGGAGCAGGGGAACACCTTGACTCCCTCGAGTGTGGTATCTCGTGGCGAGGAGTTCCTTCCGACGGCATAGAGCTTTGGACCGACGTACGCTTTGCCCTTCCTAGTCTTAGCCTTCTTTAGAGGTGGAAGATCAGCTTCCTCAACCTCCGGAGAGGGGAGTTGTGAGCACTGTAGTTTCGTTGAGTGTAGCGAGTTGGAAGGGGTGTTATCGGTGGAACCACCGGGCCTTCCATTAACTTGCTTAGCGAGCATTTACGTAAACAAAATGCGATATATGTTAGAAATGAAAAAATAAACACAAACACTCAAAGAAAAGGTAGGTGACATATTTACCATCGTTTTGTTCAAGAGAGAGATTCATAGAGCTAAGTTTGAAGTGAGATAAGAGCGGGGATTAGTGCAAATCTCGGGCAAGTAAATGTACCCATGCAGAGTAACATGGGAATTTAGATTCGCGATTACTCGGTGATTAGTAGCCGAGTGAATTTTAAGAGAAAGAGTTGGGAGATAGGTTCTTGTAAACCCACTATTGATACATGAAGGGCCAAGAATCGGGGGAGTTACAAAGAAGTAGTGGTTACTCCATTCCTTGTTAATGTTAGGAGATCTCCCCAAAAACAAGCAGAGTTTTTCACCCTATTGCTAACATAGTAAAAAGGGCCAACAGCTTTGCGGGAGTATTGGGAGAAAAAGAGTTCAGCGGTAGGCTTACCACCGTTGCCTTTCATTAAAACGTAAAAGAGAACATCATCCTAATGGCATTAGGAACGAATTAGTTAAGAGGAATTTGATACAAATTCGAGAGTTCACACTATTAGGAGAAAAATGTATTAGTTTTGATGAAGTTAAGATGAGTGTAAAATAAGATGACCATTTGGGATATTGTATAGTCGGTGATGTAACAAAATCATTTAATAGACTTACTTAGGACAGATGGAGACAAGCTTAGAAAGACAGACGAAGACATATCAAGATTGAAGACAAGGTGGCAGGCAGTGAACACTTCAAGATCAAAGTAATATAAAGATATGAAGACAATCGAGATGAGGTGGAACTCGTCTGAAGATGAGAAATTAAGATGACTTAAAGTGTTAGAAGAATCAGCGATTATAACGACTTCAAGAATGGTTATAAGTGATCAAGAAGCGATTACAAGATTTAGTTACTTAGTTATAACAAACAAGTGAAGAGTCAACAAGGAAGTTACAACTACCAATACCAGCTTTATATAAATAGACCCTTTGCTTAGAATAGAATAACTTTTGCAATTACAGAATTCACAAGCAATTTGTATCACAATCAAGCACTCACTAAATTCATATTCATACACAAGAACGTTCTTTACATTCATAGTTTTTATAGTGTTTATAGAACACTATTATTCATATCTTCAAGCCATAAAATCCAGAAATCAAGAAGGATTGCTTGTAAGGTCAAGATTATAAGTGTAAATTGTAAGTAAGCAAGTAAGGAAGAAAGTGAGTAAGTGAAGGCCCTTTCACAAGGTTGTGAAAGGAGAGTGGATGTAGGATTTTTATAAATCCGAACCACTATAAATTTGTGTGTTCTTTTGTTAGGTAAGAAAAGTTGTATTTAGTTTTGATGTGTTAAAAGTGTAAAATAGGAAGACCAATTTGAGCATCATGTATAGACAATTTGAAGTAAGTAATTGTAAATAAAGCTAAGTATAAGTAAGATGAGGACAAGAAGTCGACTAGGTTAAGAAATCGACTAGGACAAACCTCGTATAAGGACGAGAAGTCGGATGAGGACGAAAAGTCGACGAGGACAACGCAAGGAAGACAGATGAAGTCTAACACAATATACAAGTCACCCAGGACATAGAAGGAAGACGAAGACAAGGTGAGGCAAATAGCAGACGATGAAGTGTCGTAAAAATTTCACACAAGTTTCAAGAAGCAGCTTCAACTAACCAAGAGGAAGTTACAAGGTTCAATTATATTGTTATAATCGACTAAAAGCAGAATTCAAGGAAGTTACAACTACCAATTGAAGTTCTTTATAAATAGGGATATAAATTAGAATATAATTACTTTTTGATTCTTTGCATCTAAACAGCTTATTCACACATTCCGTATACACAAGTCATAAAAATTGTAAACACACACAAACGTTCTATACGTTTTCGCTTTTAGTGTTTGTAGAACACTTTTCACGTAACATCTTCAAGCCATTAATATTCGAAGTTAGGAAGAAATCATTGTAAGGTCAAGATTCACGATTGTAAGTAAGTAAGCAAGAAGAAAGCAAGATAGTAAGTGAAGACCCTTCTTCAAGTTAAAGAAGGAGAGTGGACGTAGGATCGCTTGATCCAACCACTATAAATACGTGTTCTTTACTTGTTTTGATTTACTTACTTTTTTTCTTCGATTTCCAGCTATTTATTCAAAGATTAATTTCAAAATCAAAGTTAAAACTAAAATATCAGTTTGCTTTTGATCTTGTTAAAGTTGAGTTTAAAAATTGTTTTCCACTGTCTAATTGGTTTTGAATAAGTTTGAAAGATTTGGAAAAAACTATAAAATCTATTCAACCCCCTTCTAGATTTTATCCTAGAAGGCTAATTCAAGTTTTTCTTAAATCAACTCAACTAATCGGGACCAACATCTTTACTTTCTGCACTTCTTCAAATTACTTTCTGTTTACATTCATTTGTGAAAATTAAAATCGTTTATTCAAGAGTTATCAATCGATCAAGTATAAAAATTACTTCCGCTGAATACATTCTCGATAATCGATAATCTGAATCTATTTTGGGTTGTCTTAAATTAACTTGAAAGGAAAAATTTGGTAGGTTGAAAATCTATTCAATCCCCCTTTCTAGATCTTCTAATTGTATATCACTTGATCGATTGGGACCAACACGCACAAAAATAGAGGAGGAGGGAAACGAAGCCTTGCCTCAAATTGGGCATGCCAAAAGCTAAAGTAGGAGGATTAGTAAGATTAGGCCTATCGTGTTTCTTGGGACAATCAATTGATAAGAATCGGGGATCATCCCCTCTTCTTGATAACGGTTGAGGGTTTTCTTGCGAAGTTTAGAAGGGTCGGAGTAAGAATCCCGAACTTGGGTCTTATCTCCCCATGGAGGTCGTCAAAAGGGAAGGTTGAGGATTCCTAGATACGGGAGCCGAGGAATGATGAGAGCTTCAAGGGAAAATAAGGTTTTCGAGGTTATTAGCCTCGGACATATTTCAAACTACGAACTTTCGTAAGAAAATTACGAGAGAAAAGATAGAAGTGAGGTCTTACCCGGAGAACGTGAGTGATAACCTGAGGCAGATAGGAAGGAAATTGACGAAATCTACAAAGCAGAGGAAGAGAGGAGAAAATTTCGTGAAGAAGAAAAGAGTAAAAGAAATTAAAGAAATAAGAAAAAAGGAATTTATATTGATTTGACAAGAAGATGTCGAGTGTTGTGTGTGAACGCGTGGATGTGATCGATGGATAAAGCGCACGAAATACGAGGCGTCGCCGAGGAGTTTGAAAGCAGTAAGGGCGAGAGGGGCGGAAAGCTATAGCGATTGATAACCCTAAAAATTATAGGTGGAGTACAGTGAATGGAAGATAAAGAAAGGGCCGTTCTATTTCCTTATACTCTCAGTAAGCCGAACTCCGCTCACCAGAGTAGGGAGTGGTTGATACGGAAAAATATGCCTGTCAAATAGAGGTGGGGCCCAAACGAAATCGGGGCCTGCAATGAATATGGTCTGATCCTCTAGAGCGTAAGACTAAATCGAGGAGTAACCCACCTCGGTGGCAGGTGGGCCGAGAGCCCAATATCTTTGCGGTGGACCACAAGCCCAGATGGGAAACAAACCTCGGAGATAAGGCTCAGAAGCCCATATCTCCACATTTGCGAGTAAACATGGAGCTAAGCTAATCACTTGAGATATCTAAGGAAAATTAGGGCCCAAGAAAGGAATATTCCTGGGATCCTAGAGCTTTGACCGAGCCCGAATGAGGAAGGGAAAGAAGAGAGATGGAGTCCACAGGAGTGGGAAACCACAACCGGAGGTAGGACGTCCACGATGAGCAACCAGCCGAGAACCGGTAACCGTAATTATGGTTTCTACGTGCGAAGGTAAAAGAATAATCATGAATTAACCGCTTAAAAACTGAATATACTTTTCTTGAGAGTTTTCCGCTATCCGAGTTAAGCGTCGGAGTGCCTACGCGGAGAACCCTCCGACGTATTTTTCCAGTTTATCAACTCACGAAGAAGGTGATTACGTGGAATTACCCAGTGACTCGGCATTATCCCGGTGGGATATACTGTGCCGATTTTCACGCATCATAAATATATGTATTTTTTAAGATATAATTTTTCAGGTAAACGGGCGAGCATTCTGAACCGTAAGCACTCCTAGCACTTTAAAGTATAATAAAAAATTAAGGTTTGATTTATAGTGAGTATAATATAAGACTTAATTGGTATTCAAAGAATAATTATTGAAAATCCTTATCGAACTTGTGTTTTATCGAACGAAGAATAATGCTAAATAAATAATAAAAAATCAACAACAACAATCCTATTGCATCTAAATAATATGAATTACCAAAATAAAAAAATTAACAATGCATGAAAAATTATGTGATGTTAGTCTAAGAAATTAAATAATGTAGTTATCTTGTTTTTACATTTTAGTAATTCATGAAATAATATGTGATGAATTAATATGCTCTCGAAATAATTATTCAACAACTCGTTTAAAGATTAAAGGATGTTGTGCCATGATTTTTTTATATATAATTAAAACAAATACCTTAAAATAAACATTGAATAAATAAATAATAAAAAGGAAAAAAAAAGGAGAAATAGAAAGAAATTATGGCCAAGCTTAAACACTTGGGTGGGGAAAGGCCACATCACTTATTTCCCTATTACAAAACTCGATTGCAAACTCTTCCATCTTACTCTCTCTCTTCTCACTCTCGGTTTCCTCTCTTTCTTGTTGTCGCTGGTTTAATTTAATCCTCAAGAAAGAATCAAAGTTTCATCCTTCCTACACCCAAAGACATCAAGGTAAGATCGATACAAGCTATTTTAATCAAGGAAAAAAATGAAAGAAACACCGTCTTTTCATCTCATGAAGCTCATAGTTTCTCCCTCTTTCTAACTACATCTTATTTTGTTTTGATGAACCTCTAAACATTCTAGCTTCTAATACTACTTGAGCACCTCCCAAGCTTCCAAGATCTTAATTCGTCCAAAGAATCAAAAGAATACAGAGAAGGAAACTGCAGAGATTGCTAAACTAACTAAGCTTAAAAGCTGTGTTCGATTAATTTACGTCGAGATTGTTGAATGCTTTAACTCATTGATTTCTGTTATTTTCAACCTAATACATGTTATTTGGTGTGTATACTACATATGTGAAGCTTTTCTTTAGATTTTTGATCGAGTTATGAAGGGAAAAATCAATGATGAACATGCTACGTTAACTCAAAGGACAAAATTACAAGTTTTGGAGCCCCTATTTTGATGTTATTTATCCTTTTTCCATAATTTTTTTAAAAATCGGGTACCGTTTGACTAATGCAAAAATTATAAAATTTTAGAGGCATGTTCTAGGTTAAATCTAGTACAACATATTTAAATGTCATACGTTTTAGCCTAGCAATGATAGAGATATGAATTTTTACTAAGACCTGGTCCAGCAGCAAAGATCAGTGAGGTATCTCTTGCTAAACCGGTATTAATCAGAATGAATTAGGCTCAGGTCCCTTAATGAAAATTTCTCTATGTTAAATCCAGTATAATATATTTAAATTTGGAAGACCACAATGAAAGTTATGAATTTTTTATTGAAACCTTCGCCGTAAAGACAATCTGTGAAGTGTATCGACTTCTCATGAAAAACTGTTATGATCCGTAACGAATTAGGCTTAGGACCCTTAATAAACTTTATTTTATGATTAGTCATGTATAACATAGTTTAATTTCATAATTTTGGACTTGTCTAAATGTCCTTTCTCGAATTTTAAATATTATGTGATAGTCTTTCATGTTTATTCGAAAATCATGAAGTTATAGTTTTATGGTTGAATTATTTTAATGATACTTGTTATGATATTACTCTTACATATTGAAGTATCTGTTAGATCAAGTAGAGTTTTGATGAGTTAAAAGATCAATCTAGTTAAGCAGATAACGTTAATGAACAGTCATTCAGAGTTCTATACTAAGCCGATCGATCGGGTCTAGAGCCGATTAGGTGATCCGAGATCTAAAGTTACAAGTCATCCGAAGACAAGCTCAAATCTAGTCATCTGCAGGAGACGATCATGAAGAGCTCGACGAGGTCAAGACAAGTTCGAGTAGAATAAGAAAGGCAAGTCTTCACAAAGTCACCGCAGACGAGTAGGAAAAATCACCGAGGTCAAAAGCAGCTTTCCAAGATTAAGTTTGTTGAGCTTTTAGTTTGTTAGAACTAACTAACAAACTAACTGTCTTTTCAGGACTTATAAATAGGTCTAGATGTTATTTTTAAATACACGAATGCCACTCCGATTTTTCACACCATTCACTATTCAATTTTCAAAAGAATTTTCAAAGGAGTTTTCAAATATTTTCTAAGTGTTTGTAGAACACTTCACTTCATATCTTCAAAAACACTTCTTATTCTTAGATTTAGATTTTAGAAGTTTGGTTAGTATTCTTGAAGAATTGAAGATCAAGTTGTAAGTCGTAAAGATTGTAAAGTAAGTGAGTAAGCAATTTAGTGGATACCCTTCTTCAAAGTTTGGAGAAGGAGAGTGGATGTAGGATTGTTATAATCCGAACCACTATAAAATCCGGTGTTCTTTATCTGCTTTCATTTAATTTCTATTCAAGTTAAAATTTGTTATTCAAGATTAAATTTCGTAATCTTAGCTAAAATCAATATCGCATTGCTTTTGATCTTGTTAAAAGTTGAGTTTAAAATTGTTTTCCATTGTGATTAATCTGATACTTTGAATTGATTTTGGAAAGATTTGAAAAATCTACAAAATCTATTCAAACCCCCTTTCTAGATTTTGTTCTAGAAGGCTAACTCAAGGTTTTATTCAACTCAACATTCCGGGACCAACGGTATCATATTGTTAAAATTGAGAATTTATGGATGTGTATAAATATTTTATTTGAAATTTCGAGAACTAGGAGTATTATTGACATACATTGAGAAACAACAGTTATAATTATTTGTTTTGATCAAAATTAATATACTTATGAGTTGAATGTGTTATTATATGCTTAGATGCAAATTTTGATGATTAAATTCAAAGTCTAAGTATTTAAATTGATTTTTATAAAGTTGAGAACTGCTTTATTTCATCTTTTAGCAAAATAATTATTTTGGTATGTTTTTTCTTTAAATAAGCATGTGGACTTGTTATTTATATGATGGAAAATCTTTTGCCAAATTTTATAAATAATATAATAGTGTAAGTATTTTAATTGATTTTTCGAACTTATTGGACTATTTTCTAAGACTAAAGACAAAGTTTAAATGCCTCATTAAACTTATGAATGGTTTTATTGTATTTCAAATAATCATTCAATTTTGTAAAGTGTTTAAAAGAATTTAGAAATTTAAGTCAAAATCCTTAATCGAGTTAACATAACGCAATAACAATCTTGCAAAGTTTCTTAACAATTATAAGAATGAATGGTCACTAAGTTTTTGAGAAAACTTGGTCTAGGTTAAGTGCGGCTTAAGTCGAGTTCGAACGTCCCCGCCAATCCTAATTTCTAGAATTCTTCATTACATTTCTAACTTATCTATAAAGTTAAAAGGTGGGTGATACTATCAAATTAGTCGTTAATGTTATATGGCCTATTGGTGTATTCTTAAGCAAAGTAATTAAAACACATTTAAAGCTTTAACGACTTAGTTAATTATTAATTATGTTTAAAGAAAGCAAGACTGCATTCAGTGAGCGTACCCCAAGTGTACGTCTGATGTGAGTTCTATTAATCTCGTATATGGAAAGCAAGATCGCATTCGATTAGCGTACCCCAAGTGTACGTCTAATGTGAGTTCTATTAATCTCGTATATGGAAAGCAAGATTGCATTCAGTGAGCGTACTCCCAAGTGTACGTATGATGTGAGTTCAACGAGCAGGATTTAATATGTATACAAGATCGAACCCTAAATTAAATAAATGACAAATAAAAGATTTAATCATGGGAAAGGGGAAATATTTATTTTTCAGCGATCATCAATCAACTGTATAACAATATACAAGTTATCCACTGAGATTTTTATCTCACACCCCCAAACTCAATATTTTAAGGTTATGCTCAAGAGGGGCTGAGTCGCAGTGACACGAAGTTTCCCTAAATATGCCGCTAATATATCTATATTCTAAAATAAAATGCAATTGCTTAGAAGGACAATTTTAAATTCTTATGTCGAGTAAACGAACCTTTACGGATTGCTCGATGTTTCACTTTGTACGCAACTACTTCTCTTCCAAATATTAAATAAAAATGCAACTCAAGTATTATGTTAATGATAACCTTTAAGTCTTCCATTGTTAATCTCTTAAGTTTATCTTCGACTTGTTTACTTTATGTTTATATATTTTTATTTTTTAAAAAAATTAAGCTTCAATTCTTCGGTTATTAAATAATAACCCAAGTTTAGAGTGTTAGAAGCCACAAGGGCCTGCATACCGAATTCGGGCATTTACAGTGGTATCGTAGCTCATATTCAAAACTTCGGACAAAATAACTTAATTACTTATATCCTAATTATTTTCCTAGCAAAATAAGCCTTTAATATATATATATATATAAAAATAAAGAAGACAAATTATTAGTGGGAAAATGTGTCTATCGCAGAAATCAAACACCCTCAAGGTACGAAAGTTTCTAATTAAAGAATCGATACATGAACCACTAACTAAAAGTCATGATATGAAAGTACTTATGAAAGTGGGAATTACGACACTTACCAATTTATGAGATGAAGGGAATTTATGTGATAAGCTTGTGAAGTGAAATAGTATTTTGTGTTTTAATCTTGTTTGATATGAATTACATGCATTATGTGTAGAAACAACCTATTGCTTATATGATACAAATATTTTTTTGAAAACTATACTATCCCCTACCTTAAGACACTCGATCTTAGAACCTTTATTCTTTTACCAGTTAGATCCTATAGAAGCCATTCTAGCCATGCATGACACCTAGACACCGCTACCTCACTATATCCCGGCTAGTGTACGAGTCGATATCCGCATACGCTGCCCGTTTTTGCACCCATAGGATGTCCGCCACTGCGGAAGAGTACTTTGACTCGAGTGGGCAGCTGCTACCTTGTTTAGAGACGACATTCATGCTTTATGGATGCCATTATCTCGAGGTATATTCGACTGCCTGTCGGCCCTCGATTCTCGCATAGGTAGCCACATACATCTCGACTCATTTGTGGAAGAAAGTGTCGGGAATTACAGCCGACAGGGCACGACAACATTCACAAGAGGCAATTGCGGTAGCTATGATTCAAAATGCTAGGGCTGCAACCTATGATGGAGATGTTATACTTTGCAACATGCTTGCATCTAGCCATCGGGAGAGCATCATGAGCCATCAGTGAGCATCACGAGCGACCAGAGAATATTACACCGCATAGTGCCAGATCGCATATCAGCAGCAGTGAAAGGAGCCGCCTTTGGGGAAGGCGACCGAGGACCGCAGTGCTGCGTGTGGCAACCGTGGAGGTAGCAGTTCTTTTGTGGGGAGGAGACTGGGTTGCCGGGACTCAAAGATTATGACCCGGCCGAGCCATATCTTGACCCGATACATGACGCCGAGTCCGACATAGAGGGTCATTTCTACACTAACATTACTACACCTCCACCCCGCGAGACTAATAGTGAGGGCGAGGATGATTTAGCACCTTGGGAGCCGAGCACGCTACCACACCCAGATGTGGCGGGACCTAGTCGTCCTGCCAGTGGTTTTAGATCAGCACACCCTTTTTCTCTTATCGGCTTTATTGTATAGATAGTTGTAGTTTTTTCCGATGTACGATGATCAAATGTACGGCCTACCTTTTTGCACCTGGCCCTAGCTTAACATTGCCTAACAACTTTTTTCACTCGCAATCTGTATTAATGTTAGGATGCGTAGTGTTAGATGCATATTATAGATGCCTAATTTTCAATCTATATTATGTTGTAAGGAGACTTTTCTCCGAAAACTTTGAGATGCTATATATATATATATATAAAATGCACCTCACATGAAGTGAGTATGCTTTATTTTATCTGTTATTTTACCTGGTCATCGCTTTAATTACTAATGTTACTGGTTCCCTAACTTACAAATGTCAATCAAGTCGCCACCGTGCCACCGAATCACGACAGGTGTTTCGTACCGTACTCCAAATGCATAATTGATGCTAAGTACCTTGTTAATTAAGATATCATGCTTTATTTTGAAGTTTGTATCATACCTATATAACATAAATATTCTTCTCTCCTCAGACTTTTAAAATGGCACCACGAGCGACACCCCGCATTACTAGGAGAAGAGCACGAAACCCGTCCATGGAGTCGGTAGGGCAGAACAACAAAATGCTACATCTCGAAGCCGACATGGCAAGAGAATTTTTCCTCACCCTCCTGGATTTCATACATCAGCAAGCTCCACACCCAGCCTATGCCTATGCCTCCGCCACCACCTGTGGTTAACGATTTTGTCGAACAGCTTGCCGTATGCACCCACCAAGGCTAACCGGAAAAGAAGATCCTATGGGTACCGAGGAATGGATCGCTGGATCGAACGAATTTTTCGACACATGACTTTGGTGACACACAAAAAGTATCTTGTGTGCAATTCCAACTAGCAGAGGATGCTGCCCAAGAGGGGAATCTTACGAACGAACTCGACCGTAGAAGAAAAGAAGATTTGACATGGGAAGATTTCAAACGAGCAAGAATGGAAAGGTATTTTCCACAAGTCTTGTGCGACTGTAGGAGCAAGAATTTATAAATCTCCGTCAAGGGACACTCTCGGTGTCTAAATACGAGAGAGGGTTCAACCACCGGCTAGATATGCCTCTACATCCGGTGGAGATCGATCTGTAAAAGCAAGGAGATTTGAAAGGGGTTTGAGGCCCAAAGTAGGAGAAGTTGTAGTTGTACCGAAACTCCCAAACTATAATGAGGTTTTCGATCAAGCACCGATCATCTCGATCGGTTTGGGATTAGAGTTCAAGCTAACACCAATGGCTATGTCTATAAATCGAAATTGACAACCTAACTTTAAGGGGAATGCAAACCCACCACAAAGAGAAAACAATTTTAATGCCCCGAACGGATTTAAGTTCTCACCAATCTGCCCTAATTGTGGAAGGAGACACCAAGGAACATGTCTAAGGGGGACATAAACATATTATCGGTGTCACCAGACAAGACACAGAGCTTCCCGATCGCACCAAAGGTAGCAAGTAACCGGCCTCTAATGATGAACTACCCTAGGCCACCTATGGGAAACTACTGTGCAAGGCAGCCGCCTATGGGAACTATCGTGCTAGGCGACCGTTTGGGGAAATAACAATCTGCCCGGACCACCAAGAAGGAACTTCCCGCTCAAGGTCAAAGAGAACAAGCTTATATAAATGCGATTCTCGATGGTGAAGAGGATGGTGAACGCAACACCTTATGAACATCATGAACACTGAGCGACATGAGACTTTAGCAGTACATTACTAGTACTTGATACACTGCATACATATTGTTTGATACGGGAGCTTCTCATTCTTTTATGTCCGAGAAATTTAGAGAAAAATTAGGTATACATGTATCAAGGGTGAAACCTTAAACGTAAGTATTCCATCTGGAAGCTCAACCAAGATCGAAACCCAAGTAAAAGACTAAAGATCGTATTGAGTGAACACAAAATAGAAACCGATCTTTGCGTACTTGATATGAGAAATTTTGACATAATCTTGGGAATAGATTGGTTGACAAGGAACAAAGCAATAATATGGTATACCGATCGAGAGATCGACTTCAAAATGAAGGACGGCCCACGTTTCACTTTGCATGGCATCAAGGTGAGGATGGGAATATAAATGATTTCTCGCTATAAAAGCCACGAGATTGTTACGGAAAGGAAAGTGTCCAGGGTACTTAGTCAACATTTCAACAAAAACAAAGCTTTGTTAACTAAAGTACCAATCGTAAAAAACTATCCTAACGTATTTCCGTAAGAGTTATCCGACACCCTGTGTCGTCAAGTAGAGTCTCAATCGACTTAATACCTCGGAGCTACACCAGATATCCAAGACACCATACGTAATGACGCCAAGGAGTTACAAGAGCTCAAGGAGCGATTCGCGGATCTGTTGGCAAAGAAGTTCATCGACCTAGCATATCTCCTTGGGGAGCGCCGCCTTGTTCGTGAAGAAGAAGATGAACATATCTTTTTGAATGTGTATCGATTATCGAGGACTCGAACCAGTTGACAATAAAGAATAAGTATCCTCTCCCGTGATTGAGGACTTATTTGATCAATTAAAGAACGCTACCGTGTTCTCAAAATTGACTTAAGGTCCGGTTATCACCAATTGAAAGTGAAGGAAAGTGATATTCCTAAGACAGCTTTCAGACACGTTATGGGCACTACGAATTCACGGTGATGCCTTTTGGAGTGACGAATGTGCCGATAATTTTTATGGATTTGATGAATCGAGTATTTTATCCATTCCTGGATCGGTGTGTTATCGTATTCATTGATGACATACTAGTATACTAAGGACTAGGAACAACATGAAGAAGATCTCAAAACCTGCTTTCGTAGATAATGAGACTTGAAAAATTGTATGTCAAATTCAACAAGTGTGAATTTTGGATCGACCGTGTTATATTCTTGGGACACATAGTCTCAGCGAAGGGAATCGAGATGGACCCAGCAAAGCTAGAGGCCATCATAGATTGGAAAATGCCAGCTAATGTCAATGAAATACAAAGTTTTCTTGGATTAGCAGGCTATTACCGAACATTCATACAAGACATCTCACGAATTGCGAAAGCTCTAACTCGCTAACAAAGAAGACTGAAAAATTCATTTGGACGCCCACTTGTGAGGAGAGTTTCCAAGAATTTAAGAGGAGATTAACTTCTTCACCGGTATTAACTATCCCGGATGGATTCGAGGGATTCGTTATTTACACCGATGCATCCTTATCTAGACTAGGATGTGTCCTTATGCAGCACAACAAGGTTATTGCATACGCTTCCCAACAACTCAAAACACATGAGCAAAACTATCGACGCATAATTTGGAGCTAGCCGTTGTGGTTCATGCACTAAAAATATGGAGGCACTACCTTATGGAGTAAGTGTGAAATCTACACGGACCACAAAAAGTTTAAAATACTTTTCACATAGAAAGAGTTAAACATGCGCCAAAGGAGATGGTTAGAGTTGGTAAAGGATTACGACCGCACAATCCATTACCAGCCCGAGAAGGCAAAATGTGGTAGCCGACGCTTTAAGTAGGAGAGAAAACGCGACACTTAGTGCCTTGCCAACCACACAAGAGCCACTACTTAGAGAATTTTACCAATTAAACATGGACTTTTCGAACAAATGTTGTGTATATGCACTGATTTACACACTCTCATTACAACCAACCTTGAAGGAAAGAATCGGATGCACAAAAGGGCTTAACAAATTTCTTAAAGAATTGAGAAAGCGGGTAAAAAGAACCATTAAGGGTTTTACCGGGAGCAGCGATGGGATGCTGATGTTCGAAAATACGATTTGCGTACCTAAAGATGAGGATCTAAGAAATGAGATCCTTAAAGAAGCGCACAACACGCCTTACACCGTACATCTCAGTAGAGACAAAAATGTACAGTAGGACTCGAGAGAAATTTTTGATGGAGAGACATGAAGCGAACGATAGCTCACTTTGTCATAAAGTGTTTAACTTGTCACAAGTTAAAGCAGATCACTAATGACCATCAAGATTGCTACATTCTTTGGAGATGCCAAAATGATAATGAGAAAACATCACGATGGACTTCGCCACGGACTTCCAAAGACGGTCAACAATCACGACGCCATCCGGGTTGTCGTGGATAGACTCATGAAAACTACACATTTCATTCATGTCCGAATGACTTATTCTCTGGACAAACTCGCACGCTTGTACATTGAATGGATAGTCGGACTACATGGAGTACCTGTCTCAATAGTTTCGACAGAGATCCTCGTTTTACTTCCAAATTTTGAAAAAATCTGCAATAAGCTTTGGGAACAAATTTTAAATTTTAGCACCGCATATCACCCATGTAATCAAAGAAAACCATTTAAAATCTTGGAGGATATGTTGAGAGCATGTGCCTTAGACCTTGAAGGAAGTTGGGAAACCCACATTCCCTTAGTGGAGTTTGCTTACAACAACGGTTATCAAGCCACAATACAAATGACACCATTTGAAGCGCTCTATTGAAAGAAGTGCATATTATCAATTTGTTGGGATGAAGTTGGATTTTGCAAAATTCTAGGATCTGAACTTGTAGAAAGATCGGTGGAAATCATTATAAAAATCAAGGAAAGGATTAAGACGGCACAAGATTGGCGTAAGTCTTATGCCGACACTCAAGAAAGGATTTACATTTCCAAGTAGGCGAGAAAGTATTTCGAGAGTCGCACCAATGAAAGGGTAGTTCGTTTTGAAAAAAGGGCAAGTTGAAACCCCGCTACATAGGACCGTTCGACATCTTGGACAAAGTTAGAGACGTAGCCTACCGCTTAGCTTTGCCACTGGAGCTATCGCAAGTACACAATGTCTTTCATGTTTCTTCCATCGAAAATATGTGAGCGACCTAGATCATGTTATTATTCATAGACACCTAGGATTAAGTTGTGACTTAATCTACGAAGAAATACCAATGACCATTTTCGGAAGAAAAATACACATCCTAAGCGAAAAATACATTTGATATTAGTTCATTGGAGTACACATGGAAAGAAGGAAGCCACTTGGGAAAGAGAAGATGAGATCTTAGCAAAATATCCTCAATGTCTAGAAAAAATGAGCTTGGGGACAAAATTCTTTTTAGAGGGAAGGATGTAATACCCCGAACTCAGAATCCCTAAATTAATTATTTATTTAAATAATTAATTGTTGTATGAAATATATGTATTTTTTTCGAAGATGTAATTTTTCAGTAAATGGGCGAGCATTCGAGCCGTAAGCACTCCTAGCACTTTAAAGTATAATGAAAAATTAAGGTTTGATTTATAGTGAGTATAATATAAAACTTAATTGCTATTCAAAGAAGAATTATTGAAAATCCTTATCGTACTCGTGTTTTATTGAACGAAGAATAATGCTAAATAAATAATAAAAATTCAACAACAACAATTTTATTGCGTCTAAATAATATGAATTACCAAAATAATAAATTTAACAATACATGAAAAATTATGTGATGTTAGTCTAAGAAATTAAATATTGTAGTTATCTTGTTTTTACATTTTAGTAATTCATGAAATAATATGTGATGAATTAATATGATCTTGAAATAATTATTCAACAACTCATTAAAGATTAAATGATATTGTGTAATGATTTTTTTATCTATAATTAAAACAAATACCTTAAAATAAACATTGAATAAATAAATAATGAAAAGGAAGAAAAAGAGAAATAGAAAAAAATTGTGGCCAAGCTTAA
This sequence comes from Paraleonurus japonicus, assembly GCA_030762865.1. NCBI lineage: Eukaryota > Viridiplantae > Streptophyta > Magnoliopsida > Lamiales > Lamiaceae > Paraleonurus > Paraleonurus japonicus. The sequence goes on from CM061058.1 coordinate 10,108,672, forward strand.
ACACTTGGGTGGCGAAAGGCCACATCACTTTTTTCCCATTACAAAATCCAGTTGCAAACTCTTCCATCTTACTCCCTCTCTTCTCACTCTCAGTTTCCTCTCTTTCCTCTCTTGTTGCCACTGGTTTAATTTAATCCTCAAGAAAGAAGCAAAGTTTCATCCTTCCTACACCCAAAGACATCAAGGTAAGATTGATACAAGCTATTTTCATCAAGAAAAAAATGTAAGAAACACCCTCTTTTCATCTCATGAAGCTCACGGTTCCTCCCTCTTTCTAACTACATCTTATTTTGTTTTGATGAACCATTCAAGATTCTAGATTCTAAAACTACTTGAGCACGTCCCAAGCTTCCAAGGATCTTAATTGGCCCAAAGAATCAAAAGAAAATAGAGAAGGTAATCGCAAAGGTTGCTAAACTAACTATGCTTAAGAACCGTGTTCGATTAATTTACGTTGAGATTGTTGAATGCTTTAACTCATTGATTTCTATTATTTTCAACCTAATATATGTTATTCGGTGTGTATACTACATATTTGAAGCTTTGATTTAGAGTTTTGATGGAGTTATGAAGGGTAAAATCATTGACGAACATGCTACGTTAACTCAATGACGAAATTACATGTCTTGGAACCCCTTACTTTGATGTTATTTATCCTATGTTCCATAAACATTTTTAAACAAAAATATGATGATGTTCTCCTATTGGCATACTATAAATGTGTAAAAATTGGTAATGAAAGGACCTACCATTTAAGAGGAAAAATTATGGAAGATCATGGAAAATTACTTCTTGAAGGGGCAGTTTTGACCCATGAACTTGATGATCATGGTTACCTTGTTTTCTACCGTATAAAAATCTTTAAACAAATCATAAATGATCCTCTTACAATCTAGTATAACGTAGGAAAATTTCATAATCATTAGAGTTGTCGCCTAAGAGAAATAAATCTTTGGAATAATTGTGATATAAATCGGCTAAAAATATAACTATAAATTATAATTAAAAAAGGTACCGTTTGGCTAACTAAAAAATTATAAAATTTTAGAGGCATATTCTAGATTAAGTCTAGTACAACAATTTTAAATTTCGTACATTTTGGCCTAGCCAAAATAGTGATATGAAATTTTTACCAACCAAAGATAAGTGAGGTACAATGACATCTCTTGCTAAACTCGTATTAATCAGAATCTAATTAGGCTCGTGTCCCTTTAATAAAAATTTCCCTATGTTAAGTCCTGTATAACATATTTAAATTTGTTGAATTTTGGATGACCACAATGAGTGTTATAAATTTTTTATTGAAACCTGCCCGTAAAAGACGATATATGAAGTGTATCGACTTCTCATGGAAAAACTGTTATGATCCGTAATGAATTAGGCTTAGGACCCTTAATAAATATTGTTTTATAATTAGTCATGTATAACTTAGTTTAATTTCATAAATTTTGGACTTGTCTAAATATCCTTTCAGAATTATAAATATTATGTGACAAGCTATTCATGTTTATTCGAAAATCATGAAGTTATAATTTTATGGTTGAATTATTTTAATGATACTTATTATGATATTACTCTATACATATTAAAGTATCATATTGTTAAAATTGAGAATTTATGGATGTGTATAAATATTTTATTGGAATTTCGAGAACTAGGACTATTATTGACATACTTTGAGAAACAACAGCTTATAATTATTTGTTTTGATAGAAGTTAATATACTTATGATTTATATGTGTTATGATATACTTAAATGCAAATTTTTGATTATTTAATTCAAAGTCTAAGTATTTAAATTGATTTTTATAAAGTTGAGAACTCGTTTATTTCATTTTTAGAGAAATAATTATTTTGGTATGTGTTTTCTTTAAATAAGCATGTGGACTTATTATTTATATGATGGAACATCTTTTTGCCAAATTTTATAAATAATAGAATAGTGTAAGTATTTTAATAGATTTTTCTGAACTTATTGGACTATTTTCTAAGACTAAAGACAAAGTTTAAACACCTCATTAAACTTATGAATGATTTTATTGTATTTCAAATAATCATTCAATTTTATAACGTGTTTAAAAGAATTTAGAAATTTATAAAAAAATATTTATAAAAGTATTTCAAACATGAAAAACGACCAAAACTCAAAATCCTTAATCGAGTTAATGTAGCGAAATAACGATTTTGCAAATTTCTTAATAATTATACGAATGAATGATCACTAAGTTTTTGAGAAAACTCATGCTAGTTGAAGTGCGGCTTAATCGAGAGCTCGAACGTCCCGCATACCATAGTTTCCGTAATTCTTCATTACGCTTCTAACTTATCTATAAAGTTAAAAGGTGGGTGACACTATCTGTATTAACCTTTAATGTTATATGGAATGTTGGTGTATTCAAGCAAATTAATTAAACACCTTAAAAGCTTTAACGACTTAGTTAATTATTAACTATGTTTAAAGAAAGCAAGATCGCATTCGTGAGTGTACCCCAAGTGTACATCCGATGTGAGTTCTATTAATCTCGTATATGGAAAGCAAGATTGCATTCATGAGCGTACCCCAAGTGTATGTCTCGATGCGAGTTCTATTAATCTCGTATATGGAAAACAAGATCGCATTCGGTGAGCGTACTTAAGTGTACGTCGATGTGAATTCTATTAATCTCGTATATGGAAAGCAAGATCGCATTTAGTGAGCGTACTCCCAAGTGTACGTCCTGATGTGAATTCAAGGAGCAGGATTTAATATGTATACAAGATCGAACCCTTAATTAAATAAATGACAAGTAAAAGATTTAATCATGGAAAAGGGGAAATATCTATTTATCAGCATCGCTAATCAGTATAACAACATACAAAGTTATCCACCGAGATTTTTATCTCACACCCCAAACTCAATATTTTTAGGTTATGCTCAAGAGGGGCCGGAGTCAGCGACACGGAGTTTCCTTAAATATGATGCTAATATACCTATATTTCTTATGCCGAGTAAACGAGCCTTTATGGATCCCTCGATGTTTCACTTTGTACGCAACTACTTCTCTTCCAAATATTAAATAAAAATGCAACTTTAGTATTATGTTAAAAATTAAGTCTTCCATTGTTAATCTCTTTTAGTTTATCTTCGACTTGTTTACGTTTATGTATATATATATATATATATATATATTAAAAAGAAATTAAGTTCAATTCTTCGGTTATTAAGTGACAACCCGAGTCTAGAGTGTTAGAAGCCACAAGGGCCTCGCATTCCGAATTATGGGGCGTTACAACAATACCCCTTCTGATCCTCAACAACTTGATAATGCACAATCTTAAAGGTCTCAAGTTTCTCCTCATATCCTACAAATAACATATACTCTTAATACCTCCAATTTAATAAAATCAAATCTTATATTATTTAAAGTCTCATAATAGTCCTAATTAATCCCTAATCATGATCTTCTTCTTCTTCTTCTTCTTCTTCTTCTTCTTCTTCTTCTTCTTCTTCTTCTTCTTCTAATAATAATAATAATAATAATAAATAATGATATGGATAAAAATAACAGGCCCAATTGGAGGTAGGGTCTTCTTCTAATAATAATAATAAATAATGATATGGATAAAAATAGCAGGCCCAATTGGAGGTAGGGCCTAAAGATACTCAGCCCATAAAGGCACAAACAAACATTAACTAACTATCCTCAAAAGGAGGAAAACCCGAGGTGGGCTTAGCCTAAGCGAGCAGATGGGCCGCAAAGCCCAAGCGAAGAGGGGAAAGCCCAAAGTGTGAAATTAATTAATCCCATATCGGTTATCTACAGATAAGGCCGATGAAACAAAGATGACAACGGATAGTTGAGATAATTGAGGCCCAAGTCAAGGAATATTCTAAGTATCTTCCCTCGACTTGGTCTACCTCCGTCCGCAGAGGAAAATCAGTGGGCAAAGAATGGTTTCTTGAAAATAAAGATACTAACGCACAACACCATGAGAAGAACGTGGTGAATCATGCTAAAGAACGACAATAATCAAGTGATATACATTGGTACGTATAAATAACACACTATGGAGAGAGGTAACGGTATCACCAACACTCTACTTAGCATATTCTTACGTACTTGAGTACCTATTCTTGAGAGTTTTCCGATAATGTGACTTGAGCATCGGAGTGCCTACGTTGGAGAACCCTCGTGCATGTTTTGCAGGTTTCATTGTTCGTGATAAAGTTGATCGAAGGAGTTGGACTCGGCTTTACCCACGCCGAACCTGTGGGGAAAAAGACCAGATCAGTTTTTACGCATCAAATAATAATAATAATAATAATAATAATAATAATAATAATAATAATAATAATAATAATAATAATAATAATAATAATAATAATAATAATGATAATAGTAATAATAACTATCCTACACATGACTTAGAGCTTGCGGCAGTTGTTATTTGCACTTAAAATTTGGAGACATTGCATGTATGGGGAGCACCGCGAGATCTACACAGCATTTATAAGAGTTTGAAATACTTCTTAACTCGAAAAGAACTGAACATGAGATAATGAAAATGGTTAGAACTTGTGAAATATTATGATTGTGTCATCAACTATCATCCCGGTAAAGCTAATGTGGTGGCGGTATGCATTGAGTCGAAAATCAATGAAAATATAGCAGATCGTTTGTACCTAATATTAACAAGAAACCGACTGTTTGTACCTAATATTAACAAGAATCGTGAGGATGTGATGACAAGCACATTCGGCACCCTATTCAAGACATCCAGAGCTACTAAAATGTATAGAGATTTGAAATTGCATTACCGTGGCCGTGCATGAAAAAGGATATCGCTCAATACGTAAAATTGTGTTTGACTTGTCAACAAATCAAAGCAGAACATCAAAGGCCCACGAGAATCTTGCAACCATTGTTTATTTCGGAATGGAAATGGGAGAATATCACGATGGATTTTGTTACAGATTTTCAAAGACGACTAAAAGTTTCGATGCAATTTGGGTTATTGTGGATCGATTGATAAAATCAGCTCATTTTCTACCAATTTGCACCACATATTCAATGGACCATTATGCTCGTATATATATATATATATATATATATATATATATATATATATATATATATATATATATATATATATAAGTGATTGTCGACTTCATGGTGTACCATTCACTATTGTTTCGCATGTAGACTCCATTTTTGTCGAATTTTTGGAAGAGCCTACAAAAAGCCTTAGGGACTCAATTATCTTTTAAGATCGCGTATCATCCATGCATGTGTGGACAATCAAGACAAACGATACAAATTCTGGAAGATATGCTCGCAGCTTGTGTATTAGATTTTCAAGGTTAGTGGAGTAAATTTTTGCCTTTGATAGAGTTCTCTTTATAATAATAGCTATCAGTTCACTATCGAAATGACTACGTATGAAGCACTTTATGGTAGAAAATGTCGATCTCCAAGACATTAGGACGAAGTTGGAGAAAGAAAGCTTCGGGTCCAGATATCATTCGAGAAATGAGTGAAGAAGTGGAATAGATTCGAGAAAGGATGAAAATTGCCCAAAGCCGATGTAAGAGTTATTTAGACAAAAGAAGAATAAAGTTAGAGTTTGAAGTAGTTGACTCTGAAAGTTTCTCCAATGAAAGGTGAAGGTGTGTGTTTTCGTAAATCGTAGATTACTACCGGCCAATGTGGTAACAATGAAAGTAACACTAACAATTATAACAATGGAAGAATTAGTCAAAATCTTTGCAAACACGGATAAAATTTTTCATAGTTTATTTTAAATTTAAAATAATCTATGAGGAAACGATTCACTATATTAATAACGAATACAAACCAAGTTGAGATCGATTCACAATTCGAATCTTCTCAATAAACAACGATAAGATCTAAACCAAATGTTTAAGATCCGAATATGGCTAAGTGTCACTACAACAAAAAGGGCTTTCCGCACATTGAAAAATGCCCCAATATGTACTCTGTTGGGGCACTTATAAATTTTGTGGCGCTCACATGTGCCTCCAAGTGTAGTGTCCCAATAGAGTTAGGGGCACTTTTTAAGTCTATATACTACATTTTTAAGTGTCTCAATAATTAAATATAATGAGCAAATTTAATTAAGTGTCCCAAAAATAATTGTTAGAGACAACTTATAAAAAAATAACCCAAAAAAAGTGTCGCAATATGTAGTTTTTGTTGTAGTGTGTAAAAATACACCGTTAAAGGTGACCTATCTAGATATCTTAAAGGACACTCTGTCTACTAAAACCCTAAACAATCTATGTTACACAAAATGTGGCAACATTTGATGTAACGTAAACGAAAAATAATGGCCATATCAATCGAATGCACTTATTGCACTCAACAATCGATACTTGATTACTTCTCACACAAGGCTCTTATGATTTTTGATTGATCAGCTTGCCTTTTTCACATTCTTGAAGCCTCGGACATCTATTTATAGATGAAGATCTCAGCCTTCAAGAGCATTGTATATCCTTGTGGATAGATCTAGAAATATCTAACTTATTATCCTATTTCCAGCTCGTGAACTCGGTGAAAAACTGCCAAGAAATCTGTCTTTAATAAGCTGCTCTAGACTTGTAACCCCTTGATCTAGAAAACTCCCCTTTATTCTTGAATCTCTTAGATCCTTCCGAGTATTGGAGTCAATTCCAGATCATCAACCTACAAATAACAACATCAAAGATAACACCTGAAACAGGAAAAGTTAGTTGTTAGAAGAAAGGAGAAATTTCGATGTCGCACCCGATGTTACAACATTGGTGGTAAAAATGTTTAACTCGGTGACATCAACAATATCCCCTAATTTGATTTTTTTCGCTACAACACACCCGATATATATAAAGCATATAAATCAATAAAGTGTGTAGGATAGAGAACATCATCCTGTCTAGTACAACCGATCGATCAAACCAAGTTGTAGCATCAAGATATCAAATTTTAAGAAATCAAGAGCACAAAAGTAACAGTGCTCAAAACTAATCAAACTAATCATAGTCCAAAAATATTCGTAACAAATGAACAAGGGAAATAAACATAAACAGTAATAAACAAATACCAACAGAGCACAAAACAAGAAGTGCTCACAAACAACCTAAACAACTATTGTCTTAAAAATATGCGTAAATTAAAATTATTTCGTAACAAAACAAGAACAATTAACAAGAGTGTGATAAACTCCCCTTAATAATTGATCAAAAATAAAAATTGTCTCTTGCCAAACAAGCTCCCTCTAAGGCAGATCTCCGTAGAGGTCTTGTACGCTTCTGCAAAATCTTCATCTTGTTCTTCATTTCCACTAGTATTTCCAAAGATCGTGTACATCAAAGAACAGTTCAACTTCCATTATTGCAGCAATTAGTGCAACATCCTCACCGTGCATCAAGCAACTCGCTTCATCGTGCCAGAGTGATATCGAGTCTTGGTGCACGATTAGAACTCGGATTAGCAAGATCCCGAGCACAAATTTGATCACGAATTGCACTGGTACTCCTCCGGTTGGAGAAGAAAGTAACCTCTCCCAAAACATTTTCATAATCGCAACTCATCAATCTGTCACTCAAGTTAGCAATCCGAGCAAGTATAAAAGATCTATGAAAAGTGACTCAGTTAACAGTGAATTCCTCAGTCAATGTGATCATCAATGTGATCAACATTTTCAAAGAACATTTTAGGCTAGCTCTACATCACCTGGTTGATCAGATCAGCTTTAGGTATCTCGCGGCTCTTCTCTAGCCAAATTTCTCTAAGGCCGATCAATGACCCTATTTCCAGAAGTAATACATGGGAAATACCTAAGGGTTGTACCATACCACTTAGCATTTGTACTCCTTCTTTCTCAAAATCCACATTCTTCAACACTAACCCAATCAAAGAAAGATAAGGCAAGATCCATCTCTTTCCAATATTTCCATCAAATCGCATCATGTGATTAAAGATTGTCTTTCCTAAATTGAAATTATTCATGACAACAATCTTATACATGAGTATTTCTGATTCATAGTAGCTGCAGTGGTGTTGGTTGTGGGAAGCCAATTATACACACACGCTTTATACACAACAGAGTATAAACTAGTGAGTGAGGAGGCAAAATCTTGGTTATCCAAAGCCTAATTCGACCACCGCATTGTTGTGGCAATGTGATCTAAATCGGCACCTCATCTTCCTCAACATTAGGAGTATCGAGATAGTCATTTAATAATGTTGGGTTCAAGAAACTTCATTACCCCTAAATTTAACCACAATTAACATCACTACGGTCGGGCTATCGAACACGGGGTCGAAGTGAATTACGAGTCGGACCAATCTGCGAATCGAGCGAGCTCCCCTTGCATGCAATGATGTGGTGGTCAACCTCTCATTCGAATTCGCTCTTCGAACCGTGCGGGAAGGTTTCCCTTCACACGGCTCACCAATTTGATCTTCCGCAGAACCGTATGTCCAAACAGCTGGAAAAGAAAGTCAACCTAACCGGTTACCTTTGCCACTCAAGTGGACGGCATCTGTCGTGCGATCCATATCTCCTAGAGTTACGTCTACCAATACCTTTCTTTAAATTGCAGTAGAATTCAACAATCCATCATCACCATAAGGACATGCATACTCAACAGATTTCAACAGACCTCTAAGCTCAAGAAATTCTATCAAGTTGTACTTCATAAAATCAGAATGTTTAATCTTGCTTTCGGGTAAAAGATGTCTTCTTTTTAATTTCTTGAACTTATCGAATTAACCCCAAAGTATTCATCTTGATCATCATCACTTTAAGTACTACTACTAGATTGAATGTGAGGGTGAGTTACCCGGTTCCTCATTAGGACTTTCAACATCTTCTTCTCTTGATCCACCGGAAGAATTTGAACTACCCGGACTCTCCGATGTCACCTCATCTCCCGCAACATCCTTAGCGAGACTCGAAACAAAATCATCCTCCCCGTTCTTGGGTCATTCTTCTTCTTTGATCTCTTCTCCAATTTTGCCATCAAGTCGAGAGATAGGAATATTGTCTTTCGAATATGATGTGTCAACATTAGGAGTGACACTCGGTTCAAGAAAGGTGCAAAGAATCGGTTCAGTGGCTAGTTTTGAGGCTTGGCTCGATTCTCCAAGAGCCTCTCCATCCCTTTCGATTTAGAAACAGATTCGACAATGGAATGGAGTCTGGAAGACATTCCTTCTTTATTCACCTTTCCCCGCTTAGCAGCTTTGAGTAGTTTAGCCTCATTACAGACCTACTCAACCTTCTCCTCACCATAGCAGGCTATTCTTCTTCTTTGGTTTCTTCACCTTTTAGCAGCAACACCCGAGTCTGTGGAATCATTTACCTCACCCATGATCGCATCATCGATCTCACCTATTGTCCGATTGATTATATCATCAGCAATTTTGGTTGCGGGCTTAGAAGGTGTAGACTCCATAGGAATAGTAGTAAGAGCAAGTGTTTTGAGTGGTAGGGTTATGTGTAGGTGTGGTATCAGCCTCATTGTATGCAAGAAATTTTGAAATATCAACATGGATTGAACCTACGACTACCGTTGGTGGTTGTGGAAGGTTAGGGAAGTCTTGAACAAGTGGCTCGAACTATTGAAGGGCTCACGTAAAATAGGAAAACGATGGGACGATGAACATGGTTTTGACCTTGGTGTGACTATCGATGGTCCGCAATAGTGGTGACATCAGAGAAGAGGTGTTTTTACACCATGGATGCAAGAATGTTGAGGGGTTTGAATTCAAGGATTCTCAAGAAGTGTTTGAGTGAGTGTTTGATTTTTCCGCCATTTTAATACTTAAACCAAGAAAAAGTGCTATTATTAATGCAATTAAAATAGCAACTTAATAAAAAAACAAGCAATAAACACAAGTGTTTTGCTAAAACCTCTCTCGAAAATTTGTAGACACTTTGCTTGAGCTAAGTTTCTAAGTAAAGAAGACACTGAAATTCGATATCTATAAATAGAAAAGAAGAAGAGAAGTTACAAAATATTAACCCTCTAAAAGGAAATAAACCAAGATCCTTAAAAACAAGGAACATGAAGATAATGATACTCCCATGCCTAAAATAACCATCCAATCTGATCTTAAAGTTCGAAATTAAATTAAGTAAATTAATTAAAATTAACCAAGATACAATACTGAAAATGACGTGGGAAGTTACCATGAGAAAAGGTCAAAAATCGAAAATTATCACATAGTTAATTAATTTGACTTGTAGAAATAAACTGAATCAAGTAGATATTGTAGACAATGTTGGCACACACACGCTTCAACATTGATTTTCAATGTTGCATTTTATTTTATTATATTCCACACAAATCTATATTGATCCACTTTTTCAAGAGAGAACATCGTAGTAGCGAGCTATGTGTTCCATAGTTACTCAATGTATTATGGATAAACTGATTATTTTAATCACCTTTTAAAAAGAAGCCATCGTAGTAGCGAGCTCCATGCTCCATAGTTACTCGGTGATTAAGAATAAATATTTAAATGTGTATTCTAATGTATGCATTTAAGAAATGTGTGTCCTGTAAGTCACATAATCTCGATTCAAGTATATTTCACAAAGGACTTAACTAATTAATGGATAGAATCTCAAAATTATCAATCTTCTCACAGACTTCACGGATGTTGTCGCAAATGTTGTAACATTTGCTTCAACATCCGTCATAAGATTTTTAGATTGTACACAATCCAAGAGATTTTCTAAGAAATAAAAAGCGTGATACCCGAGACTCTCACTACTCATTGGTCAATATATTTTATGCATTGAGTGCATTTTAACTAATTATGTGCTACTTGTGGTTTTGAATTATTTTATCTTGCATTATTTTATTGTGCTTTTAAATACTGAATTAATTATACATGTCTTTACATGTTTAGCGATGAGATAATTAATTTATAAGTGATTGGAGTTTTAATAGTATTTGAGTACTAATACAACTTATTTAATTGTTAGTGGTATTAAATAAATAAAATACAATACTAATTGTTTCTTAATAATGCACCCTTGATTTCTAAACCCATATGCATATACGTATGCAATAAGAATAATATAATGTCAGTATCAAGTAATTGTTGGTCCCAGAGAGTCATGTTTATTGAAATCTAGAAGTGGGGAGGGGTTGAATAGATTTCACAATCTACCCAAATTTTTCCTTTCTTAACAAAAGATAACTCGGTTGAAATCGATTTATGCAATGAACAATTTTATACTTAACTCTTTGATAATTCTTATTTAACAACACGATTGTGAGAAATAACGAAGAACACACAAGTAATTTGAAGGTAAACACAAAGTAAAGAACACAACGATGTATAGTGGTTCGGATTATGAAAATCCTACGTCCACTCTCCTTTCACAATCCTGTACATGTTACTTACAGATTACGAGTATTTTCTTCACCTCTTGTACAAGTTTCCTAACTTCTGGGAAATTTTTGGGCTTGAAGATGTATGGAAACACTTTCGAAAACTATTAACGTTGAAAAATGTTTTGTGCTTAGAAGAATGCTTGAATGTGTGTGAATATGTGTTACAAGTGTTATGGGAATCAAAAGTGATTCTAATTCTACTCTATGATCTATTTATAAGAAAGTCTGGTGGTTGTAACAATTTTTCTTTGACTCTTCGGTGTTAGTTGTAATCGAATAACTAATTCTTGTTGGTTGGAACTGCTTCTTAGATAGTTATAATTGATTCTATTATTTTGTTTAACATTCTTGAAGTCTTTAACTTTTACTCTAGTCATTTGCTCCTTGAAGTCTCGAGACGATCTCATCCTTGTACGATCATCTCATACCTTCCTTATCACTTAGCACGTCTTGATCTTCTCGTAGGTATGTAGTCGTCAGCTTCTTCTACATTGTCTCGGCTTGTCTTTGTCTGTCTCTCTTCGACTAGCTCTCATCTCGACCTATTGTACTTAATCTATTACAAGATTTTATTCATTACCTCGATTGTCTATACAATCATCCAAATTGGTCATCTTATTTTACATATTCATCTTAACTTCATCGAAACTAGAATATTTCTATTCTAACAAGAATAGTATTTTATTAATAGCATAATAATAATATTACTAAAAGAAGAAGAAGATAAAGCAAAAGAAATAAACTTACCTCGTGAAGCCTAACTAAGGCGGTGGAGGTGGTATATTCATCTCAAGAATTAGGAAGTTGTGGGAGGTGGTATATACTCACCCATATCGATTAGAAAGTCCATACACGCGCACAGAGAGAGAGAGAGAGAGAGAGAGAGAGAGAGAGAGAGAGAGAGAGAGAGAGAGAGAGAGAGAGAGAGAGAGAGAGGATTGATTGAAGCAATTTGGTAAGCATTCACTTTCATCGCCACTCGATAACTTTTTTACCGTTGTGAAGCTCCCGATGAGTAGAACAAAATTCGATCCTCAAATCATTTACAATTTTTTGTTATTATATTTAATAGTGAAAGGCGATAAAAGGAATTAAGGGTTTGATTTATCAACACTTTGCAAACCCGAGATAAGTAGAAATTTATTTGTGACTACAATGCATACATGTAGTAATTTGTGAATTTGTTTACGCTAATCGGTGATATGTGAATATTATGTGAATTTTGATATTGTTATTTATCGTGAAAAGAGCATATGAGCTCAATAATTTGATGTGGATTAAATATGCGAGTTCAATTGTTGTTGAATTGAACCTGTGAGTTCGATTGTTGTTGGATTGAACGCGTGTGAGTTCAATTGTTGAATGAACTGGTGAGTTCCATGATTATTGTGAAATGAAAATTCTGAGTTACGTGATTAATAAAAATGGATATGTACTATATAAATAACCATGTACCGATGGGTTGGTGTGCAAGTTTTGTAGATTGTTGGTCCGTTGGACTATAGTATGAATGTGAACAAGTTATACTTTGAATAGGTGATAATGTTATGTTGTTTAAAAATAAATAAAAAAATAGAGCAGGTTTACGGTTTGTTTTAATGTCTAAATCATATCATGATGATTGTGTAATTGTGGTCATGTCATAATGAAAGTCAAATACTTACCAAAAATGCATCGTGGTTAATCAATCTCTTTCTTCCTTCTCCTTCTGTCTCTCTCTTTCTCTCTCTCGATCTATCCTCTGTCTCACTCCTCCAATATATATAAGCTTACAACTTGATAAGGTACACTTCCACCGCCTTAATCAATCTTCACGAGGTAAGTTTCATTTTTTTATTTTATTATTATTAATTATTATACTATTATATATATATATATATATATATATATAAATATTACAATATACTTAACTAAAATATTTCTATTTTAATTAAATATATCAACTTCTAATACTCAATTTATTAAAATTAACTATATTTATATCTTAATAATTCACCTAGTGATTTTGAGATGTTACAATCTACCCACCTTTTAAAAATTTTGTCCTCGAAATTCGCTTATAGCTAACTCATCACAACTCACTTTGCATGGTAGATTATCCTATAAATTATTCCTTCATCCTTCTAACTACAAATGTGGTTCACATCTATACTATTAGTCTTTAGGAATCAATCCAGAATAATTTCTACCCTACACAATACATAGATCATACTACATTCATCACTCTATTTTTCTCATATTCAATGCTAGAAGGTGGTAGCTTAATTGCATAACTACTATTACACCACAATCCAAAATCTATATTAAAATAATAAATTTCATTCTTAAATTATTGCTCCAAATCTAAACCACAAAAACTTAAACACAATGCACACGCACTACATATCAATGTACCAAAGCATGACCACACATGCTCACGAGCACACGCTACCGCGGTTCGGTGGCTCGGTGGCGGGGATCCTACATAGTATACTAACCATAGTGGCATCATGAAGAAATAAGGTAACTAAAATAAGCCTTATAGTCCACTACGTATCCCATATCAAGCAACTTATAATTATCTAATGGGATACATATGTACCAAAAATTGCAAATAAATTTTAAAAAAATTCTAAAACCACGCTTGTATATAAAGCTAAAATTTTAATACAACTGAACATAACAATATTTCTACCTTGTGGAGCTGTCAAAGCAGGGGAAGATGGAAGCATCTAATTTAGAAACCATCTTTTAAAAGAGAAGTTGACTTATTATGAAGTTGTTGATGTTATGACGAGTGTTACTCGAATGTGCCAACATTCTCGTCACAACATCGAATTCGTCCTTCCACTTTCACTAACCCTTAACCCACGTTTTGTCTTGTTCATTGACTTGTTCTTTCAGATTGAAGACTTACGGCAGCTACCAAAGTCATGCGGTTGAAAGAGACAAACAAGAGAAGTTATAAAGATCATGGGTAAGTTACATAGAAGTTACCTATTTTCAAGGGAGATGTGGAAGTTATCTTCAAGCACTAAGAGTGTCCAGAATTCTATAAATACACGCTGCTTATGAAGATTAAAACTTGAAGTTGAGGGAAACACAATCTAGCATAGTCTATTGGCATAGATTATAGAGTTTATTGTTCGTTTCATACTGATACTTCCGTTGGTGAATGTTCCAACATTTCACTCAACATTGGGTCTTTATTTGTATTAGTGATAGGTTAGATTGAATATTATCTAGTCACTATATACGTAGATCTATTCACGGTGTAGCTTATGTTTTCACCGATTATATCACTTAACAATTACTAGTGATAATACGCCGTTTGGCGGTATAGACTTATTTATAGTCTATACAAAAATTTTGATATCCATCTTACAACGTGTTTAAGACTTCCATTTGTGTATTTCTCGTTCATTTATTTTCGTCTGTGTTGTTCTCGATTGTGCCAACATTCGTGACAACGATTCTCGCAAAACACGTACGCACACCTTCAATTGGCACGAGCCATAAAACTCGTTATCCCGAGTTTAGATCCTGTGTTTGGTGTGATTTATTGCAATGGATTATCCTATGACAGCTCCAATTAGGCCACCCGTTCTAGATGGTACAAATTATGCAATTTGGAAGCCTAAGATGCGTATGTACATCAAGTCCATTGATGAACGTGCATGGAGGAGTATATTAACTGGATGGACTCCACCGATTGTGCCGGTGATGACAATCAAGCTCAAATCAAAAAGGAGTTAGAATGGACAAATGATGAGGTGACAACGGCCAGCTTCAATTCGAAGGCACTCAATGCCTTATTTACCTCTACGGATGTATCCATGTTCAAAATAATTTCTAATTGTGTATCTGCAAAGATGCATGGGAGAGATTACAAGAACATTGTGAAGGATCTGAGAGTGTAAGAAGGACGAAGTTGAGGATGCTTGGAACCAAGTTCGAAAATCTAAGGATGAAGGAAGATGAGACCATATCATCTTACAATGAAAGGATTACCGAGATTTCCAATGAATCTCAAGCACTTGGTGAAGCCATATCCAATACAAGGTTAGTACATAAAATCATAAGAACTGTTCCTAAACGTTTTGATGCTAAGATATGTGCTATTGAGGAAGCCAAGAATACTGATGCTATAACTCAAAATGAATTGATTAGTATTTTGAAAACGTCACGAAATGAATTTTTCCCAAAGAGATAGTGAGAAATCCGAAAGGAAAATTTACTGCTTTCAAAGGAGAGACTTCTTCATGTGTTGATAAACAACCGCTTTATTCAAACAGATTCGATGAAGATGTTGGTGACGATTGTGCCGACAATATCGAAAACATTGCTTTCTTAACTAAGCAGTTTAATTCTTTTTGAAAAAGAGAGCAAATAGACTTGAAATAATTTGCAAATTAAGAATCAAGAGAGAGAACAGATCGTAGTTCACATCAATTGCACGATAGAAATCGGAATGTTAATCAACCTAGGCAATTTGATAGAGGTAACAAGATCAAATATGATCCGAGAATATAGGAAAAATGATAAATGTGATGCATGTTCTGGTTTTGGTCATTATGCTAATGAATGTGCCAACACTCTTTTGAGAAAAAGGGTAAATTTCAATGCTACCTTAAGTGATGAGTCCGATTGTGAAGAAGATTCCGATAAAAATGAGGAGTTTGCTTTTTCTCGCAAGGATTATATATGATGATACGCTTGATGATTTCTTTGGATGATTCGATGTTGAGTCAAATGTGCCAACATTTGAGGAAACATTGGAGGTTCCAGAATTTAATTGTTTCTCAAGTTCTTGTGTAGATGAAGCGTACTTCTAACATTGTTTGCGAAGATTGTAAGTCCAGTTATCAAAAGCTTGGAAAAGAGTTAGAATCCACTCGAAAGCCTTAAGGGACATGACTATTGAAGAGTCATATCAAAAGGATTTGGTGATAAAGCTTGAGGTCATACTAACAAGGAAAGATCTGGAGTTATGCAACCTCAAAGAACAACTCAAAGGAACAACACCGAATTTCAAAAGATATTCGTAAAGTTCAGCCAAACTTGATGAGGCACCGACAATTGGAAGTACAAGTAGACATGGTCTGGGTTATAATGGTAATATCACTCAGTTTTTAAACAATAACAAACTGTTGTGTTTACAAAACCTTCCGTTGAAACCGAAAAGTTGAAAAATGATTCGAAAAGAAGGATGTTTGTCATTATTGTTTTACCGAGGTCACAAAGCGACCAAACTGTTTTAGAATGAGGCGGGATAAAAAATTTTCTAAAATGTCTTTGAAAATGTTGCCACATTCTCGCTCAACATTCAAACAGACTATTCAAAAATCTTTTCAAAACCTGTTCAAAAATCTGCTTGGGTGAAAAAGTCAAATATTGTATGTAATGTTGTCTATACATCTTTAAAAGCATGTGTTCCAGGACTATGGTATTTTGATAGTGGGTGTTCTAGACACATGACCGGTGAGGAAAGTTATCTCACCGATTATAAGGCATATGATGGTGGAAATGTTACATATGGAGGAGGTTCAAAAGGTAAAATTATTGGTATAGGTACATTGAATGTTCCCGATTTTCCTAACTTGACAAAAGTCTTACATGTTAAAGGTTTACTTGCAAATTTGATTAGTATTAGTCAATTATGTGATGATGACTTGCATGTGAAGTTTGACAAAAGTTCATGCTATGTGCTAAACAGTGATGATAAATGTCTTATGGTTGGTAATAGATCGGTTGATAATTGCTATTTGATCGATTCAAATCAAGCATGCTTTAATTCTCAAACCGATGAAAGTGTACTTTGGCATCAAAAACTTGGACATGCTCATTATAGAAACATAATCAAATTGTTAAAATTTGATGCTTTGTTAAAGGTCCGCCTAAGTTACAAGTACGCATGTCAAGTGTATGTGGATCATGTCAAAGTGGTAAGCAAGTCAAAATGTCACATGAAATGTTAACACAATGTACTACGAAACATTGCTTTGAACTTTTGCATATGGATTTAATGGGACCAATGGAGACTGAAAGCATTGGTGGAAAGAGATATTCTTTTGTCATAGTAGATGATTATTCAAGGTTTACATGGATTGAGTTTCTTAAAGAGAAATCAGATGCTTTTGATATATTCAAAATTCTTTATAAAAGGTTTAAGAATGTGTATAACACTAAGATAAAAAGAATAAGGTCGATCATGGTAGGGAGTTTGAGAACAGTTTATTCACTAAATTTTGTGAAGATAAAGGCATAATACAAGAATTCTCTTCTCCTAAAACACCTCAACAAAATGGTGTAGCCGAAAGGAAAAATAGAACTCTACAAGAGATGACTAGAGTAATGCTTTTATCTAAGAAATTTTCAAAAAGGTTTTGGTGAAGCTTTGAATACTTGCTGTCATATTTCAAATAGAGGTTATCTTAGATCTAATTCCACAAAGGCACCTTATGAATTTTTGAATGACAAAAAGCCTAATCTGAAATACTTTCATGTCTTTGGATGTGTTTGCTACATTCGAATGATAGAGACCAACTTCATAAATTTGATTCAAAGAGTGATAAGGGTCTCTTTCTTGGTTATGCTAGAAACAAGAGAGCCTTTAGGATTTATAATCTTAGGACTGATTTGTTCAAGAATCTATGAATGTTGTTTTTGATGATAATGCAAGTCTTGCGAGATAATGTCATTGAAGAAGATGTAGCCGATCTTATTGAGCGGATGCAAAGTTCGAATTTCGAATCAATTGAGAATGTTGCTACAAATGTGCCCACATCCGAAGCAACATCACCTCAACATCCGTAAATTAATAGAACTATGCCTTATCCTGCTACAATACCATCTTCTAGAATTCTCAAAAATCATCCACAACAACGAGATCATAGGTAAGCCTCAATCAGTGTACAAACAAGGAGGAAATTAAGTTTTGACGCAAGGCATGTGGTAAGATCAATTTGTATGACTTCTATGTGCAACAAGGTGAACTTTGAATGTTTTCATTCTTACAATGAACCTAAAAATGTTGATGAAGCTATGAAAGATGAAAAGCTGGATTAATGCAATGCATGAGGAGTTAAATCAATTTGAAAGGAATGATGTTTGGATACTTGTGCCTAAGCCTCGATAATGTGAATGTAATTGGTACAAAATGGATTTTCAAAAACAAAACCGATGAATCTGGTAATGTTGTAAGAAACAAAGCTATATTAGTAGCTCAAGGCTATACACAAGTAGAAGGAATTGATTTTGATGAGACTTTTGCTCCCATGCTAGAATTGAGTCCATAAGATCAATTACTTGCTATTGCATGCTACATTGATATAAAAGCGCATCAAATGGATGTTAAAGCCGCATTTCTAAATGGAATTCTTATGGAAGAAGCATATGTAGAACAACCTAAGGGGTTTGAGAATCATGAATTTCCTGATCATGTTTATAAACTTAAGAAAGCTTTATATGGTTTAAAGCAAGCACCTAGGGCATGGTATGGTAGATTAACTGATTTTCTAGTTGAATTCGGTTTTTATAGAGGTGAAGCCGATAGGACCTTGTTTATTAAACATTCTGGATATGATATTATGATTGCTCAAATATATGTTGATGACATTGTGTTTGGTTCTACATGTGAGAAAATGCTTGAATTATTTGTACATGAAATGACCACTACCTTTGAAATGTCGATGGTTGGAGACTTGAATTACTTTTTAGGTCTTCGATTAAACAATGCAAAGATGGTATTTTCTTTTGTCAAAGTAAATATGCCAAAAATCTTGTGAAAAGGTTTGGTTTAGACAATGCTAAACACATGAAGACACCTATGGGATCGACACAAAAATTGTGTAAAGACAGTGTTGGCACAAATGTTAACCCAACATTGTATAGGTCGATGATTGGTAGTCTTTTGTATCGACTTCTAGTAGGCCGGACATCATGTTTAGTGTTTGTCTATGTGCACGTTATCAAGCTGATCCTAAAGAATCTCATATGAATTCGGTTAAGAGAATAATTCGATATGAAGTAGGCACATGTGATTATGGAATATGGTATAGCAAAGATACTAATTGTTCTTTGATTGGCTATAGTGATGCAGTATTGGGCGGGTGATAGTGATGATAGGAAGAGTACAAGTGGTGGATGTTTCTACATGGGTAACAATCTTGTTTCTTGGCATGGCCGAAAACAAAATTGTGTTTCCCTATCTACGGCTGAATCCGAATACATAGCCACGGGAATTGTTGTACTCAACTTCTTTGGCTTAAGAAGATGTTCGATGACTACGGTTTGGAGAGCAATACTCTTACCGTTTATTGTGATAATACAAGTGCAATTAATATATCTAAGAACCCCGTGCAACATTCGTTAACTAAGCATATAAGTATTAGACACCACTTTATTAGGGATCTTGTAGAAAAAGAAGTTGTAAAGTTGAAATACATTTCTCTTGAAAAATAGATTGCAGACATTTTTACTAAAGCCCTTGATAATGAGAGGTTTTCTTCTCTTAGAAAATCTCTAGGTTTATGCACTAATTAGACCAATATTTCTTTGTGTGTTGTGACAAATGTGCCAACATTTGTAACAACACTAGAACAATTTATTTAAATTTTTAAGTACTGTAATATTTAGTGTTTTTGAACTCTCTTGTGTAAATAGTATTAGAACTCGTGATAAAAATATATTGTCCTGGACACACTTCTCTCAAATGCAATTGAATAAACTCACAATTAGATGCTATGTCATTGAGTAACTATGGGACACGGAGTTGACTACTACGATGTTCTCTTTTCAAAAGGTGACTTGAATGCATCAATATATTCGCAATCCATTGAGTAATTATGGGACACGGAGTGACAACTACGATGATCTCTTACGGAAAAATGGATCAATGTGAACAAGTGGGTAAAGCAAAATATAGTGCAACACAAATGAATTTATTTCATGTAAAAGCGTGATGTTGAGAAGTGTGTGTGCCGACATTCAAAGTGAATAACATTCTCGGTTCTCATATGTATATTTACCTCTATGAGTTTAAAAATTTCCGAATATTATTTTATGAAGATCTATTTATTTTAAATTGTTCCTGAATATTATATAGTCTAATTTAATTAATTATGCGGTTATTTTCAGCGGTTTTTAGCATGTCATTGAAATAAACTTCCAACATTTGATAATGCCCTAATTTTTAGGGATGTGATTAAATCTTATCGTTTAACTTCGATGTGTTCACAACTTACGCAATCTTTCTATTCCCTATTTAAGGTCTGTAATACTCGGTGTGCTCTATACATTATATCTAAGTTTCGAATTTTAAGCACAAGAGTTCAAAGGTATTATTGATTGTATTACTTAATACTACTCAGCCTATTAATATTCAAATTGATTATTTAATTAATATAATTTGAATAGTGTTTGCAAGAGTATTAATTATAATGGTGATGGAAAGGGCTCTTCACCTTCACAACACTCAAACTCTCCAAAGAACTTCATCTTCTTCTCGAAACCTTCGACTTCTTGCAACAATGGCCTCGAGAAAATGTCTCTCCGACAGTGTTGGCGCACCAGTCCCAACATCACCCACATCAATTAGGGTTGGATCGTTGGATGTGCCAATATCGCCAACACATGCTGAGATTCCCGTCGAACAACCATCGAAATTCCGATTTTGGGCGGAACGCCACAAAATCCAGTTAGCGGCGAAGCTAGCGAAGCCCCGTTCTCGAGACTTACCCAATGACGGTTGAACTAGCTGAAGGAGCCACCTAC
Source organism: Paraleonurus japonicus (assembly GCA_030762865.1). Taxonomy (NCBI): domain Eukaryota; kingdom Viridiplantae; phylum Streptophyta; class Magnoliopsida; order Lamiales; family Lamiaceae; genus Paraleonurus; species Paraleonurus japonicus. The sequence continues at coordinate 10,129,817 of CM061058.1, forward strand.
GATCCAGATCGTCTATGCGTTCAAAACCCTCACTAAGTAGACGATTTACCACATTGTCAAGGTAGGCGACGTGGAGGTTGATTTCAGCAGTACAAACACTTAGTGTTTACACCGCCACAATCACCGCAAGATGCTCCAAGAGAAGACCCGTCGGTGACTCGGCCCGACACTTTGGTGAACTCACCGCTCGCTTTGAAACCGTTCGACAAAAGGCAACAAGCTCCGAGGGGACGCGGTCGAGAAAAGGCATTCTTACCAACCATGGGCAAAAGGGTGGATTACTCGAAAAGGAAAAAGTAGAAGCATGATGATGGTGTTGCTTCAAAGCCGATTCAAGTATTTGATTCTGAATCTTCTCAAGAAGAAATGAGGGAAGCTAGTCGAGAGAAAGAAACAAGCGGTCAAGCCTCTGTTCGGTGCTCGGCCCGAGGGGGAGTGAGAGGATTCGAAATGAATCAAACATTGGCTGAAATGCTTGCTCGCTTGGAAAAGAGGAGCAAAAAGCGAAATGATCCGCGAGGATGTGCCGAGGATGTTGGCACACCAATGGACACATCGTCCTCGACTCTGAGTCTTCTTCATCCGAAGCAAGTAAGGCTAAATCGATGAGGTACATACCGATTCCTCTCTAAATATGACTTCATCCGATTCGATGATAGCTATAATGGTGTGGATAGTGATAAGTTTAGGACTTTAAGAACTAGACTGATTGTTGGATAAAGGATAATTAAAATGGATGATTTTGTTTCTATGAATTTGGTTGGTTATCCGGAAGAAAGGTCTTTGTTGTTTGCACTTCAATTTGCCACTCCTTATCCGATTGAATGGGTATATGAATTTTATGCAAACTTGAAGGGAAGTATTTCTAGGGTCGATTCCAAGAATTATGGAAAGGTCAAATTTAGGGGAAAGGTGATTGAGGTTACTCCCGCTAAAATCAACAGTTTTCTTAGAACTAGGGATGATGAGGATCCTCCTATTGATAACCTTGATGAAGTGATTAGTGTTATCACCGGGGAAGGATTCTTGCTTTGAGGTATAGAATGCATTCCTCGGTTTTGACAAGTCTATATAGTGTCTTGCACAAGCTAATTGTGTACAATTGGCTGCCCTCATCCAACACCACTACCATTACTTCGAACGAGCCGTACTTATGTACAAAATTGGCCACTTGCAAAGATTTAATCTTGGGAAGACAATTTTTGACAATATGATGACATATTACGGAAGGGTGTCAAGTAAAGGACTGCCTGCCGTATCCTAGTCGATTTTTATGATGATTTCGGCTCTTGGTTTTCAAAGGGAAAATTCGAGAGATAATAAGTTCATTTGCTCACGAGTTTAGGGATCTCACATGTACCGAGGACTGGACCACGTGTGATTGATCGCCTACGAGAGATCCTAATGCACCTGAACTCGAAGTTCCCTCTTGATCAACCAGCCGATGTGCCGAGAAATGTTGGCACACACGCTGCCAACACTCCGCAATTACAGCCGCAATTCATCCGAGATCAGATTGCTATGACCGAAAACTCAATCACGAATGCCAAATGTCATTTGAGCAACCTTGAAATGCACAAGAAGGTCCGGGAAGCACTACTTTCTCTTGTCACGGGAATAGGACACGATGTTGCTGCTCAAGTTGATGCTCCACCGCGGATGTTCTTGATGTTACCGCCGAGCAGTGAAGATGGAAATGCTAATGGTGATGGAACCAAAGGAGGACCAGATGCTGACATATCTGGAGCTGGAACAAGTGCAGCCTCACAGTGCGAGACCAAAGCGAAACCCGTAATGCGCCGGAGAATGTGCCCACAAATCCCGACGGCGATGATGGACCCAGACTCGAACATGGGACGTAGATCTTTGAGAAGATAGATGCAGTAGATTGGGATGATGAAGATCTCATTGTCTTGTATGATGATTTGGATGATTGGGGACATTAAGCAAGGGGGAGCTTTCGAAGATAGAGAAGCTTGAAGATAGGGAGTTCGTGCGAGACTCTTGAAGATGCAAATGGCTATTATTCTTCTGACCCAATCCTCTCCTAAACCTTCATTTATAAGCTTTATCTATTTTTGTAAAGACTCAATTTATTTTTCCTGTTTTTTTATGTCTTTTCGAACTTATATTACGTGTTAGCTATATTGATGAACTTAATAGTATTTTGGTATTTAGTTAAGTTCGTGATCTTGTGCTCCGATTTTATTTTTGTTTGTTATGTTGTTTTTGGTTAAGTGTTTTTGTCTTAGAGCTCTGTTTTTTTTTTTTTTTTTTGTATTAATGTGTTTTATGGTTAAGCTCTGATTTAAGTTTTGTTAAGTCTAGTATTTTGTCTTTGTTTTAGTGCTCGATTTTATATTGTTTTTGTTAGCTCTGATTTTGTTTAGTCTATGTTTTGTTCATAGTATAAGTCCTTGTGATGTTAAGTGTTTATTGTTTTTATTTATGTTCGTTTTGGCTAAGTAAAAAGATGTCATTTACTTGATATTAATTTACTTATCTCTATTGTGTACACATTCTCGCATTTTGTTGCAACATCGGGTGTGTTTTAGTAGAAAGGCGAATTGGGGAGATTGTTGATGTTATGACGAGTGTTACTCGAGAATGTGCCAACATTCTGGTCACAACATCGAATTCGTCCTTCCACTTTCACTAACCCTTAACCCACGTTTTGTCTTGTTCATTGACTTGTTCTTTCGGGATTGAAGACTTACGGCGATTCACGAAGTCATGCGGTTGAAAGAGGCAAGCAAGAGAAGTTATAAAGATCATGGGGAAGTTACATAGAAGTTACCTATTTTCAAGGGAGATGTGGAAGTTATCTTCAAGCACTAAGAGTGTCCAGAATTCTATAAATACACGCTGCTTATGAAGATTAAAACTTGAAGTTGAGGGAAACACAATCTAGCATAGTCTATTGGCATAGATTATAGAGTTTATTGTTCGTTTCATACTCGATACTTCCGTTGGTGAATGTTCCAACATTTCACTCAACATTGGGTCTTTATTTGTATTAGTGATAGGTTAGATTGAATATTATCTACTCACTATATACATAGATCCATTCACGGTGTAGCTTATGTTTTCACCGATTGTATCACTTAACAATTACTAGTGATAATACGTCGTTTGGCGGTATAGACTTATTTATAGTCTATACGAAAATTTTGATATCCATCTTGCAACGTGTTTAAGACTTCATTGTGTATTTTGTTCATTTATTTTCGTGTTGTTCTCGATTGTGCCAACATTCGTGACAACATTCTCGCAAAACACGTACGCACACCTTCGTATAAATTAATAATTTTTTTGTTTGTTAGCAAGTGCGAGAACCAAAATGCTCCGATACCAATTGTAACGCCCCAAATTTAAAAATAACACATAATTGCCGAGGCACTACCAAATTGACTTGTTAACTTAATTAAAAAAATTGTTCTAATTTAATAAGTGAGATTTTGATAAAATAATCATTTGAAATTACAGTAAGACACATAATCGAAAACATGACACACAATAAATTATATGCAACCATAGCCTCGTACTCCTACTCGAGCTCCTTTGATCGTAAAAAATATAATTGTGGGGGTTGGGTGTTTGAAAATACACCTAGTGAGGGGATCATCAATGATTGCACGCTTAAATGACATAATATTTCGTTACTCGGCTTGAATATAATACGGGCCATTACCCGGCTTGAATATTTTTATGATAACTCGGTATCCGGCCCAAGGACCGACTAATCCGAGGACCAATCCCACCGTCCACTAGCGGGGACCCCATTTAAAGCGAGCAAAGCTCAGTATGGACTGGCCCATCTCAGAATTGTTTGCACCCAATGGGTTTCGAACCCGAGACCTATAGGGCATCACACTCCTAAGTCTCAAGCCCTCACCACTAGGCTAACCCCTAGGGGTTTACCCGGCTTGAACGGGTCATTACGACTTGCACATAGTATGGGCCATTACCCAACTTGAACATAGTACGGGTCATTACCCGGCTTAAACATAGTACGGGACATTACCCGGCTTGCAAATAGTGCGGGTTATTACTCGTCTTGAATAATAATGTAATTTAACATAGCAATCATAACATTAAATATTAAACTCGATTAAGAGTGGAGATTGTCCTAACTTTAAAGACAAGAATCGCAACAAATGATGCAATGCAATATCCCTTTAGTGATCATCAACTCCTTGATAATGCACAATCTTAAAGGTCCCAAGTTTCTCTTCATATCCTACAAATAACATATACTCTTAATAATCTCCAATTTAATAAAACCATATCTTATACTCCCTCCGTCCAAACATAATCTACACACTTTCCTTATTTGGACGTCCCAACATAATCTGCACATCCAAATAAGGAAAGCCCACAAAATATTAACACCTTCAAAATATTACTTTAATTTAAAAAATGTCACTCATATTTTACCTTACTTTATTCTCTCTCCTATAACCACAAAAAATACCCCTATACTTTATTCTCTCTCATACACTATTCACACCAAAAAGCAACTTTTCATAATCTACGCACTGCACAAAATATGCATATTATGTTGGGACGGAGAGAGTATTATTTAAACTCTCATAATAGTCCTAATTAATCCCTAATCATAATTATCTTCTTCTTCTTCTTCTTCTTCTTCTTCTTCTTCTTCTTCTTCGTCTTCTTCTTCTTCGTCTTCTTCGTCTTCTTCTTCTTCTTCTTCTTCTTCTTCTTCTTCTAATAAATAATAATAATAATAATAATAATAATAATAATAATAATGATAATAATAACACCACAACATATTTATATGTATATACTCACACACCCAACATACTTAATAGTAATAATAATAATAATAATATTAATAACAATAATAATCATCACCATCATCGCACACACTATATATATATTTATATATACTCACACACTAACACACACTTACGCAAACACTTCAGAGTGGATATTGTTAGTGAAGGTGTGCATGAGTGTTTGATGAGAATGTTGTCAAGAATGTTGGCACATTCGAAGAACAACACAGAATACAAAGATACGGTATAGACTATAAATAAGTCTATACTTGCGCTAATCGGCAAAATATCACTAATAATTGTTGAGTGATACAATCGGTGGAAGCATAAGCCACACCGTGAATAGATCTACGTATCTAGTGAATAGATGTTAATCAACTAACCTATCACCTAATACAATTAAAGATCCAAATGTTGAGTGAAATGTTGGAACATTCACCAACGGAAGTAACGTGTATGAAACGTACAATAAATTCTATAATACATGCCAATAGACTATGCTAGATTGTGTTTCCCTTAAATTTCAAGTTTTATCTTCATAGCAGTGTATTTATAGATATTCGGACATCAAGTGTGCTTGAAGATAACTTTCACATCTCCCTTAAAAGTAGGTGACTTCTCATAACTTCCCCATGATTTTTTAACTCCTCACTCTTGTTTTTTCAACCGCATGACTTATAGTAACTACTATAAGTCTTCAATCAGAAACCAAGACATTGAACAAGACATTTTGGGGGTTAAGGATTAGTGGAAGTGGAAGGACGAATTCGATGTTGTGACTCGAATATTGGCACATTCGGAGTAACACTTGTCACTAACATCAACAATCTTCCCCAATTCGGTCTTTCTCTTGTAACACACACGATGTTGTACCATTAACCAGGATGTGTACACAATAGAGATAAGTAAGTTGTTATGATTAAAAAGATGTACTTAGTTTTGATGAGTTAAAAGTATAAGACTAGGATGACCAAATGAAAAATAATGTATAGCCAGTGATGTAATGTAATCTTTGTAAAATAGACTAAGTATAGGTTAGTAAGATAAGGTTGGTCAAAGGAAGTCGAGATGAAGGCAAAGAAGAAAATCGGGCGGCGTCAGAAAGACGAGGAGGAAGATCAAGACACTCACCAAGATAAAGTAATGCACAAGGTGAAGAATCGAGATAGGGTGAAGAATCGAGACAGGGGTAAGAAGTCGGGCGAGCTAAAGAGTTAGTTAAAATCAAGAGTCGATTACAGCCAAACAAGAAGCGATTTCAAGAATTAGTTAATCGATTACAACCACCTACAACAAGAACAAGGAAGTTATAACCGTCATCAACGTAAGACCTATAAATAGGTTCGAGAGATTCAGAATTTCATAACTAAGAGAAACTTAGCATTCTAGCAATTTAACACTTTATCATTCTAAGAATTAGAAGCTCTCTCCACGATCACTTGTATACACATCATTCACGAACACACTTAGTGTTCATTCATTTTTCTGGTGTTTAGAGAACACTATTTCATTTGAATCTTCTAAAGACGGATAGAGATAGCATCATACTTGTAAGGTGAAGATATACGTTGTAAACAAAGAAAGGAAGAAAGAAGAAAGACAAGTAAGTAGGGTCCCTTCTTCAAGTTGAAGAAGGAGAGTGGATGTAGGATCGTTTGATCCGAACCACTATAAATCCGGTGTTGTTTCTTCTTATTGTTTTTACTTGTTTACATTGATTATTTCTTGATCACAAAATTCAATATCTGATAAAGCTTTAGATCCTATTTGAATTGAGGTTAGTTGAAAAGCTGTTTCATTTGTAAAGTTGTTTTTGGAGTTGATAGATCATCTAAGCTTGAAAAAGTTTTTGATAATCTATTCATCCCCCTTCTAGATTATCACTAGAAGACATCCTCGTTTACGTGATTAACTCATTCTAAAGGGACCCAACATAAGTTAACATCAAGTTAATGACATCTCATTACCGTCAATATAAACGAAATAATAAAAACAATAAACATAACACATAATAAAGAACTAGAACATAACATAGACTTTGTTAGATCGGAAGAAGTTTTGATGAGTTAAATTATATAGATTAGAGTCAGCTCATGTAAGTAAGATGACCAGCTAAATGTGTATAGAACGGTGATGTAATGAATTCTAGTGCTAAGTCGATCGTACTAGGTAGAGCTAGAATAGTCGGTGAAGTCGAGAAAGAGAAGGTCATCTCGAAGACGATCTTGACAAAGTCATCTGTTGGAGACAATAATGAATAGCTCAAGACGAAGTCAAGACCAGCTAATTAGAATAAGAAAGACTAGTCTTCACCAAGTCGGCAGGACGACTAGCTTGAGATCGAGATGAAGTCAAGACAGCTTTTAAGAATAAGTTTGTTGAACGGTTTTTAGTTTGTTACAACAAACTAACCGTTTCATAGGCGTATAAATATGTTTGAGCACAATTCTGAATAGAACAATCAACACTCTCATTTTCAATACTCACGAATATTCAAAGAGCACTCACAAAGTTTTCAAAAGAATTTTCATGAGTTACAAAGTGTTTATAGAACACTCATTTGTACATCTTCAATCTTTTCGCACCGTAACTTTCAAGTTTCTAGATAGCGATAGGTTGAAGATAGAATTGAAGAGAAGATTCTTCGCATCTTTGTAATTGTAATTGGTAAGTAAGTAAGAAAGTAAGTTAGTCGAGGCCCTTCTTCAAGTTGAAGAAGGAGAGTGGATGTAGGATCGGTTTGATCCGAACCACTATAATTCTTGGTGTTCTTTACTTCTTGTTTTACTTATTTGCTATTCATCAAGTATTCAAATAGGTTACTTTCCGATTGAATTCAGATTGCTTTTGATCCTTAAAAGATTGAGTTAAAACTTGTTTCCGCTTAGCTTTGATATCTTGAGTAGATAATCGATCTTCAAAAAGATTTGATAATCTATTCAACCCCCCTTCTAGATTATCACTAGGAGGCGATCTAAGCTTGTTTACTCGCTCAATCTCTAGGCCAACAAGTGGTATCGGAGCAGTGTTAAAGCTGCTACGAATATTTCTTTTTGGTCAAAGTAATCTTTGTTTTTTTATAAATCTTGAAATAAATTTGTTCTTGAATATACTCTGCTGATTTTTTTGTTGATTACTAACCATGTCTCTAAGCAATGATAGAAAGGTTAAGAACCTTCCAGACTTTGATATAGAGGACTATGACTACTGGAAGTTCCGAATGGAGAATCATCTCAAATCGATCCATCCTCGAATATAAGATGTCTTGTCGATGGGCCAATCAAGTTCTACCATGGTGGAGTAAGTGATGGAGCGAGCGGCTCGTAATCACGGACTCGAGACGGTGAAGAAAGTGTCGAATTAACCAACGATGAGAGGAAAGTGTTTAACTGGATCGGGTGGCAAGAAACGAGATTATTGTCACACTTAGCATGGAATGGTACGAGTAGATTAAGAAATATAAAACAGCGACCAAAGAGATGTGGGACACCCTAGCTAATATGTGCGAAGGCACAGATCAGTGAAGGAGAACAAGCTCCAAGTTGTTCTCCATCTTTTTGATGTCTTTAAAATAAAAGAGGGTGAAACTATTGATCGGTGGATATGCGAATGACCAATCGATCAATAGAGCCTCCGATCTTGGAAAAATCTACACCGAAAAGAAATCAATAATAAAATTCTTAGATATCTAACCAAGCGTTCGAGGGAAAAAGGAAACTTGATTAAAGCCACAAAAGATCTTTCTACTATGACACATTACACTTTGTTTTCTCACTTGAAGGGTTATGAGTTTGACATTCGAGTAGAAGATGAGGAAGATGAGATGGAGTCAAGCACCTCATCCAAGACCGTTGTTTTTATCAACAAAGAAGACAAGACTGTAGCCGAGCCAAAAGGAGTTGATCTATCCTTGAAGGAACAGATGGCATTGCTAACAAAGAGGTATGATCGTTTAAGGATGAAATATAAACGTAACAAGTTAAAATTTGCAGAGAAGGACAGATCTAGATCCAAGAGAAAAGATGATGAATCAACAGATGATGATAAAAGAAGAAATCGAGACAAGAAGGTATAAATCTCCTGTAAAGAAAAACCCTATCGGTCCTAAATCGGACCGGGAGACACTTGTTACACTGTAACAAGCCGAGTGGCACTTCACCTATGAGTGTCCCAGTGACTCCTAAAGAAAGAGAGGAGAAAAGAAAGAAGAGAGATAGGCGCTTTGCAGATCGAGAGAGCCCTTCTTGCTGAGGAGAAAGAATCAAGAAAATCATCATCCTCATCATCTTTATCTGATTTTGGATCGACGATGAAGTATGTCGATGGTCAAAGAGGTAGATTACTATTCCTCAACCGATAATGAGTCTTACAAATCTGTCTCTTACAATGACCAAACTATAATTAAGGGTCTTTTGAAAGATCTAAAAATGTCTATGAGTGCTTATAAACAATTAGAGACTGAAAATTTAACTTTGAAAGACCAGATTCAAACTCTAATTAAAGGCAAACAAGTTGTAACCTACTCGAGTCCGAGGAAACATTCAAGGGAATGTTTACCCCAGCCGAGGCTAGTACATCACCTAGTCTCGCCCAAATTTTAGAGAATGAATTGAGGTCTTTAAAGGCTAAATTTGAAGTAGTCTGTAATGAAAATGAGTGAATTAAGAGGGCCAATGAGAAGCTTGTCTTCAAAATGAGTCACCTTAATAACTCACAATCGAGCCATAGACCATATCTTTAGAACTTCTCAAAAATCCCATGATAAAACGAGGACTTGGTTATGATAACAATAATAAATCGTAGATTCCAAAACCAAGGAAATTTGTGAAGGTCTGAAACATCAAAAGAAGTCAAAATTGGACCTTGGAAACCACAGAGTCGGATAAGGATCGCATCTCCTAATCAAAATAAAAATCGGATGAGGAATCCAAATCGACAAAGAGGATTCCAAGAACCAAAACTAAGAGGGATTCTTATTATAGTTATTTTGATGGGAGGAGCAGATGTTATCCTTTATTTCCTAAGTACAAGAAAGTCGCCAAATCGACTTCAATAAATTCTTATTTAAATGTGATATATTTGTGGGCCGATTTGGTAGACAACTATGAAGGTGTGCGTGAGTGTTTTTGCGAGAATGTTGTCACGAATGTTGGCACATTCGAAAGACAACACAGACGAAAATAAATGATCGAAATACACAGCGGAAATCTTAAACACTTTGCAAGATGGATATCAAAATTTTGTATAGATTATAAATAAGTCTATCTTGCCAAATGGCGAAATATCACTAGTAATTGTTAAGTGATACAATCGGTGAAAACATAAGCCACACCGTGAATGGATCTACGTATATAGTGACTAGACAATATTCAATCTAACCTATCACTAATACAAATAAAGACCCAATGTTGAGTGAAATGTTGGAATGTTCACCAACGGAAGTATCGAGATAGAAACATACAATAAACTCAATAATCTATGTCAATAGACTATGCTAGATTGTGTTTCTCTCAACTCCAAGTTTTAATCTTCATAGCAGCCGTGTATATATAGATAATCTGGACTCTTAGTGCTTGAAGATAACTTCCACATCTCCCTTGAAAATAGGTAACTTCCATGTAACTTTCCCATTATCTTTATAACTTCTCTTCTCTTGCCTTTTCAAACGCATGACTTCGATGCTGTCGTAAGTCCTCATTCTAAAAGAAACAAGACTTTGAACAAAACAAAACGTGGGTTAAGGGTTAGTGGAAGTGGAAGGACGAATTCGATGTTGTGACCAGTAATATTGGCACATTCTGAGTAACACTCGTCACTAGCATCAACAATCTCCCCCAATTCGGCCTTTCTCTTGGAACACACCCGATGTTACACCATTGAACAGTAATGTGTACACAATAGAGATAAGTAAATCAATATCAAGTAAATGACATCTCATTACTTAGCCAAAAACGAACAACACTAAACATATAATATCACTAAGACATAAATTACGAACATAACATAGATTTAACACATAACTAAAACCAAGAAAAAACACAATCGTAGTAAACATAAAACAATAACATAGAAACTAACATAAACAGAGCTTTAAGAAAAGAAAACTATAAGAAACCTAAACAAAGAACATAACACAAAGAAATAAATAGTAAAATAGAAGCAACACGAAATACGAACATTAACAAATACTAGACTTAACCAAAGTAAAATCGAACATAGTAACAAGGACTTAACCAAAACAAAACTTAACTTAATACCAAACTAATAATAAGTTCAAAAACAAACCTAAAATTTTATAAGTTCAAAACATAAACATAAAAACAGAATATAACTTGAGTCTTTACAAAAACAGACAAAGCTTATAGATGAAGATTAGGAGAGGATTTGGATGTTTAGTTTAACGATTGCATCTTTAGTAGTCTGCACGAACTCCCCTTTCTTCAAGCTTCTCCATCTTTGAAAGCTCCCCTCGCTCGGATCATCAATGTCCCCAATCACCCAAATCATCATACAACACACTGAGATCTTCATCATCCTAATCTACCGCATCTATTTTCTCAAAGCATCAACATCCATGTTTGAACCGTTGGGTCCATCATCATTGTTGGTGGGAATTGTGGGCACATTATACGACACATCCTCGGGTATCGAGTTCCCATTTCAAGCATTGATTAGTGTGAAAATTGAATAATTATTGTGTGCTTAATTGTCTCAATTTGATATCATTTTAATGTTAATTCATAATTAATTGACTAATTGCATTTAATTATTTGATTTGGTGCTTTGAGTGTTTAATTTGTAGGTTGAGGCCAATTTTGAGTACAAATTGAGGATATTTGATGTATTCATATTAATGGAGCAATTGCATGGGTGGAAAGAGAGCCAAGAGAGCTTCGCAACGCAAAAAGAATCGGGTCGAACGGAGCTTGTATGGAGAAAATATGATCGAACGAAGTTGTGGTAGGCAAAATAGATGCATGCACCCACCAGATTGGTGAGTGCACCCACCCAATACACCCACAATTTTGATAAGTTCACCCATCGTCATTTTCATCAAATCGACGCAGATACCAGCGCCATGGCTACCACCCATCTTCCTTCCACAGACTCATGGCCTTCACAGCCTCAACCACCTTACCATTAACCGTCGTGCGATGCTCATCACCGATTCGCCGCCGTCACGGCGCGACACCTGAACGCTGCCGCCATTCTCGTATCCGTAGCCCAGCCACCGCCGATTCGTCACCATTTCGCCGCCACAGTTCCAGCTATCGCCGTGAAGCCCTCGGCGCCGCGGCGATGCTACCCAAGACTGGCCCCCTTCGCCGCAGATACATCACCATCATCGACCAACAACAACAAGCATTCAACATGGCAAAGCCCAATCCACTCGATCCGAGGCGTACACGATCCGAGCCAAGTCGTGAAGACCGAATTTGTCCAGAAGGTTTCACTCGACCAAGGCCCTCTTCCCAACTCGACCCGAGTGATTTTTCCTCCAACAGAGTTGAAGACGTGAATAGTGTGCGGATTTGCGGCGGTTTCTATTTTCTAAATTTGTTATATTTTGAGGGCTTAATTGCAATATTTTAAAATTAATCCTCAAGCCCCACTATATATATCTCATACTCAGATTTTCTAAGGGGAGATTAGAGAGGCATTCACGCATACTTTTCATTCTTTCCACACACACATTCACACATAGTATAGGTGTTCTTCAATTTTCATTTCAATTTTTGCAAATTAGGGTTAGATTTCAATTAATTCAAGTATATTCTACACATTCAAGGTGATACATATCCTTATCTCTTAATTTTAGTGGATTATTTCTTTATTATCATGCTTCCTTCTCCTTCAATGCGTTCAATTTTCATGGGTTTGTTTCAATTCATAATGTTGGGCTAAATTCCTTTTGTGTTTGGGTGTGATGACCCTTGGATGAATTAATTTTGATGATCATGTGATTGGATGTTTCATTTATTGAGGAGATAAATTATTCTATTGTGATTTGCATGATTTAATTGCTAAATTAGGTTTTGATCCTTTGTTAATTGATTTAATTTACTCAAAGAGATTTGGTTCATTAAATTGATGTTTATGTGTTAGGCTTGGTTTTGTGATTGAATTCAATATTGGATTAACACAAGGAGACTTGGTTAATTTTCACTAGAACCTACATTAGGATACGTTAATTGCTCGATTCCATTTCTTGTGATTAAGTGAGGAGACTTAGGGTGTCGTCTCTAAACTATCTTACGTGCTTATTTGATGTATTAAACCTAGGCTTATCAAGTACGATTGATATGTGATTTTTTTGCTAGATAGCTCCTATTATCCCTCGTTAATTGAAGCCCGATCATGTGTGATTCGTAATTAAGGATTCCTTAGTAATTTGCACCCAAGCACATTTTTCTCATATTAGTTATCTCTTGGTAATTTGCTTGTTGGTTATTCTTAGTTGTTTAATTTAGATTAGATTTTGCAAAATCGAGCCCGACTCTATAATACCATGACAACTCTTAGCTTTAGGGATCCTTGCTCGACTTAGTTCCTTTGGGTTCGATAACTTGGTTGTGTCTTAAATATACTTACTCGAAAAGCTGCAATCAAGCATCGGGAGCTCCATTTGTCCCAACTCCGGAGATATCGGCATCTGGTCCTCCTCCAGTTGCACCAACACCATCACTTGTACCGCCAACATCAACATCACTAGCAGCCGGTTCGGCATCAACATCAAGCTTGAGCAAAGAAGCAACATCGTGTCCTACTCCCCGGTGATAGAAAGGAGCGCTTCCCGCATCCTTTTGTGTATCTCAAGATTGCTTAATGCAGACACTTGGCATTATTAATTGAGTTATCTGTCATAGCAATTTGATCGCGGATAAATTGCGGCTGTAATTGCGGTATGTTGGCGCGTGTGTGCCAACATCTCTCGGCACATCAGTGGTTGATCGGCGGGAACTTCAACTTCGGGGCATTTAGATCTCTCGTAAGGCGAGATCAATAACTCTTGGACCAGATTCTCGTAACATGAGATATTGCAGGACTTAGTGCAAATGAGCTGATAATCTCATTCTTCTCTCTCTGAAATTCTTTAGCCGAAATCAACATGTGAATTAAGCTAGGATAAGGTAGCAGCCCTTTGCTTGATATTCTCCCGAATATGTCATCATATTGTCAAAGATCATTTTTCCAAGATTGAACCTCCTAAGATGGCCAATCTTGTACATTAGGACACCTTGCTCGGAGGTTAAGGTGGTTGTGTTTGATGAAGGTAACCAATTATAAACAATCGGTTTGTGAAGGACACCTTTGTATAGGCTTGTCAAAGCAGCGAATTCATCCTATATCTCCAAACAAGTAATCCTACCTCCATAACTACACTTATCACTTCATCCAAATTGTCCACCAAAGGATCCTCATCATCTCTAGTTTTTAAGAAAGAATTGATTATATATGGAGTCACCTATATAACCTTGCCTCTAAATGTCACTTTCCCATAGTGCTTGAATTCACTTCGTAAACTCTTACTTTCGCATTAGCATAAAACTCATATACCCAATCAACTAAGTAAGGTTTAGCAAACTAGAGTGAATGCATCAAGGATCTATCGACCAAATACCCAATCAGATTCATAGAGATAAAATCATCCATCTTAATTATTCTTTCCCCAACTATCGACCTAGTTCTCAAAGTCCTAAATTTATCACTATCAACACCATGATAACTATCATCCGAATCAAGAAGACATATGCGAGAGAGGAATCGGTATGTACCTCATCGATTTTGCCTTATTAGCTTCTAATGACGAGGACTCGTAGTCGAGAGGATGATGTGTCCATTGGTGTGCCAACATCCTTCGGCACATCCTGCGGTTCATTGTGCTTTTTGCTCCTCCTCTCTAAACGAGCAGCCATTTCCGCCAATGTTTGATTCATTTCAGAATCCTCGGTACTCCCCTCGGGCCGAGCACCGGAACAGAGGCTTGACCGCTGGTTTCCTTCTCTCGGGCTTGCTTCTCTTATTTCCTCTTCGGAAGAGTCGAGTCGAACACTTGAATTGGTTTGAAGCAACACCATCATCGTGTTTTTGTTTCTTTCCTTTCTCCGAGTAATCGACCCTTCTACCCATAGTTCGGTAAGAACGCAGCGTTTCGACCACGTCCTGGAGCTCGATGCCTTTTGGACGAATTCGGCGAGTAGTAAGCTCACCAAGATATCGGTCGAATCGGTTGACGGGTCATCCATTGGAGCATTTTGTGGTGGCGAGGCGGTGTAAACACTAGGAGTTTGTAATTGAAAGTCCACCTCTGCATCTCCGACCTTGACAACAAGGTATATTGTGCTCGCTTAGTGAGGGTTTTGAATGCATAGACAATTTGATCAACAAGGCTCCTTCATCTAGCTCGACCATCATAGGGTAGGTTTCGAGAATGGGGGCTTCGCTAGCTTCGCCGCCATCCCGATTTTGTGGCATTCCGCCCAAAATTGGAGTCTCCGTTAGTTGCTCGGACGGGATTCTCGGCGTGGGTTGGCGATAATGGCACATCCAACGATCCAACCCTAATTGATGTGGGTGATGTCGGGATCGTGCGCCAACACCATCGGACATATTCTCTGCGGCCATTGTAGCTAGAAGTCGAAGGTTTTGTGAAGAAGATGAAGTTGCAGGAGAGGTAGAGTGTTTTGATTGTGAAGGTGAAGAGCCCTTTCCATCAGCCATGATAATTAATAACCTGCAAACACTATTCAAATTATATTAATTAAATAATCAATTTGAATATTAATAGGCTGAAGAAAAATAATACCAAGAAGTATAATCAATAATACCTTTAAACACTTGTGCTAAAATTTGAAACTATGATATAAAGTATAGAACACACTCGAATACTAAGGACCTTAAATAGGGAAGAGAAAGATTATAGAAGTTGTGAACACATCGGAGTTAATCGAATAAGATTTAATCACATCCCTAAGAAATAGGGCATTACCGAATGTGTGGAAGTTTATTTCACAAACATGCTAAAAACCGCTTAATCTAGATAAAATAACTGCACAATTAAATTAATTTAGACTATATAATATTGCTGGGAACAATCTAAAATAAATAAATCTTCATAAAATAATATTCGGAAATTTTCAAACTCATAGAGGTAAATATACATATGAGAACCGAGAATGTTATTCACGTAATGTCGGCACACACACTTCTCAACACGCTTTTACATGAAATAAATTCATTTTTGTTGCACTATATTTTGCTTTTCTCACTTATTCACATTGATCCATTTTTTCTAAGAGATCATCGTAGTTGTCACTCCGTGTCCCATAATTACTCAATGGATTATGAATATATTGATGCATTTCAAGTCACCTTTTGAAAAGAGAACATCGTAGTAGTCAACTCCGTGCCCCATAGTTACTTAGTGACATAGCATCTAATTGTGAGTTTTATTTAATTGCATTTGAGAGTAGTGTGTCCAGGACAATTTATATTAATCACGAGGTTCTAATACTATTTACACAAGAGAGTTCAAAAATACTAGATATTACAATACTTAGAAAATTTTAAATAAATTGTTCTAGTGTTGCCGCAAATGTTGGCACATTTGTCACAACACACAACAAATATAGGTCTAATTAGTGCATAAACCTAGAGATTTTCTAAGAGAAGAAAACCTCTCATTATCAAGGGCTTTAGTAAAAATGTACTGCAATTTGCTTTTCGGTAGAAATGTATTCCAACTTTACAACTTTTTTTTCTACAAGGTCCCTAATGAAGTGGTGCCTTATACTTATATGCTTAGTTAATGAATGTTGCACAGGGTTCTTAGATATATTAATTGCACTTGTATTGTCACAATAAACAGTAAGAGTATTGCTCTCCAAACCGTAATCATCGAACATCTTCTTAAGCCATAGAAGTTGAGTACAACAATTTCCCGTGGCTATGTATTCGGATTCAGCCGTAGATAGGGAGACACAATTTTGTTTTCGGCTATGCCAAGAAACAAGATAGTTACCCATGTAGAAATATCCTCCACTTGTACTCTTTCTATCATCACTGTCACCTGCCCAATCTGCATCACTATAGCCGATCAAAGAACAATTAGTGTCTTTGTTATACCATATTCAATAATCGCATGTGCCTCACATATCTAATTATCCTCTTAACCGAATTCATGTGAGATTCTTTAGGATTAGCTTGATAACGAGCACATAAACAACACTAAACATGATGTCTGGCCTACTAGAAGTCGGATACAAAAGACTACTAATCATCGATCTATACAATATTGGGTCAACATTTGTGCCAACACTGTCTTTTACACAATTTTTGTGTCGATCCCATAGGTGTCTAAATGTGTTTAGCATTGTCTAAACCAAACCTTTTCACAAGATTTTTGGCATATTTATTTTGGCAAAAGAAAATACCATTCTTGCATTGTTTAATTTGAAGACCTAAAAGTAATTCAAGTCTCCAACCATCGACATTTCAAAGGTAGTGGTCATTTCATACACGAATAATTCAAGCATTTTCTCACATGTAGAACCAAATACAATGTCATCAACATATATTTGAGCAATCATAATATCATTTCAGAATGTTTTATAAACAAGATCCTATCACCTTCACCTCTATAGAAACCGAATTCAACAAGAAAATCGGTTAATCTACCATACCATGCCCTAGGTGCTTGCTTCAAACCATATAAAGTTTTCTTAAGTTTATAAACATGATCAAGAAATTCATGATTTTCAAACCCCTTAGGTTGTTCTACATATGCTTCTTCCATAAGAATTCCATTTAGAAATGCGGCCTTGACATCCATTTGATGCGCTTTTATATAAATGTAACATGCAATAGCAAGTAATAGTCTTATGGATTCAATTCTAGCATTAGGAGCAAAAGTCTCATCAAAATCAATTTCCTCTACTTGTGTATAGCCTTGAGCAACTAATCTAGCTTTGTTTCTTACAACATTACCAGCATTCATCAGTTTTATTTTTGAAGATCCATTTGGTACCAATTACATTCACATTATCGAGGCCTAGGTACAAGTATCCAAACATCATTTCTTTCAAATTGATTTAACTCCTCATGCATTGCATTTATCCAGTTTTCATCTTTCATTGCTTCATCAACATTTTTGGTTCATTGAGAGAATGAAAACATTCAAAGTTCACCTTGTTGCACATAGATGTCATACAAATAGATCTTACCACGTGTCTTGCATCAAAACTCAATTTTCTCCTTATTTGTACACCCGATTGTGGTTTACCTATGATCTCTTGTTGTGGATGATTTTTGAGAATTCGGAAGATGGCATAGCGAGGATAAGTCATAGTTACATTAATTTCTGGATGTTGAGGTGATGTTGCTTGAGATGTGGGCACATTCGTAGCAACATTCTCACTTGATTCGAAATATCGAACTTTGCATCCGCTCAATAAGATCGATTACATCTTCTTCAATGGTATTATCTGCAAAACTTGCATTATCATCAAAAACAACCTTCATAGATTCTTGAACAGTATCAGTCCTAAGATTATAAATCCTAAAGGCTCTCTTGTTTCTAGCATAACCAAGAAAGAAACCTTTATCACTTTTTAAATCAAATTTGTGTAGCTGGTCTCTATCATTTAAAATGTAGCAAACACAACCAAAGACATGAAAGTATTTGATTAGGCTTTTTGTTATTAAATACTCATAAGGTGTTTTAGTAGAATTAGGTCTTAAATAAACTCTATTGGATATACGACAAGCGAGATTCAAAGCTTCACCCAAAACTTTTTGAAAGTTTCTTGGATAAAAGCATTACCCTAGCCATCTCTTGTAGAGTTCTATTTTTCCTTTCGGCTATACCATTTTGTTGAGGTGTTATAGGAGAAGAAAACTCTTGAATTATACCTTTGTCTTCACAAAAATTAGTGAATAAGTTGTTCTCAAACTCCCTACCATTATCGGACCTTATTCTTTTTACCTTAGTATCATAAACATTTTTAAACCGTTTATAGAGAATTTTGAATACTCCAAAAGCATCTGATTATTCCTTAAGAAATTCAATCCATGTAAACCTTGAATAATCATCTACTATGACAAAAGAATATTTCTTACCACCAATGCTTTCAGTCTCCATTGGTCCCATTAAATCCATATGCAAAAGTTCAAAGCAATGTTTCGTAGTACAATGTGTCAACATTTCATGTGACATTTTGACTTGTTTACCACTTTGGCAGATCCACACACATTTGACATACGTATTTGTAACTTAGGCAGACCTTTAATAGCATCAAATTTCAATAATTTGATAATATTTCTATAATGAGCATGTCCAAGTTTTTTATGCCAAAGTATACTCTCATCGGTTTGAACATTAAAGCATGCTTGATTCGAATCAATTAGATAACAATTATCAACAGATCTATTACCAACCATGAGACAATTATCATCATTGTTTAACACATAGCATGAACTTTTATCAAACTTTACATGCAAGTCATCATCACATAATTGACTAATACTAATCAAATTTGCAAGTAAACCTTTAACTTATACTTTTGAACCTCCTCCATATGTAACATTTCCACCATCATATGCCTTATAATCGGTGAGATAACTTTCCTCACCGGTCATGTGTCTAAAACACCCACTATCAAAATACCATAGTCCCCGGAACACATGCTTTTAAAGAGGTGTAAACAACATTACATATAGTATTTGACTTTCTCACCCAAGTAGATTTTTGAACAAATTTTTGAAAAGATTTTTAAACTGCTTTGTTTCGAATGTTGAGCGAGAATGTGGCAACATTTTCAAAGACATTTTAGAAAACTTTTTATCCTGTCTCATTCTTAAACAGTTTGGTCTTTTGTGACCCTCGGTAAAACAATAATGACAAACATCCTTCTTTTCGTAATTATTTTTCAATTTTTCGGAGGTTCAATGTAAGGTTTTGAAAACACAACAGTTTATTATTGTTTAAAACCGAGTAATATTACCATCATAACCAAGACCATGTCTACTAGTGCTTCCAATTGTTAGTGCCTCAACAAGTTTAGCTGAACTTTCGAATATCTTTTGAAATTCATGTTGTGCCTTTAATTTGCTCTTTGAGGTTGTATATCTCCAGATCTTTCCTTGTCGGTATGACATCAAGCTTTATCACCAAATCCTTTTGATATGACTCTTCAATAGTCATGTCCCTTAAGGATTTCGAGTGGATTTCAACTCCTTTTTAAGCTTTTGATAAGCTGGACTTAAAATCTTCGCAAACATTGTTAGAAGTACCGCTTTATCTACACAAGAACTTGAGAAACAATTAAATTCTGGAACTTCCAATGTTTCCTCAAATGTTGGCACATTTGACTCGACATCGAATCATCCAAGTAAATCATCAAGAGTATCATCATATAAAATTCTTACGAGAAAAAGCATATTCTTCATTTTTATCGTAATCATCTTCACAATCAGATTCATCACTTAAGGTAACATTGAAATTTACCCTTTTTCTCAAAAGAGTGTTGGCACATTCATTAGCATAATGACCAAAACGAGAACATGCATCACATTTAACATTTTTACTATATTACGGATAATATTTGATCTTGTTACCTCTATCAAATTGCCTAGGTTGATAAACATTCCTATTTTTATCGTGCAATTGACATGAACTACCAATCTGATCTCTATCTTGATTCTTAATTTGCAAATTATTTCTAAGCCTATTTGCTCTCTTTTTCAAAAACACATTAAAGCTGCTTAGTTAAGAAAGCAATGTTATCGGCATTGTCGGCACAATCATCAATAACATCTTCATCAATCTATTTCAAAAAAATGGTTGTTTATCGGTACTTGGAGATGTTTCTCCTTTGAAAACAAAAATTTTCTTTTCAGATTTCTCATTATCTCTTTGGGAAAAAATCATTTCATACGTTTTCAAAATACTCACCAACTCATTTTGAGTAATAGCATCGATATCTTTAGCTTCCTCAATAGCACATATCTTAGCATCAAAACGTTTAGGAATAGTCCTTAAAATTTTATGTACTAACCTTGTATTGGATATAACTTCACCAAGTGCTTGAGATTCATTGGAAATCTCGGTGATTCTTTCATTATAGGAGGATATGGTCTCATCTTCCTTCATCCTTAGATTTTCGAACTTGGTTCCAAGTATCCGCAACTTTGTCCTTCTCACACTCTCGGCATCCTTCACAATGTTCTTGTAATCTCTCCCATGCATCTTTTGCGATACACAATTAGAAATTATTTTGAACATGGAAATATCCGTGGAAGTGAATAAGGCATTGATTGCCTTTGAATTGAAGCTGGTCGTGGTCACCTCATTATTTGTTCATTCTAACTTCCTCTTGATTTGAGCTTGATGTTATCGGTGGTAGGCTGTTGGTGGAGTCCATCCAGCTTAAAATACTCCTCCATGCACGTTCATCAATGGATTTGATGTACATGCGCATCTTAGGCTTCCAAATTGCATAATTCGTACCATCAAGAAGCTGGTGGCCTAATTGGGTGTCATAGGATATTCCATCGCAATAAATCACACCAAACACGGGGTCAAAACTCGGGATAACTTGAGTTCAACGGCTCTGGTGCCAATTGAAGGTGTGCATGAGTGTTTTTGCGAGAATGTTGTCACGAATGTTGGCACATTCGAAAGACAACACGAGACGAAAATAAATGATCGAAATACACAGCGGAAGTCTTAAACACTTTGCAAGATGGATATCAAAATTTTGTATAGACTATAAATAAGTCTATCTTGCCAAACGGCGAAATATCACTAGTAATTGTTAAGTGATACAATCGGTGAAAACATAAGCCACACCGTGAATGGATCTACGTATATAGTGACTAGACAATATTCAATCTAACCTATCACTAATACAAATAAAGACTCAATGTTGAGTGAAATGTTGGAACATTCACCAACGGAAGTATCGAGATAGAAACATACAATAAACTCAATAATTTATGCCAATAGACTATGTTAAATTGTGTTTCTCTCAACTCCAAGTTTTAATCTTCACGGCCGTGCATATATAGATTATCTGGACTCTTAGTGCTTGAAGATAACTTCCACATCTCCCTTGAAAATAGGTAACTTCCATGTAACTTCCCCATGATCTTTATAACTTCTCTTCTCTTGCCTTTTCAAATGCATGACATCGGTAATTGACGTAAGTCTTCATTACGAAAGAAACAAGACTTTGAACAAGACAAAACGTGGGTTAAGGGTTAGTGGAAGTGGAAGGGCGAATTCGATGTTGTGACCGAGAATGTTGGCACATTACGAGTAACACTCATCACTAACATCAACAAACTACAATCTGATTTATTATTGAATAATGAGATGTTTGTCTGGATACCCAAAGTGATTGTTGACCTAAAAGGACCCAAGATCACTAGGGTACCTCATACCTAATCTGTCTTGCAGAATCCCGGGGACTATCATTAAAAGAGGAGATTCTAGTTTCCATCTGGTACATAGACGGTGGTTGTTCACAGCACATGACTTGTGAGAAGAAGCTATTATCAAATTTTCAGAATATTGATGGTCCTAGAGTCTTGTTTGGAGATAATAAGCGTGTGAGACTAAGGGAGTTAGTACATTAATTATAGGGGATGTCCAGTATCGAGGTTTATTTTGTACAAGGTTTGAAGCATAATTTGTTATCTATTTCTCAACTCTGTGATAAAGGTTTTCATGTTAGATTTTCTAAAGATAAGTGTGATATCTTAGATAGTTCCTCGAGACAAGGTACTCTTAAGCGGCTTGAGACATGGCAATGTCTATGTGGCTAATTTTAATAGTTGCCCCAAAGATACATGTCTTGTAGCTAAAGGTGGAGATGATCTCGATTGGCTATGGCATAAAAGGCTAAGTCATCTAAATTTCAAAACCCTTAGCAAAATAGCTAAGAGGAATCTTGTCAAAGGACTACCCGAGAAGCTTTGTTCAACTGATACGAAATGTGATGTTTGTCAAAAATGTAAATAGCCCAGAACTCTTTTAAAAGTATTAACACATCCTCATCTGAAAGAGTTGTACAACTCCTTCATCTTGATTTGTTTGGACTCGTTTCACCACTCGGCTTTAGTGGAAGGAAGTATACCCTTGTAGTGGTTGATGATTTTTCAAGATACACTTGGGTAATATTTCTTTTAAAAAAGAATAAGACAGTGAACAAGATCCCCGATACATTCGAGACAAATTTAAAATGAAAAGGGTGTTAATATTATTAAAATTAGGAGTGACAAGGGAACCGAATTCTTGAATTCTTGTTTATCTAACTGTCTGAATGAGAATGGTATAGTTCATGAGACTTCTTCATCTAGAACACCACAACGAGAATGGAGTAGTGGAGAGAAGAAATATGACTCTCAAAGAAGCGGCCGAAGCATGCTAGCTGAGTATGGAACACCTCATAGGTTCCGGGCTAAGGCTATCAATACGGCTGCTACACTCGAGCAGGCCTACCACCAAGAACAAGGGTAAGATACCTTATGAGCTTTGGAAAGGTAAGGTTCCAAGAATCTCATATTTTCGTGCTTTTTGGTGTAAATGCTTCATCCATAACAATGGGAAGTCTAAGTCGAGGACTTTTGATGCTAAGGCGGTGATGGAATATTCTTGGGATATTCCAACACTTCCAAAGCTTTTAGAGTCTTCAATAAGACAACTCTTTGTGTGGAAGAAATTCGCATGTGGTATTCGATGAATTGCATACTTTTCGAGATAAAGTGAATCAAATTACCAATAATCTAGATAAAATTGAACTAAATAAAACTAAATAGAGGACAACTTATCTGCCTAGTTTTGATTGATTCGGATGATGAAGAATCCCCATCCGAGAATCGGAGGGAAACTCCTCTTCGGAGTTTCATCCGAGGAGACTCCTTTGACATCATCGATCGGCCGAAGTCAATAGATGAAGGGGAACGTCTTCTCGGGAAGAATCGGTTGAGTTACCTACTGAGTCTACGGATGAGGGTACTTCAACTCAAATAGGCAAAAGGATGAGGAGTTATCATCCGGTGATCGGATCATTGAGGATCCATCTAGTAGTGTTCGGACACGAACGATGTTAGATTCTCAAAGTATGTTCAACTGCTATGTTTCACTCCAAGAGTCTAAGTCTATTGAGGAGGCTCTATCGACCCAAGTGGGTAACGGCCATGCGGGAAGAACTCCATCAGTTTGAAAGATAAAATGTTTGGGAACCGGTGGGTGAGACCACTTACATAGAAAGATTATAGGCACCAAATGGGTGTTTAAAAATAAAACTGATGAAAACAACATTATTGTTCGAAGTAAGGCAAGATTGGTGGCACGAGAGATATTCACGATGCGAGGAATAGACTATGATGAAACCTATGCTCCAGCTTGTCGATTAGAAGCAATAAGGCTGTTTTTAGCATTTCTTTGCCTATAAATGTTTCAAGGTCTTTCGAGATGGATGTCAAGTCTGTCTTCCTTAATGGTTAGTTACTTGAAGAGGTCTATGTAGAACAACCCCGGGGTTTAGGACCAGTAATAATATCTATAAGCTCCACAAGGCATTATATGAACTAAAGCAAGCACCCGAGCTTGGTATGATACCTTGTCCGAATTCTTGATATCAAGTGGATTTTCAAAAGGTAAGATAGACAAACTTTGTTTAGAAAAGAAGTAGATGGAAACATCTTGTTAATTCAAATTTATGTAGATGATATCATATTTGGTTCACCTAATCGACTTTATGTGAAGAGTTCGGTGTTCTCATGAAAAACAGGTTTGAGATGTCTATAATGGGGAATTAACATACTTTCTAGGCTTGCAGATTAAGCAGAGACAAGTAGAGGTACTTTTATACATCGAGACTAAGTATGCTAAGGACCTTATAGATAAATTTGGGATGACTACTAGTAGGGAAGTTAAAATACCTATGGCAACTAACTTCTCTATGGATTCGGATGAGAAAGGGATACCCACGGATGCAACGGAGTATCGTGGATTGATTGGATCCACTGTTATAACTCACTTTGCAAGTAGGCTAGACATAGCCTTTGCGGTTGGGGTATGTGCAAGATTCCAATCAAATCCCAAGAAAACTCATCTAGAGAGACGGCTAAGAAAATCCTTAAATATCTTAAAGAAACTTTGCGAGGTTGGGTTGTGGTACCCGTCGATGACAACTTTGAGCTTTTAGGTTATTCAGACTCAGATTTTGGAGGTGTAAAATTGATAGGAAGTCCACGTCTGGAACTTGTCAATTTTTAGGCAACAAGTTAATTTCTTGGTGTTAGGAAGAAAGTTGTATTTAGTTTTGATGAGTTAAAAGTAAATTAGGATGACCAGTGGAAATCTTGTATAGTCGATTGATGTATTAAAGACGTGTAAATAGACTAAGTACAAAAAGGTAGATAAGGATACACAAGAAGTCGGATGAAGACAAGGAGTCGGATGAGGACAAAGAGTCGATGAAGATAGGAAACCAGACGAAGACGAGCATAAGAAGTCGATGAAGTCAAAGACAACGAATGACAGTCACCAAGACCGAAAACCAAGACATAGACAAGGTGGACCATGTCTCAAGACAAGTAGAGCTGATGAAGTGTTAGAATAATCAAGTGATTTCAAGAAGCGATTACAACTAACCAAGAAGAGGTTACAAGATTCAGTTAGTTGGTTATAACTAACTAGAGAAGAATCAACAAGGAAGTTACAAGCCAATAACAAGTTCTCTATAAATAGATCTAGAAAGTAGAATAGATTAACTTTTGATATCTCATTAATTCATAAGTATTCTCAAAACACAATTAGCATTCACAAATATTGTAATCACATTCATGAGCGTTCTTCACGTTCACGGTGTTTAGTGTTTGTAGAACACTTCTTACGAATATCTTCAAGCCATTAGAATCCGTAAATTAGAAAATAAATATTGTAAGGTGAAGATTTGCACTTGTAAATAAGGAAGAAAAAAAGGACGGCAGTAAGTAAGTCAAGGCCCTTTTTCAAGTTGAAAGAGGAGAGTGGACGTAGGATCTTTCGATCCGAACCACTATAAATTCGGTGTTCTTTCTTTCAAGTCTTTAATTCCTGTTATTACTTGCATTTCTATTAAACAAAGTTTGAAACGCTTAGATCCGTATTGATTGAGTATAAAAATTATTTCCGCTGTAAAACTTTGATTTAGAAGTTGATAGATAATCTAAACTCGAAAAAGTTTCGATAATCTATTCACCCCCTTCTAGATTATCGCTAGAGGGACATTCAATCTCTTAATTCAACTCAATCAAGGGACCAACAAGTGGTATCGGAGCGGTGTTAAGGTGTTTCGATATATTTGTGGTCTTAAAGTTTCTAAAATTGTGTTTGAATCATTTTCTCTATTTTCGATTCACTAACTTTGCTAACAAGTCTTTGTTAAGTTTCTTGATTCATTATGTCAACCTGTGAAGAGTAAGAAAACTAGGAGCCTACCGAATTCTCTATTGAAGAGTATGATTATTGGAAATTTAGAATGGAAAATCATCTCAAAGCAATCCATGATCGTATAGAGGAAGTTCTAGAGGAAGGTCCTATAAAATTCTATCATGGAGGTACAAGTGATGGAACAGAGCTTCGAAAC
This sequence comes from Paraleonurus japonicus, assembly GCA_030762865.1. Lineage (NCBI taxonomy): Eukaryota > Viridiplantae > Streptophyta > Magnoliopsida > Lamiales > Lamiaceae > Paraleonurus > Paraleonurus japonicus. The sequence goes on from CM061058.1 coordinate 10,156,257, forward strand.
AAGGGTTAGGCAAGAAAAGAAAAGTGTTGAGTTGACAAATGACGAAAGGAAGATTCACAATCTAGACCAAGTGGCAAGAATCTGAGATTATCGAGACACTCGGTAAAGATTGGATCGAAAAAATTAAAAGATGCAAGACAATGAAGGAAATGTGGGAAACACTACCTAATGTGTGCGAGGGATTTGATCAAGTAAAGAAAAATAAGCTACAATCGGTGTTGCATGGATTTAATACTTTCAAGATGAAAGAAGGTGAAACTCTTGATTAATTGGATTGACAAATCTTCTTAACAAAGCTGCAAATTTGGGAAAGACCTATACAGAAGGAAATCAATAACAAGATACTCGGATCTTTAAGTAAAAGATGGAGAGAAAAGGCCAATATCTTCAAAGCGACTCGAATTTGTCCTCAATCTCTCATCGACCTTATTTTCACATCTTAAAGCACTCGGGAATATGATATTCAAATTGAAGAAGAAGAAGATGAAGCCGAGTCATCAACTTCCGGAAAGACGATTGCATATCTTCATCAAGAGGAATTTGAGAAAATATCCAAAGCATCGAATCTATCAATCAAAGAAGAAATGACTCTCTTAATGAAAGCGGTATGAGAGGCTTAAGATGAAGTACAAAAGGAATAAAGGGGATATATTAAGTCGGAGGAATTACAAGTCGAGACAGAGATAGAAGATATGCAGACCGAGAGCACTTCTAGCTGAAAAGGAAGAAGCTCAAGAAACATCCTCATCCTCATCTTCATCTGGATTTGGATCGAGACGATGACATATGTCCGATGGCAAAGGAGGTAAACTATTACTCTTCTTGAGATAATTATTGATGTCACATGTGATGTTATCACATATTACGCTACATCGAATTTGACCCTTTCTTTCTTCATATAACTAACTTTTATTCTCTAATAGTTCAATGTTGTAGTAGATGTTGTGACATTGCGAGGTTGAAGATCTAGAACATTCTACAAGGATCTGGAATGAAGACTTAGTTAAATATTGTTGTGGATGCTTTGTAACATCGAGTGCAACATTAAGGACGGATTCGCATTCTTCCACAAGGTTCCAGTTCAAGACTAATTCCGCAGAGATTTAGAAGGACCTAGATCATGCGGTTGCGGGAGTAAAAGCCACGAAATCAACTATCTACATGGACGGTTAAGTGAGAGAATTAAGGGGAAGTTATTTTGGAGTCTTTCAAGATCCATCTACAAGGATCTATGGTTGAAGCCGAGGACATCTATAAATAGAAGGCGAGGACTTCAAAGAATGGCAAGAAATATCAAAATATCAATTGTTGAGTGCGTTAGTGCATCCAAGAGATAGGGTCGTTATTCCCCCTTTACGTTGCTACTTGCGCATGTTACCTCGTTTAGCAACATAGGTATCTTGAAGTGTCATTAGCGTAGATGTCTCGTGATACTTTGATTTACTTTTGACGGTGTAATATTTTATAATACTACACTTAGCCATTTAAGAGTCAATAGGTGATATTGAGTCTTTATTTTCGTTGTAAAGGTTACTGTCTTGGAAACTCTTTACAAAAACTTTTGTATTCACTCTCGAATTAGTGAAATGTTTCGCCGACAGGCATCATAGACTTTAATTAACAAGTCTATGAAAAATTTACTCCTTTGCATTGTAGTGTTAGTCTTCCACTGTGTTTTACATTCTGATATGTAGATGTTGTAGTGCATGCCATAACATTCAAGACAACATCATTACATTTACACTACACGCACACTTTCGGTTGGCACGAGCCTAAAACTTGAAGGTACTAAGTTTAGATCCTGTGTTTTAGTGTGTCTTTTTATTTTGCAATGGAGTATCCACTCTCTCTCGCCTATTAGGCCTCCTGTTCTTGATGGAACAAACTATGCCTATTGGAAGCCAAGGATGCGGATGTATATCAAATCCATAGATGAATGTGCTTGGAGGAGTGTTCTTTACGGATGGACAACCCCTAGAACTCAGCCTGATAATGAAGGAGAAACTCAAGTCAAACGAGAACTGGACTGGACAAATGATGAAAGCACAATTGCTAGTTACAATTCTAAAGCCTTAAATGCAATTTTTATCTCGATTGATATGACTATGTTTAAGATCATATCTAAGCGTGTCAATCTGAAAGAGGCTTGAGATCATTTACAAGAGCATTGTGAAGGGTCCTGATAGTGTTCGTAGAACCAAACTACGAATGCAAGGCACGCATTCGAGAACACGAGAATGAAGGAAGATGAAACCATTTTATCTTACAAATGAACGTGTCACGGAGATTGCCAATGAAGCTCAAATGCTTGGAGATCCAATTTCTAATACCAGGTTAGTGCATAGTATTTTATGGTTTGTTCCTAAAAGATTTGACGCAAAAATTTGTGCTATAGAAGAAGCGAAGGACACGAATACGTTGAGTCATAATGAGCTAATAAGCATTCTTAAGACCTATGAGATCAATTTTATCTAACCAGAGGAGAATGATGGTAAGAAGGTTGTTTTTTACAAAGGAGAAGCATCCACAAGTGATGAACATCAATCTTTTGTAAGAGATTGATTACATGAGGATACGGCAGGACTCTATGTTGTAACAATCCCGACAACATCGCCCTGTGACAAAGAAGTTTAACTCCTACCCGAGGAAAAGCGATGAGCATATCCAAGGGAAATATCCAACCAAAGATCCAAATCAACACAACACCTACCCCGAAAGAAGGAGAGATCGAGAGTCAATCAAGGCAAATTGAAAGAGGTAGTAAACCAAGGTATGATCACTGAATTCGAGAAAATCATTAAGTGTGATGCATGCACCGGATTTGGACACAATGCAAATGAGTGTGCAAATACCGGACTTAGGAGAAAACTGAATTTTATGCTACCTTAAGTGATGACTCGAGATGATGAAAATGATGATTCAAAAGATGAGGAACTTGTTTTTATGCTAAAATTGATTATGATGACTCTGGATGACTCGACGCAGATGTTGCATCGGATGTTACAACATTCGAAGCAACATCGATCAAATTTCTCCAAATTTGAACAGTTTTGTTGGGTGTGTTGATGAAACAGATAACACTTAAGAAACAAGAATTGATGAATCGACTATAAAAATTTGTTAGACAAATGTGCTGAACAAGATCAATCTCTAAAGTCTTTAACTAAAGAGAATGATGATTTGAAAGAAACTTGAGAACTAAAACAAGATATCATACTTACCGAAGAGACTTTACTGTTTGAAAAGACCGAAAGATCTCGAAAGATGCTAAAGTGTTGTCTAAAATGCCGTCACATTTTTAGTAACATGTGTCAAAGACAGCCTCTAAAAAGAAGGTTAAAGTTGTCTGTAACATGGTTTACTCTTCTCTCAAAGCATGTGTACCAGGTTTATGGTATTTTGATAGTGGTTGTTCTAGACATATGACTGGTCAAATCAACTTCTTATCCGAATATGAATCTTTTAATGGTGGAACCGTAATATATGGTGGTGGTACTAAATGAAAAATCATTGGAAAAGGAACTTTAAATGTTGAAGGATTTCCTAAGCTAAAAAATATTTTGCATGTTGATGGCTTACTTGCTAATTTGATTAATATAAGTCAATTATGTGATGATGATTTGTATGTAAAATTTGACAAAAACTCATGTTATGTTCTTGACAAAAATAATGAATGTTTGATGACTGTAATAGGTCAACAGCCAATTGTTATTTAATTGGGAACAAAAACGTGTGTAATTTGGCAAAACATGATTAAAATGTCTTATGACATCAAAGATTAGGACATATAAATTATAGGAACATAAGAAAATTGGTTAAAACAGAGGTCGTGTTAGGATTACCTAAATCAAGTTTGACAATGCTACCGTATATGGTCCATGCCAAAAAGGTAAGCAGTAAGAATGTCACACAAAATGTTGTCACATTGTTCGACACATCATTGTTTTGAATTAGTGCACATGGATCTGATCGGTCCAATGGAAACCGAAAGCATTGGTGTTAAGAAATACTCACTTGTTGTGGTTGATGATTACTCTCGGTATACATGGATTGAATTTTTGAGAGAAAAGTCGAAGCTTTTAATGCTTTTAAAATTCTTTACAAAAGATTTAAAACTGTTTACAACTTGAAAGTTAGCAGGATTAGATCTGATCATGGTAAGGAATTTGAAAATAGCATGTTTACTGATTTTTGTGAAAGAAAAGGTATATTGCATGAGTTTTCTTCACCTAAAACTCCACAACAAAATGAGATTGCTTAAAGGAAAAATAGAACTTTACAAGAAATGGCTAGAGTCATGCTTACATCTAAAAATCTTGCTAAGAGATTTTGGGTCAGCAGATTGAATACAAGATGTCATATTTCTAATAGAGTTTTTCTCGAGATCCGGTTCTAATCAAACTTCATATGAGATTCTGAATAATAGAAAACCAAATGTGAAATATTTTCATGTGTTTGGTTGTGTATGTTATATTTTGAATGATAGGGATCACTTCACAAGTTTGATTCAAAAGTGATAAAGATTTTTTCATAGGTTATTCTAGAAATAGTAAAGTCTATAGAATTTTTAACCTTAGAACTAACACCTGCTCAAGAATCTGTTAATGTTGTGTTTGATGATGATAAAAAGCTTACAGATGAAAATGATGATGAAGATGTGTCTCGATGTTATCGAAGTTCAAGATAATCACCAAATCGAGAATGTGTCACCAAATGTTACAACATCCGGTACAACATCCCCGAAACTTCAAAGCAGATTTATCTTAGAACAATCAAGATACACCAAAGCTGAATCCATCTAGTCGTATAACCAAAAATCATCCACAGAGACAGATCATTGGTGATGCTTCGGTTGGTGTACAAACCGGAAGGAAGGTAAGTTCAAAAAGCATGCAGATTTGGTAAGATCAAAATGTATGTCTTCTCTTTGTAATGTTGTTAATGCAGAGTGCTACTATTACTAAATTGAACCTAAAAATGTTATCAAGTATTAAAAGATGAAAATTGGAATAATGTTATGCATGAGGAACTTAATCGGTTTGAAAAGAATGATGTTTGGACACTAGTTCCAAGGCCTCGATGATGTCAATGTCATTGGAACTAAGTGGATTTTTCGTAATAAAACCGATGAGTCTCGGTAACATTATTAGAAACAAAGCTAGGTTAGTTCCACAAGGGTATACACAAGTTGAAGGTATTGATTTTGATGAAACATTTGCACTGTTGCTAGGATAGAATCTATTAGATTATTGCTAGCAATTGCATGTTTTATTGACATTAAAATTCACCAAATGGATGTTATAACTGCATTTTTAAATGACATTTTGTTAGAAGAAGCATATGTTGAACAACCTAAAGGATTTGAAAACCCACAATATCCTCGATCATATTTATAAGCTAAAGAAAGCACTGTATGGCCTAAAACAAGCTCCTAGAGCATGGTGTGGTAGACTTACTGACTTTCTTTTGCAATTTGGTTTTATTAGAGGAATTGGTGATAATACCTTATTCATCAAACAAAATGGAGAAGATTTACTGATTACTCAAATATATGTTGATGATATAGTTTTTGTTCAACTTGTGATAAAATGTTAAATAGTTTTGTTGAAGCAATGACTGCAATATTTGAGATAAGTATGGTTGGGGATCTAAATTACTTTTTAGGTCTTCAAATCAAACAAGAAAAAGATGGTATTTTCTTCTCACAAAGCAAATATGCTAAAAACTTGGTGAAAAGGTTTGGTTTGGAAAATTCTAAGGTAATGAAAACACCTATGGGATCTACACAGAAATTGTGTAAAGACAATGTTGGGCAAGAAATTGATCCAACACCGTATAGATCCATGATAAGTAGTCTTTTTACTTAACTTCTAGTAGACCAGATATCATGTATAGTGTTTGTGTTTGTGCTAGGTACCAAGCATGTCCAAAGGAATCACGCCCGAATGCCGTGAAGAGAATCATAAGATATGTTGCAGGTACAAGTGATCTAGGCATTTGGTATACAAAGGACACAAATAGCACACTTGTGGGATATAGTGATGCCGACTGGGTTGGAGACATAGATGATAAAAAAGTACGAGTGGTGGCTGTTTCTACGTGGAAAACAACCTCGATTTCATGGCACAGTGAAAGCGAGAATTGTGTTTCACAATCCACTGCGAGAATCTGAATACATTTGATTGGAGTGAATTGATACATGTTTTTAGGGCTATTTTTAGTGCAAAAAGTGAGCTAAAGTATGATTTTTGTGCCTAAATGTGAAAAGTATCACTCTTTTGCCTAAAAAGTATTACTTTGAGAGGTTTTGATGTATTTCGCCCATTTTGCGGGTAAATCGGTGGAATTTTGCCAAACCGAGAGTACCGGTATTCTTAGAATGAAAAGACGAACATACGGGACGAAACGGGGTCGGGACCGGAGCCCTTCTCGATAAAAATGCCTTGGTCTCGAGTTGGAGTCGAGGGTGCACAGACCTCGACTCGAGGTTCATCGGAGGGAAATCATTTCAAAAAGACAGGATCCTCGACTCGAGGGAGGAGCCTCGAGTCGAGGGATATGAAAAGACAGGAAGCTCGACTCGAGGGCGAGGCCTCGACTCGAGGCAGGAGAGATTTTTAAAGAAACGTGTTAGCGACTTTTAGGCCTCGACTCGAGGGCTTGAAGCTCGACTAGGAGTGCCCAAAACCGAAAAATTCAGTTTTTAAGCGATTGAAAGCCAAAACAGAGGAGGAGTTGATTCTAGCGGTTCAGAGCAGTTTCTAGGAGTATCTTTGAGCGAATTTTACATTTTGTAGCTTGAATTTACTTGTAATTGCATTAGATTGTTAGAATTGAGATAGATTCCACATTTAGTTCATTAGATTAGTAGATTGGTGGATTGTAATTGAAGTTTGCAGCTGAGAATTGGGAAGAATTGAAGTTGTATTGAAGCATTGTACAAGATTAATCGTTCTTATTTTTGCCTATTGAAGCTTAATTGGTGATGTTCTTACCCTTTGATCTCTTTAATTCATTGCTTGTAGTGATTAGATTGTTAATTGCTTTCTTAGATTTTCTAGCCATGGTTTTTGCTTGTAGCACCATGGGCTAATAGCTTTGTGCTTGGGATAATTGAAATTAGGGATGAAGTGATTGCCTCATGCTATGATTGTTGATAATTGTGATCAATTGAATTAGATTGCTCCCTAATTGTGATTCTTAATTGTGCTTCATGAAAAATTGTCTCTTTTGATTAATGGTTGATCACCCTAGCAATAGGCGAGAGTTGGGAAGAACTAAGGATACTCACATTAGGCATTGTGATATTAATGGAGTGATTAATTTCATGATGGTTTAAGCTTTCTAATTTGATTGATTTGCCTTTAGATACAATCATAGCTTGTTAATCATGGATTCCTTGATGGAGATTATCCCTTGCACCCAATTCCCCATTGATTTTAGTCTATTTGATCTTGCATTCTAAGTGTTTGATAGATTGTTTGCATAAACTTGCCATTTAATTTCTTGTAATTTGTAGTGATTTAGTTCAAGAGCTTGTTGCAACTTTAGCCATTTAGAACTCTTATCCTTGAATTTCGTTTGCATACTTTCTCCCTTGGGTTCGATATTTTTGTTGATTGGTCTTAATAACTCTTACCCTATACACTCCAATCAAATGGTGCCGTTCTTAGGGAGTTAGTTTTTGCGCCAATAAGTGAGATTTGAGGATTGTTTGAAGTGGCTATTTGTTGTTTTTATTTTTGTTTTTGTTGATTTTATTGGTGAGAATTTGATCCTTGGATTTGTGGCATTGTAGGTGTATGCTAACAAGATCAAGTGGTGTTCCACCCTTGCCACTAAATCCGGAAATTGAGGCTACATTGAGAAGAAATCGTGTGAGAAGAAGAAGGGAAGCTATGGAAGGAGAAGAGCAAAGGCATGAGGAGAGATTAGTGGGTGATCCTCAAGAAGAGGAGATACATGGACAAGGAGTAGGAGGAGGAGAGAATGGAGGTAATGGGAATCATTTCCATGCTCAAGTTGGCCCTTTCCCTCAAGGGATGCCACCACAAAATTATCCCTACCAAAATCCCTACCCTTATCCACCTCAAGCTCATCAATATCCCTACTATCCACCTCATCCACAACAATTTCCACCATATTATCCCAATATGCCGTATAATCAAGAGCCACGATATCATGAGCCACCTCACGTACCAAATGCCCAACCACAACCCGTAAATGAGCCACCACCTCAAGGAAGGCCTTTGAGAGATTTCTTTGAACCACAACTTAGAGAACATTATGATGGGATAGCAAGGCCAAGGATAGATGCTAATAACTTCGAGATAAGTCCCGCTTTGGTGAGAATGCTTAGGGAGAAGCAATTTGAGGGTAGAGATGAAAATGAGTGCCCACATCAACATATGCCACAATTTCTTAAGATAGCCGACACTACAAAATACCATGGGGTACCTGAAGATGCTAAGAAGTTGAGGCTATTTGCTTTTACATTGAAAGGAAGAGCAAAAGCATGGCTTAATTCATTACCGGCCGGGACCGTACGGACATGGGAGGAATTGTCAAAGAAATTCTTGATGAAATTTTACCCACCATCAAAGACCGTGCAAGCGAAGGAGGCTATTTCACATTTCCGATAAAAGAATGGGGAGACAATACCGGAGGCGTGGGAGAGGTATGGCATGTTACTTATTAATTGTCCTCAACACGGTTTCCGGAGGAGCAAACCATTATGTACTTTTGCAATGGTTTGACGGATGGGGATAGGTCGCTTTTGAATGCTTGTGCTAATGGATCGATTTGGTCTAAAACCGTGGGGCAAATGAATGAAATTATGGAGAACATAGCCCAAGACTCATTCCAAGTGTCGGTTAATAGAGGAGCACATCATAGAGTGTCACAAGTTGATGAGATAGAGAGTATGAAGAGTATGATGATGACTATGATGGACCGATTAAGAGCTCTTATGACTTCACAAAGCCAAGCAAGTGTGAGTCCATCCGTTCCTCATGTTGATGTTGGGCCAAGTTCATTGCCGGTGGAAGAAGTGAGTTATATGGGTAGGCCTCCATTCCAAGGAGGCTATCAAGGAGGAAACTATCAAGGGAACTATCAAGGAGGAAGGCCTTACCAAATGCCTTACCAAAATAGGCCACAAGGAAGCTATCAACCTCAACCGCAAGCTCCATTCAATGGGAATACATGGAGGAGACACGAAAATTTTTCATATGCCAATCCGAGAGCCGCCGTTCAATTTCCTCCCGGATTTGATCCGGTGCAAAAGCTCCAAACAATGAAGGAAAGGCTACTACGGAGGAGATCTTGGGGTTGATTGTGAAGAAGTTGGAAGCGAATTATTCAAGGCTTGATGATATAGGGAAGCAAATGGACACTCGTTTCAAGACGATCGAGCATCAAGTAGGGCAACTTGCTACTACGGTTGGGAAGCTCTCGTCTACGGTGGACCATCTTCAAAACAAAGGAAAGTATCCATCTACTACCGAGCCTAATCCTAAAGAGATTTGTAGTGCCATCAAGCTAAGGAGTGGTACTAGCTATGAAGGCCCAAAGAGGCTTAAAGATGGGGATGTTGAAGAAGAGATGGTGAAAGAGGAAGAAGTTATTGAAGAAAATGTGGTCGTGGAGAAAGAAGAGTCAAGTGAAGAGCAAGCAAGAAGAGAGTCCAAGAAAGAAGAAGAGAAGTCCAAGAAAGATGCATGGGGAGTGCCTATGAAAGCTAATCCGGTTCCCTATCCTCAAAGATTAGTGAAGAAAAAGCTAGAGGAGGAGTTTGGTAAGTTTTTGAAAGTCTTAAAGAGCTTGCATGTTGAAATTCCACTAATGGACGCCCTTGAACAAATACCCCACTATAATAAGTTTTTGAGAGATATCATGTCTAAGAAGAGGAGTTGGGATGAAAAGGGTATAATTAAGCTAGTGGAGGAGTGCAAGGAGATCTTGGAGAGACACTTACCACAAAAGAGAAAGGATCCGGGAGCTTCATTATCCCATATGAGATAGGTGAGAATGTGAACATCCAAGGCTTGTGTGACTTGGGAGCAAGTATAAATGTCATGCCTTTGGCAATTTTTGAGAAATTGGAGCTAGGAGAGGTGACTCCTACTAACATCAACCTTCAATTAGCGGATCAATCATATGCTCATCCATTTGGGATCATTGAAGATGTATTGGTAGGGGTTGGCAAGTTCCTCTTCCCGGTTGATTTCATTGTTCTTGACATGAAGGAGGAGCTTGAGGCACCGATCATACTTGGTCGACCTTTCCTTGCCACGGGAAAAGCGATTATCGATGTTGAGAAAGGAGCTCACGTTGAGCTACAATGGAAAAGAGGTGACATTTTCGAGAGCTCCATTGGAAGAAGTTGCTCAAAGCAAGATGGAGAAGAAGAAATGTGGCTATATAGAGATCATTAATTCATGCCCTTCCATTGATAGGGATGATTCTTTACCTTCTACTTCTTCTAATTCTTTAATTAAGGAGCATTTTATTACTTCTTGTAATGTGATGGCTAACAAGTCTTGTGTTTCTTTGGATGATTTTAGGAAGGAGGAAGCTTTCATTGATTCTTTGCTTGACCCCGGTGATAAGAAGCTTGAAAAGAAGGTGAGAAGGAAGTGATCAAACTTGAGCAATGCTCAAGTTTGGGGGTGTTAGAAGAAAGGAAGCAACCGCTTGAGAAGAAGGTTGAAACCTTTGTGGTTGGAGACCAAGTGGTATGGAGGAGTCGAATTGGATGAGACTACTAGGAGTAAAAAGACTCAAAGAGGTGTTGAAAGTGAAGGAGATCAAAGAAGAAGGAAAGCTCCTTGTGGAAGACGAGATGGGATGTTGTCTATTGACAAAGGAGATTTTGGTTAGGCACAAGGACCCTTCCACCTCAAAAGAAGGGCCTAACATTCTTGTAGATAAAAGGGAAGTATGAAATCTTAGAGTTCCGTCCGGCAAAGGACGTTAAACCTAGCGCTAGATGGGAGGCCACCCATCATTTTATTGCTTTGGTGTGTTTGTTGTGTGTTTGTGTTTTGCTCTTTTTGTGGATTTTTGCCTTGAATTCTTAGGAATTGCTCATGTTAGGAGACGATGTTAGTTGATGGATAGTGTATTTGGTTATTGAGCTTAATTGTTATATCAATTAAGGTTTGCATAATGGTATCATTCACATACTTAATTTTGAATGCATATCCTCATCCAAGTTTGGGGGTGTGTGTGTCTAGGTTAGAAGTGCATTCCTTATTGATGTTGAGTTGATGACTAAGGATGCCCATGTGTAGGTATACTCGCTACAAGGATTGGAAAGGGTCGAATTTGCAAAGGAATCGAGGATTTGGGAAGAAAGGAAAGCTTAAAAGTTGGAGAAAATGAGCATTAAGGAAGAGAACCCGGTCTCCTCGATCGAATGAGCGACCGGGCTTAAATCGAGGGACTAACATGGTAAATTTTTGTATATTTGGGTTCATTAGGTGTGTAGAGGTCGATTTTGGGAGTTTCGGGGTCGGGTCGGACTGGGATTCGTCAAAATGCCTGGTCTCGACCAAAGGTCGAGCTTGCATAGACCTCGAGTCGAGGTACCGAGACTTAGAAATTTTTTTGGAAATGGCACATTCCTCGACTCGAGGGAGGAACCTCGAGTCGAGGCTTTTGAAAAAGTGGGATTACTCGAGTCGAGGCCGACCCTCGACTCGAGGTCGGTGTCCTGTTATAAAAATCGCGATTCAGTTTTAGCATCACGACTCGAGGGTTTTCTCCCTTTCATGTTCCTTTCCGCCGTTCTTCCTTATTTTCAACATTTTCCAGCAGTTTTCACCGATTAATCATCTCAATATCATAGCATTATCATCTTCTTGCATCAAAGAGTGGATTTTGAGGGTTTGATAATCAAATTTGGGGCTTTTTGTGGAGAATTGTGTGGGTGTTTATATCTTTCATTCCAAGCCGATTTATCCCAATTAAGGTATATAATTTTGTCTCTTTTGGCTTTCAATTTCATGATTGGTGGTTGATTATTGCTTGGGTGTTGATAAAATTGCTTGAATTTATTTGAATTGGAATTTCATTTGGGCATTTTGTCAAGCACTTGGTATGCATGATTGATGTTGATAAATTGAAGCCATTGTTGAGGATATTTGATATAATTGAGGATTTTATGAGCATGTTTAGGATTGTATATGATGAGTTGCTCGGTTATTTGTGGAATTCGGCTTGAATTGTGATTTTTGGCATACTTTTAGGAAGTCCTAGTGCATTTGTGGTATAATTGGTCAAATTGAGTGGAGTATTGATGATGGAAGGGCAATTTTTGTGATGCTATGTGTTGAATTACTTGCTAGTTGGCTTGTTATTATTCGATATATTTGTGGAGCATATTGGAAGGATTTTGGTGAGCCTACATGATGATTTTCATTGTCTAAAGCCATTCTAGTTAAGTATATAGTTTGAGGATTAGTTGATCACTTCCATTTGTTTTATATGTTTCTATTGACTCATTGACCATTTGATTAGGAATTCTTGCTTAGTCACTAGGAATGTTGTTGAGGGTTGGATATAGTGTTGTTGATTCGTCCAGGTATAGAGTGATATTCCGAGCTAGTTCTTTTTTTTTATTGATGGACTCAATTGTGCTATTGGGATTATTTGTGCAGGAATTATGTTCCGAGGAGTGGATGGCCACAATTATTCGGATGCTTTGAGATCCGAGAGAGAGAAGATGATATACGCTTTGCACACCGAATGCCCGCTGAATTGGGAATTCAGTGGGATGACTACAAGTGGAGAAAGCACATTATTTTGTATGCTGAGTTGTACAAGAAGGTGGTCGACTCGTCTCGTGGATCATAACCGCATGCTTTCTATGGGGATTGAAGATGATATCCCTAGATTGTTCGAGCAAGTAGGCATGGGAGGTTTTCTAGCTAAGAGACCTAGGACCTATCTTGGACTCACTCTCGAGTTCTTATGCACCGTCAAAGTCCACAAGGCTAGGAGGAACAAGTTTGCACGGAAGATCACTTTTGAGCTCATGGGGAGCGAGTACGAATTGGCGTTGGATGAGATCAATGAGCTACTCGAAGCACCTACTGACCACTGATAGATCTTTGCTCAACATTAGAGAGGAGTACAACGCCAAAAAGTTCGGGAGGCGTATTTCGATTCGGGGCTCCGAGTCAACCCGAGTTTGTGCCGGGAAGTCTAAGAGCACACACATTCGAACCCGGTGGTCCGGTACTTAGAGAAGATCCTCGCGAGTACCATATTCGCTAGATCGTAGGGAGGAGCCGTGGTCTCGAAGAGCTATATGTATTGTGGTGTTTCTTACATGGAGTGAGGTTCAACGCGGCGGCATACCTCTGTTATTTGTTTGAGAGAGCGACGAGCACTAAGTTCAAGAAGATGAATTTTGGTGGGATGATTACTCCGATAGCTGAGCACCTTGGTATTCCGACTCATAACCTTGTGGCACTAGATGGTCCAGATTTGACTACGGACACTATGAGGCGCATGAGGACGCTAGATCGCATCGGGAGGGACGTGGTGCCTACAAAGAAGATCATGGTGGCCGGTTTCCTCTTCCTAATAAGAGGTTGACGACGGTTTTCGGATCTCAGGCATTTGTGACTATTAACCTACGTATGTGGTCGCAGCGTCACACCGATGCCATCGATGCCTACACGAGGGAGCATGGGGACGTGCTTAGAGATGAGGGGGATGATGATGATCAGCAGTCAAATGTGGTCGATTCCGATTCTTCTTCCGATGATGATGGAGATGCGATTAGAGCAGATGTTGCCGAGGAGGTTGAGTCGAGGACGAGGATGACGAGGAGCCGGAGCAAGAAGAGCAGCTGTCCAGATGGAAGAGGAGTATCAGCCAGAGATTAATATGTACCGGGCAGGATGAGATGAGGAGTAGAGAGTACGAGGCAGGAGTTCGTCTCATAGACCATGGGTTCTCGACAGAGGAGATGTGGGCGACAGTCGGAGGATGCACATTGAGAGTCCGACCCGGCAGATGAGATGTACCGGATGATGGAGGAGTCACGTAGGTTCAATGAAGAGACGAGGAGGATGCAAGAAGAATCAATGAAGACGCAAAATGATATGTATTCCCTCCTTCAACGAATGAGCTCGTGGAATTTCGGGCCAAGCTATCCTCCTCCACCACCACCTTCCGACTACTAGTGGCTATCCCCTATTCCTCATTCCCTCTTCTTAGATTTAGATGCTTATGTTTTGGTGGATTGTACTCGTATTTTGATTAAGGTGTCTTGTGATGACTTGTGATGATTTGATGATTGGATGTTTTGGATGGATGATTTAATTGATGCTATGATTTCCTTGATATATTTTTGAGCTTATTGTCTATTGGTGATTGCGACTTGATGATCATTTGGATTTCTTTATTCCATGATTCCATGTTCTTAATCTTGAGCTTAATTGTGGGTTAATTGACATATTTTTGAGTATCATTCATGTGGTAGTGAGTATGCTTGAGATTATGTACATGAGCATTTGAGTTTAATTTGCAAGACTAGTTGGATTTTGATATGATCATTAGTAGATTTGTAGCTTGATGCTAGTTTCTTGATTTATTGTGTAAGGATGAATGTGATTGATGATACTTGATTCATTGCTCAAGTTAAGCCCGTGAGCTTTTGTGCCTAATAATCGTACATCTTATACGGTTGATAGTAATTCTTTGTGAGTGCATCATTCATGATTTGTATACTAGAACTTGCCACTAGACTCGTTGATATTGATCTTTGTGTGATGTTTTGAAAGTGATAAGAGGCCATGTTTGATATGATGAGTTACTTTGCCAAATATTTTCCCTACCAAATACATTTGATTTCCTTAGTGAGCCATGTTGAGCCTATGATCCATATTCTTTGGCAAGCCAAGTGAAATTGAAACCATTTAGCATATTTTGATGAGCCTTTCTTGTCCTATATTTAGTTGAGCTTGAATGTTGGCTAATAATGGTGATTTGATTGCTAAGTGTGGGAAGTTGGTGAGCAAAGTAATGAATGAAGCATGAAAGAAAAGAAAGGTTGTGAAAGATTGAATTGTGAAGAAAATGCATAAAAAGAAAGATTCAATTTGTGAGCTTAAAAGAGAAAGCTCAAGTTAATGGTGGATTGATTATTGAAGTTCTCAAGAAAGAGTGTTGCTTGATGAAAAGTGAAGAGATGTGCATTGTATGGATTAGTTTACATTCAAGTCTCTACTACTTAGTCACTCTTATCCATAAATATCCCACCCTTTCCAAAGAGCCTACATTACAACCTAGAAGAAAGACCTCTTTGATTCTTGATTGATCACAAGTGATTTTGATTGAGATTAAGTTTTGTTGCAAGCATATGGTGTACTTATTTGTGAATTGATGATTGAGTGCTTTAAACCTTGATACACTTGAGTGAAGAGTTAAACACTCCATGGAAGGAGCAATGTGTTAAGTGTTTGATTGAGCATTTGTTTGAGCATGATTCATCTTGATGGCTAGTGGATAGTTGCATTGATACAAATGTTCATTGATGAGTTCGATTGTCTTATTTTTCGTCTATGGTGCCATGTGACATAATTGCAATCAATTCACTCCTTTTTCATAGTTTCTACGTTGCTCGAGGACGAGCAACAATTCAAGTTTGGGGTATGATTGGAGTGAATTGATACATGTTTTTAGGGCTATTTTTAGTGCAAAAAGTGAGCTAGAGTATGATTTTGTGCCTAAATGTGAAAAGTATCACTCTTTTGCCTAAAAAGTATTACTTTGAGAGGTTTTGATGTATTTCGCCCGTTTTGCAGGTAAATCGGTGGAATTTTGCCAAACCGAGAGTACCGGTATTCTTAGAATGAAAAGACGAACATACGGACGAAAACGGGGGTCGGGACCGAAACACTTCTCGATAAAATGCCCTGGTCTCGAGTTGGAGTCGAGGGTGCATGCACCTCGACTCGAGGTTCATGCTTTGGAGGGAAATCATTTCAAAAAGACAGATCCTCAACTCGAGGGAGGAGCCTCGAGTCGAGGATATGAAAAAGACAGGAAGCTCGACTGAGGGCGAGGCCTCGACTCGAGGCAGAGAGATTTTTAAAGAAACGTGTTAGCGACTTTTAGGCCTCGACTCGAGGGCTTGAAGCTCGACTCGAGGAGTGCCCAAAACCGAAAAATTCAGTTTTTAAGTCATTGAAAGCCAAAGCAGAGGAGGAGTTGATTCTAGCAGTTCAGAGCAGTTTCTAGGAGTTTCTTTGAGCGAATTTTACATTTTGTAGCTTGAATTTACTTGTAATTGCATTAGATTGTTAGAATTGAGATAGATTCCACATTTAGTTCATTAGATTAGTAGATTGGTGGATTGTAATTGAAGTTTGCAGCTGAGAATTGGGAAGAATTCAAGTTGTATTGAAGCATTGTACAAGATTAATCATTCTTATTTTTGCCTATTGAAGCTTAATTGGTGATGTTCTTACCCTTTGATCTCTTTAATTCATTGCTTGTAGTGATTAGATTGTTAATTGCTTTCTTAGATTTTCTAGCCATGGTTTTTGCTTGTAGCACCATGGGCTAATAGCTTTGTGCTTGGGATAATTGAAATTAGGGATGAAGTGATTGCCTCATGCTATGATTGTTGATAATTGTGATCAATTGAATTAGATTGCTCCCTAATTGTGATTCTTAATTGTGTTTCATGAAAAATTATCTCTTTTGATTAATGGTTGATCACCCTAGCAATAGGCGAGAGTTGAGCTAACGTGATTAGGTGTTAATCGGGTTTCAATTTTGCATGATTGTATGAATTGGGGACTTCTACATTGAGAGATGGGAAGAACTAAGGATACTCACATTAGGCATTGTGATATTAATGGAGTGATTAATTTCATGATGGTTTAAGCTTTCTAATTTGATTGATTTGCCTTTAGATACAATCATAGCTTGTTAATCATGGATTCCTTGATGGAGATTATCCCTTGCACCCAATTCCCCATTGATTTTAGTCTATTTGATCTTGCATTCTAAGTGTTTGATAGATTGTTTGCATAAACTTGCCATTTAATTTCTTGCAATTTGTAGTGATTTAGTTCAAGAGCCTGTTGCAACTTTAGCCATTTAGAACTCTTATCCTTGAATTTCGTTTGCATACTTTCTCCCTTGGGGTCGATATTTTTATTGATTGGTCTTAATAACTCTTACCCTATACACTCCAATCAACATCGCGGCGGGGAAGTTGTTGTACACAACTTCTATGGTTGAGTAGGATGTTTCATGATTATGGTATTAAAAGTGATATTTTAAGCGTATTGTGATAACACGAGTGTTAGGTAAAGAAAAGTTGTATTTAGTTTTGATGTGTTAAAAAGTGTAATATAGGATGACCATTGAGCATTTGTATAGGCATTTGAAGTAAGTGTTTGAAAATAAAACTAAGTATAAGAAGTCGAGACTAGGTCAAGATATCGAGACAAGAACAAACCTCGAGACGAGGACACGGGAAATCGAGATGGGGATAAGATATCGATAAGGACAACTAAAAAAGAGTTAAGATGAAATTTGATAAACAAACACCCAGACAAGGAATGAAGATGAGGACAAGATGGAGTAAGTATCGAACGATGAAGTGTTAGAGAAATTTTACACAAGTTTCAAGAAATAGTTTCAATCAACTAAGAGGAAGTTACAAGATTCGGTTATATTGTTATAACTAATCAAAACAATTCAAGGAGGTTACAACTACCAAGTGAAGATCTCTATAAATAGGGATAGAAAGTAGTTTAGAATCAACTTTTGATACTTTGCATTCATCAATATACACGAATTGTATTCACAAGTCACAAATATTGTACACATTCACAAAGCGTTTTGTACGTTTTCGTTTTAGTGTTTGTAGAACACTTTTCTCAATACATCTTCAAGCCATAGATATCCAGAAATTAGGAAGAATTCATTGTAAGGCTGAAGATTCATTATTGTAAGTAAGTCAGCGAGAAGGAAGAAAGTAAGTAAGTGAAGGCCCTTCTTCAAGGTTGAAGAAGGAGAGTGGATGTAGGATTGTTATAATCCGAACCACTATAAATCTTGTGTTCTTTATTGCTTTGATTTACTTACTTGTATCTTTTCAATTCTTAGTTCATCAATCATTGATTAATTTCAAGATTAAAGTAAAACCTATCTTGTCGATTGCTTTTGATCTTGTTAAAATTTGAGTTTAAAATTGTTTTCCATTGTGTTAATCTGGTACTTTGAATTGATTTTGGAGATATTCGAAAAGTCTACAAAATCTATTCAAACCCCCCTTTCTAGATTTTGTTCTAGAAGGCTAACTCAAGGTTTTAATCAACTCAACAATCCGGGACCAACAAGTGGTATCGGAGCGGTGTTAAGGCATTACGATATTAATTTTAGGTCTTAACCAAGATCCTAAATTTTTGTTCTTGATAATCTGCAGCTTCACTAACTGATTCTACTAATTAGATCTTGTGAGTCTTATAGTTTTTGTTTCATCATGTCTTCGGTAAAAAGTAAGAAATCCAGGAGTTTGCCTGATTTTTCTATAGAAGAATATGATTACTTTGGAAGTTTAGAATGGAGAACCATCTTAAAGCAATTCATGACAGAATGGAGGAGGTTCTTGAGGAAGGACCTATCAAGTTTTATCATGGTGGCACAAGTGATGGTACTACATCACCAAACAAGAGTTAGGCGGGAAAAGAAGAGTTCGTAACTCACTAGTGATGAAAGGAAGATTCACAATTTAGATCAAGTTGCAAGAACTGAAATTATTGAAACATTGAGCAAGGATTGGATTGAAAAGGTTAAAAGATGCAAGACTGCCAAGGAAATGTGGGAGACTCTTGCTGGAATTTGTGAAGGATCTGAACAGTCAAAGAAAATAAAGTTCTGATGCATTCTACATGCATTTGACACGTTCAAAATGAAGGACGGTGAAACCGTGGATCAATTGGACGTAAGACTGACTAATCTTGTGAACAAAGCAAGCAGATTTGGGTAAGATTTACACCGAGAAAGAAATTAACAACAAGGTACTCGAGATCTTTGAGCAAAAGATGGAGAGAGAAAGTTAATATTCTCAAAGCAACACAGATCTGTCATCAATATCACATCACAATCTTTTCTCTCATCTTAAAGCACTTTGGAATATGACATTCACATCGAAGATGAAGAAGATGAGGCAGAGTCATCTACATCCGGAAAACAGTAGCTTTTGTTCATAAAGACGAATCGAAAAGATCTCTAAAGCATCTCGATTTGTCCGTAAAGAAGAAATGGCACTTTTGTTGAAAAGTTATGAAAGATTGAAGATGAAGTACAAAAGAAACAAAAGAGACAGATTAGGTAGAAGGACCTATAGATCGACGAGGATGAAAAGAGTTCGAGATAATGATAAAAAGAAGGATCACCAAGAAGTCATAAGTCACCTATCGACGAGGAGATAGTAGTCCAAAAATAGACAGAGGAGATATATGCTATACATGCAGCAAACCTGGTCATTACAAATATGATTGTCCTCAACTCACTCCCAGAGAAAGAGAAGAAAAGAGGAAGAAAAGAGATAGAAGGTATGCCGACTGCAGAGCTCTCCTAGCCGAAAAAGAAGAAGCTCGTGAGACATCATCATCCTCATCCTCATCTGATTTTAGGTCGATGATGACATATGTTTAATAGCTAAAGAGGTACATTACTATTCATCATCGATAATGACCGTGATACCTTATCTCAAACCGATCCCGCCTTATTGATAAACTTCAAAGATTTGGAGACTCGCTCTATCTCGCTTATAAACAAATAGAAACTGAAAATCTTAATTTAAAGGATTAAATTTCTGATCTAACTAAGGTCAATCGAACTAAGGAAAGTGAGAAACCAGACTCGTACATTCAAGGGGAATGTCGATCGAGATGATCACCGCACCTTATCCGATAAGACAGATAAGTTAGAACAGAATTGAGTTCTTTAAAAGTAAAATTTTCAAATATCTATTCTGAGAATGAGAATTATAAAAGGACTAACAGAGAATTAAATCTCAAGTTAGGACTTATGAATAATTCTCAAACCACAATAGATAAAATCTTCAATTCGTCTCAAAAGTCTAGTGATAAAACTAGATTAGGTTTTGATAGGAATAAGAAAAATGATCCTATAAAACCTAGAGTCTTTGTCAAAGCAACTAAACCTAAGGTAGAAACTTTATTCAGTCCCTGGAAACCAAAGGAATTAATTACCTCATCCGATACTTCGAAAAGAAAAATCGACAAGGAAAGTAACTCCTAAGGCTAAACCTAAGACTAAATCAAAGATCTATTCTAGGTATAATAGCTTTGATGGGAGAAGCAAATCATACCCATTCTTACCTAGATTTAAGACAATTTCAAAAGATCAATTAAATAAGATTGATCTTGAAAGTCTTATCTTAGTAGATAGATATGGATGTAAGCTTCAATCTATGGTTTTAAGGAACATTGATATATTTGTCCTGGATTCCTAAAAATCAACTTAACATGAAAGGACCCAAAGTACAAAGGGTACCTAAGCAATAAATTTGTGATTGCAGGAAGACAAGAAGATAGTTGATAGAGGAGACATTCTTGAGGTCATCTCGGTACATTGGCAGTGGTTGTTCTAAGCACATGACCTATGAAAGAAGACTTCTCTCTAACTATCAAACTATTGATGGACCAAGAGTGATGTTTGGTGATAACAACTATGGACTTACTGAAGGTGTAGGAACACTAATGATTGGAGATGTTCAAGTTCAAGAAGTTTACTACGTGGAAGGATTGAAGCACAACCTACTATCTGCTTCACAATTTTGTGATAAAGGGTTCTGTGTTAAATTTACTCATAATGCATGCTATGTTTTAGATGGTATCAATGAAAATATTCTATTAGCTGGAGTAAGACAAGGTAACATTTATGTTGCCAACTTCAAAAGCTGTCCTAAAGATACTTGTCTTGTTGCTAAGAGTTCGGATGACTTAAGTTGCGTGGCATGACATTTACTTGGTCACTTAAACTTCAAAACTCTTAACAAAATAGCAAGGAAATCTTTAGTTAAAGAACTCCGATAAAGTATTTTCAAAGAACCATGTATGTGTTTCTTGTCAAAAGGAAAATGCACCAAAGCTTCTTTTAAAACAATAAGTAGTCCTTCTTCGTAAAGGATTCTGAACTTCTTCATATGGATCTGCTTTGGTCCAAGTAACTCCTCTCACTTTAGTGGAAGAAAATACACCTTATTGTTGATGATTTTTCAAGATTTACTTGGGTTATTTTCTTGTACAAAAAGAATAAGACTATGACTAAGATTCCAATTTCTTAAAAGATTCAAAATAAAAAAGGATTAAATGTTGTTAAAATTAGAAGGGATAAAGGTACCGAATTTCTAAATAAATTGATTTCTAACTACCGCATTGAGAATGACATAGCTCAGAAACATCTGCAGAAGGACTCCACAACAAAATGGAGTTGTTGAGAGAAGAAACAGGACCATGAAAGAGGCAAAGAACAATGTTATCTCGAATTCAACACTCCTCATAGGTTTTGGGCGTATAGTGAATACAAATTTCGCTATGTTCAAAATAGAAGTCTGATTGTCAAGGATAAGTGTAAAACTCCCTATGAAATTTGGAAGGGAAGATCTCCCAAAATTTCATATTTTCATATATTTGGTTGTAAATGTTTCATACACAATAATGGGAAATCTCAATTAAAAACCTTTGATGCCAAGATAGCAGATGGGATATTCTTGGGATACTCATCTATATCAAAGGCATATAGAGTTTTTAATAAAACAACCTTGTGTGTAGAAGAAACACCCCATGTTGTATTTGATGAATCTTCTCTTGAGTTTAATAAGAGGCAGGGACATCACAAAGATATCGATGATCTGGATCGAGATGACTATCAAAGGATCAACCATAAAATTCTATAATCAAGAATCGATTCGGATGAAGAGGAAGAATCGAGACAAAGGAAAGGAACCTGAAAGAACTTCCTCAACAATGATTTAACAATTGATCGAACGACCAACGACACATCACCGATCGGGTAGAGTTATCGAAGGTAACATAGAATCATCTCGAAATAAATAGTTCAGCAAGACACCATCCACCGTAAAAGATAAAGGTAAAGAGAGTAATGTCATATCATCCATTGAACAAATAATTGGAGATTTAGATTCTGGTGTCCAGACAAGGACTCAACTAAATCAAGATTGTATGTTCAGTTGCTATGTGTCATTACTTTAACCTAAATCAATTACGTAAGCTCTAACGGATTCCAACTGGATTAATGCCATGCAAGAAGAACTAAATCAATTTCAAAGACAAGACGTGTGGGAGCTTGTTGAAAGGCCTCATCATCAAAAAGTCATTGGAACTAAATGGGTCTTTAAAAACAAAAGGGATGAAAACAATATTGTGGTTAGAAATAAGGCCGGACTAGTTGCTCAAGGTTATTCACAATCAGAGGGCATTGATTATTGATTGGAGTGAATTGATACATGTTTTTAGGGCTATTTTTAGTGCAAAAAGTGAGCTAAAGTGTTAGTTTTTGTGCCTAAATGTGAAAAGTATCACTCTTTTGCCTAAAAAGTATTATTTGTGAGGTTTTGATGTATTTCGCCCGTTTTGCAGGTAAATCGGTGGAATTTTGCCAAACCGAGAGTACCGGGATTCTTAGAATGAAAAGACGAACATACGGGGACGAAAACGGGGTCGGGCCCGGAGCCCTTCTCGATAAAAATTCCCGATCTCGAGTTCGAGTCGAGGGTGCACAGAACCTCGACTCGAGGTTCATGCTTTGGAGAAATCATTTCAAAAAATTGGCAAGCTCGACTCGAGGGAGGAGCCTCGAGTCGAGGGGGAAGAAAATTGCATCAAGCTCGGACTCGAGGGCGAGGCCTCGAGTCGAGGCTGAGAGAATTTTAAAGAAACGTGTTAGCGACTTTAGGCCTCGACTCGAGGGCCTGAAGCTCGACTCGAGGAGTGCCCAAAACCGAAAAATTCAGTTTTTAAGCCATGGAAAGCCAAAACAGAGGGGAGTTGATTCTAGCAGTTCAGAGCAGTTTCTAGGAGTTCCTTTGAGCGAATTTTACATTTTGTAGCTTGAATTTACTTGTAATTGCACTAGATTGTTAGAATTGAGATAGATTCCACATTTAGATCATTAGATTAGTAGATTGGTGATTGTAATTGAAGTTTGCAGCTGAGAATTGAGAAGAAGTGAAGTTGAATTGAAGCATTGTACAAGATTAATCATTCTTATTTTTGCCTATTGAAGCTTAATTGGTGATGTTCTTAACCTTTGATCTCTTTAATTCATTGCTTGTAGTGATTAGATTTTCAATTGCTTTCTTAGATTTTCTAGCCATGGATTTTGCTTGTAGCACCATGGGCTAATAGCCTTGTGCTTGGGATAATTGAAATTAGGGATGAAGTGATTGCCTCATGCTATGCTTGTTGACGATTGTGATCAATTGAATTAGATTGCTTCCTAATTGTGATTCTTAATTGTGCTTCATGAAAAATTGTCTCTTTTGATTAATGGTTGATCACCCTAGCAATAGGCGAGAGTTGAGCTAACGTGAT
This sequence comes from Paraleonurus japonicus, assembly GCA_030762865.1. NCBI lineage: Eukaryota > Viridiplantae > Streptophyta > Magnoliopsida > Lamiales > Lamiaceae > Paraleonurus > Paraleonurus japonicus. Next base: position 10,179,878 of record CM061058.1, read on the forward strand.
TAGGTGTTAATCGGGTTTCAATTTTGCATGATTGTATGAATTGGGGACTTCTACATTGAGAGATGGGAAGAACTAAGGATACTCACATTAGGCATTGTGATATTAATGGAGTGATTAATTTCATGATGGTTTATGCTTTCTAATTTGATTGATTTGCATTTGGATACAATCATAGCTTGTTAATCATGGATTCCTTGATGGAGATTATCCCTTGCACCCTATTCCCTCATTGATTTTAGTCTATTTGATCTTGCATTCTAAGTGTTTGATAAATTGTTTGCATAATCTTGCCATTTAAATTCTTGCAATTTGTAGTGATTTAGTTCAAGAGCTTGTTGCAACTCTAGCCATTTAGAACTCTTATCCTTGAATTTCATTTGCATACTTTCTCCCTTGGGTTCGATATTTTTGTTGATTGGTCTTAATAACTCTTACACTATACACTCCAATCAAATGGCGCCGTTGCGGGAGTTAGTTTTTGCGCCAATAAGTGAGACTCGAGGATTGTTTGAAGTGGCTATTTGTTGTTTTTATTTTTGTTTTTGTTGATTTTATTGGTGAGAAGTTGATACTTGGATTTGTGGCATTGTAGGTGCATGCGAACAAGATCGAGTGGTGTTCCACCCTTGCCACTAAATCCGGAAATTGAGGCTACGTTGAGAAGAAATAGTGTGAGGCAGCGAAGGGAAGATATGGAAGGAGAAGATCAACGGAATGAGGAGAGAGGGGTGGTGAACCACAAGTTGAGGAGTTGAATGGACATGGAGAGGGAAGAGTAGACAATGGAGGTCATGGGAACAATTTTAATGCTCAAGATAACCCTTTATTTCAAGGGATGCCACCACAACACTTTCCTTACCAAAATCCATACCCTTATCCTCCACAAGTCCATCAATACCCATATTATCCACCTTATCCACCATACTACCCTCAAATGCCTTACATGAATGAGCCACGATACCATGAGCCACCCCACATTCCAAATGCCCAACCACAACCACAACCTATGAATGAGCTACCACCTCAAGGGAGGCCATTGAGAGAGTTTTGAGCCACAACCTAGAGAGCACTACGATGGGATAGCAAGGCCGAGAATAGAAGCCAACAATTTTGAGATAAGTCCCGCTTTAGTGAGGATGCTTAGAGAGAGACAATTCGAAGGCAAGGACGAAGATGAATGTCCACATCAACATATGGCACAATTTCTTGAGATTGCCGACACTACAAAATACCATGGGGTACCCGAAGATGCAAAGAAGCTTAGGCTTTTCTCCTTCACTCTTACGGGAGAGCCAAAGCTTGGCTTAATTCTATTCCACCCAAACCGTACGTACATGGGAGGACCTTAGCAAAAGATTCTTGATGAAATTCTATCCGCCATCCAAGACGGTGCAAGCAAAGGAAGCTATTTCTCACTTTCGCAAAAGAATGGAGAGACTATTCCGAAGCATGGGAGAGGTATGGTATGTTACTCATCAATTGTCCGCAACATGGTTTTTCCGATGAGCAAACCATTATGTATTTCTACACCGGCCTCAATGATTCCGATAGAGCTTTCTTGAATGCTTGTGCCAATGGGTCAATTTGGTCCAAGTCGGTGATAGAAATGAAACAAATCATGGAAAATATTGCTCAAGATTCGTTTCAAGCAAGTGTTAGTAGGGGAACAACCATCGGGTGTCTCAAGTGGAGGAAATGGAGAGTATGAAGTCTATGATGATGGCCATGATGGACAAGATTGGAGCTCTTACCGTGTCACAACAAGGGGGAAATCCTCCACCACATGCTCAAGTTGATAGTTTTCAAAGCTTAATGCCTATGGAAGAAGTGAACTATATGGGAGGCCTCCATTTCAAGGAGGCTATCAAGGAAGCAATCATCAAGGCAATCTCCAAGGTGCAAGGCCCTATCAAGTGCCATACCAAAATAGACACCAAGGAAGTTATCCACCTCAACCTCACTTCAATGGCAACAATTGGAGAAGTCACGAAAATTTCTCATATGCCAACCCGAGAATCGCCATCCAAACCCCCGTACTAGATCCGGTGCCAAAGCTCCTAATAATGTGGGGAAATCAACTACGGAGGAGTTAATTGGGATGATAGTGAAGAAGTTGGAGGAAAATGATGCAAAATTCAAGACCATTGAGCACCAAGTGGGACAATTAGCCACAACGGTTGGGAAGCTTTCTTCGACGGTGGATCACATGCAAAACAAGGGAAGTATCCATCTACCACCGAGCCTAATCCAAAGGAGTTTTGTAGTGCTATTCAACTAAGGAGTGGTGTTAGCTATGAAGGCCCAAAGATGCCTAAAGATGGGGATGTTGAAAAAGAGGTGGTGAAAGAGGAAGAAGTTATTGAAGGAAATGTGGTTGTGGAGAAAGAAGAGGCAAGTGAAGAGCAAGCAAGAAGAGAGTCCAAGAAAGAAGAAGAGAAGTCCAAGGAAGATGCATGGGGAGTGCCTATGAAAGCTAAGCCGGTTCCCTTTCCTCAAAGACTTGTGAGGAAGAAGCTTGATGAGGAGTTTGGTAAGTTTTAAAGGTTTTTAAAAGCTTGCGTGTTGATATTCCACTATTGGATGCCCTTGAACAAATACCCCACTATAAGAAGTTCTTGAAGGAGAGTATGGCTAAGAAGAGGAGTTGGGACGAAAAGGGTATGCTCAAGCTAGTGGAGGAGTGCAAGGAGATCTTGGAAAGACACTTACCACAAAGAGAAAGGATCCGGGGAGCTTTATAATTTCATGTGAGATTGGTGAGAGTGGGAACCTCAAAGGCTTGTGTGATTTGGGAGCTAGTATAAATGTCATGCCTTTGTCCGTGCTTGAGAAGTTGGAGCTAGGAGAGGTGATTCCTACAAATATAAATCTTCAATTGGCGGATCACCATATGCTCAACCATTTGGGATCATTGAAGATGTATTAGTAGGAGTTGGCAAGTTCATCTTCCCGGTTGATTTTATTGTTCTTGACATGAAGGAAGAACTTGAGGCACCTATCATACTTGGTAGACCTTTCCTTGCAACCGGAAAAGCCATTGTGAATGTTGAAAAAGGGAGCTTACGTTGAGCTTTAATGGCGATGAAGTGACATTTTCTAGAGCTCCAATGGAAGAAGTTGCTCAAAGCAAGATGGAGAAGAATAAATGTGGCTACATAGAGATCATTGATTTGTGCCCTTCAATTGATAGGGATGATTCTCCACCTTCTACTTCTTCTAATTCCTTAATTAATGAGCATTTTATTCCTTCTTGTAATATGATTTCTAATAATTCTTGTGTTTCTCTTGATGATTTTAGGAAAGAGAAGGCTCTTCATGTACCTTTGCTTGATCCGGAGATAGGAAGAAAAAAGAAGGAGTGAAGGAAGTGACCAAACTTGAGCAATGCTCAAGTTTGGGGTGTTAGAAGAAAGGAAGCCACCACTTGAGAAGAAAGTTGAAAACTTTGTGGTTGGAGATCAAGTGGTATGGAGGGAGTCGAATTGGATGAGACTACTAGGAGTAGAAAGACTCAAAGAGGTGTTGAAAGTGAAGGAGATTAAAGAAGAAGGAAAGCTCCTAGTGGAAGACGAAATGGGATGTTGTCTATTGACAAAGGAGATTTTGGTTAGGCACAAGGACCCTTCCATTCCAAAAAGAAGTGCCTAACATTCTCGTAGATAAAAGGGAAGTATGAACTCTTAGAGTTCCGTCCGGCAAAGGACGTTAAACCTAGCGCTAGATGGGAGGCAACCCATCATTTTTTTTTGCTTTGGTGTGTTTGGTGTGTGTTTGTGTTTTGTTTTTTTGTGGATTTTTGCCTTGTATTCTTAGGAATTGCTCATGCTTAGGAAATTATGCTCTTTGCGTTGTGATACATTTGGGATATTGAGCTTATTGTTGATATCATTATGAGTTGCCTATATTTTGAGCCAAACTTTGAACTCATGCTATCATTCAAGTTTGGGGGTGTTGGTCGTTATTTGGTTCTTGCATCTCTTAGTGGTAATGTTTTGATGATTCTTATGCCCATTTGTAGGTACACTTTGTCTAGATGAATTGGAAAGCCATTGGAGTTGCAAGGAAATGCAAGAGCAAGAGGGAAGTGCATAAAAGCATGATGAGCTCTACATGTTTAAAGAGAGATGGAGTTTAAAGGCTTATTGGTACAACACTTCCTTTCAAACTTAGACTTGTCTAAGTTTGGGGAGATGTTTTTCTTACCTTAGCTTATCTTCCTTGCATTTGTATATTTTTTGAGCTAGAATTTATCTTGAGCTTAATAGTGGATTTATTGTCATATTTTTGAGTATCATCTTGATATAGTGAGTATGCTTGAGGTTATGTACATGAGCATTTGTGCTTAAGTTGTGAGATTATTGGATTTGGATATGATCATAAGTAGATGTGTAGCTTGATGCTAGTTGCTTGGTTAATTATGTGAAGATGAATGTGATTGAAAATTCTTGATTCATTGCTCAAGTTAAGCCCGTGAGTTTTGTGCCTTCATAATCGTACATCTTATACGGTTGATTTGATTCCTTTGTGAGTGCATCGTTCATGATTTGTATGCTAGAACTTGCCACTTGACTTGTGGATATTGATCTTTGTGTGATTTCATTAAAATGATAAGAGGCCATGTTGATATGATGAGTTACTTTGCCAAATAATTTCCTACCAAATACATTTGATTTCCTTAGTGAGCCATGTTGAGCCTTATGATCCTTATTCTTTGGCAAGCCAAGTGAATTTGAAACCATTTTAGCTATTTTGATTAGCCTTTCTTGTCCTATGATTAGTTGAGCTTGAATGTTGGCTAATGATGGTGATTTGATTGCTAAGTGTGGGAAGATGATGAGCAAAGTGATGAATGAAGCATAAAGAAAAGAAAGGTTGTGAAAGATTGAATTATAAAGAAAATGCATGAAATGAAATGATTCAATTTGTGAGCTTTAAAAAGAGAAAGCTCAAGTGAATGGTGGAGTGATCCTTGAAGTTCAAAAAAGAAGAGTGTGCTAGATGAAAGTGAAGAGATGTGTATTGTATGGATTAGCTTTCATTCAAGTCTCTACTAATTAGTCACTCTTATCCATAAATATCCCACCTTTCCAAAGAGCCAACATTACAACCTAGAAGAAAGACCTCTTTGATTCTTGATTGATCACAAATGATTTTGATTGAGATTAAGTCTTGTGGCAAGCATATGGTGTACTTATTTGTGAATTTGATGATTGAGAGCTTTAAACCTTGATACACTTGAGTGAAGAGTGAAACACTCCATGGAAGGAGCAATGTGTTGAGTATTTGATTGAGCATTTGTTTGAGCATGATTTGTCTTGATGGCTAGTGGATAGTTGCATTGATACAAGTGATCATTGATGAGTTCGATTGTCTTATTTTTCGTCTATGATGCCATGTGACATAATTGCAATCAATTCACTCCTTTGTTCTTAGTTTCTACGTTGCTCGAGGACGAGCAACAATTCAAGTTTGGGGGTATGATTGGAGTGAATTGATACATGTTTTTAGGGCTATTTTTAGTGCAAAAAGTGATCTAAAGTGTTAGTTTTTGTGCCTAAATGTGAAAAGTATCACTCTTTTGCCTAAAAAGTATTATTTGTGAGGTTTTGATGTATTTCGCCCGTTTTGCAGGTAAATCGGTGGAATTTTGCCAAACCGAGAGTACCGGGATTCTTAGAATGAAAAGACGAACATACGGGACGAACGGGTCGGGCAGAGCCCTTCTCGATAAAAATTCCCCGATCTCGAGTTCGAGTCGAGGGTGCACAGACCTCGACTCGAGGTTCATCTTTGGAGGGAAATCATTTCAAAAAATTGGCAAGCTCGACTCGAGGGAGGAGCCTCGAGTCGAGGGGGAAGAAAATTGCATCAAGCTCGACTCGAGGGCGAGGCCTCGAGTCGAGGCTGAGAGAATTTTAAAGAAACGTGTTAGCGACTTTAGGCCTCGACTCGAGGGCCTCGAAGCTCGACTCGAGGAGTGCCCAAAACCGAAAAATTCAGTTTTTAAGCCATGGAAAGCCAAAACAGAGGGGAGTTGATTCTAGCGATTCGGAGCGAGTTTCTAGGAGTTCCTTTGAGCGAATTTTACATTTTATAGCTTGAATTTACTTGTAATTGCACTAGATTGTTAGAATTGAGATAGATTCCACATTTAGATCATTAGATTAGTAGATTGGTGATTGTAATTGAAGTTTGCAGCTGAGAATTGAGAAGAAGTGAAGTTGAATTGAAGCATTGTACAAGATTAATCATTCTTATTTTTGCCTATTGAAGCTTAATTGGTGATGTTCTTAACCTTTGATCTCTTTAATTCATTGCTTGTAGTGATTAGATTTTCAATTGCTTTCTTAGATTTTCTAGCCATGGATTTTGCTTGTAGCACCATGGGCTAATAGCCTTGTGCTTGGGATAATTGAAATTAGGGATGAAGTGATTGCCTCATGCTATGCTTGTTGACAATTGTGATCAATTGAATTAGATTGCTTCCTAATTGTGATTCTTAATTGTGCTTCATGAAAAATTGTCTCTTTTGATTAATGGTTGATCACCCTAGCAATAGGCGAGAGTTGAGCTAACGTGATTAGGTGTTAATCGGGTTTCAATTTTGCATGATTGTATGAATTGGGGACTTCTACATTGAGAGATGGGAAGAACTAAGGATACTCACATTAGGCATTGTGATATTAATGGAGTGATTAATTTCATGATGGTTTATGCTTTCTAATTTGATTGATTTGCATTTGGATACAATCATAGCTTGTTAATCATGGATTCCTTGATGGAGATTATCCCTTGCACCCTATTCCCTCATTGATTTTAGTCTATTTGATCTTGCATTCTAAGTGTTTGATAAATTGTTTGCATAATCTTGCCATTTAAATTCTTGCAATTTGTAGTGATTTAGTTCAAGAGCTTGTTGCAACTCTAGCCATTTAGAACTCTTATCCTTGAATTTCATTTGCATACTTTCTCCCTTGGGTTCGATATTTTTGTTGATTGGTCTTAATAACTCTTACACTATACACTCCAATCAATTATGATGAAACCTTTGCACCGATAGCTCGTCTGGAAGCCATAAGATTGTTTTTAGCCTATGCTGCTTTTAAAAGATTCATAGTTTTTCAAATGGATGTTAAGTCAGCATTTTTAAATGGAATCCTAGCCGAGGAAGTTTATGTAGAGCAACCCCTGGTTTTGTCAAAGGAGACAAGGTTTATAAACTAAGGAAAGCTCTATATGGACTTAAACAAGCACCAAGAGCTTGGTATGACACCTTGTCTGAATATTTAACTCAAAATGGTTTTGTTAAAGGTAGAATTGATAGAACTCTCTTTAGAAAAGAGTTTGGTTGTGATCTTTTGTTAGTTCAAATTTATGTTGATGATATAATTTTTGGATCAACTAACATATCTTTATGTGAAGAATTTAGTAGTCTTATGAAAAGCAGATTTGAAATGTCCATGATGGGAGAAATGACATATTTTCTTGGACTTCAAGTCAAGGCAGACAAAGAAGGGAATATTCATCAACCAAGCCAAATATACAAAGATCTTATTGAAAAATAAGGAATAGGTACCAGCCGAGAAGCTAAGATACCTATGATGACAAATTTTTCAATGGATCCAGATGAGAAGGGAGAAGACACCGATCAAACCGAGTATCGAGGTCTTATTGGTTCTTTATTATATTTAAGCGCTAGTAGACACGATATTTCATTTGCGGTTGGAGTTTGTGCTCGATTTCAAGCTAATCCTAAGAAAATCCATCTTGAAGCAAAAAAGAAAATTCTCAAGTATTTAAAAGGAACAAGTAAATGTTGGATTGTAGTATCCGGTGATGACAACTTTGAGTTGTCTGGATACTCGATTCGGATTTTGGTGGGTGTAAGATAGATAGAAAATCTACATCTGGTACTTGCCAATTTCTTGGAAGTAAGCTGATTTCATGGTTGTCTAAGAAACAAACCTCTGTAGCTACTTCCACAACTGAAGTGAGTATATGCCAGTGGAAGTTGTTGTTCTCACCGATCTGGATAAGCCAACAGCTAAGGGACTATAATATTATCACCAAAGATGTACCTATCTTTTGTGATAGTAATAGTGCCATAGCTATTACTCAAAACCCAGTCCTTCATACAAGATGCAAACATGTAGATATCGACACCACTTCATCCGAGACCATGTAGAAATCAGACTTGAGAAGATTCTTACCGATTTTCAAAGAGCGGACATCTTGACAAAGCCTCTTGCAGAGACAAGGTTTAAAGAACTATCAGTAGAATTAGGATTATTAGATGCTTCTTTAGTTAATCTATAATCTGATTTCTTGGGTTTACTTTGTCTTTCTCAATCGGTTTATTATGTCTAAGAAGAATTATCGCACAAGATATGAGTCAAAGGACAATCAGGTAGCTGATATCATTGATCTCCTATCATTGGAATCAAGAATCAAGGATTAGTCATATTGACCATATCCGACTTGATAATTACTTGTCCGACATAGGTAAATCGAGATAAGGACGTAATTGTCAACCGACTTCTATAGAATCAAATGGCTATTTCACCTTATCGACTTACTGTTGTTACTAACGATTAGTTTAAGTGTCTGTGGTTTCAGCAAGAACAAAGTTTAGTACACATCTCTAAATACAAGACAAGATCAATTTGTCCAAGTGTTCGTAAAAGCAGACAGTGATGCTACCAATCCGCATTTAGGTGAAAGTCCAGGAAGTTTCTTCTAAATACTCTTAATTATGAATATTGAGTTCATATAATTAATATATGAATTTAATATCATTTATTTAAAAATGAAGTTACTCGGTGTAATAAAATATTTTGTTTTACAAAATAAAAGGATAAGGAGTTCGAATTTGTTTTATAAAAACAATAATATTTTATTTTATCTCTCCAATTAACTGAAAAGTAATTTCTTAAATAAGTAATCGTGTCGGGAGAGAAGTTACTACGGACCCGAAATTTTATCAAATTAACTTTTGAAAACGCTCGAGTATGCTTCACGCGCGAGAAATGGAGGCGGTTTCTGAAAAATGAACCGTCTCAATCTCACGCGCGACATATTAAATAATTTTCTATGCACTTTTCAAAATAAATGTCATAATTGCATTAATGGCGATTCGAAAGCCTACATTTACACTTTTTGCAGCAATTATTATTCTAATAATTGTTTATTATTATATTTTCCATATAAATAGACACTCGTGTGCATAATTTTATTTACGCACACATAAAACTCTTCATATTTTCTCAAAACCTCTCTTTTCCCTCCTAAAACCTTCTGCATTCAACAATGGCGGACTCCAAAAAGAAAATCAAGTTCGAATATGATCCGACTTCTATCAGATAAAACAAAGTCGAAATGTACGTTGATTGGGATACTACCACCGATTAAAACAAGAGAAATATTAAATCTACTGGAATCAAGGGGATTGAAGCAATATTATGCGATGAAACCTACGAAGAATTTGATAGTGGATGATCCTGTGTGCCGAAGTTTTTAACCGGAGCAAAAGCCACGAGATCTGTGTCTAGAATCGCAAATCGTAACAAAAGAGAAGAAGAAAAGAATTGTTTTATCCATTTCAAATTGGTGCAATTTTTAATTTAAGCACCACCGCGACAACCCATTCACCTATAAATCATCGAATATTTGGAGATTTTCCGATCTGATGGCGAAGAGAACGTATCGTATACTGACGGCGAATTTAAAAAGGCCAATGTCAAGAGGAAGTATAGACCGTTGATGCTAATCCCGACCAAGTGCATCTTGGGGAGCAACAAAGCCACGACAGGCTAACCAAGCCGAGGATATGCTATCTCGAGGGCTATCTTAGACGGAGCGGAGATTAACCGGGCAAGGCTAGTCTACTCGAGGATAATGGAAGAGAAGAAAAAGTTCACAAAAACTCCTATATCGACGAGGCCGATGAGATGGTCTTTGACCAAGATTGCGAGTATGATGGCCGAGATCACCATCATACTTGAGCACAAAGTAGGAATAGACAACCTTGACTGGAGTATTGGAGTCAAGAAATATACAAGACAGAAAGGGCTCTTGATTAAAGATGAGAAGATATACGGGCCGATCGACTCGAAGGAGATGGAGACGCTCCAGCTCCACCTCCGGCTCCAAAGAAAAGGGCCTCGAAAGCCAAAAAGTTAAAAGAGATAAAGACGGTTTTGGTGGATGAATCCTCGTCTGTGAGACGGAGGAAGGCGAGGAGGAAGAAGACAGGACAGCTTCTCAAGGGGGAAGTGTCGCAGTGAGATGGAGAAAGGATCGGGACAGACGGAGACGGTAGATGGTAGATGTCTCGTCGAGGAGAAGACAGAGGAGAGGAAGCCCGATTCATCATCATCTTCATCCTCATCTGTGGATGGAGTACCTAAAACCACCACTTCCCAACCTGGCGATGAAGGGGCGAGATGAGACCGCCGCCTCGAGCCTCTAAAACGGTCCACTCCCATAATTCCAACACAAACTCAACCATCATTTGATCCATTTTCTTTCCTACCCTCAACCTCATCCGAACCTCGACCTATTTCTAAATTTACCCAACCCATCTGGGGAGATGGGACCAATCTGAAACCTCACCGCGGATTCTTGGGAAGAAATTCATCCCGAGACAAGAATCCACTCTTAAGGACGAGCCCGAGCTATTGAAGGAGCTGATTGATGTTTATCTCATTAAGAAGACTCAGGTGGGATCCTTTGAAGAGACAGCTATTCTGATAGGCAAGCGGAGAGGCAACAACCTAGCCATCTGGAGAGAGAGGTCCTCAAAAAGGCAAAGTCGAAGTCATTCCAAGATATCCTAACCGAAAATACATTTGTTGATTATATTCTTCAAAGGGTATATCTTGGAGATGAGACCCAGAGGAGGTGGAAAAAGCAATGAAAAGGAGGAGCAGAAAAAGGATGAAGAAGCTTTGGTTGAGGAGGAAAGGTTAGGAGAAGAGGTAATCGGTGGAGCTGCCGATGAGCCACCGAGATGGATACAGTGAGGAGGCACAAACAGAGCAGATTGTGGAGCAAGAGACAATTGAGGTGGAAATAGACATGCCAACTACATCGACTCATCCGCGTATTCCCCTCAGTGTGCAAGCTGAAGCTGAAATCGAGTAAATAGATCTAACTCTATTTCCTCCCTCTGAAGAGCAGAGCTTGCCCACCACATTTGCGTCGTATCCGAAGTGGAAGAATTGAAGGCCGAAGTACAAAATCTAAAGAATGCCTCGTCTGAATGCCTTCCACTGGTTCCAAACATCATAACCTCTTCATTGAAGGAGAATATAGAAGCGGCCGAGTTCACGAAAAGACCAAAATTGATCTATATTTCTCTGGAATCAAACATGAAGAGAATATGGCCAAATTGAAGCAAAATGTGGCTGAAGAAATGAACTCTCAAGATGCCCGGGTCAAACAAGATGTAAGAGATGCTTTTCGCCGATTAGTGACGATGTTGAAGACCAGTGAGAGAGTCATGGAGAGCAAAGGAAGCTTCATTTCTTCAAATTCTGTCAATGCGGCTTGCTATGGAGAAAGACAGATGACAACCATCCTAAAGAAATTTATGGATGACGAATTGACGAGCCGAGGTCGAGACAAAGAAAAGATATGACCAGCAGTCAAAAGACAGGCTTGTCGAGAGAAGAGCTCATTGGCCAAATAAATCAAGTAGCCACTATCTGTAACACCCGCTTTCTTGATGCTAAAAAGGGGAAGATAGTGAGCTCAAGAAAAGAGTTGAGGCTGCAGGATGATCGGTGATGGCCACAGAATACGAGAATAGAAGAGTTGTCGAGGAACTGTTGAAAGTCAAGAAGAGAAGAAGAAGGCGGTGAGGAGAAGTCTCAAAGAGCACCGAGGAGACTGAAAAGGAGAACAGTGAGTCGACCGAGTCGATCCTCGAACCCGATCTTCCACCCACCGCTGATCCTGCTCCCGTCTTATCAATCAAATCCCCCATCCTCATCTAAAGCGGTGGGAAAGCCAAGACTTCGAGCCAAGTTCGAAAACCCGATGCAAGCAGAAGAAGAAGCAAGGGTGCTAAAGAGGAGAAGGGAGGAAAAGGAGAAGTATAAAAGAATATCAAATGGGGATGCCAAGAAAAGAAGAGAACAGGAGAAAGCAGCGGAAAATTCTATGATAGATCTTTGAGGAGATGGGTTCAGAAAAGCAGATGAGCAAGGCAAGGATGTCTTCGAGCCGAGTTCATAGAGGTGAGGTCGTTCCCAAAGAAATCCTACTCATGGCGAGACCGGTGAAGTGGAGACCCTTTGAAGTAGATTGGGTTTTCCAGTTTCATGTATTCAAGAATATCAAATGGGGTTTGGATGAGAATGCCGCATTTCACAATTGGTTAGAAGAAAGGGATCCTCGGATGTACCAGTATGTAATCGACCTTGCACATGAGGAGTTCAATGCGACGTCGTTGCACCTTCCTACTCCCGATGGAACCTTCACTAACAAAGGATGACCGACCAGATCGTGAGAAGATCAAGCGGTGATCATCAAGGCCGAGTCCATTGCTGATCTTGCAGAAGGAGGAGAGACGGTATCTTTGAAGAATAGAGTCTTTGATTGGCTAAAGATACGAGCGGGATAGGTGGTATGACTAGTTACGATTCTCTCTTTTTGTGATCCTTATCCGATCTACATGAGATATGTGCTAATCTGTGAATATATCCGAATATCAAATTGGACTTCTCTCAAACTTTGGTGTTCTAACCGACTTGTTTTTTTAACTTGTTCACAATCTCATAACACTAATTTATCCGAAATCTTCAAATCTTATTCTATATGTTGTCTTCAAAGTATTTGACCTTAACTTTGATCAACTACATTGCTCTGATCATCTGTTTATTAAGTACATTGCTCGATCATCCGATTATTAAGACTATTGCTCGATTATCCGACTATGTAACTTAGTTGTATACTTTGTATCATTATCATCTTTTAAAGAGTACTAACAGTTTTCTTTTCTTGAGCTGTGTTTTAACATCATCAAAAAGGGGAAATTGTTAGGTAAAGAAAAGTTGTATTTAGTTTTGATATGTTAAAAGTGTAATATAGGATGACCAGTGAGCATTTGTATAGGCATGAAGTAAGTGTTTGAAAATAAAACTAAGTATAAGAAGTCGACTAGGTCAAGATATCGGAGACAAGAACAAACCTCGAGACGAGGACAGAAATCGAGATGGGGATAAGATATCGACAAGGACAACTAAAAAAGAGTTAAGATGAAATTTGATAAACAAACACCCAGACAAGGAATGAAGATGAGGACAAGATGGAGTAAGTATCGGACGATGAAGTGTTAGAGAAATTTTACACAAGTTTCAAGAAAGCAGTTTCAATCAACTAAGAGGAAGTTACAAGATTCGGTTATATTGTTATAACTAATCAAAAGCAATTCAAGGAGGTTACAACTACCAAGTGAAGATCTCTATAAATAGGGATAGAAAGTAGTTTAGAATCAACTTTTGATACTTTGCATTCATCAATATACACGAATTGTATTCACAAGTCACAAATATTGTACACATTCACAAACGTTTTGTACGTTTTCGGTTTTAGTGTTTGTAGAACACTTTTCTCAATACATCTTCAAGCCATAGATATCCGAGAAATTAGGAAGAATTCATTGTAAGGCTGAAGATTCATTATTGTAAGTAAGTCGGCGAGAAGGAAGAAAGTAAGTAAGTGAAGGCCCTTCTTCAAGGTTGAAGAAGGAGAGTGGATGTAGGATTGTTATAATCCAAACCACTATAAATCCTGTGTTCTTTATTGCTTTGATTTACTTACTTGTATCTTTTCAATTCTTAGTTCATCAATCATTGATTAATTTCAGGATTAAAGTTAAACCTATCTTGTCGATTGCTTTTGATCTTGTTAAAAGTTGAGTTTAAAATTGTTTTCCATTGTGTTAATCTGGTACTTTGAATTGATTTTGGAGAGATTCGAAAAGTCTACAAAATCTATTCAAACCCCCTTTCTAGATTTTGTTCTAGAAGGCTAACTCAAGGTTTTAATCAACTCAACAATCCGAGACCAACAACGAGTGCTATTAATATTTCAAAAATTCGGTACAACATTCACTCACTAAGCACATTAGTATAAGACATCATTTTATAAGGGATTTAGTAGAGAAAAATATTATTAAGTTAGAGTATGTACCCACCGAAAATCAATGCCTGATATTTTCACTAAAGCTCTTGACCATGAGAGATTCTCATTTCGAGGAAATCTCTTGGTATGTGCACTATCTAAATAAAGTTAGATAGATGTTGTTACAAATATTGTAACATATGTGACAACATCACGAGTGCAGGTGTGTAGTTTGGTTAATTTTTGAACTTTTCTTGATTAATTAATTCCTCGAAAAATGAATTTGAATCATAATTGATGTTGTATAGATATAAAGAGGTCTCACACTTCTCAAATGCAATTATAAAAGAAAATTAGAAAGAAAAAACACTCAAGATGTACTAATTCACTAAGTAACTATGGAGCACGGAGTTCGCTACTACGATGTCTTTTTTCAAAAGGTGATTAGTGTTACATCAATATGCTCACAAATCCATTGAGTAACTATGGGGCACGGAGTTCGCGACTACGATGCACTCTTTTGAAAAAGATGGATCAATGTGTGATTAAAAGTGCTAGAAAAACTGAAAAATGATTTATTTGCAACATTGGAAAATTTTTCTAAGGAAAAACCAGTGTTGAAGTGTGTGTTCCAATTTTGAGTACAACATCGTGGAAGTTTCGAATTTATTTTAATTTGTGTAGTTAATTAATTATGTTTTAGTTCTTAATTTGACTAAGTCATACACTAAACCCACTACTACCTTAGTTTAGATAATGTCATGTGTTTTTAATTAATTGGATTAATTAATTTGAATTTTTCTGGAAGTTTTAACCCATGATTTTATCGCTAAATTTTAGGAGATCATGGATTTAATGTTTTAAACCACCTAGGTTCTAATATATTCCAGAATTTTCTTTGTGGGTTTATACAAATAACTGCTACTTTATTGTTTCTCTATATATTTCTCGAATTTAATGTTGCTCTATATACTAAAGCATAGTAGTGATCACTGTTTATCATTTTTGAAATTGTGCATAAGTGTTCAGGTTTTATCTTCATTTGTCAACTTAAATTGAATATATTAATACTCTATTTAAGTGGAAATGGCAGAAACCCAAAGGACTCACACATTCAAACTTCTCCCTCAAATGAAACCTCTCCAAACTCTCAATCCAACCTCAATCTGCTCATTTGAAATGGCCACAAACCCTAATCTTTGTGGATTCTTTGAACCATCCAATAGCACATCACCTCCTATGCCTCGATCGATGCTTACCCGCTGAACATTCACATACCCACTGAAGCATCAAGCGCACAGGCGAAACCATCGCTCAAAACCTTGCCCAAAACTCGAAAGGGGCACCAAGCATTCCCGAGCTCACAATCGGCTCACTAACGGTTGATGTGTCTCACTACCTCGCCACACAAACTAACCGTACTCCTACACCTACTCCCGTTCTTGAAAACCCTCAATCGTCCACTTTGTAGAAGTCGGCGTTGCTGCAATTGCTTTGCAGTATGCTTTGGCAGGGGACACCACAATGGAGGATGCACCCCTTTGTTGAAACCAGCAAAGGGAAGAGCCCACTTGCTTGAGGAGGAGAACATTTCTGAGCACACCGACTCATCCATGTCGAGAGGACTCGTAACCGATGGAAGCTTGCTTTGCTCTGTTAAGGTCGCAAAGGGGAAAAGGAAGAGAAGCCCTCCATCGGTTGCTCCAAAACCAAGAAGGCGATCGGGACGTGTGTTTACGAGGGTTGACTACTCAGAATCATCAAGGAAAAAGAATCCTACTATGGGTTCATTGCAAATGAATCGATTAAGGTATTCTCGGACTCGAGATAGAAAATTCGACAAGCAAAGTGGTGAGCAGTGTTGAAGCCGATAGTAGTGACTACGATGAGAATGTACCACCGATGGAGCTGAAAATGAGGCAAGAAAGGCGATCTAAGAAGAAATAGGGCAGGTGTTGTACCCGATCTTTGGAATAAGTGCAACAAAGACCTAATCCTCGATGACAAGCAGTGATGACTCGAGGAGAAATCAAGCGAAGAATCGATCATTCGAGAAAGAAGGTACGATCTTGAACTCCCTGTTGGTGATGAGAATGATAGTGAATTTGAGGAGTCTAGTGATGATTCGGATGCGAAACTTTTGATCAAAAAGTTACTAGGTTGAGTAATAGGAAATTGTTGATTGAAAGAAAGATTGATGGCTGAGTTTGAGTCTGAAGGGTTGGTAAGATACTTAGAAGAAAGAAGTTTGATGCATGTTGTTACTTTTGCTGATTCTTTTGTGACTAATAGGTTTATGATTTCTATGAAAGTTTGAAAAAGGGACATGGAAGAAGAAATTCTCATTGGTACGGTGCAGTACAATTTAGGGGAAGAGATGTTCCATTCACACTGAGCCGATCAATTCCTTCCTCCATATTGATCACATGGATGAAGAGGATGTACCTCCTATGGATGAGGTAATTCAAACTTTAAGCGGTGGTAGAATAATTAAATGGCAGTAGACATATGCTTGCTTCTCATTTGACATCTCTATATTCGGTTATTCATAAGTTAATTGTGTATAATTGGATTCCTTCTACAAATTCAACCAAAGTGACTAAAGACTAGGCTATATTGATGTTTAGAATTGGTGTTATGAGGAGATTTAATTTGGGGATCGTAATTTTCCATCACTTAATGAAGTTTCTTTGGAAATATTTACGAGAAAGGGAACCTTCCTTACCCGAATTTGATTTATGGCTACTTGAGGAGTCATGGTTTTCAACCTATCGAAATGAGTTATTGAGGGTGAGGGTTACTTTGATGAATATCTCACTGTTTTGTTGAGTGGAAACAGGGTAATTGATTTGCCTATACGAGATCCCGATGTCAAGAGAATGTTGCACCCGATGCTGCACATAATGTTGCTCCTAATCATGTTCCTAATATTGTCCCAGAATGTTGCTCCACATGCTTTGCTCCACAAACTCCTAATTATTCTACAGGTTTTATGAACTTTAATGAAAATTTTATACGCAGCAATTGGAGGTTTTGCGAGAATCAATCAATGAACTTCAGTTCTTGAAGGATTATTGGTTGCGGTTACTTTTGCTACCACGGGGAGTACCAGCTGCTGGTCGTGCTCGTGGTGTTATGTCGAGGAGATTCCTGTTCTTGATGCAAATCCAGCGGAGATGGTGCAAATCCTGGAGGAGATGGTAATACTGTTTGGACTCGATGTTGATCTTTGCTTCGATGTTGTTGCAAACTTTGCAACAAAGTGGAACTTTCTTGATGAAGATGAAGATGTTCTTGAGCTTTATGGTGATTTACCGAGATCGGATGACACGATGATAAGTTGTTTCACAGGGGAGATTTGTGATAGGGGAGTTGTGTGCACGTCCTTCCCTTACACTTAATCATTTTCCTTTGTAAATCAGTTTGATACTTTATCTCTAGTGGCTCGATACTACTTTCGTTTCATAGGCTCACGATCTTGTTATCTTTACTTAGGTTCATGTTTTTAAGCATTGCTCGATACGGATTTCATGTTTTAGTTAATGCTCTGGTACCGATTCTATGTTTTGATTAGATGATGATGCTAATCTGTTTTTGTTTAAACCTTAATGGTTTATTGTGTTTGAATAAGTTAACTTTGAGTTACTTATTCTATTTTTACTAGTTTGACTAGTTTTCTACGACTGGTTTTGACTTGTTGAGAGTATGCTACGAGATGAGATTCTCTGTCATACATACATTCTTGACTTATATATACTTTGATATGTATACATCAGGTGTGTTGTAGCAGAATGGTCAAATTAGGGAGATTGTTGATGTCGCATTTGATGTTATCATATATTACGCTACATCGTAATTTGACCCTTTCTTTCTTCATATAACTAACTTTTATTCTCTAACTTCAATGTTGTAGTAGATGTTGTGACATTGCGGGTTGAAGATCTTGAACATTCTACAAGGATCTGGAATGAAGACTTAGTCAAATGTTGTTGTGGATCTTTGTAACATCGAGTGCAACATGGAGGACGGATTCCGAGAATCTTCCACAAGGTTCCGTATTCAAGATTAATTCCAAAGAGATTTAGAAGGACCTAGATCATGCGGTTGCGGAGAGTACAAGCCACGAAATCAACTATCTACATGGACGGTTAAGTGAGAGAAATAAGGAGAGGTTATTTTAGAGTCTTTCTAGATCCATCTACAAGGATCTATGGTTGAAGCCGAGGACATCTATAAATAGAAGACCGAGGACTTCAGCAATGACAAGGAATATCCAAATATCAATTGTTAAGTGCGTTAGTGCATCCAAGAGATAGGGCCGTTATTCCCCCTTGTGCATGTTACCTCATTTAGCAACATAGGTATCTTGAAGTGTCATTAGCGTAGATGTACGTGATACTTTGATTTACTTTTGACGGTGTAATATTTTGTAATACTACACTTAGCCGTTTAAGAGTCAATAGGTGATATTGAGTCTTTATTTCCATTGTAAAGGTTACGTCTTGGAAACTCTTTACACAAACTTTTGTATTCACTCTCGAATTAGTGAAGCGTTTCGCGGCAGAGCATCATAGACTTTAATTAACAAGTCTATGAAAAATTTACTCATTTGCATTGTAGTGTTAGTCTTCCGTTGTGTTTTACATTCGATATTTAGATGTTGTGGTGTATGCCATAACATTGATTACAACATCATTACGTTTTATACTACACGCACACTTTCAATAATGATTGCGAGAACCTATCTGAATCTAATCCGAGTCTTATAAATAAACTTCAAGGATCCGAGACTGCTCTATCTCGCATATAAATAGATAGAGACTGAAAATTTTAGTTTAAAGGATCAAATTCTTAATCTAACCAAAGTCGGCCAGACGAGGGATAGTAAAGTATTAGACTATTCATTCAAGGGGGAATGTCGGACTAAGACTATCACTAGCACCTCGTCTAAGAAAACAGATGAGTTGGAAAAAGAATTAAATACTTTAAAAATAAAATTCTCAAGTATCTGATACGAGAATGAGAGTTATAAAAGAACTAACAGAGAGTTAAATCTCAAGTTAGGACTTCTTAATAACACTCGATCCACAATAGATAAGATCTTCGATGCTTCACGTAAGTCTAATGATAAGACAGGTTTAGGTTTTGATAGGAATAAAAAGGATGATCCCATAAAACCAAGAGTCTTTGTCAAAGCCACTAAACCAAAGGAAGAAACTAGATTTGGTCCTTGGAAACCTAAGGAACAAATCACCTCACCCGACATTTACGTAAAGAAAACACAGACGAGGAGAGATGCTCCAAAGGCAAAGCCAAAAACTAAGACAAAGTCTTATCCTAGGTATAATAGTTTTGATGGAAGAAGCAAGTCATATCCATTCTTAACATAATATAAGACAATCACAAGGGATCGGCTAAACAAGATTGATCTTGAGAGTCTTATATTGGTAGATAGATATGGTTGTAAACTTCAATCAATGGTTTTAAGGAATATAGATATTTTTTCTGGATTCTCAAATATCAACTTAACAAGAAAGGACCCAAGTTACAAAGGGTACCTAAAATCTAAATCTTTGATTGCGGGAAGACAGAAAAATAGTAGAAAGGGCAGATATTCTTGAGGTCATCTCGGTACATTGGCAGTGGCTGTTCAAAGCATATGACCTATGAGAGACGTCTTCTTTCTAACTATCAATCTATAGATGGTCCAAGAGTCATGTTTGGAGACAACAATTTTGGGCTTGCCAAAGGAGTTGGAACATTGATGATTGGAGATATACAAGTCAGCGAGGTCTATTTTGTAGAAGGATTGAAACATAACTTGTTGTCTATTTCACAATTTTGTGATAAGGGGTTATGTATTAAATTCACTCATAATGCATGTTATGTGCTAGGACGGTATCAATGAGAATATACTATTAGCTGGAGTAAGACAAGGTAACATTTATGTTGCTAAATTTAAAAGTTGTCCTAAAGATACTTGTCTTGTTGCAAAGAGTTCATATGACTTAAGCTGGCTATGGCATAAACGTCTTGGTCACTTAAACTTCAAAACTCTTAACAAAATTACAAGGAAATCTTTAGTAAAAGGACCCCCGATAGAATATTCTCAAAGAACCATGTTTGTGATTCTTGTCAAAAAGGAAAAGCAGACCAAAACTTCTTTTAAAACAATAAATTGTCCTTCTTCGTAAAGGATTCTCGAACTTCTTCATATGAATCTTTTTGGTCCAGCTTACACCTTTAAGCTTCAGTGGAAGGAAATATACCTTGGTAATTGTAGATGATTTCTCAAGATTTACTGGGTTATTTTCTTATATAAGAAGAATGAGACCATGATAAAGATTCCAGAATTTCTTAAAAGAGTTCAAAATGAAAAAGGACTAAGTGTTGTTAAAATAAGAAATGATAAAGGTACTGAATTCCTTAATAAGCTTGTTACTAACTATCAGACCGAGAATGACATAGCTCATGAGACATCATTTGCACGGACACCACAACAAAATGGAGTTGTTGAAAGGAGAAACGAGAACCACTGAAAGAAGGCTGCTAGGACAATGTTGTCCGAGTATAACACTCCACACGGAGTTTTGGGCGAAGCCATAAATACCGCTTGTTTTGTCCAAAATAGAAGTTTGATCGTTAAAGATAAATGTAAAACCCCCTATGAAATTTGGAAGGGAAGATCCCCCAAAATTTCATATTTTCATATATTTGGTTGCAAATGTTTCATTCACAACAATGGAAAATCTCATTTAAAAACTTTTGATGCTAAGATTGCAGATGAGATATTCTTAGGATACTCATCCGTATCTAAAGCATACAGAGTTTTTAATAAGACAACCTTATGCGTGGAAGAAACACCGTATGTTGTATTTGATGAATCTACTTTTGAGTCCGATACGATGGCATCACAAAGATATCGAAGATCTCGAACAAGATAAACATCAAAAGATCGGTTGTGAAGTTCTATGAACAGGGAATCGGATTCGCAAAGAAGGAGAACCAGATTCAAACAAAGAAAAAGAACCTAGTTCTTCTACACCACCGATCGTACAACCAATACCACGGATGATCAAGAGGATGCATCCAAGGTAATCTGAGAATCATTTGAAATAGATACTTGAGACAAATCTTCATCCATAGTAAAAGACAAAGGTAAGAAAGTAATGTCTTATCATCCAAATTGAACAAATAATTGGAAATTTAGAATGCGGAGTTCAGACAAGGACACAACTAAATCAAGATTGTATGTTCAGGTTGTTATGTATCATTACTTGAACCCAAGTCCATTCTTGAGGCTCTAATCGATTCTAATCGGATTAATGCCATGCAAGAAGAACTAAATCGGTTTAAAGACAAGATGTGTGGGAGCTTGTTGAAAGGCCTCATCATCAAAAATTCATTGGAACTAAATGGGTCTTTAAAAACAAAAGAGATGAGAACAATATTGTGGTTAGAAACAAAACCGGACTAGTTGCTCAAGGTTATTCATAATCGAAGGAATTGATTATGATGAAACTTTGCTTGATGGCTCGTCTGGAAGCCATAAGATTGTTCTTAGCTTATCTGCTTTTAAAAGATTCATAGTTTTTCAAATGGATGTTAAGTCGGCATTTCTTAATTGAATCTTAGTCAAGAAGTTTATGTAGAGCAACCTCCGTGCTTTGTCAAAGGAGACAAGGTCTATAGATTGAGGAAAGCTCTATATGGACTTAAACAAGCACCTAGAGCATGGTATAATACTTTTTCCGATTACCTAATTCAAAATGGTTTTGTAAAAGGTAAAATTGATAGAACTTTGTTTAGAAAAGAGTTTGGTAGTGATCTTTTATTAGTACAAATTTATGTTAATGATATCATTTTTGGATCAACTAACACATCTTTTTGTGAAGAATTTAGTCATCTTATGAAGAACTGACTTTGAAATGTCCATGATGGGAGAAATGACTTACTTTCTTGGACTTCAAGTCAAGCAGACTAAAAAGGGAATATTCATAAATCAAGCCAAATATACAAAAGATCTTATTGAAAAATTTGAAATAGGTACCGGTCGAGAAGCTAAGATACCTATGATGACAAACTTTTCAATGGATCCCGATGACAAAGGGGAAGACGCGGATTAAACAGAATATCGAGGTCTAATAGGTTCGTTATTATTCTAACCGCTAGTAGACTGATATATCTTTTGCAAGAGGAGTCTATGCACGCTTTCAAGCTAAGCCAAAAAGAATCATCTTGAGGTAGCTAAGAAGATTCTCAAATTCTTAAAAGGTACAATAAATGTAGGACTGTGGTATCCAATCGATGATAATTTCAAGTTGTCGGGATACTCGATTCAGACTTTGGTGGGTGTAAGATAGATAGGAAATCTACTGAACTTGCCAATTTCTCGAGAAGTAAGCTGATTTTATGGTTGTCTAAGAAACAAACCTCTCGTAGCTACTTCTACAATCGAAGCCGAGTATATGGCGGTGGGAGTTGTTGTGCCAATCTTTTGTGATAGTAATAGTGCCATAGCTATTACCCAAAACCCAGTCTTACATACCAGTGCAAGCATGTTGACATTCGACATCACTCCACACGAGATCATGTTGAGAAAGGTGACATCGGACTTGAAAAGATTTTGACTGATTTCCAAAGAGCTGATATCTTGACAAAACCTTTAGCAGAGACAAGGTTTAAGGAATTATCCATAGAGTTAGCCAAGAAGATTCTCAAATTCTTAAAAGGTACAATAAATGTAGGACTGTGGTATCCAATCGATGATAATTTCGAGTTGTCGGGATACTCGATTCAGACTTTGGTGGGTGTAAGATAGATAGGAAATCTACTTACGGAACTTGTCAATTTTTGAGAAGTAAGCTGATTTCATGGTTGTCTAAGAAACAAACCTCTGTAGCTACTTCTACAATCGAAGCCGAGTATATGGCGGTGGGAGTTGTTGTGCCAATCTTTTGTGATAGTAATAGTGCCATAGCTATTACCCAAAACCCAGTCTTACATACCAGTGCAAGCATGTTGACATTCGACATCACTCCATACGAGATCATGTTGAGAAAGGTGACATCGAGACTTGAAAAGATTTTGACCGATTTCCAAAGAGTGATATCTTGAAAAACCTTTAGCAGAGACAGGGTTTAAGGAATTATCCATAGAGTTAGGATTATTAGATGCTTCTTTAGTTAATCTATAATCTCATCTTATGTTTTTCATTCCTTGTCTCTCTCGATTATTTTACTATGTCTAGAAAGAAGTATCGACGTGTAGAGGATCATATGGATAATCACAGAGTGATATCATTGATCTCCATAAAAGGAATCAAAAATCAAGGATTAATCTATTGATCTTAGACCAACTTGATACTTACTTATTTGACATGAAGTAATTCAGACAAATATATTATAGTCGTCTGTTAAAGAAAAGCAGATGGGTATATGTACCTTGTCTGAGTTACTCACAAAGGTTACTAATGAAGTATTTCAGTGTCTTTGTTTTCGTGGAGAAGTTAAGTTTGACTGACATTTTCTTCATATGACAAAGCAAAAGCTCCTTATCCGAATATTCATAAAAATGCATAATGTTACAATCAATCCGCATAAGGTGAAAATATCGTGAAGTATTTTCTACCCTTTTACTTCTTTTAAAATAAAAATTATGCATATTAGTTCATATAATCAATATGTGAATTTAATATCATAATTGTACTATCTATTCAAAAATGAATTTACTCGGTTATCTTTCTTTAAAATTATTTTTCAAAATAAAAGATAAGGGTTACGATTTTGTTTTTATTAAAATATGTGTACTTTTTATTTTATCTTTCCAATTAATCGAAAAGTAAAGAAAAATAAGTAACTCGTGTCGGAAGAAGTTACTACGGACTCAAAATTTATCAAAATGAATTTTGAAATACGCCGAGTATTATTCACGCGCTTAATTGGAGGCGGTTTCGAAATATGAACCGTCAACAGCTAACGCGCGACATATTTAATATGTCTATTATATTATTCTCTTCGCTTTTCAAAATTAATTGACATAATTGCATTTATGATGGCACGAAAGTCTAAATTTTCACTTTTCGGTGAATTATGAGTTTTATATTTGTTTAATCAAATCTCTTTCCATATAAATAGGAGAACGTGTGCATATTTTCATTTGCGCACATACGAAACCTGTTCATATTTCTCTCAAAATTTCTTTTCCCTCTCAAAACCTTTATACTCTCATCAATGGCGGATACAAAGAACCCAAAATCATGTTCGAATATGATTTAAGTTCGATTAGAGACAAAACTAAATCGGAAATGTATGTGGAATGGGATGTATCCACCGATCCTGAAACCAGGAGAAATCCTTCAACTACTGGAATCTAGAGGATTAAAGCAATATTGCACGATAAAGCCACCGAGGAACAAAACCCTCGATGATCTTTCCGCCGAATTCTGACAAGGGCGAAAATAAGGGAAAATGGTTTTAGAATCAAGAGTTTGAACGAATGGTAAAAAAGAAGGTGGTGGTCACTGTAGAGGACTTGGGAGAGATTTTCGGTTTAAGCACGGTAGGAGAGAATTCATTCACTTACAAGGCTAATGAATACCTAGAAAGTTTTCGAATGATGGCGAGGAGGTCGCATCAAAATACAACGGCGAATCAAAAGGCCGATGTTAAAACGGAAATACAGATTGTTAATGCTTATTCTAACCAAATGCATTTTGGGCGAACAACAAAGCCACAATGGCTTGACGAAGCGAGAGATGGTGCGTCGAGGGCCATTATCGATGGAGCCGAAATCGATTGGGCTGTGGTATTATTCTCGAGGCCGATGGAGGAGAGGAAGAGGTTTATCAAGACTCCAATTTCAAAGACGCCGATGAGATGGTCTTTGAACAATATTACATGTATGATGGCCGAATAACCATCATCCTTGAAAATAAGTGGGAGCAGACAACCTCGGTGGGAGGATGGTGTCAAGAAGTTCACTAGACAGAAGGGGTTGCTCATCAAGGATGAGAAAATTTTTGGTCCTTCAGACTCGGAAGGAGACGAGGACATCCCAGCTCCACCACCAACACCAAGAAGAAGGGCAGGAAAAGCAAAAGCCAAAAAGGTGGAGACGGTGTTGGAGGACGAGTCCTCATCCGAAGAGAAAGAGGAGGATGCGAGATGAGGAGGTGGAGAAGACAGCCTTCCCAAGGGGGAAGTGTCTCGCAGAGGCACTGGTGTCTCGGGACAGCCGAAGGATGGAGATCTAGTCGAAGGTGAACTGAGGAGGCTGCACAAGCTTCATCATCATCCTCATCCGAGGACACAGACATAGAACCTTCCACATCCCAACTCGCGATGAAGAGGCATGAAAGATCGCTGCCTCGAGCCTCTAAAACGGTCTACTCCCAAAAGTCCAACCCAACCCCAACACGCGAGATGACCCATTTTCTTTCCTATCCTCATCTCAAATGTAACCCAACCTATACCTATACCTTTCAAATCCCACAGAGAGATGGGGGCAACTGAACTATCACTCAAATTACTCGGAAAGAAATTCTGATTAGGAAAGAGTCACCCGATAGATGAATCCGATCTATTAGGTGAGCTTATTGATGTTTGGTTGTTGCGAAGGTTAAGGACAGGATCATTCGAAGTGTTGGTCCCGGAAAGTTGAGTTGATTAAAACCTTGAGAATGCTTCCTAGAACAAAATCTAGAAAGGGGGTTTGAATAGATTTTGTAGATTTTTCAAATCTTTCAAAACCAATTCAAAATATCGATTAAGCACGGCGGATTAAGATTAAATTCTCAACTTCTTATAAGATCAAAAGCAAGGTTGATATCTTGATTTTAGTTAAGATTCTGAATTTAACTCTTGATGAAACACAAATTGAAAATCAAACGAGAAAATGAAGAAAGCAAGAAATAACACCAGGATTTATAGTGGTTCGGATTTTAAAATCCTACGTCCACTCTCCTTCCTCAATTTGAAGAAGGGACTCTACTTACCGCTTACTTTCTCACTTCCGACTTACAACTTACAACTTGTACAACTCTTCAAATCTTCAATCTCCTAGACTCTTCTTCTAGAAATCTAAGCTATTACGGTGTATATTGAATTTTGAAGATTACAGGAAAAGTGTTCTAAAACCACTTGGAACTTTTTGAAACTCTCTAGAAATTCTTGTGAAAAGATTGTGAAATCTGAATAGTGAATTGTGTAAATCAAATATGCATAAGTGTTATCTATATCTAAAAAATGAAAAACCTAGACCTATATATAAGTCTGAAAAGTCGAGTTAGTTTGTTAGTTAGTTCTAACAAACTTGAAATCGCTTAACAAACTTAATCTTGAAAACTGCTTAAAACCTCGGCTGATTCTTCCTACTCGTCTGCCGGTGACTTGGTGAAGATTAGCCTTTCTTATTCTACTCAGCTTATCTTGACCTCGTCCGAGCTCTTTATACTTGTCTCCTGCAGATGACTAGACTTGAGCTTGTCTCCGGATGACTTGTCATTCCTCGTCTCCAGTGACTTGAACTAATCTTGACCTAGTCTAATCGGCTTCGTACTAGAACTTAGTCTTCGCTTCTACATCATAGTCTGCTCATCTGGAGCAGTCTTTTAACTCATCAAAACAATCTTGGTCTAACAATTTCCCCCTTTTTGATGAAGTTAAAACCTACAAGAAAGAGACACACTCACAAAGTGAAATTAGTTTAGAGTTAATCAAGGTTAATCAAATAGATATATCTAACACACTTTCACTTTAATCGATTCACAAAATAAAAATTTATTTAAGTCTTTTAGACTTTTTCACAGAAGTAAAACTTTTAAGTCTTAGAATCTTTTAAAAAAATTTAGACTTAAAAAGTTTTGAAAATTTTAGACTTAGAAAAATTTTGAAAATTTCCAGACTTAGAAAATTTTGAAAATTTTCGGATGAATAATACTTTTAAGAACAATAAAAATTTTAAACGAGAAAAACAACTTTTAAAAGTAAACCAAATCAATCACAAGATATTCATATTGGATTTACAATGATTTACAAAGAATATAAGAAAAAGATAAGGAAAAAAAAATCCTGTTTCTATTAGACTCCCCACTGGTCTTAAATGCGGAATCATCGGCCCAATTGAATACGCGCCTCCTAAGCCGCTTCAGTCATCTCCTTGTACAAGTCCAGACTCGGCCTCTGCTTTCTTCAAAATTCCCTTGACCCGATCTAGGTCAAGGGATCCATCTCGATTTCTTTGCGGGGATGGCATACTCGAAAGGTGGAGAAATCGGGTTGACGTTGAATTCTCGCATCGGCTTCTTCTAGCGGCCTAGCATAGAATTCTCCATCTACCTTTTCCATCCATTCGTGCCAAGCCAGTGCAGGTCTTCTTTGAGTTGCTCGGGGCCTTTGAGAATATACCAGAAGTATATCCACATTCCCTCCAGATTTTTGTCTTTGTACTGTTGCATATTTCCCACAAGCCGGCTTAGGAGGAGCAGATGTGTTGTGGAATGGCCTGAACTTCCCACGCCTTGATCTTTGATTAACCATTTGCGCTCAGCGGTGCTCCGAGAAGACGTTGGAGTCTTTCTTCTTCCTCTGCTTCTTCTTTTCTTTCTTGCCAAAATATTCCATCTCTCTTTTAATCCTTTTGATCTCGCTCTTCGAGAGATTGGAATAATCAGCTTCCCTTTTTCCTTTTCCTTTAGCAGCAGACCACAGTAATGAGTTCGGTGATCAGGCTCGGCGGCGCTACTTCTTTTCCTTTACCCTTGGCTCCTTGATTCGCATTCTTTTAAGCGAGCCAAGAGCTTCTCCGACCTTTCCTCCTCTTCTTTCCTCCTCTTCTCCGAGAGATTGGAGAGCAACCAGCTCATCGATTTGATCCGAGCTTCCTCCCCGGCTGCCTCCGGATCATTGTTGGCCTTCATGTCCACTTCTTTCTGGTCTCCTCGACCACGTGTGAGGGCTCGTCTTTTCTCTGCTTGACTTTTTCCCCCTTTTTAACTTCGAAGCCAAGTCTGAAAGTTTTGTATCCAGAGCATTGCACTTGACCACGAAGTCCGAGTGGTCTATAGCCAACTCATTCACAACCAGCTGATTGTACCCCATAACCTCCTCCTTCAACGCCCTCGGCTCCTCCTCCATTGATTTCACTTTACCGGCCAAAGACAGAGTTAGTGACATTTACAATTTTATCGGATAAAGTTACCTCAACTTCTCTCATGCTTTGGCTAGCATTGTGTCCGTTACGGCTTTGACCATCCTCCTTGTCCTCCTTTCCGGCTTTCTTCCGAATGTAGCATTGATTTTCTTTTCTACAAGGGTCGGGATGGAAGAGATGGCGATGGTTGGGCTTAAATCGGTGTCATCATCCTCGGTTGAGGAGTCGGACGAGGAAGGTGTTGGTTACGGTTGAGTAGATGGGAGAGGAATATCTTGTGTTTGAATAGTAGGAAGAGAAGAGT
The DNA here is from genome assembly GCA_030762865.1 of Paraleonurus japonicus. Lineage (NCBI taxonomy): Eukaryota > Viridiplantae > Streptophyta > Magnoliopsida > Lamiales > Lamiaceae > Paraleonurus > Paraleonurus japonicus. Next base: position 10,208,460 of record CM061058.1, read on the forward strand.
AGGATATTATTGGGATTGGTGAGGTTTGGACTATGGGAGAAGGTATTTGTTCGGATGAGGGTGGGGGTGGGATTTCGGGTGGTGGTGATGATGGTAGAGGTGGGAATTCGGTTTGAATTTGTTGGGATTTGGATTGTAGGCTGTTGGAGAGGCTCGAGGTACCGGCACTGGGATACCCCTTCATCGCCCGTTTGGTGATGGGAGTTCAGGTGAGGCAAAGGCTCGAAATGCCAGCTGGGGCATTTCTTCATTGCCGGGTATGGAAGATAAGGAAGGAGATGTGGAAAGACTTGTACCTGCCTCTGGAATTGGGGAAAGAAACGGCTTCATCGGTTGGGAGAGAGGAGCCTCAGTGACCAACCTCGGCTGCTATACGAAGGACCGGAACCTCCTCGTAGCGGGGTTGATGGATCTATCTGTTGTTCGGAGCTACCGAGACTTGGTGGATCCTTCGAGCTCTGGGCTGCTCGTCTTGGCCTCCTCACCAAGGGAATTTCGCTTCCTCTTCTTCCTCTTCATCTGAGGCAACCTTGGCGGGAGCGTTAGATGAGCTTTCCCCCTTCTTCTTTTCCGAAGCTTTCACCGACCTCCTCTTCCTCCTCTGAAACATCCTCGGGACCACAGCACTTTGTTTCAAGAGTTGAACTTGAGGTGCGACCTCACTGCTGCCGCTTCATGTCCCTCTGTTTCGACCTCCACTGAGCCACCTCAACTTGTTCAGGCTCTTGGACCATGTCCCTCAGCAGTGCGGCCGCCCGACCTCGAGCTCTGGCTGCATCGGACTCATCATCCGAGTCTGGAATTCCTCCCGATCTGTCATCCTTTGTGAGGATGCCCTTCGCCGAATACTTTTTAGTGCCTATTCTCCGGTCGGCCTCCCTATTCAGCCCTTCAATCAAAACGGTAATTTTATTGAAGAGACTGACTGTCAAGTAGGAACCCGACCCTCTGCATTTGACTTGAAAGTCAATCGCTTCTTCTCCTCCCCGAGTTTGAGCGAAGCAAATCCACCCAATTAACTTGGACCCGTCGAGAATGGCTCGCATCACACACAATGCTGGGTTTGGTTAACCCATCATGTGAGCTTTGCTCACCCAAAAGCTGCTTTCGTCACCACCGTCATCGCCCCTATATTTTCTTCTCAACGAGTTCTTCTTCAAATCCCTGCGAGTTCCCTGTAACTAACCCTCGCCATCATATCGAAGGATGCTTCCCAACTATCCTCCTTATACGTCAATGGATTTACTCCCTCCATTGGCGTGTCGAATATCCCGCAATGTTTTGCACAGAATAACTTCGATGTTGTCCCATCCACGGTATGTATCAAACCCATCACAGGTATCCTCCATTCTGGCCAAAAACTCTACTCCTAACAAATCCGCCGTTACATTGCGGAGACTTCATTGAAAGGAAACCTCTCGAGTCGTGAGGCTTCAAGAAGGCGAAGAATCTCTGCAGATTCTGGGTCATTGGTGGTTTCAAAATCAACATACATTTCCGCTTTCAAATGGTTTTGAAATATTCCTCATTCATTTTGAAATGAGAAATATTTGTGGAAATATATGTGGGTTTATAAGTTTTGGTAGTTTTTGAAGAAGATGCCATTGGAAGTTTTTGTGAATTTGTAAAGGGTTTGACAAAATATGCAAGTTTTACGAGTATGGAAAGAAAAGGTTTTAGGGAAGAAGAAGATGTATTTATAGGGGGAAAATTGGAAAGAGAAACCGCCATTTTTGAAAATATGAATTAATCTCAGCTATTTATTCAAAAAGTTTTTAATGAGTATTAATCAACGGTTAAAAACAAAGATAAGCGATTAGGATTCACGCGTGAATTGTAATCGCCTTGAATGCGTAAATAGTTACTTTATAGATCGTTGATTTGACCGATATAGGTTACTTTATTCAGAGAAGTAAGTATACCGACGTCGACCACGTGATATCTTACTTCAATCAAGGTTTTCTAAACAGATGGGTTTGAAAAAAGCAGATCGGCTTAAAATGTATAAGTTTTAGAAAGTCATCGATAGAGTAACCTGTCGATCCTGAAAACCAACAATTTAAATGTAACTTTTTAGCATTTTTCAAACCAGGTTTAAACAAAACACATTTAGATTTAATTTTTCTAAACAAATTTTTAAGAAACATATCGAGACTCGGGTTAAGAATAAAGAAATTTGAACAAAAGAATGAAAGCAGTGTTATACGAGACTGTTCTGCAAAAACATAAACTCAAAGGAAACCATCAAAAGCTTAAGGTAAAAGCAGATAGGATGTAAATAGTCATCTGTTTTCTTGAAGGAGTTCGGTGACTATTATGTCCTTGTGCGATTTACTCAATGTCGAGATAAGTAATTGTCAATTCAGATAAAGTCAATATGACTAATCCTTGATTCTTGATTCCTAAAAGGAGATCAATGATATCACTACTGATTGCCCTTTGACACATATCTAGTCGATAATTCTTTCTAGACATTAATTTAAGGAAAAGAAAAAGAATAAGGAAACAAATGCACACAATTAGAAATCAGCTAAAGATGCATCAAGTAATCCTAATTCTAAACACATTTCTTTGAACCTAGACTCGGCTAATGGTTTTGTAAGAATGTCGACTTTTGTGATTCATGTAATTTTCTCAATTCTAATGTCATTCTTTTCAACATGATCCCTAATGAAATGATGCCTAATATCTATATGCTTGCATCTAGAATGTAAAACAGGATTGTAAGTCATTGCTATTGCACTATTACTATCACGGTAAATAGGAGCAGTGATGTTTGAATATTGTAGTCTCTAAGTCATTGACTAATCCGAGAGGAGTTGAGAGCAACAACTTCCCAGGTGCCATGTACTCGGCTTCGGTTGTGGAGGTGGCAACAGATGTCTGTTTCTTAGATAACCAAGAAATTAATTTGTTGCCTAGAATTGACAAGTTCCGAAGTGGATTTCCTATCAATCTTACATCCTCCAAAGTCTGAATCAATAACATGTTAGCTCAAAGTTGTCATCAGTGGGTACCATAACCCTACTTGCAAGGTTCCTTTGAGATATCTAAGAATTTTCTTAGCGGTCTCGAGATGAGTTTTCTTGGGATTAGACTGAATCTTGCACATACCCCAACCGCAAAGGCTATGTCGGCCTACTTGCGGTGAGATAGAGAAGAGATCCAATCGGTCCACGATACTCCGTTGCATCGGTGGGTATCCCTGCTCATCTGAATCCATTGAGAAGTTAGTTGCCATAGGTATTTTGACTTCTCTCGCTAGTAATCATTCCAAATTTCTCAATCGGATCCTTAGCATACTTAGACTCGATGTATAAATATACCCTTACTCATCTGTTTAATTTGTAAGCCTAGAAAGTATGTCAATTCTCCCATCATTGACATTTCAAACCTGTTCTTCATGAGTAAGCTAAACTCTTCACACAGTTTGATTAGGTGAACCAAAAATTATGTCATCTACATAAATTTGAACTAGTAAAATGTTGCCATCTACTTCCTTTCTAAACAAAGTTCTATCAATCTTACCTTTAGAAAAACCATTTGATGTCAAGAAATCGGATAGAGTATCATACCAAGCTCACGGGAGCTTGTTTCGATCCATATAGAGCTTTATTGAGTTTATAGACTTTGTTATTGGTCTTAAACCCGGGAGGCTGCTCTACATAGACCTCTTCAAGTAACACACCATTAAGAAAAGCAGACTTAACATCCATTTGAAAAACTTTGAAAGACTTATATGCAAAGCAAATGCCAAGAACAATCTTATTGCCTCTAATCGCAACTGGAGCATAGGTTTCATCATAGTCTATTCCCTCGGTGTGAATAACCTTGTGCAACCAGTCTTGCCTTATTTCGAACAATAATATTGTTCTCATCTGCTTTATTTTTAAACACCCATTTGGTGCCTATAATCTTTACGTGTAATGGTCTTTCCACTAGATCCCATACATTTTGTCTTTCAAAGCGATGCAGATTCTTCTGCATGGTGTTATCCGATTTGGAGTCGATAATGCTTCCTCAATAGACTTGGGTTCAAGAAGCGACACATAACAAGCGAAAAGACTTTCGAAAGTCTAACATCATTCGTGTCTGTACACTACTAGATGGGTCTCCTATAATCTGATCGATGGATGATAACTTCTCATCCTTTTGCCTATATGAGGAGAAGGATCCTCATCTTGAGTCTCGATTGGCAACTCATCCGACTCAACCTCGGTGACGTTCCCCCTTCATCGGTGACTCGTCTTTGATCGGTGATGTCAAAGGTGTCCGATCTGAAGGAGTCGATCGAAGTTGTCTTCGATTATCGGATGGGAATTCTTCTTCATCGATTACGAGTCAAGAGTAGGTAGATAAATAGTTCTATGTTTAGTCTTGGATAATTCAATTTTATCTAGATTTTCAGAAATTTGATTCACTTTATCCGAGAAGGAATACAACTCATCAAAAACAACATGAGGAGTTTCCTCCACACAAAGAGTTGTCTTGTTAAAAACTCTAAATGCTTTTGAAGTATTAGAATATCCCAAGAATATTCCATCACCGCTTTAGCATCAAAAGTTCTTAACTTAGATTTCCCATTGTTATGAATGAAACACTTACAACCAAAAGCTTTGAAATATGAGATCCTTGGAATCTTACCCTTCCAAATCTCATAAGGAGTCTTACCCTTATCTTTGACAACTAAGCACCTGTTACGAGTATAGCAAGGTGTTGATAGCTTCACCCAGAACCTATGAGGGGTATTATACTCACCAACATGCTTCCGGCCGCTTCCTTCAAAGTTCTATTCCTTCTTTCAACCACTCCATTTTGTTGAGGAGTTCTTGCTGAATATCCTTGATAATCAAAGTACCAACACCTTTAGTCGACCACAATTATTATCACCAAATACAACTCTTGGACCATCAATGCTTTGAAAATTTGATAAGCTGCTTCTTGTTATGGGTCATATGTTGTGAACAAAGAATCGATGTACCATATTGAAGCTAAGATCTCTTCCTTGAGTGATGATCCACTGTGAATCCTGTAAAAAGCAGATTAGTTTTGAGGTACCCTAGTGATCTTGGGTCCTTTTGGGTCAAGAATCACTTTAGGAATCCAAACAAACATCTCATCTGCAGACAACAAATCGGACTCAGATTTTCTACCAAATCTGTCTACAATAATATCATTTTTAAATGACAACTTGTTGTATTCAGATTGGGTAATTTTCCTAAACTTAGGAAATGTAGGATAGCATTTGCTCCTTCCATCAAAAGAATTATAATAAGAAAATCTTCTTATTTTGGTTCTTGAATTCCTTCTAGTCGATAGGGATTCTTGGTGAATTCTTGGTTTCAGATCGAAGTTGTAGTCCTTATCGACTAGTTGGTTTCCATGGACCAATTTTAATATCCTTTGATTGAGCAGATGCTTTCACAAATTTCCTAGGTTTTTGAACATCGATTTATTGTTCCTATCATAACCAAGTCCTGTCTTATCATGAGATTTCGGGAAGTATTAAAAATATGATCTATTACTTGATTGTGAATTATTAAGTCGACTAATTTTGAAGACAAGCTTCTCATTGTCTTTCTTAATTAATTCATTTTCAGCACAGACTACTTCAAATTTATCTTTTAAATTTTTCAGTTCATTTTCTAACCTTTCGGGTAAGGTGGTGATGTACTAGCTTGATCGATGAAAACATTCCCCCTTGAATGTTTCCTCGGTCTCTGAGCTGTTCATTACCTCGCTTGCCTTTATTTAGAACTTGAATCGATCCTTTAAAAATAAATTCTCTGTCTCCCATTTGTTTATAAGCAGCTAAAGATGTCTTTAAATCTCTCAATAATTCATGTATAACAGTTTGGTCATGATCGGATCAGATGACAAGAATCATTATCCGAAGATGAATAGTAGATTACCTCATTAGCCATGAGACAGATCTCATCATCTCGATCCAAAATCGAGATGAGGATAATGAAGATGATGATGATTTCTTTGGCTCTTTTTCTTCAGCCAACAAAGCTCTTTGATCTGCAAATCTCCTGTCTCTTTTCTTCCTCTTTTCTTCCCTTTCTTTAGGAGTCGGTTGAGGACAATCATAGCTGAAATGTCCTGGCTTATTACATGTATAACAAATGTCACTCCTATCGATGCAGAATTTGAAGTATTTCTTCCAACAGGTGATCTGTATCTTCTTGTGCGGCTCTTGTTTTTGTCATCATCTGAAGATTTATCTACCTTCCTATCTCGATCTGGATCTTTGTCTATCTCTACCTGCAAATCTCAATTTATTTCTCTTATACTTCATTCTCAATTTATCATACCTTTTTGTAAGTAAAGCCATCTGCTCTTTCAAGGATAAATCAGCTCCTCTGACCTCTGTTGACACCTTGTCTTCTTTCTTGACAAAGGCAACAGATTTGGATGAGGTGCTTGACTCCATCTCATCTTCTTCATCTTCTATCTGAATATCATACTCTAAAGCTTTAAGATGAGAAAATAAAGTATGGTGAGTAATAGAGGATAAATCTTGAGTTGCTTTAAGGATATTGGATTTTTCTCTCCATCTCTTGGTTAATGATCTCAAAATCTTGTTGTTAATCTCCTTTTCTGAATAATTCTTTCCAAGATCACCTGCTTTGTTGAGAAGATTTGTCAACCTCATATCAAACCGATCCACAGACTCATTTTCTTTCATCTTGAATGTTTCAAATGTATGCAATCTTGGCTGTAGCTTGTTCTCCTTCACTTGGTCGAGATCCTTCACAAACATTAGCTAAGGTTTGCCACATTTCTTTGGCTGTTTTACATCTTTTAACCTTCTCTATCCAATCTTTACTCAAAGTCTCTATGATTTCGGTTCTAGCTACTTGGTCAAGATTGTGGACCTTCCTTTCATCATTAGTCAATTGAGAACTCTTCTTCTCTTGCCTAGTTCTTGATTCAAATTTGCCTCTACTCCAGTCTTTGGTGCCTCCATGGAAAAACTTTATAGGACCTTCCTCAAGAACCTCTTCCATTCTATCATGAATGGCCTTCAAATGATTTTCCATCCTAAATTTCCAATAATCATACTCTTCAATTGAAAATTCAGGCAGATTCTGGACTTATTACTTTTACTGAAGACATGATGAAGCAAAGACAAAATACTCCACAAAAGCTTATTAGTAGCACTGTTAGAAATGAAAGAAAATCAAGAAAATCAAGATTATCTCGGAATCTTGTTCAAGACCTAAAATCAATATCAAAACAGCTTAACACCGCTCTGATACCACTTGTTGGTCCCGGAAAGTTGAGTTGATTAAAACCTTGAGAATGCTTCCTAGAACAAAATCTAGAAAGGGGGTTTGAATAGATTTTGTAGATTTTCAAATCTTTCAAAACCAATTCAAAATATTAGATTAAGCACAGGATTAAGATTAAATTCTCAACTTCTTATAAGATCAAAAGCAAGGTTGATATCTTGATTTTAGTTAAGATTCTGAATTTAACTCTTGATGAAACACAAATTGAAAATCAAACAAAATGAAGAAAGCAAGAAATAACACCAGGATTTATAGTGGTTCGGATTTTAAAATCCTACGTCCACTCTCCTTCCTCAATTTGAAGAAGGGACTCTACTTCATCTGCTTACTTTCTCACTTCCGACTTACAACTTACAACTTGTACAACTCTTCAAATCTTCAATCGCCTAGACTCTTCTTCTAGAAATCTAAGCATTACGGTGTATATTGAATTTTGAAGATTACGGGAAAAGTGTTCTAAAACCACTTGGAACTTTTTGAAACTCTCTAGAAATTCTTGTGAAAAGATTGTGAAATCTGAATAGTGAATTGTGTAAATCAAATATGCATAAGTGTTATCTATATCTAAAAAAATGAAAAACCTAGACCTATATATAAGTCTGAAAAGTCAGTTAGTTTGTTAGTTAGTTCTAACAAACTTGAAAGCTACTTAACAAACTTAATCTTGAAAAGCTGCTTAAAACCTCGGCTGATTCTTCCTACTCGCTCAGTAGTGACTTGGTGAAGATTAGCCTTTCTTATTCTACTCGGCTTATCTTGACCTCGTCGAGCTCTTTATACTTGTCTCCTGCAGATGACTAGACTTGAGCTTGTCTCAGAGATGACTTTTCATTCCTCGTCTCAGTGACTTGAACTAATCTTGACCTAGTCTAATCGGCTTCGTACTAGAACTTAGTCTTCGGTTCTACATCATAGTCTGCTCATCTGGAGCAGTCTTTTAACTCATCAAAACAATCTTGGTCTAACACGAAGAGACAGCTATTCTTATAGCGGAGGCGGGAGGAAATAATCTATCCATCTAGGAAAAAGAAGTCCTCAAGAAAGCTGGTCTTAAATCCTTCCCTGGAAATCCTGTCGAGGATAAATTATATGATTACATCTTGCAGCGGGTGTACCTCGGAGATGAACAACCAGAGGAGGTAAAGGAGAAGGAAGGCTGAGGAAGAAAAGGTGGTTGAGGTTAAGGAGAAAGAAAAGGAAGAGGAGGCAGAGAAAGAAAGGGTTGAAGAGGAGACTGAAAGAGGGATGGAAGAGGTGGAAGCAGAGAAGAAATTGGTGGAGTTGCCGATGAGCCGGCTAAGATGGATACACTGGGAGGAACAAGCGAGAAGCAGTGTTAGGGCGGGAGCCGGGCGGAGGTAGAATCGGATGTGCCAACTACCAAGATGCATTGGACAGATTCTCCTCCGGTGCTGTTGAAGCCGAATTGTCAATTGAGGAGATAAACTTAACTCTATCTTCTCCATCCGAAGAAATTGCCCAGCCCTCAACCTTTGCGTCTGCATCCGAGATTGGAGCTTTAAAAGAAGTCCTAAATCTAAAGATGGCTTGCTTGAGTGCTCTTTGTCTAGTTCCGGGCATTATCTCATCATCTATCAAGGAGAACATAGAGCTGCAGTACATGAAAAGACAAAGATAGACCTCTATTTCTCAAAATCAGACATGAAGAGCAGATGGCTAAGGTCAAGCAGCAAGTTGCCGAAGAAAAAAGCTCGGGAGGCACAGGTCAAACAGTATGTACTTAATGCATATGCTGAGATCGTAGATACTTGTTGAAGACCAGGTCAAGGAATCTTGGGTGAAAAGGAGGCTTCATTTCGGCAAGTATTGAGGATGACACTGCATTGGAAAAAAGACAGGACAAACAAACATCCTCAAACAGTATCTGGAAGGAGAATTCGAGACACGCCTGAGGCAGCTCAAGAAAAGGTATGATCGGCTTGATCGAAAGCGAGATTTGTCGGACAAGAACTGATGGGCCAAATTGAACAAGTAGCCACTATCTGCAATACATGTTTTCTTTCTTGCTGTTAAAAAGGGGAAGATAGTGAGCTCAAGAAAAGAGTTGATGTTCAAGGCGACAAAATCCTGGCCTTGAACTTAAAAATAGAAGAATTGTCTGAAGAGATGTTAAAAGTGAGGAAGCCGAGAAAGAAAGGCTGCAGATGACAAGTCTCGAGAGAGTATTAAGGAGAATCGGATGAAGGACACAGGCATCTGAATCCACTTGAATCTGAACCCGAAGGCGAAAAAGAACTACCTACTCAAGACCCTGTTCCCATCCTAACAATCAGGTCTCCCTCATCTTCAACTATGCCAGTGGGAAAGCTAAAGTCTCAAGTAAACCAAAAACCCAGGCCTGAGATAGATGAAGAAGAAAAGATAAAGAAAAGAAAGAGGGAAGAAAATGAGAGGTATAGGAGAAGGAATGCGAAAAAAGAAACAGGAGAAAGGCTGCAGGGAAGTTTTATGATCGAAAATCGAGAAAGTGGGTTCGAAGGGCCAAGATGAGCAAGGGGCTGAGGTTTTCCGACCATATCATAGGAGCGATGTAGTGCCAAAGGAAATCTTGCGATGGGAGACCGGGAGAAGTGGAGATCCTATGAAGCGGGAATGGATCTTTGCCTTCCACGTCTGTAAGAAGATAAAATGGGGCCTAGAAGAAAACACTGCTTTCCATGTATGGTTGGAAGAGAAGAACCCGACATTCTATCGGTACCTAATCAACCTTGCTCATGGCGAATTTTACGCAGATGTGGTCACACCACTTACTCACCGATGTCTCCTCCAACAACAAAAGATGGTCGTCTGGACCATGAAAAGGTTAAGCGGCTCCTGATCAAAGTGAAGTGAAGGCGATCTTGCGAGAAGGAGGAGAGACGGTGTCCCTCAAAAATAGGGTCTTCGGTGTTGAGTGTACCGGAAGAAGAAAGATGGTATGACTAAATCTCATCCTTTTATGATCCTTGTCGACTATACGAGAAAGTGCTAAATTGTGATGAATACGAAACTTGTGAATATATTTTTGATCTATTCTCATGAGACCGTTGTTTAAAACTAACTTGCTCTGATTTAATCTTCTAAACAATCAATTCTTGGTATAACTAATAAAATAAACTTGACTAAAATTCATAACACTAATTTGTCTGTAACTCACTAATCTTGACTATCTCTGTCTTTCGGGTTATTCAGACTCAGATTTTGGAGGTCAGAAATTGATAGAAAGTCCACGTCTGGAACTTGTCAATGTTTAGGCAACAAGTTAATTTCTTGGTGTTAGGAAGAAAGTTGTATTTAGTTTTGATGAGTTAAAAGTAAATTAGGATGACCATTTGGAAATCTTGTATAGTCGGTGATGTATTAAAGACGTGTAAATAGACTAAGTACAAAAGGTAGATAAGGATACACAAGAAGTCGGATGAAGACAAGGAGTCGAGATGAGGACAAAGAGTCGGATGAAGACAGGAAACCGAGACGAAGACAGCATAAGAAGTCGAGATGAAGTCAAAGACAACAAATGACAGTCACCAAGGCGAAAACCAAGACACGAGACAAGGTGGACCATGTCTCAAGACAAGTAGAGCTGATGAAGTGTTAGAATAATCAAGTGATTTCAAGAAGCGATTACAACTAACCAAGAAGAGGTTACAAGATTCGGTTAGTTGGTTATAACTAACTAGAGAAGAATTAGCAAGGAAGTTACAACCGCTAACAACAAGTTCTCCATAAATAGATCTAGAAAGTAGAATAGAATAACTTTTGCTATCTCACTAATTCACAAGTATTCTCAAAACACAATTAATATTCACAAATATTGTAATCACATTCACGAACGTTCTTCACGTTCATAGTTTTTAGTGTTTGTAGAACACTTCTCATGAATATCTTCAAGCCATTAGAATCCGAGAAATTAGAAATGAAATATTGTAAGGTCAAGATCTGCACTATAAGTAAGGAAGAAAGAAAGGAAGACGATAAGTAAGTCAAGGCCTTTCTTCAAGTTGAAGGAGGAGAGTGGACGTAGGATCTTTCGATCCGAACCACTATAAATTCGGTGTTCTTTCTTTCAAGTCTTTAATTCATGTTATTACTTGCATTTCTATTAAACACTTAGATCCGTATTGATTGAGTATAAAAATTGTTTCCATTGTAAAACTTTGATTTAGAAGTTGATAGATAATCTAAACTCGAAAAGTTTCGATAATCTATTCATCCCCCTAGATTATCGCTAGAGGGACATTCAATCTCTTAATTCAACTAAATCAAGGGACCAACACTTGGTTATCTAAGAAACAAACTTCTGTTGCAACCTCCACGGTGAAAATTTGAATACATGGCGGTGGTAGTTGTTGCTCTCAACTTCTCTGGATTAGTCGGCGACTTAGGGATTATAACATTCTCACATCATTTGTGCATATTTCTTGTGATAGTAATAGTGCAATAGCCATGACATACAACTGTCTTGCATTCTAGGTGTAAGCATATAGACATAAGGCATCATTTCATCGGAGATCATGTTGAGAAGAATGACATTAGGATAGAAAAGATAGCAACTGAGTTTCGGATAGCGAGATATACTTACAAAACCCTTAGTTGAATCTAGATTTAAGGAATTATGCTTAGAATTAGGATTACTTGATGCATCCTTAGCTTATTTATAATTTCTATTGTTTGTATCATGTTTTTCCTTTATTTCTTTTCTTTCTTTAAATCTTGTCTAGAAAGAATTGTCGAGACTTGATATGTGTTAAGGGACAATCACAGTAGCTAATATCATTGATCTCCTTCGAGGAATCAAGAATCAAGGATTAGTCATATTAACCTTATCCGACTTGACAGTTTCTTATTTGACATCAAGTAAATCGGAACAAGGACACAATAGTCGGTGATTTCTTTAAAAGCGAGAAGACTAATTGCATCCTATCCGACTTACTCACGGCTACTAATGATTTCTTAAGTTTGTGTATCTGCGGGAGCAGTGTTGGTCCCAATTGGTTGAGTTGATTAAAACTTGAATTAACCTTCTAGAACAAAATCTAGAAGGGGGTTGAATAGATTTTGTAGATTTTTCAAATCTTCCAAAAGCGATTCAAAGTACCGGATGTACACAAATGTAAAAATGATTGTTAATCTCAACTTCAACAAGATCAAAAGCAAACTGATATTTTAGTTTTAACTTTAATCCCGAAATTAATCATGATTGATAAGATGAGAATTGAAAAGAATCAAATAAGTAAATCAAAGCAATAAAGAACACGGTATTTATAGTGGTTCGGATTATAACAATCCTACATCCACTCTCCTTCTTCAACCTTGAAGAAGGGTCTTCACTTACTTTCTTCCTTCTTGCTTACTTACTTACAATCGTGAATCTTCACCTTACAATGATTTCTTCCTAATTTCTGAATATCTATGGCTTGAAGATGTTGTGTGAAAAGTGTTCTACAAACACTAAAAGCTGGAAAACGTATAAAACGTTTGTGAATGTGTACAATATTTGTGGCTCGAGAATACAAATTGTGTATATCGATGAATGCAAAGTATCAAATCTATTTCTAAGCTAATTTCTATCTCTATTTATAGAGATCTTCATTTAGTAGTTGTAACTTCCTTGAATTCTGTTTTGATCGGTTATAACGGTATAACTGAATCTTGTAACTTCCTCTTGGTTAGTTGAAAGCTGCTTCTTGAAACTTGTGTAAAATTTCTCTAATACTTCATCGTCGATACTTACTCCATCTTGTCCTCGTCTTCATTCCTTGTCTAGGTGTTTGTTTATAGTATTGCATCTTAAGCTGTCTTCTATGCGTTGTCCTAGTACGGTATCTCGGTCCCCATCCGATTTCTGTCCTCGTCCGAGGTTTGTCCTTGTCGATATCTTGATCTCGTCGACTTCTTATACTTAGTTTTATTTTCAAACACTTACTTCAGCTGTCTATACAAAATGCTCGAGTTGGTCATCCTATATTACACTTTATAACACATCAAAATTAAATACAACCTTTTCTTTACCTAACAATTTCCCCCTTTTTGATGATGTTAAAACACACCAAGAAAAGAAAAATGTTAGAACTCTTCAAAAGATAAAAATACCGCAAAGTATACAACTAAGTCACATAGTCGGATAATCGTAGCAATGGATTTAATAATCGGATGATCGGAGCGGTATACTCTATATACTGATTATTAGAGCAATATAGTCAATCAAAATTAAGGTCAAATACTTCAAAGACAACATAGACAAGATTTGAAGATTGCGAGATAAGTTAGTGTTATGAAATTGTAAACAAGTTACTTAGAGGAAAAAAATATCAAGTCGGTTAGAATACCAAAGTTTATGAGAGAAGTCCAATCGGATATTCGGATATATTCACAGCATTCGCACATATCTCATGTAGATCAAATAAGGATCACAAAAAGAGTGATTTAGAACTAGTCATACCACATATCCTGCTCGAGGTATCTTTAGCCAATCAAAGACTCTATTCTTTAAAGATATTGTCTCTCCTCCTTCGCAAGATCGTGCAATGGATTCGGCCTTGATGATCAATCGCTTGATCTTCTCACGATCTGGTCGACCATCTCGTGTTAGTGGAGGTTCCATCTCGAGAATAGGAAGATGCGACTACGCGCATTGAACTCCTCATGTGCAAGGTCTATCACATACTTGATACATTTGAGGATCCCTTTCTTCCAACCATTGTGAAATGCTGCGTTCTCATCCAAACCCCATTTGATATTTTTGCACACATGAAACTGGAAGACCAAATCAACTTCAAAGGGTCTCCATTTCACACGATCTGCCATGAGTAGGATTTCTTTGGGAACGACCTCACCTCGATGGGTGGCACGAAGACATCCTCGCCTTGCTCATCTTTTTCCTTCGAACCCATTTCCTCGAGAGATCTATCATAGAATTTCCCTGCTGCTTTCTCCTGCTCTCGTCTTTTCTTGGCATCCCTTCTTTTATGTTTTTCCATGTCCTCCTTCTTCCTTTTCCTGATTTTTTCTTCTTCATCAATTTCAGCCCGGGTTTTACGGAGTTGGCTTGAAGCCTTGGCTTTCCCACCGCTTTGGATGAGGATGAGGGAGACTTGATTGATAAGACGGGGACAGATCGGCGGTGGGTGGAAGTTCGGGTTCATGATCGGACTCGGTAGACTCACTGCGATTCTCCTTTTCGGTCTCCTCAATGCTCTCTGAGACTTCTCCTCTGCTTTCTTTCTTCTTCTCTTCTTGCTCTCGGCGGATTCCTCGAATAACTCATCTATCCTTAGATTCGGGGCCATCGGTGATCATCCTGTAACTCAAACTCTTTTCTTGAGCTCACTATCTTCCCCCTTTTTAGCATCAAGAAACGGGTGTTACAGATAGTGGCTACTTGATTTATTTGGCCAATGAGTTCTTCTCTTACAAGCCCTGTCTTGATCCGACTTGTCATATCTTTTCTTTTGTTCGACCTCGGCTCGTCAATTCATCCTCCATGAATTTTTTTCAAGATGGTTATGCATCTGTCTTTTTCCATGGCTAGTGCATCGATAGAATTTGAAGAAATGAAGCTTCCTTTGCTCTCCAAGACTCTCTCACCTGGTCTTCAACAACTGTCACTTATTTGACGAAATGCATCTCGACATCTTTGTTTGACCAGGCATCTTGAGAGTTCATTTCTTCAGCCACCTTTTGCTTCACTTTGACCATATTTTCTTCATGTTTGATTCCGGAGAAGTATAGATTAATCTTGGTCTTTTAATGAACTACGGCTTCTATATTCTCCTTTAGTGAAGAGGTTATGACACTTGGAACCATCAGGAAGGCATTCGAGACAGGCATTCATGAGATTTTCAACTTCAGTCTTGGCACTTCCACGTCGGATACGAGATGCGAGATGTGGTGGGCAAGCTCATTCTTCAGTGGAGGGAATAGACTTAGATCTATTTCCTCAATGTCACTTCAGCTTGTACAGTAGATCGAGGGAAATCTCGCTAAAAGTGTCGAAGTAGTTGGCACGTCTGTTTCCACCTTAGCTGTTTCTTGCTCCACAATCTGCTCTGTTTGTGCCTCCTCAGTGTATCCATCTCGGTGGCTCATCGGCAGCTCCACCAGATTACTCTTTCCTCCACCCTTTCTTCTTCTACTTCTTTCTCGGTCATCTCATCCTTTTTCTGCTCTTCCTCCTTCTCAACTGCTTTCTCTACCTCTTCCGGGGTCTCATCTCCAAGATATACCCTTTGTAGGATATAATCAACAAATGTAGTTTATGTTAGGATATCTAGGAATGACTTGAGCTTTGCCTTCTTGAGGACTTCTTTCTCCCGAGATAGCTAGGTTATTGCCCCTTACTGCTATCAAAATAGTTGTCTCTTCAAACAAACCCGGCTAAGTCTTCTCAACAGATATACATCTATCAGCTCTTTCAAGAACTCGGGCTCGTCCTTGAGAGTGGATTCTTGTCTAAGGATGAATTTCTTTCCAAGAATCCGCGGTGAGGTTTCAGTTGGACCCATTTCCCAGATGGGTTGGGTAGATTTAGGAATAGGTCGAGGTTCGAGATGAGGTTGAGGGTAGGAAAGAAAATGGATCAATTGACGGTTGAGTTTGTGTTGGACTTTTGGGAGTGGACCGTTTTAGAGGCTCGAGAGGCGGCGGTCTCATCTACCCCTTCATCGCCGAGGTTGGGATGTGGAGGGTTTAGGTACTCCATCCTCGGATGAGGATGAAGATGATGATGGTGATCGGCATCCTCTCCTTCGATTCCTCCTCGAGACAAGACATCCACGGTCTCCGTCGCCCCGATACTCTTACCGCCTCAGTGCGACACTTCCCCCTTGGGAAGCTGTCCTCTCCTCTTCCTCCTCTGCTTCCTCCGTCTCGGCGGACGAGGATTCATCTACCAACACAGTCTTAGCCTCCTTCGTCTTGGCTTTTGAAGCCCTTTTCTTTGGAGCTGGAGGTGGAGCTGGAGCATCTCCATCTCCCTCACGAATCTGTTGGCCCATACAGCCTTCCCGATTTTTATTAAGAGCCCTTCTGTCTTGTATACTTCTTGACACCAACACTCCGGTCGAGGTTGTCTGTCCCCACCTTGTGCTCAAGTATGATGGTGATCCTGGCCATCATACTTACAAGTTTGGTCAAAGACCATCTCATCGGCTAAATCGATATTGGGGTTTTTATAAACTTCTTCTTCTCCTCCATTATCCTCGAGTAGACCAGCCTCGCCCGAGTTGATTTCACCCGTCTATGATAGCCCTCGAGACAGCATATCCTTGGCTTGGTTAGCCCATCGTGGCTCTGTTGCTCCCCAAGATACACTTGGTTAGAATCGGCATCAAAAGTCTGTACTTTCTCTTCAACATCGGTCTTTTTAGATTCGCGTCGTATTTTGATATGTTCTCTGGCCATCATTCGGAAACTCTCCAAATATTCCGATGATTTGTATGTGAACGGGTTCTACTTGAGTGGTGCTTAGACTAAAAATTCCTCCAATCTCGTGAAAATTGATAACACTATCCTTCTCTTCTTTTCTTTTGTTCTAATTTGAGATTACGTATGCATTGCTTTCGCCGGTTAAGAACTCGGCACACGAGATCATCCACCGTCAGTTTCTCGAAGGTTTCATTGTGCGATATCGCTTTAGTCCTCTTTATTCGAGAAGATTCAATATTTCTCTGGTTTCGAATCGGTTGAAACATCCCATTCGACATACATTTCGACTTTGTTCTATCTCGAATGGAAGTTAGATCATATTCGAATTTGATTTTCTTTTTAGAATCCGCCATTGATGAATGCAGAAGGTTTTAGGAGGGAAAAGAGAGGTTTTGAGAAAATATGAAGAGTTTTATGTGTGCGTAAATGGAATTATGCACATGAGTTCCTATTTATATGGCAAATATAATAATAAACAATTATAAGATTAATAATTGCCCGCAAAAGTGTAAATGTAGGCTTTCGAATCGCCATTAATGCAATTATGACATTTATTTTGAAAAGTGCAGAGAATATTATTTAATATGTCGCGCGTGAGATTGAGACGGTTCATATTTCGAAACCGCCTCCATTTACGGCGCGTGAAGCATACTCGGCGTATTTCAAAAGTTAATTTGATAAAATTTTGGGTCCATAGTAACTTCTCTCTGACAGAGTTACTTATTTAAGAAATTACTTTTCGAGTTAATTGGAGAGATAAAATAAAATATTATGGATTTTAGAAAACAAATTTGAACCCTTATCCTTTTATTTTGTAAAACAAAATATTTTAACAAACTGAGTAACTTCATTTTTTTGAATAAATGTTAAAGAAAATTATGATATTAAATTCATATATTAATTATATGAACCCAATATTCATAATTAAGAGTATTTAAGAGAAACTTCTTGGACTTTCACCTCGTCTGGATTGATAGCATCACCGTCTCTGCTTTTACGAACACTTGGATAATTAGACCTTGTCTTGTTATTTAGAGATGTGTACTAAACTTTGTTCTTCTTTGAAACCACGCAGACACTTAGACAAATCATTAGTATTAAGAGTAAGTCGAGATAAGGTGCAATAGTCATCGATTACGTAGAAGTCGGTTGACTATTGTGTCCTTATCGATTTACTTATGTCGAACAAGTAACTATCAAGTCGAGATAAGGTCAATATGACTAATCCTTGATTCTTGATCCCAAGATAGGAGATCAATGATATCAGCTACCCGATTGTCCTTTGACTCATATCTAGTCCGATAATTCTTTCTAGACATAATAAACCAATTAAGAGA
This sequence comes from Paraleonurus japonicus, assembly GCA_030762865.1. Taxonomy (NCBI): domain Eukaryota; kingdom Viridiplantae; phylum Streptophyta; class Magnoliopsida; order Lamiales; family Lamiaceae; genus Paraleonurus; species Paraleonurus japonicus. The sequence continues at coordinate 10,226,521 of CM061058.1, forward strand.
GACTTAATAATAAAAAATAAGATTATAGATTAACTAACGAAGCATCTAATAATCCCAATTCTACAGAGTTCTTTAAACCTTGTCTCTGCAAGTGGCTTTATCAAGATGTCTGCTCTTTGAAAATCGGTAAGAATCTTCTCTAGTCGATATCCAAATTTTCGACATGGTCTCGGATGAAGTGGTGTCTTATATCTACATGCTTGCATCTTGTATGTAGGATAGGATTCTGGGTAATAGCTATGGCACTATTGCTATCATAAAAGATTGGTACTTCTTTGGTGATAATGTTATAGTCCCTTAGTTGTTGACTATCCAGATCGGTGTGAACAACAACTTCCAATTCCGCCATATACTCGGCTTTAGTTGTGGAAGTAGCTACCGAGGTTTGTTTCTTAGACAACCATGAAATCAGCTTACTACCAAGAAATTGGCAAGTACCGGATGTAGATTTTCTATCTATCTTACACCCACCAAAATCTGAATCGAGTATCCAGACATTTCAAAAGTTATCATCACTGGATATCATAGTCCAACATTTATAGTTCCTTTCAGAAACTTGAGAATTTTCTTTCTTTGCTTCAAGATGGCTTTTCTTAGGACTAGCTTGTAATCGAGCACATACTCCAACCGCAAAAGAAATATCAGGTCTACTAGCGATTAAATATAATAAAGAACCAATTAAACCTCGATACTCGGTTTGATTTGTGTCTTCTCCCTTCTCATCTGGATCCATTGAAAAATTTGTCATCATAGGTATCTTAGCTTCTCGGCTGGTACCTATTCCAAATTTATCAATAAGATCTTTGTATATTTGGCTTGGTTGATGAATATTCCCTTCTTTGTCTGTTTGACTTGAAGTCCAAGAAAATAAGTCATCTCACCCATCATGGACATTTCAAATCTGCTTTTCATAAGAGAACTAAAATCTTAACACAAAGATATGTTAGTTGATCCAAATATTATATCATCAACATAAATTTGAACTAACAAAAGATCACAACCAAACTCTTTTCTAAAAAGAGTTCTATCAATTTTACCTTTAACAAAACCATTTTGAATTAAATATTCGGACAAGGTGTCATACCAAGCTCTTGGTGCTTGTTTAAGTCCATATAGAGCTTTCCTTAGTTTATAGACCTTGTCTCCTTTGACAAAACCTACTAGGATTCCATTTAAAAATGTCGACTTAACATCCATTTGAAAAACTATGAATCTTTTAAAAGCACCATAGGCTAAAAACAATCTTATGGCTTCCGTGACGAGCTACGGTGCAAAGGTTTCATCATAATCAATACCCTCGATTGTGAATAACCTTGAGCAACTAGTCGGCCTTATTTCTAACCACAATATTGTTTTCATCCCTTTTGTTTTTAAAGACCCATTTAGTTCCAATGACTTTTTGATGATGAGGCCTTTCAACAAGCTCCCACACATCTTGTCTTTGAAACTGATTTAGTTCTTCTTGCATGGCATTAATCCGGTTGGAATCGATTAGAGCTTCGTAATTGATTTAGGTTCAAGTAATGACACATAGCAACTGAACATACAATCTTGATTTAGTTGAGTCATTGTCTGGACACCAGAATCTAAATCTCCAATTATCTGCTCAGGTGGGTGATATGACATTACTCTCTTACCTTTATCTTTTACGAGTGGATGGTGTCTTGTCTGAACTATTTATTTTAGATGATTCTATGTTACCTTCGATCCCCGAACATCGGATGTGCTAGTTGTCTGATTAGTTGGCAAATCATTTGGTGAGGAAAATCTTTCGTGTTCTTTTCCTTTGTCCAATTCTTCTTCTTCATCCGAATCGATTCTTGATTGTAGAATTTTATGGTTGATTCTTTGATAGTCATCTGTCCAGATTATGCGATATCTTTGTGATGTTCTCTGTCTTATCAAACTCAAAAGAAGATTCATCAAATATCACATGAGGTGTTTCTTCTACACACAAGGTTGTCTTATTAAAAACTCTATATGCCTTTTATACGGATGAGTATCCCAAGAATATCCCGTCTGCTATCTTGGCATCAAAGGTTTTTAATTGAGATTTTCCATTGTTATGTATGAAACATTTACAACTAAGTATATGAAAGTATGAAATTTTGGGAGGTCGTCCCTTCCAAATTTCATAGGGAGTTTTACACTTATCCTTAACAACCAAGCTTCTATTTTGAACATAACATGTTGTATTAACGCTTACTGCTCAAAACTCGTGTGGAGTGTTATACTCGAGATAACGTAGATCTAGCTGCCTCTTTCAAGGTTCTCGTTTCTCCTTTCAACCACTCCATTTCTTTGTGGAGTCCTTCTTTGCAGATGCTTCTGAGCTATGTCATTCTCAATGTAGTAGTTAGTGATAAATTTATTAAGGAATTCAGTACCTTTATCACTTCTAATTTTAACAATATTTAATCCTTTTTCATTTTGAATCTTTTTAAGAAATTCTGGAATCTTAGTCATAGTCTCATTCTTTTTGTACAAGAAAATAACCCAAGTAAATCTTGAAAAATCATCAACAATTAATAAGGTATATTTTCTTCCACTAAAGCCGAGAGGAGTTCTTTGGACCAAAAAGATCCATGTGAAGAAGTTCCAGAATTCTTTACGAAGAAGGATTACTTATTGTTTTAAAAGAAGCTTTGGTCTGTTTTCCTTTTTGACAAGCATCACACACAAGGTTCTTTGAAAATATTTTATCAGGGAGTCCTTTAACTAAAGATTTCCTTGCTATTTTGTTAAGAGTTTTGAAGTTTAAGTGACTCACTTGTTTGTGCCACACCCAACTTAAATCATCCGAACTCTTAGCAACAAGACAAGTATCTTTAGGACAACTTTTGAAATTGGCAACATAAATGTTACCTTGTCTTACTCCAGCTAATATAATATTTTCATTGATACCATCTAGAACGTAGCATGCATTATGAGTAAATTTGACACAAAACCCTTTATCACAAAATTGTGAAACAGATAGTAGATTATGCTTCAATCGTTCCACGTAGTAAACTTAATGAACTTGAACGTCTCCAATCATTAGTGTTCCTAAACCTTTAGTAAGTTCATAGTTGTTATCTCCAAACATCACTCTTGGTCCATCAATGGTTTGATAGTTAGAGAGAAGTCGTCTTTCATAGGTCATGTGCTTGGAACGACCAAGTCAATGTACGAGATGACCTCAAGAATGTCTCCTCTATCAACTATCTTCTTATCTTCCTGCAATCACAAATTTATTGCTTAGGTACCCTTTGTACTTTGGGTCCTTTCATGTTACGTTGATTTTTAGGAATCCAGGACAAAGATATCAATGTTCCTTAAAACCATAGATTGCGGTTTACACCCATATCTATCTACTAAGATAAGACTTTCAAGATCAATCTTGTTTAACGATCTTTTAAAATTGTCTTGAATCTTGGTAAGAATGGATATGTTTTGCTTCTTCCGTCAAAACCATTATACCTAGGATAAGACTTTGATTTAGTCTTGGGTTTAACCTTTGGAGTTTCTTTCCACGTCAGTTTCTTCTTTTCGGAATTATCGGATGAGGAAATTAATTCCTTAGGTTTCCAGGGACTAAATCTAGTTTCTATCTTTGGTTTAGTTGCTTTGACAAAGACTCTAGGTTTTATTAGATCATTTTTCTTACTCCTATCAAAACCTAATCTAGTTTTATCACTAGACTTTTGTGAAGAATTGAAAATTTTATCTATTGTGGTTTGAGAGTTATTCGTAAGACCTAACTTGAGATTTAATTCTCTGTTAGTTTTCTTATAATTCTCATTCTCGAGAATAGATATTTGAAAATTTTATTTTTAAAGAACTTCAATTCTTGTTCCAACTTATCTGTCTTATCGGACAAGGTACTAGTGATCATCTCGGTCGACATTCCCCTTGAATGTACGGTCAGTTTCTCACTTTCCTTAGTTTGATTGACCTTAGTTAGATCAGTAATTTGATTCTTTAAATTAAAATTTTCAGCCTCTATCTGTTTATAAGCGAGATAGAGCTGTTTCCAAGTCTTTCAAAAGTTTACCAATAAGGCAGGATCGAGTTTGATAAGGTATCACAATCATTATCGAGGATGAATAGTAATGTACCTCTTTTGCCATCAGACAGATGTCATCATCGATCCAAAATCATATGAGGATGAGGATGAAGATGTCTCATGAACTTCTTCTTTCTTAGCTAGAAGAGCTCTCGATCAAAGATACCTTCTATCTCTTTTCTTCCTCTTTTCTTCTCTCTCTCTGGGAGTGAGTTGAGGACAATCATAACTGTAGTGACCAGGCTTGTTGCATGTATAACATATATCTCCTATGTCTATTTTTGGACTACTATCTCCTCGTCGATAGGTGACTTTTGACTTCTTGGTGATCCTTCTTTCTATCATTGTCTGAACTCTTTTCATCCCCTGTCTCGATCTATAGTTCCTTCGACTGACATGTCTCTCTTGTTTCTTTTGTACTTCATCTTCAATCTTTCATACCTTTTTAACGAAGAGCCATTTCTTCTTTTACGGACAAAACAGATGCTTTAAAGATCTTTTGCATTCATCTTGATGAACAAAAGCTACTGATCTTTCCGGATGTTGAAGATTCTGCTTCATCTTCTTCATCTTCAATTTGAATGTCATATTCTAACGCCTTGAGATGAGAAAACAAAGTGTGGTGAGAAATTGAGGATAGATTTTGAGTAGCCTTGAGAATGTTAGCTTTCTCTCTCCATCTTTTGCTCAATGACCTTAGCACTTTATTGTTGATTTCTTTTTACGTATACGTTTTCCCAAATCAACACCTTGTTCAAGATTGGTCACCTAACGTCCAATTGATCAACAGACTCTCCTTCTTTCATCTTGAAAGTGTCAAAAGCGTGTAGAACAGACTGCAACTTATTTTCTTTAACCTGTTGAGATCCTTCACAGATTCCGCAAGAGTCTCCCACATTTCCTTGGCAGTCTTACATCTTTTAACCTTTTCTATCCAATCCTTGCTCAATGTTTCAATAATTTCAGTTCTTGCAACTTGATCCAAATTATGAATCTTCCTTTCATCACTAGTGAGTTAAGAGCTTTTCTTTTCTTGCCTCACTCTTGTTTCAATTTCTTTGTAGTACCATCACTTGTGCCACCATGATAAAACTTGATAGGTCCTTCCTCAAGAACCTCCTCCATTCTGTCATGAATTGCTTTAAGATGGTTCTCCATTCTAAACTTCCAGTAGTCATATTCTTCTATTGAAAAATCAGCAGACTCTTGGATTCCTTGCTCTTAACAGAAGACATAGTGAAACAAAAACTACAATGCTTGCAAGATCTTGTTAGTAGAATCAAGTAGTGAAACAAAGAAAATACGTATAATCAAGAACAAATTTCGGGATCTTAGTTATGACCTAAAATCAATATCGTAACAACTTAACACCGCTCTAATACCACTTGTTGGTCCCGATTGGTTGAGTTGATTAAAACTTGAATTAACCTTCTAGAACAAAATCTAGAAAGGGGTTGAATAGATTTTGTAGATTTTTCAAATCTTCCAAAAGCGATTCAAAGTACCAGATGTACATGATTGGAGTGAATTGATGCATGTTTTTAGGGCCTATTTTAGTGCAAAAAGTGAGCTAAAGTGTTAGTTTTTGTGCCTAAATGTGAAAAGTATCACTCTTTTGCCTAAAAGTATTATTTTTGAGATTTTGATGTTTTTCGTCCATTTTGCAGGTAATTCGGTGGATTATTGCCAAACCGAGAGTACCATTAGGCTTAGAATGAAGAGACGGACATCCGGGACGAAAACGAGGGTCGGGGCCAAGCCCTGTGCGAGAAAAATGCCACTGGACTCGAGCTGCAGTCGAGGGACAAGAGCCTCGAGTCGAGGGATATGCAGGAAGGACCAAAATCGAAGGAAAGCGGGAGTCTCGACTCGAGGCATGGCCCTCAAGTCGAGGGATGAGACAAAGGTAGCGGCCTCGACTAGAGACATGACCCTCGAGTCGAGGGAGGAGAATTTTGCAAGGACCTCGAGTCGAGGCATGACCCTCGACTCGAGGGGGAAGATTTTCTAAATTTCGAATATTTAAAGGCTGAAGCAGAGCATGGCACTTAACCAGTTCATAGTAGCTAGTAGCGGTTTTGGGGCGATTTCTCAAGACCCATGCCAATTTTCCATTCTAGGTAGAGTAGAAGTTAGATTTAGGATTAGATTTAAATTGATTGTTGCTAGATTAGCCATAGTTTAGCATTTGATCTTTGTAATTCTTTCAATTCAAGCTTGTAATTCATTTGGAGATTGGTGTTGAAGACTCAAGCATTCCTATTTTTGTTGATTGAAGATCATTTGGTGATGTTATTCCTCTTTTGTCTCTTTAATTTCTTAAGTGTTGTGATTTTCTTTGTGTTTGATCAATTCTATCTTCTTCCCATGGATTTCACCATGGGCTAACTCTCTTGTGCTTGGGTTAATTGTAATTGATGATGAATTGATTGATGATGCTATAATTGTTGATGATTGGATATTAATTGAGTAGATTGCTTCCTAATTGTGATTCTTCATTGTGCTTTGTGTTAAATTGTCTCTTTAGATTAATGGTTAATCACCCTAGCAATAGGCGAGAGTTGAGCTAACGTGATTAGGTGTTGATCGGGTTTCAATTTTTCATGATTGTATGAATTGGGGATTTCTACATTGAGAGATGGGAAAGACTAAGGATACTCACATTAGGCATTGTGATTTTAATGGAGTGATTAATTTCATGATGGTTTATGCTTTCTATCTTAGTTGATTTGCAATTTGATTCAATTGTAGCTTGTTGATTGATGATTCATTGATGGATATTAATCCTAGCACCTCTATCCCACCATTTAGTGTTGTTTTTGTTATTGCATTCTAAGTGTTCGATCTTTTGCTTGCTTGTTATTGTTTTGTATTTTTGCTTGTGTTTTGTTGTTTTTGTTCCAAACCATTGTTGCAACTCTAGTCACTAAGAACTTGTATTTCTAGGACCTCATGTGCATACTTTTTCCCTTGGGTTCGATATTTTGCGATTGGTCTTAATAACTCTTACACTATACACTCCAATCAAATGGCGCCGTTGCCATGGAATTAGTTTTGCGCCTTAAGTGAGATCTAGGAATTGTTTGAAGTGACTATTTGTTGCCTTTGTGTTTGTTTTGTTATTTTTGTTTGAATTTGATACTTTGAAATCTTGTCTAGATGGAAGGATACAACTCATACTTGTGGAATCAAGAATATTATCAAGATAGTAGGGTGTATTCTCCAGATTTTGAAGAATTGAGCTACAATGATTGGAGGAACTATGAAGATAATTGTCAATGGCAACAAGTTCCATCCAATTATGAAGATTGGATAAGTGAAGAAATTTCTCCCCCACCTCAAGAGATGTTCCCATACTATGAGCCTTATGATCAAGCATGCAATCAAGATTGGGGATTCGAATTTCAAGGGGCATCGGAAGAGGAAGCTTACTATGATGAAAGGAGGAGTTATGAGAATGATTATCCAATGCCACAAGCTTCTCCTAAATTTGAAGAATGGGGACTCCATGGTGTGAGAGCTAACTTGCAAGAGATGCTTGGAGTATTGTTGGAAAGAATTGAGAAAAATGACACTAGGTGTGATGAAATGCTTCCCTTGTATGAGGAAATCTATGAGACCAAAGCAATGGTCAATTCATGGATCGAGGGGACTATGGAGATCACCGAAGTCCACTTCACGTTTATAAAGTGTCAAGTCAAAAATTTCCTACGCCAAGTAAAGAACATGACCATCATGGAGAATCGAAGAAGAAGGGGAGGAAGAAAATGAAAGAAGAAATGTAGTAGAGGGTCCAAGCAATGAGGATGAAAGGAAGAAATCTCTTGTCAAAAGTGAGGAAGAGGAGTGTCCATTGATGGACATGAGCTATAATGAGGAAGAAAATCTAAGAGCATCGAATGAAACCTTGAAGATTGAAATGAGCATTTCTATACCCTCTAACTCTTCAAATTTTGATTTAATTGATAATGATGCTTCTTATGATTTAATTTTGCCTCTTGTGAATCTTGACTATAGGGAAGAATTAAAGAAACGCTTGGGCATCCTTGAAAGGAAAGAAGAATCGAGAAGGATGGCAAGAGAAAAGGGGAACAACCATGGACACTTTGCATATCTATCGGTGGTTGTCCTATCTATTCGGTGAACCTCCTAGATTTTGAAGCTCAAAGGTTAAGATACAATGGCAAGGAGGATCGCTATCCTTGGCCATTCCGATGAAGGATGTTGGACGTGGAAGAATAAGTCCGGCATAGGACACTAAAAATAGTGCTTGATGGGAGGAATCCCATTCTTTTTATTTTTCTTTCTTGTGTTTTGGTAGCTAGTGTTTTTGTTTTTTTAGGAGATTTGGCTTGTGCTACTTAATTGCTTATTCTTAGTACATGATGCTCTATGCTTTGAGATTCATATATTGTTGAGCTTAATTGTTGATATCATTATGAGTTGCATATATTTGGAGCCAAACTTGAATGCATGACTTCATTCAAGTTTGGGGGTGTGTGTCATTTAGGGTAGAAATGCATCTCTTAGTGATGATTTTGATGAATTGTTTTGGCCGTGTGTGTAGGTATACTCACTACGAAGATTGGAAAGGATCGAATTTGCAAAGGAATCGAGGAATCGAGAAGGAAAGGAGAGCTTAAAAGTTGGTGAAAATGAGCAAAAAGGAAGAGAACCCGGTCTCCTCGATCGAATGAGCGACCGGGCTTAAATCGAGGACCAAAACGGTAATTTCTTGCATATTTGGGTTCGTTAGGGGTATAAAGGTCATTTTTAGGAGTTTTGGGGGTCGGGTCGGGCCCGGGAATCGCTGTAAATTCCTGGACTCGACCAGTGGTCGAGAGTGCATGGCCCCTGTGTCGAGGGATTTATACTTGGGCAAAATTTCATAATTTTACACATTCCTCGAGTCGAGGGTACCACCTCGAGTCGAGGATCTGGTGTTTGCAATTCCCTCGAGTCGTGCGTAAGACCTCGAGTCGAGCGGTCGAATTTTGGATCCCTCGAGTCGAGGCTGACCCTCGACTCGAGGCGGGTTTTTTTAAAATACGCAGCGGTCGAAACAGAATCCCGAGTCGAGGGTTTTAGCAGCGCCGTTTCCAGCCCGTTCCCATCCATTTCCGTCGTTTTTGCATCAGTTCACCAGTGAATCATCATCCTTTCATCATTTTATCATATACATTGCATAAAGATTGATTCTTGAGGGTTTTGGAATCAAATTTTGGGATTTTGGTTGAAAATAAGTGGGTGTTTTCCAAGTCCATTTTTGGACCAATTTTTCCAACAAGGTACGTAATCTCTACTCATTTTGGCTTCAATTTCGTTGATATATTATGATTATTGCATGGGTGTTATGAGTTGTGCTTGAATTCTTGAATTTGGAATATTTCATTTGGGCATTTTGATAGACAATTGAGATGCATGATTATTGTGGATGATTTGGAGCCTTGTATGAGTATATTTGGATTGTTTGTTGAGAATAGGAGCATGTTTAGGATTGAATTTGATATTATGCTCGTTTATTTGTGAATTTGGATTAGAATTGTGAATTATGGCATTTGTAGGAATTTCTAGTATAATTGTTTGGATCAATTGGTCGAGTTGAGTTATTCTTAGGATAGAAGTGTATGAATTGAGGATGCATAATTGTTGAATTACTTGCTAATTGGCCTATGATTTTGGGATTTTATTGAGCTTACTTGCATGATTATTTGTTGAGCCTACTTGTGAATTAATGGTTGAGGCCATGTTAGTAAGTATATGTATGTTTGAGGATTTTTGAGCACTTCTATAGGATATATTTGTTTAGTTGACTCATTGACCATTGTTGAGGCTTAGTTGCTAGTTACTAGGGATTTTGTTCATTTGAGATGATTCTTGATCGTTGACTCGTTCATGGTATGCTTGATATTTTTCCGAGCTCGTATTGTATTTGTTGGTATTGATTTTTGCTCTTGGGAATGTTTTGCAGAACAATGTCTAGAGGGCCGACAGACATAACCTCTCGAGGCGGAGATTCGCGAGAAAGAAGGCGCCATCCGACGTGCACACACAGGACACCCGCTGAGCTCGGAATTCAGTGGGATGATCACCGGTGGAGGACACATATTGAGTTATATTCCGAGCTCTATAACCGGGTGGTCAAGACGAGATTAGTTGACCACGAGTGCATGATATCGATGGGGATCGAGGAGGATATTCCTCGCTTATTTGAGCAAGTCGGGATGGGGGCTTCTTGGCGAAGAGGCCTAGGACATATATCGGACTCACTCTCGAGTTCCTGTGCACGGTGAGAGTTGATAAGGCCAGGAGGGCCAAATTCCCGAGGAGTATTACATTTGAGCTCATGGGGCACGAGTACTCGTTGACTGCGGGCGAGGTCAACGAGATTATTGGAGCACCTATAGACCCCGACCGATCACCGTTGAACATCGGGAAGGAGTATAATGCTAAGCAATTTTGGAGGAGGATTTCAGATTCTAGGGCTCCTAATCAGCCCGATTTTGTTCGGGAAGTCTAAGAGCACACATATCCGAACCCGATCATCCGATAGGCAGTGAAGTAAGTGTTTGAAAATAAAACTAAGTATAAGAAGTCGAGACTAGGTCAAGATATCGACAAGAACAAACCTCGACGAGGACAGGAAATCAGATGGGGATAAGATATCGACAAGGACAACTAAAAAAGAGTTAAGATGAAATTTGATAAACAAACACCGATAAGGAATGAAGATGAGGACAAGATAGAGTAAGTATCAGTACGATGAAGTGTTAGAGAAATTTTACACAAGTTTCAAGAAACAGCTTTCAATCAACTAAGAGGAAGTTACAAGATTCGGTTATATTGTTATAACTAATCAAAAGCGAAATTCAAGGAGGTTACAACTACCAAGTGAAGATCTCTATAAATAGGGATAGAAAGTAGTTTAGAATCAACTTTTGATACTTTGCATTCATCAATATACACGAATTGTATTCACAAGTCACAAATATTGTACACATTCACAAACGCGTTTTATGCGTTTTCGGTTTAGTGTTTGTAGAACACTTTTCTCAATACATCTTCAAGCCATAGATATCCGTAAATTAGGAAGAATTCATTGTAAGGCTGAAGATTCATTATTGTAAGTAAGTCACGAGAAGGAAGAAAGTAAGTAAGTGAAGGCCCTTCTTCAAGGTTGAAGAAGGAGAGTGGATGTAGGATTGTTATAATCCGAACCACTATAAATCCTGTGTTCTTTATTGCTTTGATTTACTTACTTGTATCTTTTCAATTCTTAGTTCATCAATCATTGATTAATTTCAAGATTAAAGTTAAACCTATCTTGTCGATTGCTTTTGATCTTGTTAAAATTTGAGTTTAAAATTGTTTTCCATTGTTAATGGGTACTTTGAATTGATTTTGGAGAGATTCGAAAAGTCTACAAAATCTATTCAAACCCCCTTTCTAGATTTTGTTCTAGAAGGCTAACTCAAGGTTTTAATCAACTCAACAATCCGGGACCAACAAGTGGTATCGGAGCGGTGTTAAGGCGTTTCGATATTAATTTTAGGTCTTAACCAAGATCCCGAATTTTTGTTCTTGATAATCTGCAGTTTCACTAACAGTTCTACTAATTAGATCTTGTGAGTCTTGTAGTTTTTGTTTCATCATGTCTTCGGTAAAAAGTAAGAAATCCAGGAGTTTGCCTGATTTTTCTATAGAAGAATATGATTACCTGGAAGTTTAGAATGGAGAACCATCTTAAAGCAATTCATGACGAGAATGGAGGAGGTTCTTGAGGAAGGACCTATCAAGTTTTATCATGGTGGCACAAGTGATGGTACTACATCACCAAACAAGAGTTAGGCAGAAAAGAAGAGTTCGTAACTCACTAGTGATGAAAGGAAGATTCACAATTTAGATCAAGTTGCAAGAACTGAAATTATTGAAACATTGAGCAAGGATTGGATTGAAAAGGTTAAAAGATGCAAGATCGCCAAGGAAATGTGGGAGACTCTTTACCGGAATTTGTGAAGGATCTCGAGCAGTCAAAGAAAATAAGTTCTGATGTTTCTACATGCATTTGACACGTTCAAAATGAAGGATGGTGAAACTGTGGATCAATTGGACGTAAGACTCGACTAATCTTGTGAACAAAGCAAAGCAGATTTGGGTAAGATTTACACCGAGAAAGAAATTAACAACAAGGTACTCGGATCTTTGAGCAAAAGATGGAGAGAGAAAGCTAATATTCTCAAAGCAACACAGATCTGTCATCAATATCACATCACAATCTTTTCTCTCATCTTAAAGCATGGAATATGACATTCACATCGAAGATGAAGAAGATGAGGCAGAGTCATCTACATCCGGAAAAACAGTAGCTTTTGTTCATAAAGCGAATGCGAAAAGATCTCTAAAGCATCCGATTTGTCCGTAAAAGAAGAAATGGCACTTTTGTTGAAAAGGTATGAAAGATTGAAGATGAAGTACAAAAGAAACAAAAGAGACAGATTAGGTAGAAGGACCTATAGATCGGACGAGGATGAAAAGAGTTCGGATAATGATAAAAAGAAGGATCACCAAGAAGTCATAAGTCACCTATCGACGAGGAGATAGTAGTCCAAAAATAGACGAGAGGAGATATATGCTATACATGCAAAGAAACCTGGTCATTACATTTATGATTGTCCTCAACTCACTCCCAGAGAAAGAGAAGAAAAGAGGAAGAAAAGAGATAGAAGGTATGGCCGAGAGAGCTCTCCTAGCCGAAAAAGAAGAAGCTCGTGAGACATCATCATCCTCATCCTCATCTGATTTTAGGTCGAGATGATGACATATGTTTAATAGCTAAAGAGGTACATTACTATTCATCATCGAGATAATGACCGTGATACCTTATCTCAAATCGATCCCGATCTTATTGATAAACTTTTGAAAGATTTGGAGACTGCTCTATCTCGCTTATAAACAAATAGAAACTGAAAATCTTAATTTAAAGGATTAAATTTCTGATCTAACTAAGGTCAATCGAACTAAGGAAAGTGAGAAACCAGGTGTACATTCAAGGGGTATGTCGGTGAGATGATCACCAAGACCTTATCCGATAAGGCAGATAAGTTAGAACAGGAATTGAGTTCTTTAAAAGTAAAATTTTCAAATATCTATTCCGAGAATGAGAATTATAAAAGGACTAACGAGAGAATTAAATCTCAAGTTAGGACTTATGAATAATTCTCAAACCACAATAGATAAAATCTTCAATTCGTCTCAAAAGTCTAGTGATAAAACTAGATTAGGTTTTGATAGGAATAAGAAAAATGATCCTATAAAACCTAGAGTCTTTGTCAAAGCAACTAAACCTAAGGTAGAAACTTTATTCATCCACCTGGAAACCAAAGGAATTAATTACCTCATCCGATACTTCGAAAAGAAAAATCGACAAGGAAAGTAACTCCTAAGGCTAAACCTAAGACTAAATCAAAGATCTATTCTAGGTATAATAGCTTTGATGGGAGAAGCAAATCATACCCATTCTTACCTAGATTTAAGACAATTTCAAAAGATCAATTAAATAAGATTGATCTTGAAAGTCTTATCTTAGTAGATAGATATGGATGTAAGCTTCAATCTATGGTTTTAAGGAACATTGATATATTTGTCTGGATTCCTAAAAATCAACTTAACATGAAAGGACCCAAAGTACAAAGGGTACCTAAGCAATAAATTTGTGATTGCGGGAAGACAAGAAGATAGTTGATAGAGGAGACATTCTTGAGGTCATCCGGTACATTGGCAGTGGTTGTTCTAAGCACATGACCTATGAAAGAAGACTTCTCTCTAACTATCAAACTATTGATGGACCAAGAGTGATGTTTGGTGATAACAACTATGGACTTACTAAAGGTGTAGGAACACTAATGATTGGAGATGTTCAAGTTCAAGAAGTTTACTACGTGGAAGGATTGAAGCACAACCTACTATCTGTTTCACAATTTTGTGATAAAGGGTTACGTGTTAAATTTACTCATAATGCATGCTATGTTTTAGATGGTATCAATGAAAATATTCTATTAGCTGGAGTAAGACAAGGTAACATTTATGTTGCCAACTTCAAAAGTCTGTCCTAAAGATACTTGTCTTGTTGCTAAGAGTTCAGATGACTTAAGTTGGGTACGTGCACGACGACTTGGTCACTTAAACTTCAAAACTCTTAACAAAATAGCAAGGAAATCTTTAATTAAAGAACTCCTGATAAAGTATTTTCAAAGAACCATGTATGTGTTTCTTGTCAAAAAGGAAAAGCAGACCAAAGCTTCTTTTAAAATAATAAGTAGTCCTTCTTGAAAGGATTACGGAACTTCTTCATATGGATCTGTTTGGTCCAAGTAACTCCTCTCAGGCTTTAGTGGAAGAAAATACACCTTATTGTTGATGATTTTCAAGATTTACTTCGGTTATTTTCTTGTACAAAAGAATGAGACTATGACTAAGATTCCGAATTTCTTAAAAAGATTCAAAATAAAAAAGGATTAAATGTTGTTAAAATTAGAAGGGATAAAGGTACGAATTTCTAAATAAATTGATTTCTAACTACGCATTGAGAATGACATAGCTCAGAAACATCTGCAGCAAAGACTCCACAACAAAATGGAGTTGTTGAGAGAAGAAACGAGGACCATGAAAGAGGCGGCTAGAACAATGTTATCCGAATTCAACACTCCTCATAGGTTTTGGGCGAGAAGCGGTGAGAATACAAATTTCGCTATGTTCAAAATAGAAGTCCGATTGTCAAGGATAAGTGTAAAACTCCCTATGAAATTTGGAAGGGAAGATCTCCCAAAATTTCATATTTTCATATATTTGGTTGTAAATGTTTCATACACAATAATGGGAAATCTCAATTAAAAACCTTTGATGCCAAGATAGCAGATGGGATATTCTTGGGATACTCATCTATATCAAAGGCATATAGAGTTTTTAATAAGACAACCTTGTGTGTAGAAGAAACACCCCATGTTGTATTTGATGAATCTTCTCTTGAGTTTAATAAGACAGGGGACATCACAAAGATATCGATGATCTGGATCGAGATGACTATCAAAGGATCAACCATAAAATTCTATAATCAAGAATCGATTCGGATGAAGAGGAAGAATCGAGACAAAGGAAAGGAACCTGAAAGAACTTCCTCAACAGGTGATTTAACAATTGATCGGGCGACCAACGACACATCACCGATCGTAGAGTTATCGAGAAGGTAACATAGAATCATCCGAAATAAATAGTTCGAGGCAAGACACCATCCACTGTAAAAGATAAAGGTAAGAGAGTAATGTCATATCATCCAGTGAACAAATAATTGGAGATTTAGATTCTCGTGTCCAGACAAGGACTCAACTAAATCAAGATTGTATGTTCGGATTGCTATGTGTCATTACTTTAACCTAAATCAATTACGAAGCTCTAACAGATTCCAATCGGATTAATGTCATGCAAGAAGAACTAAATCAATTTCAAAGACAAGATGTGTGGGAGCTTGTTGAAAGGCCTCATCATCAAAAAGTCATTGGAACTAAATGGGTCTTTAAAAACAAAAGGGATGAAAACAATATTGTGGTTAGAAATAAGGTCGACTAGTTGCTCAAGGTTATTCACAATCGGAGGGTATTGATTATGATGAAACCTTTGCACCAGCTCGCCCTGGAAGCCATAAGATTGTTTTTAGCCTATCTGCTTTTAAAAGATTCATAGTTTTTCAAATGGATGTTAAGTCAGCATTTTTAAATGGAATCCTAGCCGAGGAAGTTTATGTAGAGCAACCCCTGGTTTTGTCAAAGGAGACAAGGTTTATAAACTAAGGAAAGTTCTATATGGACTTAAACAAGCACTAAGAGCTTGGTATGACACCTTGTGCTGAATATTTAACTCAAAATGGTTTTGTTAAAGGTAGAATTGATAGAACTCTCTTTAGAAAAGAGTTTGGTTGTGATCTTTTGTTAGTTCAAATTTATGTTGATGATATAATTTTGGATCAACTAACATATCTTTATGTGAAGAATTTAGTAGTCTTATGAAAAGCGATTTGAAATGTCCATGATGGGAGAAATGACATATTTTCTTGGACTTCAAGTCAAGGCATAAAGAAGGGAATATTCATCAACCAAGCCAAATATACAAAGATCTTATTGAAAAATATGGAATAGGTACCAGCCGAGAAGCTAAGATACCTATGATGACAAATTTTCAATGGATCCAGAATGAGAAGGGAGAAGACACTCGATCAAACTCGAGTATCGAGGTCTTATTGGTTCTTTATTATATTTAATCGCTAGTAGACACGATATTTCATTTGCGGTTGGAGTTTGTGCTCGATTTCAAGCTAATCCTAAGAAAATCCATCTTGAAGCAACAAAGAAAATCCTCAAGTATTTAAAAGGAACAAGAATGTTGGATTGTGGTATCCGGTGATGACAACTTTGAGTTGTCTGGATACTCGATTCGGATTTTGGTGGGTGTAAGATAGATAGAAAATCTACATCCGGGTACTTGCCAATTTCTTGGAAGTAAGCTTATTTCATGGTTGTCTAAGAAACAAACCTCTGTAGCTACTTCCACAATCAAGCCGAGTATATGCCAGTGGAAGTTGTTGTTCTCGGTGATCCGATAAGTCAACGGCTAAGGGACTATAATATTATCACCAAAGATGTACCTATCTTTTGTGATAGTAATAGTGTCATAGCTATTACTCAAAACCCAGTCCTTCATACAAGATGCAAACATGTAGATATCGAGACACCACTTCATCCGAGACCATGTAGAAAAAGGAGATATCGAGACTTGAGAAGATTCTTACCGATTTTCAAAGAGCGTACATCTTGACAAAGCCTCTTGCAGAGACAAGGTTTAAAGAACTATCAGTAGAATTAGGATTATTAGATGCTTCTTTAGTTAATCTATAATCTGATTTCTTGGGTTTACTTTCTCTTTCTCAATCGGTTTATTATGTCTAAGAAGAATTATCGGCACAAGATATGAGTCAAAGGACAATCAGTAGGTGATATCATTGATCTCCTATCATTGGAATCAAGAATCAAGGATTAGTCATATTGACCATATCTGACTTGATAATTACTTGTCCGACATAGGTAAATCGAGATAAGGACGTAATTGTCAATCGACTTCTATAGAATCAAATGGCTATTTCACCTTATCGACTTACTCGTTGTTACTAACGATTAGTTTAAGTGTCTGTGGTTTCAGCAAGAACAAAGTTTAGTACACATCTCTAAATACAAGACAAGATCAATTTGTCCAAGTGTTCGAAAATGCAGGTGATGCTACCAATCCAGACGAGGTGAAAGTCCGGGAAGTTTCTTCTAAATACTCTTAATTATGAATATTGAGTTCATATAATTAATATATGAATTTAATATCATTTATTTAAAAATGAAGTTACTCAGTGTAATAAAATATTTTGTTTTACAAAATAAAAGGATAAGGGTTCGAATTTGTTTTATAAAAACAATAATATTTTATTTTATCTCTCCAATTAATCGAAAAGTAATTTCTTAAATAAGTAATCGTGTCGTAGAGAAGTTACTACGGACCCGAAATTTTATCAAATTAACTTTTGAAAAACGCCGAGTATGCTTCACGCGCCGAGAAATGGAGGCGGTTTCGAAAAATGAACCGTCTCAATCTCACGCGCGACATATTAAATAATTTTCTATGCACTTTTCAAAATAAATGTCATAATTGCATTAATGGCGATTCGAAAGCCTACATTTACACTTTTGCAGGCAATTATTATTCTAATAATTGTTTATTATTATATTTTCCATATAAATAGACACTCGTGTGCATAATTTTATTTACGCACACATAAAACTCTTCATATTTTCTCAAAACCTCTCTTTTCCCTCCTAAAACCTTCTCGCATTCAACAATGGCGGACTCCAAAAAGAAAATCAAGTTCGAATATGATCCGACTTCTATCGTAGATAAAACAAAGTCGAAATGTACGTTGATTGGGATACTACCACCGATTCTCAAACAAGAGAAATATTAAATCTACTGGAATCAAGGGGATTGAAGCAATATTATGCGATGAAACCTACGAAGAATTTGATAGTGGATGATCCGTGTGCCGAGTTTTTAACCAGAGCAAAAGCCACGATACAGTGTCTAGAATCGCAAATCGTAACAAAAGAGAAGAAGAAAAGAATTGTTTTATCCATTTCAAAATTGGTGCAATTTTTAATTTAAGCACCACCGCGACAACCCATTCACCTATAAATCATCGAGAATATTTGGAGATTTTCCGATTGATGGCGAAGAGAACGTATCGTAATACGGCGGCGAATTTAAAAAGGCCAATGTCAAGAGGAAGTATAGACTGCTGATGCTAATCCCGACCAAGTGCATCTTGGGGAGCAACAAAGCCACGACAAAGCTAACCAAGCCGAGGATATGCTATCTCGAGGGCTATCTTAGACGGAGCGAAGATTAACCGGGCAAGGCTAGTCTACTCGAGGATAATGGAAGAGAAGAAAAAGTTCACAAAAACTCCTATATCGCATTTAGCCGATGAGATGGTCTTTGACCAAGATTGCGAGTATGATGGCCAGATCACCATCATACTTGAGCACAAAGTAGGAATAGACAACCTTGACCGAGTATTGGAGTCAAGAAATATACAAGACAGAAAGGGCTCTTGATTAAAGATGAGAAGATATACGGGCCGATCGACTCGAAGGAGATGGAGACGCTCCAGCTCCACCTCCAGCTCCAAAGAAAAGGGCCTCGAAAGCCAAAAAGTTAAAAGAGATAAAGACGGTTTTGGTGGATGAATCCTCGTCTCTGAGACGGAGGAAGCCGAGGAGGAAGAAGACAGACAGCTTCTCAAGGGAAGTGTCGCAATGAGATGGAGAAAGGATCGGGACAGACGAGACGGAGGCGGTAGATGTCTCGCCCGAGGAGAAGACAGAGGAGAGGAAGCCGATTCATCATCATCTTCATCCTCATCCGAGGATGGAGTACCTAAAACCACCACTTCCCAACCTCGGCGATGAAGGGGCGGATGAGACCGCTGCCTCACGAGCCTCTAAAACAGTCCACTCCCATAATTCCAACACAAACTCAACCATCATTTGATCCATTTTCTTTCCTACCCTCAACCTCATCCGAACTTTGACCTATTTCTAAATTTACCCAACCCATCTCTGGGGAGATGGGACCAATCGAAACCTCACCGCGGATTCTTGGGAAGAAATTCATCCCGAGACAAGAATCCACTCTTAGAGGACGAGCCCGAGCTATTGAAGGAGCTGATTGATGTTTATCTCGTTAAGAAGACTCAGCCGGGATCCTTTGAAGAGACAAATTATTCGATAGGTGAAGCGGAGGCAACAACCTAGCCATCCCCGGGAGAGAGAGGTCCTCAAAAGGCAAAGTCGAAGTCATTCCAAGATATCCTAACCGAAAATACATTTGTTGATTATATTCTTCAAAGGGTATATCTTGGAGATGAGACCCCGAGAGGAGGTGGAAAAAGCAATTGAAAAGGAGGAACGAGAAAAAGGATGAAGAGGCTTTGGTTGAGGAGGAAAGGTTAGGAGAAGAGGTAATCGGTGGAGTCGCCGATGAGCCAGTGAGATGGATACAGGTGAGGAGGCACAAACAGAGCGGATTGTGGAGCAAGAGACAACCGAGGTGGAAATAGACATGCCAACTACATCGACTCATCTCGCGAGATTCCCCTCACTGTCTGGCTGAAGCTGAAATCGAGTAAATAGATCTAACTCTATTTCCTCCCTCTGAAGAGCAGAGCTTGCCCACCACATTTGCGTCTGTATCCGAAGTGGAAGAATTGAAGGCCAAGTACAAAATCTAAAGAATGCACTGTCAATGCCTTCCAGTGGTTCCAAACGTCATAACCTCTTCATTAAAGGAGAATATAGAAGCAAAGAGTTCACGAAAAAGACCAAAATTGATCTATATTTCTCCTGGAATCGGACATGAAGAGAATATGGCCAAATTGAAGCAAAAGGTGGCTGAAGAAATGAACTCTCAAGATGCCCGGGTCAAACAAGATGTAAGAGATGCTTTTAAATCCGAATTAGTAGCAGTGTTGAAGACCGAGGTGAGAGAGTCATGGAGAGCAAAGGAAGCTTCATTTCTTCAAATTGTCAATGCGGCTTGCTATGGAGAAAGACAGATGCACAACCATCCTAAAGAAATTTATGGATGACGAATTGCACGAGCCGAGGTCGACAAAAGAAAAGATATGACCAGCTTGATCGGAAGACGAGGGCTTGTCGAGAAGAGCTCATTGGCCAAATAAATCAAGTAGTCACTATCTCTGTAACACCCGCTTTGCCGATGCTAAAAAGGGGGAAGATAGTGAGCTCAAGAAAAGAGTTGAGCCGCAGGATGATCGGTGATGGCCACTGAATCGAGAATAGAAGAGTTGTCTCGAGGAATCATTGAAAGTCAAGAAGAGAAGAAGAAGGCAATGAGGAGAAGTCTCAAAGAGCACCGAGGAGATCGAAAAGGAGAACAGTGAGTCGACCGAGTCCGATCCTCGAACCCGATCTTCCACCCACCGCTGATCCTGCTCCCGTCTTATCAATCAAATCCCCCATCCTCATCTAAAGCACTGGGAAAGCCAAGGCTTGAGCCAAGTTCGAAAACCCGATGCAAATGTAAGAAGAAGCAAGGGTGCTAAAGAGGAGAAGGGAGGAAAAGGAGAAGTATAAAAGAATATCAAATGGGGATGCCAAGAAAAGAAGAGAACAGGAGAAAGCGGCGGAAAATTCTATGATAGATCTTTGAGGAGATGGGTTCGAAAAGAAACAGATGAGCAAGGCAAGGATGTCTTCGGGCCGATTCATAGAGGTGAGGTCGTTCCCAAGGAAATCCTACTCATGGCGAGACTGTGAAGTGGAGACCCTTTGAAGTAGATTGGGTTTTCCAGTTTCATGTATGCAAGAATATCAAATGGGGTTTGGATGAGAACGCCGCATTTCACAATTGGTTAGAAGAAAGGGATCCTCGATGTACCAAGTATGTAATCGACCTTGCACATGAGGAGTTCAATGCAGACGTCGTTGCACCTTCCTACTCCCGATGGAACCTTCACTAACAAAGGATGACCGACCAGATCGTGAGAAGATCAAGCAGCTGATCATCAAGGCCGAGTCCATTGCTGATCTTGCAGAAGGAGGAGAGACGGTATCTTTGAAGAATAGAGTCTTTGATTGGCTAAAGATACCTGAGCGGGATAGGTGGTATGACTAGTTCCGATTCTCTCTTTTTGTGATCCTTATCTCGATCTACATGAGATATGTGCTAATCTATGAATATATCCGAATATCAAATTGGACTTCTCTCAAACTTTGGTGTTCTAACCGACTTGTTTTTTTAACTTGTTCACAATCTCATAACACTAATTTATCCGAAATCTTCAAATCTTATTCTATATGTTGTCTTCAAAGTATTTGACCTTAACTTTGATCAACTACATTGCTCGATCATCTGTTTATTAAGTACATTGCTCGATCATCCGATTATTAAGACTATTGCTCGATTATCCGACTATGTAACTTAGTTGTATACTTTGTATCATTCTCATCTTTTAAAGAGTACTAACAGCTTTTCTTTTCTTGAAATGTGTTTTAACATCATCAAAAAGGAAATTGTTAGGTAAAGAAAAGTTGTATTTAGTTTTGATATGTTAAAAGTGTAATATAGGATGACCAAATGAGCATTTGTATAGGACAGCTGAAGTAAGTGTTTGAAAATAAAACTAAGTATAAGAAGTCGACTAGGTCAAGATATCGACAAGAACAAACCTCGACGAGGACAGAAATCGAGATGGGGATAAGATATCGACAAGGACAACTAAAAAAAGAGTTAAGATGAAATTTGATAAACAAACACCCAGACAAGGAATGAAGATGAGGACAAGATGGAGTAAGTATCGTACGATGAAGTGTTAGAGAAATTTTACACAAGTTTCAAGAAACAGCTTTCAATCAACTAAGAGGAAGTTACAAGATTCGGTTATATTGTTATAACTAATCAAAACAGAATTCAAGGAGGTTACAACTACCAAGTGAAGATCTCTATAAATAGGGATAGAAAGTAGTTTAGAATCAACTTTTGATACTTTGCATTCATCAATATACACGAATTGTATTCACAAGTCACAAATATTGTACACATTCACAAACGTTTTGTACGTTTTCGCTTTAGTGTTTGTAGAACACTTTTCTCAATACATCTTCAAGCCATAGATATCCGTAAATTAGGAAGAATTCATTGTAAGGCTGAAGATTCATTATTGTAAGTAAGTCAACGAGAAGGAAGAAAGTAAGTAAGTGAAGGCCCTTCTTCAAGGTTGAAGAAGGAGAGTGGATGTAGGATTGTTATAATCCGAACCACTATAAATCTGTGTTCTTTATTGCTTTGATTTACTTACTTGTATCTTTTCAATTCTTAGTTCATCAATCATTGATTAATTTCAGGATTAAAGTTAAACCTATCTTGTCGATTGCTTTTGATCTTGTTAAAAGTTGAGTTTAAAATTGTTTTCCGCTGTGTTAACTGGTACTTTGAATTGATTTTGGAGAGATTCGAAAAGTCTACAAAATCTATTCAAACCCCCTTTCTAGATTTTGTTCTAGAAGGCTAACTCAAGGTTTTAATCAACTCAACAATCCGGGACCAACAACGAGTGCTATTAATATTTCAAAAATTCGGCACAACATTCACTCACTAAGCACATTAGTATAAGACATCATTTTATAAGGGATTTAGTAGAGAAAAATATTATTAAGTTAGAGTATGTACCCACCGAAAATCAATGCCGATATTTTCACTAAAGCTCTTGACCATGAGAGATTCTCATTTCGAGGAAATCTCTTGGTATGTGCACTATCTAAATAAAGTTAGATAGATGTTGTTACAAATATTGTAACATATGTGACAACATCACGGAGTACAAAGTGTGTAGTTTGGTTAATTTTTGAACTTTTCTTGATTAATTAATTCCTCTAGAAAAATGAATTTGAATCATAATTGATGTTGTATAGATATAAAGAGGTCTCACACTTCTCAAATGCAATTATAAAAGAAAATTAGAAAGAAAAAACACTCAAGATGTACTAATTCACTAAGTAACTATGGAGCACGGAGTTCGCTACTACGATGTCTTTTTTTCAAAAGGTGATTAGTGTTACATCAATATGCTCACAAATCCATTGAGTAACTATGGGGCACGGAGTTCGCGACTACGATGCACTCTTTTGAAAAGATGGATCAATGTGTGATTAAAAGTGCTAGAAAAACTGAAAAATGATTTATTTGCAACATTGGAAAATTTTTCTAAGGAAAACCAGTGTTGAAGTGTGTGTTCCAATTTTGAGTACAACATCGTGGAAGTTTCGAATTTATTTTTAATTTGTGTAGTTAATTAATTATGTTTTAGTTCTTAATTTGACTAAGTCATACACTAAACCCACTACTATCTTAGTTTAGATAATGTCATGTGTTTTTAATTAATTGGATTAATTAATTTGAATTTTTCTCGAAGTTTTTAACCCATGATTTTATCTCTAAATTTTAGGAGATCATGGATTTAATGTTTTAAACCACCTAGGTTCTAATATATTCCGTAATTTTCTTTGTGGGTTTATACAAATAATCGCTACTTTATTGTTTCTCTATATATTTCTCGAATTTAATGTTGCTCTATATACTAAAGCATAGTAGTGATCACTGTTTATCATTTTTCAAATTGTGCATAAGTGTTCAGGTTTTATCTTCATTTGTCAACTTAAATTGAATATATTAATACTCTATTTAAGTGGAAATGGCAGGAAACCCAAAGGACTCACACATTCAAACTTCTCCCTCAAATGAAACCTCTCCAAACTCTCAATCCAACCTCAATCTGGCCACGAAATGGCCACAAACCCTAATGCCGTGATCTGCTGAACCATCCAATAGCACATCACCTCCTATGCCTCTAATCGATGCTTACCCGCTGAACATTCACATACCCACCGAAGCATCAAGCGCACAGGCGAAACCATCGCTCAAAACCTTGCCCAAAACTCCGAAAGGGGCACCAAGCATTCCCGAGCTCACAATCGGCTCACTAACGGTTGATGTGTCTCACTACCTCGCCACGCAAACTAACCGTACTCCTACACCTACTCCCGTTCTTGAAAACCCTCAATCGTCCACCGTAGAAGTCGACGTTGCCGCAATTGCGGCAGAGTATGCCGGCGGGACACCACAATGGAGGATGCACCCACCGTTGAAACCAGCAAGGGAAGAGCCCACTTGCCGAGGAGGAGAACATTTCGAGCACACCGACTCATCCATGTCGAGGACTCGGAACCGATGGAAACTTCTTTGCTCTTGTTAAGGTCGCAAAGGGGAAAAGGAAGAGAAGCCCTCCATCGGTTGCTCCAAAACCAAGAAGGCGATCGGGACGTGTGTTTACGAGGGTTGACTACTCGAGAATCATCAAGGAAAAAGAAGCCTACTATGGGTTCAATTGCAAATGAACTGATTAAGGTATTCTCGCACTCAGATTCTCAAAATTACGACAAGCAAAGTGGTGAACAGTCGTTGAAGCTGATAGTAGTGACTGCGATGAGAATGTACCACCGATGGAGCCGAAAATGAGGCAAGAAAGGCGATCTAAGAAGAAATAGGACAGTGTTGTACCCGATCTTTGGAATAAGTGCAACAAAGACCTAATCCGATGACAAGCAGTGATGACTCGAGGAGAAATCAAGCGAAGAATCGATCATTCCGAGAAAGAAGGTACCGACATCAACTCCCTGTTGGTGATGAGAATGATAGTGAATTTGAGGAGTCTAGTGATGATTCGGATGTTGAAACTTTTGATCAAAAAGTTTCTAGGTTGAGTAATAGGAAATTGTTGATTGAAAGAAAGATTGATGGCCGAGTTTGAGTCCAAGGGTTGGTAAGATACTTAGAAGAAAGAAGTTTGATGCATGTTGTTACTTTTGCTGATTCTTTTGTGACTAATAGGTTTATGATTTCTATGAAAGTTTGAAAAAGGGACATGGAAGAAGAAATTCTCATTGGTACGGGTCTGTACAATTTAGGGGAAGAGATGTTCCATTCACACTGAGCCGATCAATTCCTTCCTCCATATTGATCACATGGATGAAGAGGATGTACCTCCTATGGATGAGGTAATTCAAACTTTAACCGGTGGTAGAATAATTAAATGGCGAGAGACATATGCTTGCTTCTCATTTGACATCTCTATATTCGGTTATTCATAAGTTAATTGTGTATAATTGGATTCCTTCTACAAATTCAACCAAAGTGACTAAAGACTAGGCTATATTGATGTTTAGAATTGGTGTTATGAGGAGATTTAATTTGGGATCGTAATTTTCCATCACTTAATGAAGTTTCTTTGGAAATATTTACGAGAAAGGGAACCTTCCTTACCCGAATTTGATTTATGGCTACTTGAGGAGTCATGGTTTTCAACCTATCGAAATGAGTTATTGAGGGTGAGGGTTACTTTGATGAATATCTCACTGTTTTGTTGAGTGGAAACGAGGTAATTGATTTGCCTATACTGCATCCCGATGTCAAGAGAATGTTGCACCCGATGCCGCACATAATGTTGCTCCTAATCATGTTCCTAATATTGTCCCGAATGCTGCTCCACATGCCGCTCCACAAACTCCTAATTATTCTACAGGTTTTATGAACTTTAATGAAAATTTTATACGCAGCAATTGGAGGTTTTGCAGAATCAATCAATGAACTTCAGTTCTTGAAGGATTATTGGTTGCGGTTACTTTTGCTACCACGGGGAGTACCAGCTGCTGGTCGTGCTCGTGGTGTTGTAATCGAGGAGATTCCCCGCTGATGCAAATCCAGCGGAGATGGTGCAAATCACGAGGAGATGGTAATACAAACACGATGTTGATCTCGCTGCCGATGTTGTTGCAAACTTTGCAACAAAGGAATTTGGCTTGATGAAGATGAAGATGTTGCTGAGCTTTATGGTGATTTACCGCATCGGTATGACCTCGATGATAAGTTGTTTCACGGGGAGATTTGTGATAGGGGAGTTGTGTGCACGTCCTTCCCTTACACTTAATCATTTTCCTTTGTAAATCGGGATTTGATACTTTATCTCTAGGGCTCGATACTACTTTCGTTTCATAGGCTCGATACCGTTATCTTTACTTAGGTTCATGTTTTTAAGCATTGCTCGATACGGATTTCATGTTTTAGTTAATGCTCTGCATCTTGATTCTATGTTTTGATTAGATGATGATGCTAATGTTTTTGTTTAAACCTTAATGGTTTATTGTGTTTGAATAAGTTAACTTTGAGTTACTTATTCTATTTTTACTAGTTTGACTAGTTTTCTACGACCGGTTTTGACTTGTTGAGAGTATGCTACGAGATGAGATTCTCTCATACATACATTACCGACTTATATATACTTTGATATGTATACATCGGGTGTGTTGTAGCGAAAGGTCAAATTAGGGAGATTGTTGATGTCGCATGTGATGTTATCATATATTCTCGCTACATCGAATTTGACCCTTTCTTTCTTCATATAACTAACTTTTATTCTCTAATAGTTCAATGTTGTAGTAGATGTTGTGACATTGCGAGTTGAAGATCTTGAACATTCTACAAGGATCTGGAATGAAGACTTAGTCAAATGTTGTTGTGGATGCTTTGTAACATCGAGTGCAACATGGAGGACGGATTCCAGAATCTTCCACAAGGTTCCAGATTCAAGATTAATTCCAAAGAGATTTAGAAGGACCTAGATCATGCGGTTGCGGTGAGTACAAGCCACGAAATCAACTATCTACATGGACGGTTAAGTGAGAGAAATAAGGAGAGGTTATTTTAGAGTCTTTCTAGATCCATCTACAAGGATCTATGGTTGAAGCCGAGGACATCTATAAATAGAAGACCGAGGACTTCAAAGAATGACAAGGAATATCCAAATATCAATTGTTAAGTGCGTTAGTGCATCCAAGGTTATTCACAATCGAAGGAATTGATTATGATGAAACTTTTGCTCCAAAGAGCTCGTCTGGAAGCCATAAGATTGTTCTTAGCTTATGCCGCTTTTAAAAGATTCATAGTTTTTCAAATGGATGTTAAGTCAGCATTTCTTAATTGAATCTTAGTGAAGAAGTTTATGTAGAGCAACCTCCGTGCTTTGTCAAAGGAGACAAGGTCTATAGATTGAGGAAAGCTCTATATGGACTTAAACAAGCACCTAGAGCATGGTATAATACTTTTTCGATTACCTAATTCAAAATGGTTTTGTAAAAGGTAAGATTGATAGAACTTTGTTTAGAAAAGAGTTTGGTAGTGATCTTTTATTAGTACAAATTTATGTTAATGATATCATTTTTGGATCAACTAACACATCTTTATGTGAAGAATTTAGTCATCTTATGAAGAACGACTTTGAAATGTCCATGATGGGAGAAATGACTTACTTTCTTGGACTTCAAGTCAAGCAGACTAAAAAGGAAATATTCATAAATCAAGCCAAATATACAAAGATCTTATTGAAAAATTTGAAATAGGTACCACGAGAAGCTAAGATACCTATGATGACAAACTTTTCAATGGATCCTCGATGACAAAGGGGAAGACGCGGATTAAACAGTAATATCGAGGTCTAATAGGTTCGTTATTATTCTAACCGCTAGTAGACCTGATATATCTTTGTAGTAGGAGTCTATGCACGCTTTCAAGCTAAGCCAAAAAAGAATCATCTTGAGGTAGCTAAGAAGATTCTCAAATTCTTAAAAGGTACAATAAATGTAGGACCGTGGTATCCAACCGATGATAATTTCAAGTTGTCGGGATACTCAGATTGGACTTTGGTGGGTGTAAGATAGATAGGAAATCTACTGAACTTGCCAATTTACGAGAAGTAAGCCGATTTTATGGTTGTCTAAGAAACAAACCTCTGTAGCTACTTCTACAATCAAGCCGAGTATATGGCGGTGGGAGTTGTTGTGCCAATCTTTTGTGATAGTAATAGTGCCATAGCTATTACCCAAAACCCGATCTTACATACCAGTGCAAGCATGTTGACATTCGACATCACTCCACACGAGATCATGTTGAGAAAGGTGACATCGGACTTGAAAAGATTTTGACTGATTTCCAAAGAGTCGATATCTTGACAAAACCTTTAGCAGAGACAAGGTTTAAGGAATTATCCATAGAGTTAGCCAAGAAGATTCTCAAATTCTTAAAAGGTACAATAAATGTAGGATTTGTGGTATCCAACCGATGATAATTTCGAGTTGTCGGGATACTCAGATTCAGACTTTGGTGGGTGTAAGATAGATAGGAAATCTACTTACGGAACTTGTCAATTTTGAGAAGTAAGTCGATTTCATGGTTGTCTAAGAAACAAACCTCTATAGCTACTTCTACAATCAAGCCGAGTATATGGCATGGGAGTTGTTGTGCCAATCTTTTGTGATAGTAATAGTGCCATAGCTATTACCCAAAACCCGATCTTACATACCAGTGCAAGCATGTTGACATTCGACATCACTCCATACGAGATCATGTTGAGAAAGGTGACATCGACTTGAAAAGATTTTGGTGATTTCCAAAGAGTGATATCTTGAAAAAACCTTTAGCAGAGACGGGGTTTAAGGAATTATCCATAGAGTTAGGATTATTAGATGCTTCTTTAGTTAATCTATAATCTCATCTTATGTTTTTCATTCCTTGTCTCTCTCGATTATTTTACTATGTCTAGAAAGAAGTATCGGACGTGTAGAGGATCATATGGATAATCACGGAGCTGATATCATTGATCTCCATAAAAGGAATCAAGAATCAAGGATTAATCTATTGATCTTAGACCAACTTGATACTTACTTATTTGACATGAAGTAATTGAACAAATATATTATAGTCGTCTGTTAAAGAAAAGCAGATGGGTATATGTACCTTGTCCTGAGTTTCTCACAAAGGTTACTAATGAAGTATTTCGGTGTCTTTGTTTTCGGGGAGAAGTTAAGTTTGGTGACATTTTCTTCATATGACAAAGCAAAAAGCTCCTTATCCGAATATTCATAAAAAGCAGACAATGTTACAATCAATCCAGACAAGGTGAAAATATCGGGAAGTATTTTCTACCCTTTTACTTCTTTTAAAATAAAAATTATGCATATTAGTTCATATAATCAATATGTGAATTTAATATCATAATTGTATTATCTATTCAAAAATGAATTTACTCGATTATCTTTCTTTAAAATTATTTTTCAAAATAAAAGATAAGGGTTCTCGATTTTGTTTTTATTAAAATATGTGTACTTTTATTTTATCTTTCCAATTAACTGAAAAGTAAAGAAAAATAAGTAACTCTGTGTCAAGAAGTTACTACGGACTCGAAAATTTATCAAAAGCGAATTTTGAAATACGCCGAGTATTATTCACGCGCCCGAATTGGAGGCGGTTTACGAAATATGAACCGTCAATTCACGCGCGACATATTTAATATGTCTATTATATTATTCTCTTCGCTTTTCAAAATTAATTGACATAATTGCATTTATGATGGCACGAAAGTCTAAATTTTCACTTTTTCGGTGAATTATGAGTTTTATATTTGTTTAATCAAATCTCTTTCCATATAAATAGGAGAACGTGTGCATATTTTCATTTGCGCACATACGAAACCTGTTCATATTTCTCTCAAAATTTCTTTTCCCTCTCAAAACCTTTATACTCTCATCAATGGCGGATACAAAGAACCCAAAATCATGTTCGAATATGATTTAAGTTCGATTAGAGACAAAACTAAATCGGAAATGTATGTGGAATGGGATGTATCCACCGATCCCGAAACCAGAGAAATCCTTCAACTACTGGAATCTAGAGGATTAAAGCAATATTGCACGATAAAGCCACCGAGGAACAAAACCCTCGATGATCTTTCTCGCCGAATTCCCGACAAGTGGCGAAAATAAGGGAAAATGGTTTAGAATCAAGAGTTTGAGCGAATGGTAAAAAAGAAGGTGGTGGTCACCGTAGAGGACTTGGGAGAGATTTTCGGTTTAAGCACGGTAGGAGAGAATTCATTCACTTACAAGGCTAATGAATACCTAGAAAGTTTTCGAATGATGGCAAGGAGGTCGCATCAAAATACAACGGCGAATCTGAAAGGCCGATGTTAAAACGGAAATACAGATTGTTAATGCTTATTCTAACCAAATGCATTTTGGGCGAACAACAAAGCCACAATGGCTTGACGAAGCGTAGATGGTGTTTGTCGAGGGCCATTATCGATGGAGTGAAATCGATTGGGCAGGTATTATTCTCGAGGGTGATGGAGGAGAGGAAGAGGTTTATCAAGACTCCAATTTCAAAGACGCCGATGAGATGGTCTTTGAACAATATTACATGTATGATGGCCGAATAACCATCATCCTTGAAAATAAGCCTGAGCAGACAACCTCGGTGGGAGGATGGTGTCAAGAAGTTCACTAGACGAAGGGGTTGCTCATCAAGGATGAGAAAATTTTTGGTCCTTCGAGACTCGGAAGGAGACGAGGACATCCCAGCTCCACCACCAACACCAAGAAGAAGGCGGCAGGAAAAGCAAAAGCCAAAAAGGTGGAGACGGTGTTGGAGGACGAGTCCTCATCTCAAGAGAAAGAGGAGGATGCGAGATGAGGAGGTGGAGAAGACAGCTTCCCAAGAGGGAAGTGTCTCAAGAGAGGCACTGGTGTCTCTGGACAGCCGAGAAAGGATGGAGATCTAGTCGAAGGTGAACTCGAGGAGGCTGCACAAGCTTCATCATCATCCTCATCTCGAGGACACAGACATAGAACCTTCCACATCCCAACTGGCGATGAAGAGGCATGAAAGAGGCTGCGCCTCGAGCCTCTAAAACGGTCTACTCCCAAAAGTCCAACCCAACCCCAACACGCGAGATGACCCATTTTCTTTCCTATCCTCATCTCAAAACAACCCAACCTATACCTATACCTTTCAAATCCCACAGAGAGATGGGGGCAACTGAACTATCACTCAAATTACTCGGAAAGAAATTCTGATTAGGAAAGAGTCACCGATAGATGAATCCGATCTATTAGGTGAGCTTATTGATGTTTGGTTGTTGCGAAGGTTAAGGACAGGATCATTCGAAGAGACAGTATTCTTATAGCGAGGCGGGAGGAAATAATCTATCCATCTAGGAAAAAGAAGTCCTCAAGAAAGCTGGTCTTAAATCCTTCCGGAAATCCTGTCGAGGATAAATTATATGATTACATCTTGCAACGGGTGTACCTCGGAGATGAACAACCAGAGGAGGTAAAGGAGAAGGAAGGCTGAGGAAGAAAAGGTGGTTGAGGTTAAGGAGAAAGAAAAGGAAGAGGAGGCAGAGAAAGAAAGGGTTGAAGAGGAGACTGAAAGAGGGATGGAAGAGGTGGAAGCAGAGAAGAAATTGGTGGAGTTGCCGATGAGCCGCCTAAGATGGATACGGTGGGGAGGCACAAAGCAGAAAGGTGTGTTAGGCGGGAGCCGGCGGAGGTAGAATCGGATGTGCCAACTACCAAGATGCATTGGACAGATTCTCCTCCAATTTGCTTTGAAGCCGAATTGTCAATTGAGGAGATAGACTTAACTCTATCTTCTCCATCCGAAGAAATTGCCCAGCCCTCAACCTTTGCGTCTGCATCCGAGATTGGAGCTTTAAAAGAAGTCCTAAATCTAAAGATGGCTTGCTTGAGTGCTCTTTGTCTAGTTCCGGGCATTATCTCATCATCTATCAAGGAGAACATAGAGCCTGCAGTACATGAAAAGACAAAGATAGACCTCTATTTCTCAAAAATCGAGACATGAAGAGCAGATGGCTAAGGTCAAGCGGCAAGTTGCCGAAGAAGAAAAAGCTCGGGAGGCACAGGTCAAACAAGATGTACTTAATGCATATGCCGAGATCGTAGATACTGAAGACCAGTCAAGGAATCTTGGACTGAAAAGGAGGCTTCATTTCAGCAAGTATTGAGGATGACACTGCATTGGAAAAAGACAGACAAACAAACATCCTCAAACAAGATTCGGAAGGAGAATTCGACACGCCGAGACAGGCTCGAGAAGAAAAGGTATGATCGGCTTGATCGAGAAAACAGATTTGTCGACAAGAACCGATGGGCCAAATTGAACAAGTAGCCACTATCTCGCAATACATGTTTTTCTTTGTTAAAAAGGGGGAAGATAGTGAGCTCAAGAAAAGAGTTGATGTTCAAGACGACAAAATCCACGGCCTTGAACTTAAAAATAGAAGAATTATCTGAAGAGATGTTAAAAGGCGAGGAAGCCGAGAAAGAAAGGCTGCAGATGACAAGTCTCGGAGAGTATTAAGGAGAATCGGATGAAGGACACAGCATCAGAATCCACCGAATCGAACCCGAAGCCGAAAAAGAACTACCTACTCAAGACCCTGTTCCCATCCTAACAATCGAGTCTCCCTCATCTTCAACTATGCCACTGGGAAAGCTAAAGTCTCAAGTAAACCAAAACCCAGCTGAGATAGATGAAGAAGAAAAGATAAAGAAAAGAAAGAGGGAAGAAAATGAGAGGTATAGGAGAAGGAATGCGAAAAAAGAAACAGGAGAAAGGCTGCGGGGAAGTTTTATGATCGAAAACCGAGAAAGTGGGTTCGAAGGGCCAAGATGAGCAAGGGGCTGAGGTTTTCCGACCATATCATAGGAGCGATGTAGTGCCAAAGGAAATCTTGCGATGGGAGACCGGGAGAAGTGGAGATCCTATGAAGCGAGAATGGATCTTTGCCTTCCACGTACGTAAGAAGATAAAATGGGGCCTAGAAGAAAACACCGCTTTCCATGTATGGTTGGAAGAGAAGAACCCGACATTCTATCGATTACCTAATCAACCTTGCTCATGACGAATTTAACGCAGATGTGGTCACACCGACTTACTCACCGATGTCTCCTCCAACAACAAAAGATGGTCATCCTGGACCATGAAAAGGTCAAGCGACTCCCGATCAAAGCCGAAGTCAAGCCGATCTTGCGAAGGAGGAGAGACGGTGTCCCTCAAAAATAGGGTCTTCGACTGGCCGAGTGTACCGGAAGAAGAAAGATGGTATGACTAAATCTCATCCTTTTATGATCCTTGTCCGACTATCCGAGAAAGTGCTAAATTGTGATGAATCAAACTTGTGAATATATTTTTGATCTATTCTCATGAGATCGTTGTTTAAAACTAACTTGCTCGATTTAATCTTCTAAACAATCAATTTTTGGTATAACTAATAAAATAAACTTGACTAAAATTCATAACACTAATTTATGCAGTAACTTACTAATCTTGACTATCCTGTCTTTCGAGTTATTCAGACTCGAGATTTTGGAGGTCAGAAATTGATAGAAAGTCCACGTCTGGAACTTGTCAATGTTTAGGCAACAAGTTAATTTCTTGGTGTTAGGAAGAAAGTTGTATTTAGTTTTGATGAGTTAAAAGTAAATTAGGATGACCATTTGGAAATCTTGTATAGTCGGTGATGTATTAAAGACGTGTAAATAGACTAAGTACAAAAGGTAGATAAGGATACACAAGAAGTCGGATGAAGACAAGGAGTCGGATGAGGACAAAGAGTCGAGATGAAGACAGGAAACCGAGGCGAAGACAGGCATAAGAAGTCGGATGAAGTCAAAGACAACAAATGACAGTCACCAAGATCGAAAACCAAGACACGAGACAAGGTGGACCATGTCTCGAAGACAAGTAGAGCTGATGAAGTGTTAGAATAATCAAGTGATTTCAAGAAGCGATTACAACTAACCAAGAAGAGGTTACAAGATTCGCTTAGTTGGTTATAACTAACTAGAGAAGAATTAGCAAGGAAGTTACAATCGCCAACAACAAGTTCTCCATAAATAGATCTAGAAAGTAGAATAGAATAACTTTTGCTATCTCACTAATTCACAAGTATTCTCAAAACACAATTAATATTCACAAATATTGTAATCACATTCACGAACGTTCTTCACGTTCATAGTTTTTAGTGTTTGTAGAACACTTCTCATGAATATCTTCAAGCCATTAGAATCCGTAAATTAGAAATGAAATATTGTAAGGTCAAGATCTCGCACTATAAGTAAGGAAGAAAGAAAGGAAGACAGATAAGTAAGTCAAGGCCTTTCTTCAAGTTGAAGGAGGAGAGTGGACGTAGGATCTTTCGATCCGAACCACTATAAATTCGGTGTTCTTTCTTTCAAGTCTTTAATTCATGTTATTACTTGCATTTCTATTAAACGCTTAGATCCATATTGATTGAGTATAAAAATTGTTTCCATTGTAAAACTTTGATTTAGAAGTTGATAGATAATCTAAACTCGAAAAGTTTCGATAATCTATTCATCCCCCTAGATTATCGCTAGAGGGACATTCAATCTCTTAATTCAACTAAATCAAGGGACCAACACTTGGTTATCTAAGAAACAAACTTACATTTGCAACCTCCACGGTGAAAGTCAATACATGGCGGTGGTAGTTGTTGCTCTCAACTTCTCTGGATTAGTCGGCGACTTAGGGATTATAACATTCTCACATCATTTGTGCATATTTACTGTGATAGTAATAGTGCAATAGCCATGACATACAACTCGTCTTGCATTCTAGGTGTAAGCATATAGACATAAGGCATCATTTCATCGAGAGATCATGTTGAGAAGAATGACATTAGGATAGAAAAGATAGCAACCGAGTTTCGTATAGCGAGATATACTTACAAAACCCTTAGTTGAATCTAGATTTAAGGAATTATGCTTAGAATTAGGATTACTTGATGCATCCTTAGCTTATTTATAATTTCTATTGTTTGTATCATGTTTTTCCTTTATTTCTTTTCTTTCTTTAAATCTTGTCTAGAAAGAATTGTCGACTTGATATGTGTTAAGGGATAATCACAGAGCTAATATCATTGATCTCCTTCGAGGAATCAAGAATCAAGGATTAGTCATATTAACCTTATCTCGACTTGACAGTTTCTTATTTGACATCAAGTAAATCGAGACAAAGGACACAATAGTCGGTGATTTCTTTAAAAGCAAGACTAATTGCATCCTATCCGACTTACTCGGCTACTAATGATTTCTTAAGTTTGTGTATCTGCAGGAGCAGTGTTGGTCCCAATTGGTTGAGTTGATTAAAACTTGAATTAACCTTCTAGAACAAAATCTAGAAGGGGGTTGAATAGATTTTGTAGATTTTTCAAATCTTCCAAAACTGATTCAAAGTACCGAGATGTACACAATGTAAAATGATTGTTAATCTCAACTTCAACA
The DNA here is from genome assembly GCA_030762865.1 of Paraleonurus japonicus. NCBI lineage: Eukaryota > Viridiplantae > Streptophyta > Magnoliopsida > Lamiales > Lamiaceae > Paraleonurus > Paraleonurus japonicus. The sequence continues at coordinate 10,261,945 of CM061058.1, forward strand.
AGATCAAAAGCAAACCGATATTTTAGTTTTAACTTTAATCCTGAAATTAATATGTGATTGATAAGATGAGAATTGAAAAGAATCAAATAAGTAAATCAAAGCAATAAAGAACACGGTATTTATAGTGGTTCGGATTATAACAATCCTACATCCACTCTCCTTCTTCAACCTTGAAGAAGGGTCTTCACTTACTTTCTTCCTTCTTGCTTACTTACTTACAATCGTGAATCTTCACCTTACAATGATTTCTTCCTAATTTACGAATATCTATGGCTTGAAGATGTTGTGTAAAAAGTGTTCTACAAACACTAAAAGCTGGAAAACGTATAAAACGTTTGTGAATGTGTACAATATTTGTGGCTCGAGAATACAAATTGTGTATATCGATGAATGCAAAGTATCAAATCTATTTCTAAGCTAATTTCTATCTCTATTTATAGAGATCTTCATTTAGTAGTTGTAACTTCCTTGAATTCTATTTTGATCGATTATAACAAGATAAGCTGAATCTTGTAACTTCCTCTTGGTTAGTTGAAGCGCTTCTTGAAACTTGTGTAAAATTTCTCTAATACTTCATCGTCTCGATACTTACTCCATCTTGTCCTCGTCTTCATTCCTTGTCTAGGTGTTTGTTTATAGTATTGCATCTTAAGCTGTCTTCTATGCGTTGTCCTAGTCCAGTATCTCGGTCCCCATCTCGATTTCTGTCCTCGTACGAGGTTTGTCCTTGTCGATATCTTGACCTCGTCGACTTCTTATACTTAGTTTTATTTTCAAACACTTACTTCACTGCCTATACAAAATGCTCAGGTGGTCATCCTATATTACACTTTATAACACATCAAAATTAAATACAACCTTTTCTTTACCTAACAATTTCCCCCTTTTTGATGATGTTAAAACACGGCTCAAGAAAAGAAAAATGTTAGAACTCTTCAAAAGATAAAAATACTGCAAAGTATACAACTAAGTCACATAGTCGGATAATCGTAGCAATGGATTTAATAATCAAATGATCGGAGCGGTATACTCTATATACTGATTATTAGAGCAATATAGTCAATCAAAATTAAGGTCAAATACTTCAAGACAACATAGACAAGATTTGAAGATTGCGAGATAAGTTAGTGTTATGAAATTGTAAACAAGTTACTTAGAGGAAAAATATCAAGTCGGTTAGAATACCAAAGTTTATGAGAGAAGTCCAATCGGATATTCGGATATATTCACATGATTCGCACATATCTCATGTAGATCAAATAAGGATCACAAAAAGAGTGATTTAGAACTAGTCATACCACCTATCCTGCTCGGGTATCTTTAGCCAATCAAAGACTCTATTCTTTAAAGATATTGTCTCTCCTCCTTCTCGCAAGATCAAAGAATGGATTCGGCCTTGATGATCAATCGCTTGATCTTCTCACGATCCGGTCGACCATATCGTGTTAGTGGAGGTTCCATCTCGAGAATAGGAAGATGCGACTACGTCGCATTGAACTCCTCATGTGCAAGGTCTATCACATACCGATACATTTGAGGATCCCTTTCTTCCAACAAGTTGTGAAATGCTGCGTTCTCATCCAAACCCCATTTGATATTTTTGCACACATGAAATCGGAAGACCAAATCAACTTCAAAGGGTCTCCATTTCACACGATCTCGCCATGAGTAGGATTTCTTTGGGAACGACCTCACCTCGATGGGTCGGCTGAAGACATCCCTGTCTTGCTCATCTTTTTCCTTCGAACCCATTTCCTCGAGAGATCTATCATAGAATTTCCCTGCCGCTTTCTCCTGCTCTCGCTCTTTTCTTGGCATCCCTTCTTTTATGTTTTTCCATGTCCTCCCTCTTCCTTTTCCCGATTTTTTCTTCTTCATCAATTTCAGCCCGGGTTTTCTCGGAGTTGGCTTGAAGCCTTGGCTTTCCCAAATGCTTTGGATGAGGATGAGGGAGACTTGATTGATAAGATGGGGACAGATCAGCGGTGGGTGGAAGTTCGGGTTCATGATCGGACTCGGTAGACTCATAGCTTCTCCTTTTCGGTCTCCTCAATGCTCTCTGAGACTTCTCCTCTGCGCTTTCTTCTTCTCTTCTTACGCTCTCAGCGATTCCTCGAATAACTCATCTATCCTTAGATTCAGTGGCCATCACCGATCATCCTGTAACTCAACTCTTTTCTTGAGCTCACTATCTTCCCCCTTTTTAGCATCGGCAAAGCGGGTGTTACGAATAGTGGCTACTTGATTTATTTGGCCAATGAGTTCTTCTCTTACAAGCCCCGTCTTGATCCCGACTTGTCATATCTTTTCTTTTGTTCGACCTCGGCTCTGCGAATTCATCCTCCATGAATTTTTTTCAAGATGGTTGTCTGTCTGTCTTTTTCCATGGCTAGTTGCATCGATAGAATTTGAAGAAATGAAGCTTCCTTTGCTCTCCAAGACTCTCTCACCTGGTCTTCAACACTGTCACTTATTTGACGAAATGCATCTCGACATACTTGTTTGACCTGCATCTTGAGAGTTCATTTCTTCAGCCACCTTTTGCTTCACTTTGACCATATTTTCTTCATGTTTGATTCCGGAGAAGTATAGATTAATCTTGGTCTTTTCATGAACTACGGCTTCTATATTCTCCTTTAGTGAAGAGGTTATGACACTTGGAACCATCCTGGAAGGCATTCGAGACAGCATTCTTGAGATTTTCAACTTGAGTCTTTCAAAGACTTCCACGTCGGATACGAGATGCGGATGTGGTGGGCAAGCTCTGTTCTTCTGTGGAGGGAATAGACTTAGATCTATTTCCTCAATGTCGCCTTCAGCTTGTACAGTAGCTCGAGGGAAATCTCGCCGAAAGTGTCGAAGTAGTTGGCACGTCTGCTTCCACCTTAGCTGTTTCTTGCTCCACAATCTGCTCTGTTTGTGCCTCCTTAGTCGTATCCATCTCACTGGCTCATCGGCGCTCCACCAGCTTACTCTTTCCTCCACCCTTTCTTCTTCTACTTCTTTCTCGGTCATCTCATCCTTTTTCTCGCTTCTTCCACCTTCTCAACCGCTTTCTCTACCTCTTCTCGGGGTCTCATCTCCAAGATATACCCTTTGTAGGATATAATCAACAAATGTAGTTTCGTTAGGATATCTAGGAATGACTTGAGCTTTGCCTTCTTGAGGACTTCTTTCTCCCAGGATAGCTAGGTTATTGCCCCATACTCGCTATCAAAATAGTTGTCTCTTCAAACGAACCCGGCCTAAGTCTTCTCAATGTATATACATCTATCAGCTCTTTCAGAACTCGGGCTCGTCCTTGAGAGTGGATTCTTGTCTAAGGATGAATTTCTTTCCAAGAATCCGCGGTGAGGTTTCGATTGGACCCATTTCCCGGATGGGTTGGGTAGATTTAGGAATAGGTCGGTTCGAGATGAGGTTGAGGGTAGGAAAGAAAATGGATCAATTGACGGTTAAGTTTGTGTTGGACTTTTGGGAGTGGACCGTTTTAGAGGCTCGTGAGGCAGCTGGGTCTCATCTACCCCTTCATCGCCGAGGTTGGGATGTGGAGGGTTTAGGTACTCCATCCTCGGATGAGGATGAAGATGATGATGGTGATCGGCATCCTCTCCTTCTCGATTCCTCCTCGGACAAGACATCCACAGTCTCCGTCGCCCCGATACTCTTACCGCCTCATTGCGACACTTCCCCCTTGGGAAGGCTGTCCTCTCCTCTTCCTCCTCTCGCTTCCTCCGTCTCGCAGACGAGGATTCATCTACCAACACTTTGTCTTAGCCTCCTTCGTCTTGGCTTTTGAAGCCCTTTTCTTTGGAGCTGGAGGTGGAGCCGAGCATCTCCATCTCCCTCCGAATCTGTTGGCCCATCTGACTTCCCGATTTTTATTAAGAGCCCCCTTGTCTTGTATACTTCTTGACACCAACACTCCGGCCGAGGTTGTCTGTCCCCACCTTGTGCTCAAGTATGATGGTGATCCTGGCCATCATACTTACAAGTTTGGTCAAAGACCATCTCATCGGCTAAATGCGATATTGGGGTTTTTATAAACTTCTTCTTCTCCTCCATTATCCTCGAGTAGACCACCTCGCCCGGTTGATTTCAGCCCCGTCTATGATAGCCCTCGAGACGCATATCCTTGGCTTGGTTAGCCCATCGTGGCTCTGTTGCTCCCCAAGATACACTTGGTTAGAATCGGCATCAAAAGTCTGATTTCTCTTCAACATCGGTCTTTTTAGATTCGCCGTCGTATTTTGATATGTTCTCTGGCCATCATTCGGAAACTCTCTAAATATTCCGATGATTTGTATGTGAACGGGTTCTCGCGGTGGTGCTTAGACTAAAAATTCCTCCAATCTCGAGAAAATTGATAACACTATCCTTCTCTTCTTTTCTTTTGTTCCGATTTGAGATTACGTATGCATTGCTTTCGCCCGGTTAAGAACTCGGCACACGTATCATCCACCGTCAGTTTCTCGAAGGTTTCATTGTGCAAAGACGCTTTAGTCCTCTTTATTCGAGAAGATTCAATATTTCTCTGGTTTCGAATCGGTTGAAACATCCCATTCGACATACATTTCGACTTTGTTCTATCTCGAATGGAAGTTAGATCATATTCGAATTTGATTTTCTTTTTAGAATCCGCCATTGATGAATGCAGAAGGTTTTAGGAGGGAAAAGAGAGGTTTTGAGAAAATATGAAGAGTTTTATGTGTGCGTAAATGGAATTATGCACATGAGTTCCTATTTATATGGCAAATATAATAATAAACAATTATAAGATTAATAATTGCCCGCAAAAGTGTAAATGTAGGCTTTCGAATCGCCATTAATGCAATTATGACATTTATTTTGAAAAGTGCATAGAATATTATTTAATATGTCGCGCGTGAGATTGAGACGGTTCATATTTCGAAACCGCCTCCATTTTACGCGCGTGAAGCATACTCAGCGTATTTCAAAAGTTAATTTGATAAAATTTTGGGTCCATAGTAACTTCTCTCTGACAGAGTTACTTATTTAAGAAATTACTTTTCGCTTAATTGGAGAGATAAAATAAAATATTATGGATTTTAGAAAACAAATTTGAACCCTTATCCTTTTATTTTGTAAAACAAAATATTTTAAAAAAGCGAGTAACTTCATTTTTTTTGAATAAATGTTAAAGAAAATTATGATATTAAATTCATATATTAATTATATGAACCCAATATTCATAATTAAGAGTATTTAAGAGAAACTTCTTGGACTTTCACCTCAAATGCTGGATTGATAGCATCACCGTCTGCTTTTACGAACACTTGGATAATTAGACCTTGTCTTGTTATTTAGAGATGTGTACTAAACTTTGTTCTTCTTTGAAACCACGTAGACACTTAGACAAATCATTAGTATTAAGAGTAAGTCGGATAAGGTGCAATAGTCATCGATTGTAGAAGTCGGTTGACTATTGTGTCCTTATCGATTTACTTATGTCGACAAGTAACTATCAAGTCGATAAGGTCAATATGACTAATCCTTGATTCTTGATCCCAAGATAGGAGATCAATGATATCAATTTACCTGATTGTCCTTTGACTCATATCTAGTCCGATAATTCTTTCTAGACATAATAAACCAATTAAGAGAGACTTAATAATAAAAAATAAGATTATAGATTAACTAACGAAGCATCTAATAATCCCAATTCTCTGAGAGAGTTCTTTAAACCTTGTCTCTGCAAGTGGCTTTATCAAGATGTGCTCTTTGAAAATCGGTAAGAATCTTCTCTAGTCCGATATCCAAATTTTCGACATGGTCTCGGATGAAGTGGTGTCTTATATCTACATGCTTGCATCTTGTATGTAGGATAGGATTCTGGTAATAGCTATGGCACTATTGCTATCATAAAAGATTGGTACTTCTATGGTGATAATGTTATAGTCCACTTAGTTGTTGACTATCCGGATCAGTGTGAACAACAACTTCCGGTGCCATATACTCGGCTTATTGTGGAAGTAGCTACCGAGGTTTGTTTCTTAGACAACCATGAAATCAGCTTACTACCAAGAAATTGGCAAGTACCGGATGTAGATTTTCTATCTATCTTACACCCACCAAAATCTGAATCGAGTATCCAGACATTTCAAAAGTTATCATCACCGGATACCATAGTCCAACATTTATAGTTCCTTTCGTATACTTGAGAATTTTCTTTCTTTGCTTCAAGATGGCTTTTCTTAGGACTAGCTTGTAATCGAGCACATACTCCAACCGCAAAAGAAATATCGTGTCTACTAGCGCTTAAATATAATAAAGAACCAATTAAACCTCGATACTCGCTTTGATTTGTGTCTTCTCCCTTCTCATCTGGATCCATTGAAAAATTTGTCATCATAGGTATCTTAGCTTCTCGGCTGGTACCTATTCCAAATTTATCAATAAGATCTTTGTATATTTGGCTTGGTTGATGAATATTCCCTTCTTTGTCTGTTTGACTTGAAGTCCAAGAAAATAAGTCATCTCACCCATCATGGACATTTCAAATCTGCTTTTCATAAGAGAACTAAAATCTTAACACAAAGATATGTTAGTTGATCCAAATATTATATCATCAACATAAATTTGAACTAACAAAAGATCACAACCAAACTCTTTTCTAAAAAGAGTTCTATCAATTTTACCTTTAACAAAACCATTTTGAATTAAATATTCAGCACAAGGTGTCATACCAAGCTCTTGGTGCTTGTTTAAGTCCATATAGAGCTTTCCTTAGTTTATAGACCTTGTCTCCTTTGACAAAACCAGGAGGTTGCTCTACATAAACTTCCTCGGCTAGGATTCCATTTAAAAATGCCGACTTAACATCCATTTGAAAAACTATGAATCTTTTAAAAAGATAGGCTAAAAACAATCTTATGGCTTCCAGGGCAGACTCTTTGGTGCAAAGGTTTCATCATAATCAATACCCTCGATTGTGAATAACCTTGAGCAACTAGTCCGCCTTATTTCTAACCACAATATTGTTTTCATCCCTTTTGTTTTTAAAGACCCATTTAGTTCCAATGACTTTTTGATGATGAGGCCTTTCAACAAGCTCCCACACATCTTGTCTTTGAAATTGATTTAGTTCTTCTTGCATGGCATTAATCCAGTTGGAATCAGTTAGAGCTTCTATAATTGATTTAGGTTAAAGTAATGACACATAGCAACCGAACATACAATCTTGATTTAGTTGAGTCCTTGTCTGGACACGAGAATCTAAATCTCCAATTATTTGTTCACTGGATGATATGACATTACTCTCTTACCTTTATCTTTTACGGTGGATGGTGTCTTGCACGAACTATTTATTTCGTATGATTCTATGTTACCTTCGATAACTCTACCGATCGGTGATGTGTCGTTGGTCGTCGATCAATTGTTAAATCACCCGTTGAGGAAGTTCTTTCGAGTTCCTTTCCTTTGTCGATTCTTCCTCTTCATCTCAATCTGATTCTTGATTATAGAATTTTATGGTTGATCCTTTGATAGTCATCTCGATCCAGATCATACGATATCTTTGTGATGTCCCCTGTCTTATTAAACTCAAGAGAAGATTCATCAAATACAACATGGGGTGTTTCTTCTACACACAAGGTTGTCTTATTAAAAACTCTATATGCCTTTGATATAGATGAGTATCCCAAGAATATCCCATCTCGCTATCTTGGCATCAAAGGTTTTTAATTGAGATTTCCCATTATTGTGTATGAAACACTTACAACCAAATATATGAAAATATGAAATTTTGGGAGATCTTCCCTTCCAAATTTCATAGGGAGTTTTACACTTATCCTTGACAATCGACTTCTATTTTGAACATAGCAGTCGTATTCACCGCTTCGCCCAAAACCTATGAGGAGTGTTGAATTCGGATAACATTGTTCTAGCCGCCTCTTTCATGGTCCTCGCTTTCTTCTCTCAACAACTCCATTTTGTTGTGGAGTCCTTCTTTGAGATGTTTCGAGCTATGTCATTCTCAATGCGTAGTTAGAAATCAATTTATTTAGAAATTCGTACCTTTACATAAACTTCCTCTGCTAGGATTCCATTTAAAAATGCCGACTTAACATCCATTTGAAAAACTATGAATCTTTTAAAAGCACCATAGGCTAAAAACAATCTTATGGCTTCCAGACGAGCTCTTTGGTGCAAAGGTTTCATCATAATCAATACCCTCTCGATTGTGAATAACCTTGAGCAACTAGTCCGGCCTTATTTCTAACCACAATATTGTTTTCATCCCTTTTGTTTTTAAAGACCCATTTAGTTCCAATGACTTTTTGATGATGAGGCCTTTCAACAAGCTCCCACACATCTTGTCTTTGAAACCGATTTAGTTCTTCTTGCATGGCATTAATCCAGCTTGGAATCGATTAGAGCTTCGTAATTGATTTAGGTTCAAGTAATGACACATAGCAACCGAACATACAATCTTGATTTAGTTGAGTCATTGTCTGGACACCAATCTAAATCTCCAATTATCTTCTCACCGGTGATATGACATTACTCTCTTACCTTTATCTTTTACGGTGGATGGTGTCTTGTCTCGAACTATTTATTTCAGATGATTCTATGTTACCTTCTCGATCCTCGAACATCGATGTGCTAGTTGTCCGATTAGTTGGCAAATCACCGGTGAGGAAAATCTTTCGTGTTCTTTTCCTTTGTCCAATTCTTCTTCTTCATCCGAATCGATTCTTGATTGTAGAATTTTATGGTTGATTCTTTGATAGTCATCTGCTCAGATTGTGCGATATCTTTGTGATGTTCTCTGCCTTATCAAACTCAAAGAAGATTCATCAAATATCACATGAGGTATTTCTTCTACACACAAGGTTGTCTTATTAAAAACTCTATATGCCTTTGATACGGATGAGTATCCCAAGAATATCCCGTCTCGCTATCTTGGCATCAAAGGTTTTTAATTGAGATTTTCCATTGTTATGTATGAAACATTTACAACTAAGTATATGAAAGTATGAAATTTTGGGAGGTCGTCCCTTCCAAATTTCATAGGGAGTTTTACACTTATCCTTAACAACCAAGCTTCTATTTTGAACATAACATGCCGTATTAACATTACGCCCAAAACTCGTGTGGAGTGTTATACTCAAATAACGTAGATCTAGCCGCCTCTTTCAAGGTTCTCGCTTTCTCCTTTCAACCACTCCATTTCTTTGTGGAGTCCTTGCTGCAGATGCTTCCCGAGCTATGTCATTCTCAATGTAGTAGTTAGTGATAAATTTATTAAGGAATTCAAGACCTTTATCACTTCTAATTTTAACAATATTTAATCCTTTTTCATTTTGAATCTTTTTAAGAAATTCGAATCTTAGTCATAGTCTCATTCTTTTTGTACAAGAAAATAACCCAAGTAAATCTTGAAAAATCATCAACAATTAATAAGGTATATTTTCTTCCACTAAAGCCGAGAGGAGTTACTTTGGACCAAAAGATCCATGTGAAGAAGTTCCGTAATTCTTTCAAGAAGGATTACTTATTGTTTTAAAAGAAGCTTTGGTCTGCTTTTCCTTTTTGACAAGCATCACACACAAGGTTCTTTGAAAATATTTTATCAGAGTCCTTTAACTAAAGATTTCCTTGCTATTTTGTTAAGAGTTTTGAAGTTTAAGTGACTCGAGTTGTTTGTGCCACACCCAACTTAAATCATCCGAACTCTTAGCAACAAGACAAGTATCTTTAGGACAACTTTTAAAATTGGCAACATAAATGTTACCTTGTCTTACTCCAGCTAATATAATATTTTCATTGATACCATTTAGAACGTAGCATGCATTATGAGTAAATTTGACACAAAACCCTTTATCACAAAATTGTGAAACAGATAGTAGATTATGCTTCAATCGCTCCACGTAGTAAACTTAATGAACTTGAACGTCTCCAATCATTAGTGTTCCTAAACCTTTAGTAAGTCCATAGTTGTTATCTCCAAACATCACTCTTGGTCCATCAATGGTTTGATAGTTAGAGAGAAGTCGTCTTTCATAGGTCATGTGCTTGGAACAAACATCATCAATGTACCGGATGACCTCAAGAATGTCTCCTCTATCAACTATCTTCTTATCTTCCTGCAATCACAAATTTATTGCTTAGGTACCCTTTGTACTTTGGGTCCTTTCATGTTACGTTGATTTTTAGGAATCCGCATAAAGATATCAATGTTCCTTAAAACCATAGATTGCGGTTTACACCCATATCTATCTACTAAGATAAGACTTTCAAGATCAATCTTGTTTAACTCGATCTTTTAAAATTGTCTTGAATCTTGGTAAGAATGGATATGTTTTGCTTCATCCGTCAAAACCATTATACCTAGGATAAGACTTTGATTTAGTCTTGGGTTTAACCTTTGGAGTTTCTTTCCACGCGCTTTCTTCTTTTCGAATTATCGATGAGGAAATTAATTCCTTAGGTTTCCGGGGACTAAATCTAGTTTCTATCTTTGATTTAGTTGCTTTGACAAAGACTCTAGGTTTTATTAGATCATTTTTCTTACTCCTATCAAAACCTAATCCAGCTTTTATCACTAGACTTTTGTGAAGAATTGAAAATTTTATCTATTGTGGTTTGAGAGTTATTCGAAGACCTAACTTGAGATTTAATTCTCTGTTAGTTTTCTTATAATTCTCATTCTCGTAATAGATATTTGAAAATTTTATTTTTAAAGAACTCAATTCTTGTTCCAACTTATCTGCCTTATCGGACAAGGTACTAGTGATCATCTCGATCGACATTCCCCCTTGAATGTACATCTGGTTTCTCACTTTCCTTAGTTTGATTGACCTTAGTTAGATCGGTAATTTGATTCTTTAAATTAAAATTTTCAGCCTCTATCTGTTTATAAGCAGATAGAGTCGTTTCCAAGTCTTTCAAAAGTTTACCAATAAGACTCGGGATCACTTTACGATAAGGTATCACAATCATTATCCGAGGATGAATAGTAATGTACCTCTTTTGCCATCGTACAGATGTCATCATCTCGATCCAAAATCATATGAGGATGAGGATGAAGATGTCTCATGAACTTCTTCTTTCTTAGCTAGAAGAGCTCTCGATCAAAGCATACCTTCTATCTCTTTTCTTCCTCTTTTCTTCTCTCTCTCTGGGAGTGAGTTGAGGACAATCATAACCGTAGTGACCAGGATTGTTGCATGTATAACATATATCTCCTATGTCTATTTTTGGACTACTATCTCCTCGTCGATAGGTGACTTTTGACTCCTTGGTCGATCCTTCTTTCTATCATTGTCTGAACTCTTTTCATCCCCTGTCTGATCTATAGTTCCTTCGACTCGACTGCCTCTCTTGTTTCTTTTGTACTTCATCTTCAATCTTTCATACCTTTTTAACAAGAGCCATTTCTTCTTTTACGGACAAAACAGATGCTTTAAAGATCTTTTCGCATTCATCTTGATGAACAAAAGCTACATCTTTCCAGATGTTGAAGATTCTTCTTCATCTTCTTCATCTTCAATTTGAATGTCATATTCTAACGCCTTCGTATGAGAAAACAAAGTGTGGTGAGAAATTGAGGATAGATTTTGAGTAGCCTTAATGTTAGCTTTCTCTCTCCATCTTTTGCTCAATGACCTTAGCACTTTATTGTTGATTTCTTTTACGTATACGTTTTCCCAAATCAAGACCTTGTTCAAGATTGGTCACTTAACGTCCAATTGATCAATGAGACTCTCCTTCTTTCATCTTGAAAGTGTCAAAAGCATGTAGAATGCATCGCAACTTATTTTCTTTAACCTGCTCGCATCCTTCACAGATTCCAGCAAGAGTCTCCCACATTTCCTTGGCAGCCTTACATCTTTTAACCTTTTCTATCCAATCCTTGCTCAATGTTTCAATAATTTCGCTTCTTGCAACTTGATCCAAATTATGAATCTTCCTTTCATCACTAGTGAGTTCGAGCTTTTCTTTTCTTGCCTCACTCTTGTTTCATTTCTTTGTAGTACCATCACTTGTGCCACCATGATAAAACTTGATAGGTCCTTCCTCAAGAACCTCCTCCATTCTGTCATGAATTGCTTTAAGATGGTTCTCCATTCTAAACTTCCAGAGTCATATTCTTCTATTGAAAAATCAGCAGACTCTTGGATTCCTTGCTCTTAACAAGACATAGTGAAACAAAAACTACAATGCTTGCAAGATCTTGTTAGTAGAATTGTTAGTGAAACAAAGAAAATACAGATAATCAAGAACAAATTTCAGATCTTAGTTATGACCTAAAATCAATATCGTAACGTACTTAACACCGCTCTAATACCACTTGTTGGTCCCGATTGGTTGAGTTGATTAAAACTTGAATTAACCTTCTAGAACAAAATCTAGAAAGGGGTTGAATAGATTTTGTAGATATTTCAAATCTTCCAAAACTGATTCAAAGTACCAGATGTACATGATTGGAGTGAATTGATGCATGTTTTAGGGCCTATTTTAGTGCAAAAAGTGAGCTAAAGTGTTAGTTTTTGTGCCTAAATGTGAAAAGTATCACTCTTTTGCCTAAAAAGTATTATTTTTGAGATTTTGATGTTTTCCGTCCATTTTGCAGTGTAATTCGGTGGATTATTGCCAAACCGAGAGTACCATTAGGCTTAGAATGAAGAGACGGACATCCGGGACGAACGTAGGGTCGTGGGCCGAAGCCCCGTGCGAGAAAAAGTGCCACTGACTCGAGCTCGGTCGAGGGACAAGAGCCTCGAGTCGAGGGATATACAGGAAGGACCAAAATCAAGGAAGCGGGAGTCTCGACTCGAGGCATGGCCCTCGAGTCGAGGGATGAGACAAAGGTAGCACCTCGACTAGAGACATGACCCTCGAGCCGAGGGAGGAGAATTTTGCAAGGACCCCGAAGTCGAGGCATGACCTCGACTCGAGGGGGAAGATTTTCTAAATTTCGAATATTTAAAGGTCAAGCAGAGCATGACACTTAACCAGTTCATAGTAGCAGTTAGTAGCGGTTTTGGGGCGATTTCTCAAGACCCAAGCCAATTTTCCATTCTAGGTAGAGTAGAAGTTAGATTTAGGATTAGATTTAAATTGATTGTTGCTAGATTAGCCATAGTTTAGCATTTGATCTTTGTAATTCTTTCAATTCAAGCTTGTAATTCATTTGGAGATTGGTGTTGAAGACTCAAGCATTCCTATTTTTGTTGATTGAAGATCATTTGGTGATGTTATTCCTCTTTTGTCTCTTTAATTTCTTAAGTGTTGTGATTTTCTTTGTGTTTGATCAATTCTATCTTCTTCCCATGGATTTCACCATGGGCTAACTCTCTTGTGCTTGGGTTAATTGTAATTGATGATGAATTGATTGATGATGCTATAATTGTTGATGATTGGATATTAATTGAGTAGATTGCTTCCTAATTGTGATTCTTCATTGTGCTTTGTGTTAAATTGTCTCTTTAGATTAATGGTTAATCACCCTAGCAATAGGCAGAGTTGAGCTAACGTGATTAGGTGTTGATCGGGTTTCAATTTTTCATGATTGTATGAATTGGGGATTTCTACATTGAGAGATGGGAAAGACTAAGGATACTCACATTAGGCATTGTGATTTTAATGGAGTGATTAATTTCATGATGGTTTATGTTTTCTATCTTAGTTGATTTGCAATTTGATTCAATTGTAGCTTGTTGATTGATGATTCATTGATGGATATTAATCCTAGCACCTCTATCCCACCATTTAGTGTTGTTTTTGTTATTGCATTCTAAGTGTTCGATCTTTTGCTTGCTTGTTATTGTTTTGTATTTTTGCTTGTGTTTTGTTGTTTTTGTTCCAAACCATTGTTGCAACTCTAGTCACTAAGAACTTGTATTTCTAGGACCTCATGTGCATACTTTTTCCCTTGGGTTCGAGTATTTTGCGATTGGTCTTAATAACTCTTACACTATACACTCCAATCAGCACACGAAAATGATTGTTAATCTCAACTTCAACAAGATCAAAAGCAAACTGATATTTTAGTTTTAACTTTAATCCTGAAATTAACTGTGATTGATAAGATGAGAATTGAAAAGAATCAAATAAGTAAATCAAAGCAATAAAGAACATAATATTTATAGTGGTTCGATTATAACAATCCTACATCCACTCTCCTTCTTCAACCTTGAAGAAGCGGTCTTCACTTACTTTCTTCCTTCTTGCTTACTTACTTACAATCGTGAATCTTCACTTTACAATGATTTATTCCTAATTTCGAATTTCTATGGCTTGAAGATGTTGTGTGAAAAGTGTTCTACAAACACTAAAACCGGAAAACGTATAAAACGTTTGTGAATGTGTACAATATTTGTGGCTCGAGAATACAAATTGTGTATATCGATGAATGCAAAGTATCAAATCTATTTCTAAACTAATTTCTATCTCTATTTATAGAGATCTTCATTTGGTAGTTGTAACTTCCTTGAATTCTCGTTTTGATCGCTTAAAACAAGATAACCGAATCTTGTAACTTCCTCTTGGTTAGTTGAAATTGCTTTTTGAAACTTGTGCAAAATTTCTCTAACACTTCATCGCTCCGATACTTACTCCACCTTGTCCTCGTCTTCATTCCTTGTCTAGGTGTTTGTTTATAGTATTGCATCTTAACCGCCTTCTATGCGTTGTCTCTAGTCTGTATCTCGGTCCCCATCTCGATTTCATGTCCTCATCTCGAGGTTTGTCCTTGTCGATATCTTGACCTCATCCGACTTCTTATACTTAGTTTTATTTTCAAACACTTACTTCAAATTGCCTATACAAAATGCTCACTGGTCATCCTATATTACACTTTTTAACACATCAAAACTAAATACAACCTTTTCTTTACCTAACAAACAGGTTTTGAATTAACATTGTTAGAGGAATAAGATGATATTATTATAAAAGAAAAGAAAAGAAGTCATAACCCCGACTTCAAAGGGGAAACCGACCGAGGCTTGCAAGGCCTCACTAAAAACCTTGTCTCGTAAAACCCCCTTGGGGAAAAATCGGACTAAGGAGAAAAAGAGTAACAACAAGCAAGCCTCCCAAGGAACAAAAACACAGGACCCGAAATACAAGGGTCAACCAAGGTCCGAATACAAGACCCCAAACAAACAAAAGCCCTGCAATACAAGGCAACGAAAACACAACAAACAAACCAACAATGAATTTCCAAGAACTAGTCAACTCGACAGGACAAAGATGAGAACCACATTTCTTATTCTACTCAGTGGAACACCACAATGCCTTGAGCTCAACATTATCCTCTCTTGATCAGCAAACCCAAAGAACAACAATGGGTTACGAAAAAAAGACAAAGCACAACAAAGAAAAAGATGGGATTTAGCAATTAAGTCGGCAGCTTATTTCCTTCCCGTAAATGTGACTCACATGCAATTCAAACGTCGGAGCCAACACTCTCCATTTATCCCATAAAGCTTGCAATCTCCAAGGAATGGAAGAAAGCCTAAACTTCATTGTTAACATTGTTAGATCAAAGATAAAACCTTCTAAACCGAAAACCTCCTTATCTGCTCAAAATCCTTCTTTGTTCTCTTCAAAACTTGTTTTCAAAAGTTATTCTCATAGTTCATCTATATTTAAAACTTTTCGGATGAGTTGTGTCTTTGAAAACCCAAATGAGTTTAATATTCTTATATACTAGTTATATTTGGATATAAACTTGGTCTATTTAAAGTAATGGCATAAAATTAACTCTGTCTTAAAAACTCTTTGTTTACAAACAATCGACTTGGAGAAATTTTTAAAATTTAAGACAAGGTCATTTTTGACCAAGTCTCGATAAAACCCATCAAATAGGAAACCTTTATGCAAAGAAATGTATATTTCACTACGTCAGTATACTTACTACCTCTACATGAAGCAACCCCATTAATCTGTTTAATCCGTAGACTAGACGGTTACTTTTACACATTTCAAGGCGAGTTAATGCCACACACCGAGGTGAAGCGACTATTCCGTATAGCCGCCGATATACTCCACGCGCCACGCCAATCTACGGTAAAAATAATCCCGATTTTGCCACGTATCAACTTCTGCTTTTTCCTCTCTCTCTTCCCGGTTTAAAAACTTACCCCTACATTTTCAAATTCACTTTCACATATTCCTTTACCCAATTTATAGCAAAATTCTCTCCCAAGTTTTACAAAGGCATTCTCAAAATGGCTTTCTCTTCCAAAACCACAAAACCCATGAACCCACTTATATTACAACCACAAAGTCCCAGTTCAAGATGAACGAGGAGATCTTCAAAAACAAATTGAGAGCAGAAATGTATGTTGATTTCAAACAACAAAGGATAGAGAATCCTCTAAGATTCTCCAGTTACTAGAGAGATCAAGACTAGGAGGTTTTTGTTCGATGAAATCTTCCCAAAGCAAAACTCGGATCTTCCGGGGTAGAATTTTTGGTAAATATGGCTAATACCCCGATGGATTCGATACAAAGGTGGATGAAATGATTCTCGTCATTTTCAAGAGAGACGATTGCTCGTATTTTTGATATGTCAATAGAGGGAGTGAATCCATCGACATATAAGGAGGATTTGTGGGAGGAATCTTTGATCTGGTATTGAGGGTGACTTACAGGGAACTCGGAGGAGTTGAAGAAGAACTGTTAAGGAGGAAATACATGCTTCGATGACGATTATCACAAAAATCGGTCTTTGGGAGACCAGAGCTCCCACGATGGATTGTCGAAGCCCAGACTCGCTGTATGAGGGCAATCATCGACGGAGTTCAGTGAATTGGGTGGATTTGTTGATTCGGAGGCTGAATGAAGAGAAGGGGAGATTGACCTTCTATCCGGTGATCGGTGAATGGACTTCAACCACCACAGCTAGTCTATTCGACAAGATTATTATGCCGATTGAAGGCCTTAACAAGTTGGCTGATTGGAGGGTTGGAGCGAAAAAATTCTCAATGCGTAAGGGAATTTTGACGAAGAATGAGAAGATTGGGGGGCTGCGATTCGCACGATGACTCGATGAGGTGAGGAATTAGAGGATCACTGCACTGAGGAGGCACTGTGGCTCTTCTGGCCGAGGAGGTGGGTGTTGTACTCTACAATCAAGAGGTAGTGGACGCTGCTCCTTTAGCCGAGGAGACGGGTCTCAAGAAGGCTGTTGTGGTTGAAAGACCACTTCAGAGGAGGACTCGTAGGAGGTGGTGAAAGCTTCGAGAGGAAGACAGGGAAGGATCATCTGGCCGCACCACCCAGCCTATTATCCGAAGAAGTTCAAACGCTCGGTGGTGGCTGCAGTAGCCGTGGCGTAAGCTCAGAAATAGAGGAGATCGGTTCGTAAAGGACTCTCTCTCCGAAGAAGACAAAAGGTAGAAAAGGTAATTTCCTTTGGAACCTCCTCTAGTCTTTTATCTTCAGAATCCTCCCTCCCCCTCATCTCGCTACCTAGGCGATGAAGAGGTGTCCAAGGCTGGCACCTCGCAGCCTCTACAACAAATGCCTCTACCTCCCAAACACCCAAGCCGAAACCTCAACCACTTAGGCGATGAAGAGGTATCCAAGGCTGGTACCTCAGAGCCTCTTGAACAACCTACTCCCACTCTTGTCCAAATTCAAACCCCAACCTCCCTAAAACCTGTCCAAATCTCTACTAAATCAAACCATTCCAACCACCACCCCAACTCCACCGATCAACCCACATTAACACCCACACCTCAACTTCCATCCCCATCTGCTCAAACCTCATCTCCCACTCCTATTCCACAAACACAAACTACCCCTCCCCACCAATCGAACCACCTCTCCCTCAAGTCCAAACTTCACCCCTCTCTACTCTATCTTACTCTCTCCTCCCAACCATCTAAACTCATTCTCCTTCCTCCACCTACTCGAGAAGACATCCCTTCCTCTTCGCTTGAATCCTCCTCCGAGGATGAGGACAGTGACTTGAGCTCGGCGATCGCCATCTCTTCGATCTTCAAAGAAGATGGAGAAGAAGATGAAATCTGCTTTTAAGAAGAAAATGAAAAAGAGGACGAAGAAGATGGTGGAAGCATCCACGAGACCATGATCGCGTATGAGAAAAATTGAGGTAACACTCACGTATAAAAATCACTAATCTAACTAACTTTGTATTGGCTAAGAAGGTAAAGGCTCTGGAAGAGGAGATGACGGGACCGAAAGAGGAGGTAAAAGGTTAAAATTAGATGGTGGTGAACGAAATGGCACTGGACCTCGACTTCAGAGTAAAGTGCAATGATCTCAATACTAAGCCGATGATCTCGCCAAGAAGTTAAAAAGGGGGAAAAGGATGAGCAAGAAAGAAGACAAGCCCTTGCACTGGGTTGAGGAGAACAGAAAGATTTGGGCATGAAGGCCAATACTGGTGACCTGGAGGCAGCTAAGGAGGACGCCATCAAGTCTAATGAGCCGCCGCTCTCGGTGAGGGTAAGTCAACTTGAAGAAGCCCTCAAGGAGGATGAGGAGAAGAGGAGGAAGGAGGAGGAAGATAGATCAAAAAGACTCTTGGCTAGGCTGAAAGAAGTTGAGCAATCGGAGGCCAAGAGCAAAGGCAAGAAGGTAGCAACCGATGAGCCTAAATCGGTTGACATCTCACTCGCAGTCGCTACCAAAGGAAAAGGAAAAGAGAAGCCGACTACTCTAATTTTTCCGAAGAGCAGATCAAGAGGATCAGACGAGAAAAGAAATACTTTGGAAAGAAAGAGAAGAAAAGGCAAATGAAGGAAAAAGGCGCAAACGTCACATGGAGCAAAGACCTCAACGTAAATGGCTGGTGAAAGACCAAGGCGACGTGAACTTCGTGCCATATCATACCACGTCTGCCCCTCCAAAGATGGCTTGCGGAAAATATGAGAAGGAGTACAGAGATAAGAACCTGGATGCCATGTGGATGTACTGCACATTCTCAAGGCCCCAGGAACTACTCAAAAGAAGATCCGACTCGCTTGGCACGAGTGGATTGAAAAGATAGATGCGGACCTCTATCGTCGGCTGCTTGAAGAAGCTGATGTTGAGTTCAACGTCAACTCCGATCGCCCAGCCTTTCGAGTACGCAAGCCCGCCAAGAAAGCCGATGGATCCCCTCGACCTAGACCGGGTCAAGGGAATTGTTCAAAGGGCAGAGGCCGAGTCCGGATTAGCTCAAGAGGAAGATCTCAAGCAACTTCGGAGGAGGGTATTTAATTGGTGATGGTGCCTCGATGAAGATCAATGGGGTGTCCTGATAAAGTCTTTAAGACTTAAACTTTTCGAAAAACTCTAAAATTTTTCTAAGTATGAATTAAGTGCTCTTATGTGAACGTATCTGAACTAAATGCTTAAGTGTTTTAATGTGCTCGTCGATTATATTGAATAATTTTGACTAACACTAGTTGTGAGCTTGTTTCTTTCTTGTAGTTTTAACTTCATTAAAAAGTGGGGAAATTGTTAGATCGTAAGAAGTTTTGATGAGTTAAATTATATAGATTAGAGTCAACTCATGTAAGTAAGATGACCATTGAATATGTATAGAACAAATGATGTAATGAATTCTAGTGCTAAGGTCGATCGGACTAGGTAGAGCTAGAATAGTCACCAAGTCGAGAAAGAGAAGGTCATCTCAAGACGGTCTTGACGAAGTCATCCGTTGGAGACAATAATGAAGAGCTCAAGACGAGGTCAAGACCACTAAGTAGAATAAGAAAGGCTAGTCTTCACCAAGTCACAGCAGACGACTAGCTTGAGATCACCAAGTCAAGACAGCTTTCAAGAATAAGTTTGTTGAACGGTTTTTAGTTTGTTACAACAAACTAACCATTTCACAAAGCTTATAAATATGTTTGAGCACGTATCTAAATAGAACAATCAACACTCTCATTTTCAATACTCACGAATATTCAAAGAGCACTCACAAAGTTTTCAAAAGAATTTTCATAAGTTTCAAAGTGTTTATAGAACACTCACGTGTACATCTTCAATCTTTCGCACTATAACTTTCAAGTTTCTAGATTGCACGATAGGTTGAAGATAGAATTGAAGAGAAGATTCTTCGCATCTTTGTAATTGTAATTGTAAGTAAGTAAGAAAGTAAGTTAGTCGAGGCCCTTCTTCAAGTTGAAGAAGGAGAGTGGATGTAGGATCGGTTTGATCCGAACCACTATAATTCCCGGTGTTCTTTACTTCTTGTTTTACTTATTTGTTATTCATCAAGTATTCAAACAAGTTAATTTTCGATTGAATTCAGATTGCTTTTTGATCCTTAAAAGATTGAGTTAAAACTTGTTTCCGCCGCTTAGCTTTGATATCTTGAGTAGATAATCGATCTTCGAAAAGATTTGATAATCTATTCAACCCCCCTTCTAGATTATCACTAGAGGCGATCTAAGCTTGTTTACTCGCTCAATCTCTCGGGCCAACCGACTTATAAAATAAAAACAACTACAAAGTTCGAGAAAATAATAATTTAAACATAAAAACTCAAACTAACACCAAACTACAAAAAGTTCGTAAATCGTAGCATAAACAAACAAAATAAACCTACATTACTATAAGTTTATAGAATTCAAAACACATCAAAAACAGAAAATAAATGAGTCTTTACAAGAATAATAGAACTTTAAATGAAAACAAGGAGAGGATTGGGGTCAGAATCAAACAGCTGCATCTTCAAGAGATGTGCACGAACTCCCCTATCTTCAAGTTCTTCAATTCTTTAAAGCTCCCCTTACTTTGATAATTAGTGCCCCAAGTCGTCTGTGTCATCATATAGCACACCGAGGTCTTCATCATCCTAGTTTACCGCATCAATTTTTTTCAAGCATTCAAGTTCGAGCACGGGTCCAGCATCGTTGTTGTCCGGGTTGTTGGGCACATTGTCGTGCACATCCGAAGTTTGATTCCTAGCCTCAGCATTTGGAGCAAAGACTCGTTCCGCCCCCGCACATCTCGCATCTCGGTCCACCACCGTAATCACTAGCAAGCATCTACATCAACAGCAGCAGCAGCAGTAAGATATAGCACCATCGGCAGCAACATTTGGAGCAACATCAGTCCTACTCCCCTCAACAGTTGAAAGGAGCCTTTCCCAGATCCTCTTCGCATTTCCAGATTACTTAAAAGACATTTCAAGTTAGAAATTGAATTCTTAGTCATGACAATCTGATCTGTAATGAATTGCAATTGAAGTTGTGGAATGTTGACGATGTGTGTGCCAACATTTAGCGTAACATCGGTTATGCGAGCAGCAGGAACTTCAGCCGGTCATTAGGTCCTCTCGTATAGCAAGTCAATCACCCTAGTAGGCTAGTACCACTTCTCGTAACATGAGAGATTCCCAGACTCAAGGCAAAATAACTTATAATCTTAGAATTTTCTCTTTGAAACCCTTGTGCGTAAATCATTTTATAAATCAAACTAGGGTATGGAAGCAACCCTTTGCTAGAAACCCTACCGAGTAGGTCATCATATTATCAAAAATCATCTTTCCCTAGTTAAACCTTCTTAGATGTCCAATCTTATAAATCAAAATAGCTTGTTCAAGCCGGGGTAGTGGTATTCGACGATAGCAACCAATTGTATATGCAACACACTCGTATACGCTAGTTAAGATTGAAGAATTCATCCTATACCTCCACACACTGTCCACCCCCAGTAATTACACTCATGACCTCATCTAAGGGTCCTCATCATCCCTTGTTTGCAGAAAAGTGTTAATCACAACAGATGTCACCTCAATAACCTTTCCCTTAAACTTAACCTTACTATAATTCACAGAGTTCACCCTAGATATACTAACTTTCAGATTTGCATAGAACACAAACCCACCAATTAAATAGGGAGTAGTAAATTGTAGAGCATACATCAAGGATCTTTCATTCAGATATTCAACTGCATTCATTGACACAAAGTCATCCATCTTAATTATTCTTTCACCAACAATCAGTCTAGTCCTCAAAGTCCTAAACTTATCACCGTTCACACCATGATAACTTTTATCCGAATCACTAGAAGTTAAAGATAAAGAAGAGTTAGTATGTACCTCTTTTATCCTTTTGAAGATGATTCGTAAGCGAACTAGATGTTGCCATAGGTGTGGCAATATTCTCTCGTGCACATTTTGCGGATGATTTTGTTTCTTGCTTCTCTTCTCTAGATAGCAGCCATTTCAACTAGAGTTTGATCCATCTCAATCTTCGGTGCTCCCTCGGACTAGGCACTGGACCGAAGCATGTTCACTTGTCTCCTTCTCAGGTCTTGCTTCCCTCATTACATCTTCAGAGGAATCCGAATCAAACACCCGAATGGGCTTTGAAGCTACTCCATCATCATGCTTTTGTTTCTTCCATTTTTCTCGAGTAATCTACTGATTGGAGTGTATAGGGTAAGAGTTATTAAGACCAATCAACAAAAATATCGAACCCAAGGGAGAAAGTATGCAAACGAAATTCAAGGATAAGAGTTCTAAATGGCTAAAGTTGCAACAAGCTCTTGGACTAAATCACTACAAATTGCAAGAAATTAAATGGCAAGATTATGCAAACAATTTATCAAACACTTAGAATGCAAGATCAAATAGACTAAAATCAATGAGGGAATTGGGTGCAAGGGATAATCTCCATCAAGGAATCTATGATTAACAAGCTATGATTGTATCCAGATGCAAATCAATCAAATTAGAAAGCATAAACCATCATGAAATTAATCACTCCATTAATATCACAATGCCTAATGTGAGTATCCTTAGTTCTTCCCATCTCTCAATGTAGAAGTCCCCAATTCATACAATCATGCAAAATTGAAACCCGATTAACACCTAATCACGTTAGCTCAACTCTCGCCTATTGCTAGGGTGATTAACCATTAATCAAAAGAGACAATTTTTCATGAAGCACAATTAAGAATCACAATTAGGAAGCAATCTAATTCAATTGATCACAATTATCAACAATCATAGCATGAGGCAATCACTTCATCCCTAATTTCAATTATCCCAAGCACAAGGCTATTAGCCCATGGTGCTACAAGCAAAAACCATGGCTAGAAAATCTAAGAAAGCAATTGAAAATCTAATCACTACAAGCAATGAATTAAAAGAGATCAAAGGTTAAGAACATCACCAATTAAGCTTCAATAGGCAAAAATAAGAATGATTAATCTTGTACAATGCTTCAATTCAACTTCACTTCTTCTCAATTCTCACCGCAAACTTCAATTACAATCACCAATCTACTAATCTAATGATCTAAATGTGGAATCTATCTCAATTCTAACAATCTAGTGCAATTACAAGTAAATTCAAGCTACAAAATGTAAAATTCGCTCAAAGGAACTCCTAGAAACCGCTCCGAACCGCTAGAATCAACTCTCCCTCTGCTTTGGCTTACCATGGCTTAAAAACTGATTTTTTCGGTTTTGGGCACTCCTCGAGTCGAGGTTCGTGCCCTCGAGTCGAGGCCTAAAGTCGCTAACACGTTTCTTCAAAATCTCTCCGCCTCGAGTCGAGGCCTAGCCCTCGAGTCGAGCTCGCCGCAATTTTCATCTCCTCGACTCGAGGCTCCTCCCTCGAGTCGAGCTTGCCAACTTTTTGAAATGATTTCCCTCCAGCTCGAACCTCGAGTCGAGGTTCAGGCACCCTCGACTCAAACTCGAGATCGTGGAATTTTTATCGAGAAGGGCTCCGGCCCGACTCCCCGTTTTCGTCCCGTATGTTCGTCTCTTCATTCTAAGAATACCGGTACTCTCGGTTTGGCAAAATTCCACCGATTTACCCGCAAAACGGGCGAAATACATCAAAACCTCTCAAAGTAATACTTTTAGGCAAAAGAGTGATACTTTTCACATTTAGGTACAAAAACTAACACTTTAGCTCACTTTTTGCACTAAAAATAGCCCTAAAAACATGTATCAATTCACTCCAATCATCTACCCTGCGACCCATTGTCCTGTACATGCGCCTTTTCCGACCATGACCCCTTGAGCCGCTTGCAGCTTTTGCGAATCAATCGAATCGAGCAAAGTGAGCTCGGCGTTGTTAGTTGAGTCCGAAGATGGGTCATCCATGGGAGCATCCTGTTGCGACCGAGGCGGCGTAAAAACCAGTGCTTGTACCGTTGGAAATCAACCTCTTCGTTTCCAACCATCACAACGGATAGATAGTGCGCTTAGTCAAATTCTTGAAAGCATACACATTCTCGTCGGTGGTGGCTCCCTCCGCGAGCTCAATAGCCTATTGGAAATGTTTCGAGAACATTTTCCTGATGGGTTGTGCCGCTTATCGGGATTTTGTAGCGTTCCGCCCTAAATCGGTGTTTCAGTGTTCGTATCGAAATTTGGGCATCGAAGGTAGAAGAGGAACATCGACGGACCCAACCTTAATCGGTGAGGGCGATGTTGGGTGAGGTGCACCAACATTTTCAGAGATATTTGGTGAGTTGTCGACAACCATTTGAACAAGAAGATGAAGGTTTTTCGAAGAGGATGATGAAGCTGAGAGTTCAAGGCTTAGATTGTGAAGGTGGTAAGTCTCTTCGGTCACCATTCCAATTAATACCCTACAAATACTTTTCAAAATATTAATTTAATAATCAATTTGAAAATAAGTGGCTAATCAAGAGATAATACCTATAAGTATGAATTTAATAATCTCAACCATTGATTTTATAAGTTTTAATCTCAATCATCCATCTATTTACATATTAGTCTATAAATACTTGATATCTCTCATTTGATTCTCATCACAAACCCTAGTATATTTTCTCTCTTTCTCTAACCGATTTTCTCATTCATCTTAATAACTTGGGTCACTTACATTCCACTACAATCCCACTACACTTATTACTACCCACTATAATCCCAACCAAAATTACTCTCAACTACAATATTATAGGTCAAACTTCCAATTTTACCCTTTTCCCCAATCAATTAGTCATAGCCTTCTTCAAACAAGTACATTTGATGTGACGGTGTTTTGGCTTCTTCAAACAAATATATTTGATGTGACTAGTGCTTTGGTTTCATTTTTTCCTCTTCGATCAACACCATTTTTCGCCCTTTTTATTCTTTTCTTTCTTCCTTTTACATTTTTGGTTTCACACTCAAAATAATTATTGTGCCCAAAAAATATTTTGTATCATTTTTTTCTTTCTTCCATTTTCGGCTTGTTTTGTCTCAATTTGTCACCGTTTTTTTCCAGTTATATTAAAAATTCAAAGAAACACAAAAAAATTGCATTATTCCCACAAAAATTCACAGCTTTTCGTAAATTTTACAATTCTCACTTTTACCAAAATTCTGCACATGTGCGTAAGAAAATCTGCAGATCTGCACATGTGCGTAAAACACAAACAACCGTAATAAAAACTTGCACATCGAACTTACAAGAATAAAATATCAAAAATCAACAAGTGCAAACGAACTAACAAGAATAAAAACACTAACCAAAAATGAATTCCCAAAATCAAACTCAAACAAAAATTCAAAAATTACAGAGAAGCGTAAAAATTCAAAGCCCGCATATACGTATCTTTAATTCGAAACATGGCAAAAAAATAAAAATAGGAAAAAAATCAAAAACGAGAAAAAAAATCAAACCACATCGTAACATTAACGCCGCTGCCGATCGCTTTCTCCATCATCGCAATCGGAGCACAACATTGACGCACGTATCCTAATCGGGTAGCTTCGTCTTCGTTGGTTTCGCTGAATCGGGCAGCTAGGATCGCCGCCGCCGCCGTGGAGCAGTGGATCCGCCATCGCCGAGAACAGATCCGTGAAGCGCCGACACTCGCAGATCCACCGTCGCGAGAGGTGTTGCCGGGTGCGGCGACGAGAACAGATCCGTGAAGTGCCAACACTCGCAGATCCGGTGGTGGACGAGCGCCGAGCGCCGATCTCGGTGGTACGTCTATCTCGGTGGTGTGTGGGGGTCCATTCGTCTTCGTGCGGTGGTCCGTCGGAGAGGATTTGAGAGAGAGATGAGAGAGAGAGAGCGATAGTGATCTCGAGGTCATGGAGAGAGAGAGAGAGCAATATGAGAGAATGGGAAATAACGTGTACTGTCTGATATGCGGTGTACCTTTATTTTTAATTTTTTTAATGGAAAAAGTAAAAGGAGGGGCAAAATGGGTACCGATTGTACCCATAGTAATTTTTCAAAAATGTTGTATCCCATAGTAATTTTTCTCCACATATTGTACCCATAGTAATTAATCCTAATAACTTCTTTCATTAATTCTTTTGTTTCTCATCAAAAACACCGATTTCTTTCTTCTCTCCTTCTCTAATCAATTTTCTCATTTATCTTTCTAACACTTTTTTTTATTATTTATGATCTAAAATATTTCATATGTTTCTAACATGCTAATCTATTTTTTTTTCATATGAATTTTTGCAGATTCATATTTTAAAAATTATGATAGGTATTTTTGTTGCTTTATATTTAGTTTCTTCGAAGATTAATTATTATTTTTGCAGATTCATATGCTTTAATGTCTTTTTTTTTTTTTTTTTGCATTCATATTTTGAAAATTAATTTTTTTTTAGATTCACATTTTGAAGATTTTGATTGTTATTTTGTTGTTTTATGTTTTGTTATTTTTCTAAACTAGATGCATATTTCATATGACGAGTTAAAGTTGATTTTAATATTTTTTTTTTTTTTTTGCAAATTAATAATTTGAAGATTGAGATCTTTTTTTGAAAATTCATATTTTGAAGTCAATGATCTATATATATATATATATTTACGAAGATATAATGGACGACCAATTACTTTGAAGATTATGATCGATTTATAATATCGACTAAATATATTGTATGCATTAATTTTTGTATCTTTAACGTAGTCAATATAAAATATATTAGTTTCTTTAATTTTGTATCTTTTACTTAATTAATATCAAATTTGTATTGTTGTACCAATTGTATTGTATTTGTATGTCATATATACGAGAATCAAACTTCTTTAATCCTCAATTTTTAGGATAATATTTATCGGCATACACATTTAAATAATTCATGAGAAATAATATTTTTTTATTTGTTATGCACTTATATTAAATTTAATTTTCTTTTATGTTTAGGTTAATATTACAATTATTAACATAAATTGTAAAGAATATTTTATTTCTTTCTTAATCATTTTTCGTGGACTAATATAATCAACCGTAAAAAAAAAAAAATTGTTGCACCGTAAATCATTATTCAGAGACTTTTTATTTTTGTTATTGTGTACTTTAAATTATTTTTAATATTTTTTTAAATTAAGAATTTATGTAAAGAATAATATTCGTATTCTCGCACATTTATCACAATGTATTGGTTTAACCGAGTAATTTTGTTCAAAAATATTAAATTACCGTAATTGATTTTAATTAAACTATTTCTATAAATATATAGTTTACCATTTATCATGAGCAAATTTATTGAATTAATTGTATTTATCATATTTAATCATTTATTTTATGTTACATTCAAAATTTCATACAAGTATTGAAATTTATATTTATATATGTAATTTTTTTTTTGATCGGGCAAATGGTGACTCGAGCCCATAACCTTTAGACCATAGGTAATTGAGCTCTAACCACTTGTTATAAGAAATATTACACACACCTAATTTTATGTGAGTAATATTTTCATAGGCATTAATTTGACCATACAATCGTATTTATCCACAAATATTTTTATAAAGAAATTATTATAATTATAGTTTTTGACGTAAAATATAAATTTGTGGATTCATTTAGTATTCTATAGAGTTATTCAAGACTATATATTTAATTTCACTTTTTACATATTTGAATTGCAATTCTAATTTAAATAATTTATTATAATTTTTTAAATTTAATTTTTTATTATTATATATATAATTTTTCTTTCATCACACGCGAAATTCGTGGGGTCTAATACTAGTCTGTGTATAATACTAAATAATTTAAATATACGCTTGTTTTCGCACACATTTTATATAATTTGTATATATCATCAAATAAATTAAATATATCTATATAATCCATTTATATCATTGTCAAGATAAAAATATTCTAGTTTTGATGAAGTTAAGATGAGTTTGTAAAATAAGATGACAAGTTGGATGTTTGTATAGGCAGTGGAGTAATGAATAAAATCTTGTGATAGACTAAGTACAATAGATCGGATGAGAGCCACTGACATTGAGGCGTATGAAGTCAAGACAGACGAAGATGAAGTATCGCACAACGACAATATATCCATAAGAAGATCAAGACATGCCGAGTAGAATAAGAAAGGCATGAGGGTGATCGACTAGGACAAGTTGTATGAAGACTAAAGAATGAGCAGATGACTAGAAAGGTGTTTGAGATTTCAAAATGAAGTTACTACCTCCGTCCCGCATCGGGCCACAATTGACTTTTCAACGGTTTTTGTGTGACAATTATTTCATAGTAATATGCGTACAAAAGTTATTTTATATGAACGGTATGAACGGAGGGAGTATAACTAATTAACAATTCGTTATAACTACCTAAGAAGCGGTTCCAACTAACAAAAATTAGTTTTTCATTTGCAACGATAATATTAATTCGAAAACTATTTTGGGTTGTGTGATAATTTTTGAGTTATTTTTGAATTATGAATCAAATGTAGTGGAAAAAATAACCCCGGAAAAAATTAATAAAAATGATTTGCACAAGTAAAAAAATTAATTACTATACCGTATAAAAAAATAATAATAAAAAGTGATTTGCACAAGTAAAAATTACAAATATTAAATTCCTTAAAAATATATCCGAAAGGCCGATAGTGAAAAATGAAGAGAATGAAGGAAGAAGAAATTTATTTTCGATACAAACCTGTTTGGGGAAATGTGTTGGGAAGTCAAAAGACAAGTCACATCACTTTACTTATTTTGAAGAAGCTGCAACAATTTGGTACTTTGTTGGAAGAAGGGTAATTTGGGTAGAAAGTCATATATTATTGTATCTAGTAGTAATTATATAGTTTAGGTTGTATCTAGTAATAATTATGGTGTAAGAATTGTATCTAGTAGTAACTAGCCCAATATTCAATAATGGGATACAAATTAACCGATTGTCCATCAAAATTATATTCTAAATTAACAATGGATACAAATTAATAATGTAAATTAAATATTCTCCATAATGTTCTAAATAGTTGATCGTCAATCAAATTTCAACAATTAGGATGTATAATTATCAAAGAAAATCAAATGCTAAAATCCTAAACAAAAAAAAACTTATGTTGAAGATCATCAAACAATACTTTCATTCTTTGTAATATGAATGCGAATCTGCAAAAAAAAATTATCAAAGCAATGGATAAGGTAGCAACTACGAGAGATGATGCGAGAAAGTAGAAGAAAGACTAACCTTAAAAAACAAGATTAGGGTCCAACCGCCGAACGAAAATGATGGGAGAAGAGAATAAAAAAATTTAGAGTTTGTGATTACTCTCATAATTTATAGGCTAATATATTAATAAATGGACGGATGAGATTAAAATTTATAAAATTGATGAATGAGATCAATACTTAAAACTTAAATGAGTGAGAGGTGAGAAATTTTGAAATACAAGAATGTGACTTTGCCATATAATGTTTCTTAGGTTTAGTTTTATAAAGTTATAGATAATAATAATAATAATAATAATAATAATAATAATAATAATAATAATAACTACCCACTACAACATTTGAGCAAAAATAACTACCCACTACAATTTCTACCCAAAATACCCCTTCTCACATTTAATCACCAAAACCCTAATTTATCTCACAATCTCCCCCACCACTCTCTCTCTACAACGACTCCCTCTCTCCCGACGAAGACGAAGGGCACACCTGTGCCATCCGCGACCGCCACATCCGCGCGCTCCCGCATTTAAGGTCGCCGAGAACGCTCGGCAGAAGCACCCGTGAGATGGGAACGCTCAGCTGGGAAGCACTGCGACGGATCCTCTTCTCACTCTTAGCCGCAACGGCTATTTTTTGCCCGCGGTGGTTTCTCACGAGCAGATCGACGACTATTTCAAATGGCATTTAAAATTTTAAAAGAAATTACGTAAATCTTTCTAGTAAAACTAAAGTCGTACGCACCGGCTTAGATAGCTCAAGAATGGAAGCCATCCTAATTGGCTTTTCAAGAAGCGAGTAATTAGACACCATTTTTCATGTACAAACACACAAAGTGGAGGGTGAGACGAGATCTGTGAAAATGGATTGGGGAAGAATCACTAATGAGGGTAGCAGTGAACAATGATGAGACTAGTTTTTCCATGTTTCTCATTTTTCAAGTATTTTTCGCTTTTCTGTTTCTTAGATCTAGGGTTTTCCAAGTTCTTATTTATTTTTGGGTGGGGAAATATGATTGGAGGTTTCTTAATCTCGACCATTTTGACTTAGTGTTATTTTAATTGATTAATGGATAGATGGTTTTTGTAAATGTTGGTTGTATATGCAAGTTCTTCTGGATTGTTTTCTTAATCGGTTCGGTTTGGTTTTCTTAATTTATGTTAATTCTGGATTTTTACATAAATTTTTTCTACACATATTTTTGCACATGTGCAATATTAATTTCTCGCACATGTGCAATATTAATTTCCGCACATGTGTAGGTTTATTTGGGCACATAAATAACAAGAATAAAATTGATGTGAAATGACGTCCCTAAAGCATACCAAAAAATAAAATAATAATAAAAAAGGGTCGAAAATTATTGGATATAGTACACGATATTTTTACCACAAAAAAAAATTGTAAAAAAACTGAGAATAATACATAAACAATTTATTAAACAGCTTCTAAATAAAAAAATAGGTATTCTACCAAAATTAATTTTTTTGAATGAGGCAATAGGAAGACCGCAACAATTGCTTTGAAAGCCAAAATAAAATCTCATCAATAAACAATGATTTGTCGCATTAATGAATTGAATAATATTTTGCGGTTAGTAATTTGTTGAAAAAGGAACAATAATAAGGTCTTTGGTGATAGTTATTAGTGTTAAGGGTATATTAGTTGGTTGTAACCCACCCTAATCTATATATATAATAGTAAAATCACCCTTCTCCAAAAGTTGACACGTGTCACTCCTATATTATTGACATGTGTCACAATGGAGTTGGAGAGACATTTTTAAAGAAATATATATATAATAGTAAAATCACCCTTCTCCAAAAGTTGACACGTGTCACTCCTATATTATTGACATGTGTCACAATGGAGTTGGAGAGACATTTTTAAAGAAATATAAATATAATTTTAATTAATAAAAAGAAGATGAAGGGGTAAAAAGACATCCAATCTTCTTACATGAAAATTCAACATTTATTTTCATACTAAACTCTTCCTTAATTATATGTTTAGTTGAAAAATAAAAGAAATTAGATATACATAAAAAAATATTTAAGAGGCCTATTTTTTTCTTCACAAATAAAATTAGTGACTAAATTAATTTTTTCCCTATTAATTTTAAAGGTTCATTACGGAAGACAATTTTAAAACTCAAATAAGTCATTTTAATAAAAATTTTGCTTAAAATTGGTAACATTATTCTAATTAATATTAAAAATCCATTTTTAAAGTTTAAAAAGAAGGGATTTAATTTTTTGTTTTTTTATAATCAACATCCTTTAGTTATTATACTTTTATAAAATCATATATAGGTGATTGTTATGATACTAAAGGTTGATCTCCAATATATTTCCTGCTACAAAAAGTTGAGAAAATTTTCGCAAAATTCTTTGTGAGTTTCCCTAATGTAGACGGATCTAATGCTCTAAGAAAGAAGTGTAGCATAAATATTATTTGATTGTGCTATTAAAACTCTTTCAAGCATTCCGTAATTCAAGGTATATATGTGTATTGATGATACCGATAAATTAAAGAGTTTAATTAAATTATTGATTCAATTTTTAATCGATGACAAAAAAGTTAAGCTGTCATTCCGATAAGCCAAATTTTCAATTCAATCATTTTGATGTATGAAGATACATGACTTATTCAAGCACAATATTATTATACATTAGGTCACCCCCGAGTGTATCTCTTTATGAATGTGCTTAAATATATCTATATATATGTGTTTATGTACATTCATTACTCTTTAAAAAAAAATACAATAGACCGTGCATTGCACGGGTAAAAATCTAGTAATAATAATAATAATAAGGAGAGTAACTAGGGGTACAATATTAGCACCCCTAATACTATAAGATACAATATATTTTCTAATTGCATCTAGATATAAGATTTTGTTGTATTGTTCCTATTTTACCCTTTCACTATCATGTCCGTGTGTATACTTTTTGTACCCGGCTATCATGTAGTTTCTCAATATTTTTGCTAATCTTCCGATAGAACTTTTTTTGATATTTTTTTGCACATTATTTTTTCGGTTTATAGATGTTCTATTTTTTTCTTCATACTTTCATTTATCAATTCAAAATTTATAGTTGTAAAATACAAAATTAAGAATTAAAAAAATATCATTCCTCATTTGCTACGAATAAATCAAAATTAATGCAAATTTATTTGTTTTATTCAATTTCTTTCAATTTTCCAAAATAAATCACTTTTGTGCACTTTAATAACATAAAATACAACATAAAAATGCTCATGTTGCTATGAATAAACACAACCGTTTCTAAAAAAATTGTTGTTTCTAAAAGAAATTGTTCTTTGCACAAGTGCAATGAAGCTGCACATGTGCAAAATAAAATAAATTTGCACATTATTACCCAGTGTACACAGACAACTTTCGAGAAAAAGAAATTAAGAACAAACAAGAATAAAAAATAAAAATAACAAAAAAGCGTTGAGTTACTAAGTAACACACTCAAAGTTTCGGATCCGATTCACAATTGTAGGAGACTATCAACCATCGATCTACCTCCGACCACGACGGTGGCCTCAAAACCCACCCGATCCACAAAAGCTTACCCGAGAGAGATAAATCGGCGGGATCGGTGGGGCTCCGTGGCATCCGATTCGGATCTGATTTAGTGAGCTGCCGTCGCATTTGGCGGTGCACTGCCAAGGCGCGACACACATACTCCTTCTTTCACCACATAGATTATGTTGTGAAACATGGGGATAAGGTGTGGCTTTTCACATGGATCTATGAATGACCAGATGAGACCTTGAAGAATCACACTTGGAAATTAATTCAGGAGCTTGTAACAGAGTTTGGCTTGCCGTGGTTATGGATCAGAGTGTTGGGTGGCGTGAAGGATGCGAAAGGTAGTGAAGATAAGAGAGAGAGAGATTGAGGAAGGGGAGGGATTTTGACTAATGTAAATGAGAAAGGTGTAATAAAGGGTAATAAGGATATTTCCTGTAGAGAAATTGTATCGCTTAGTATTAATTTTTTTGTGTTGTATCTATCTATAAATATATAATACACCATTGAATTCCTAATATAATTTTCCCGCCCTTTAATTTTTACCATTGATCGACATGCTTGATGAATCTTGACTGCTAGATTTATATGGTTAAGTTTATGGTATATTTGATCATCATACTCTTATCATATTAATTTTTAATCTTAACCGTAAAAATTTTTTCATCTTTATTTATGTTATATTTGACTTTTATATTTAGTACTCCATCATTCACGTCTAATTATCTGCTTATTTTAAGGGTACATTTATTATTCACTCACCTATTTAATAAGAATCACCTCATGGTTTATATTCATCCTTTTATTTTTAGTGTGTTTTGTTTTATATGTATTTTTGGTTGTAGTAATGGTCTGCCCATAAAGTTTGGATGTATTGCATATCATTCCTAATTGAAGAGAAGTTTATATTTCGAATATACATATTTATATATATTACTCCTATATAATATAATCTTATGATATCTTATTTTTCTTGCAGTAGTTTGGATATGAACCTATGTTTCGGCTTCATACAGAATTATTTGGTTTTTGATAGTTTTGAATTTTGGTTCATTGCGAATAGTTTGCGAGACTTACCGAAGTCGCATTCTTGATACGGTGTTATATTTTTGTGTCAAATTCGTATATGAAATTATGATTATATTTCTCAAAAAAGAAGTAGTATTCGGTAAATAATATTAATGACCGTGCCAAGACGGTTATGGGTAAAAACTAGTTAGTAATAAATTGTGAAATAGAGTATCTATCTAATAGTTATAAATCCTAATAATAATTTTACCACAAAAAAAAAAAAACTGGGGCACCCTAGTCGTTTCAAATCTTGCGTCCGTGGGAACTTGGATACATCTAGAAATTCGAATGGCCTCTTCTCTGTTAAAAACTCCATAACACATCCCCGTTTCTCTCGCAAATTGTATTCCAACCTAGGGTTTGCTTCTAATTTCTCTGTCTCCTGAATTTCTGTTGACGAGGACGCATAAGAAGGTAACATTGTGTTAATTCGCATATAGCAAGGGCATGTGACCCTTCGATCGAGATAATCCTCTGCTAAAATCGTGAATAAACAAAGAAAGAACAAAGAGTGAGAGAGGAAGAAATAGCCATGCCGTTGTTCATCTCAGAGGAAGAATTTCGGAGTTGCTCCGATGATCCCGCGCTGTTGGCGGAGAAGGCGGATGCGTTTATCCGTGAACTCTACAATCAAATAGAAACGGTGAAGGCTGAGGCCGAGGCCGCTTCCATCACTCTCGAGCAAACGTGTGCTCTCAACGAACAAAAATACGTTTCGCTTTCTACGGAATACTCTTCTTTCCAGTTGCAGCACTCGGAGCTGAGCGCTTCCCTCGAACAACGCACTTCTGAACTCGCGCAGCTACAAGCCGAGAAGCAGCAACTCCTTCTTAATTCTGTAAGTTTTTGTTTAAGTTATGTTGGTGTATTGTTAAATGATCAATAACTTGCAATGATGTTTTGTATTGTTGGTTGTTAAAAAAGACGGAGAAAGATGGGGAGATAGAGAGGCTGACAATGGAAGCATCGGAACTTCATAAATCGAAGAAGCAGTTGATGGAACTGTTGGAGCAAAGGGATTTAGAAATCAGCGAAAAGAGTGCCACCGTTAAGAGTTATCTTGATAAGATTGTAAGTCTAAGTATTAGTTCACCTTACTCCTTCATTGTTATTTGAATACTGTCACACCTCTTTATTTTTGCCATTTGGTTATGTTTAGTTCACTACGTGCCTTCGACTGAATATTCAATTTCAATTTTCTTAAAACTTTTTGTGTGCTCCATCAATAATGAATGCCTTGCATCAAATAAAGATGTACATTTGTTTTCTGACTATCTTGCTTGGAAGGTTAATTTGACTGAGAATGGTGCATCAAAAGACGCAGACGTGGCTGACCTAGAGTCTGAATTGGGACGACTGCGTGCTACATCTGCACGTCTTTTGCAGGTGAGCCAATGGTTTTCATCTCTGACAGTTTAATTTGGACAAATCAAATATTGAAATATTTGTAAATTGTTTCAACTTGTCAATCATCATATTTAATTTCAAGATTCATGCACTCTCTTTTCCTTCAGTTTTTCCTTCTTTCTTAATTAAACCCCCTAAGTTTAGAGGACACCCTATTGGAATTAGTACATTAACACATTGGCTATAGGGATAATTATTGTCTACTGCAACATGGTTCCTTGTTTATTCCAGAGGTTCATTGGTTGGCACCTTGTATTTATTTTAATGTTGTACTAGGTGATGTTTCTTTTGGGATTTCAAAACCGGTTTTGAGATTCGGAAATCCAAATTCAGTATTTTGAAATCCAATTTTTTAAAATACCTCTACAACACCTAAACGTACTATCACATTTTCTAATGCAATCAATTTTTCTCTCCTACACTTTGATATATTTAAATCATAACCCACTTCATCCAATTATTACAATCACATCCAACAATAAAATAATACTTGATACATTATTCCGTAATATGCATTGCTTTGAGTCTTTGACATAAAATTAAATCTCATCCGACTTAAAATTCCAAAACAAACACACAAAATTACTATTATCAAGATTTCTAAATTCACTATAAACCCAGACCAAGCATCACCCTAAGTTAGAAATACACCAAATATTTAACACACTTATTAATATTTAGGGCGTGTGTAGTTGCATGTCTTTAGTGCACAAGGCACAAAGTGATCTTATATTTTGTGTACTTGGTCTGACTTTCTGATTCCACAAAGAGTTTGCCACCCTGAATGTTATTGTTCCTTGACCATTTAGCTTTCTGCATTGCTCTCTGTAATGTAATGGATGGCTGTATTCTGTTTCATTTCATTTTAGTGTCACAATGTAATATCATTCTAATTTAAATTGGAGCTGAGCAGGAAAAAGAGCTTCTTGAGAGACATAACTCATGGCTTAATGAGGAGTTAACTGCGAAGGTTGACAGTTATATCCAACTTCGCAAGGAAAATGGAGAACTTGAGGCTGATATGTCTGCAAAGCTTGCTGATGTAAGAATTAATATCTTGTACACTTTACAAAGGAAACGTGGATTCATTGTTTGTATTTACATGGCATAATATCATTTTCTCCTTCAAATGCACTTCACTAAATGCATTCTGAGTGCCAATTTCAGGCTGAACATAAAATGAAGGAGAGTTCTAGTTCCTTAAAATTCCATAAGGACCGAGTGAGGGAGTTGGAGGAGAAATTGTCATCCACGGAAAGAGTGCGTTTCTTGCATGTTTTTCTGTTCCATGCATACTTTATCAATTATAGTTTTGTCGATTTTCATCTTCTTAATTATTTGTTGTTTGTCTTGTTTCTCTAGGAGTTATTATCAACTAAGGATGCTTCTTCTGCTGCGGAGGAGCGTTCGTCTGCTGAACTCTCAACAGTAAGTTTAGTCATGTAGTTATGGTTGTAAGTTGTCCCATACTTCTGAATTACAAGTAATATCGTAGTGTGTGCTGGATAGATTTTATCCATCTATTCTATGAAGTTCTAGTGGCTGATCTAACTTTTGGTCACATCTGCATCTGCAATTTGTTTGAAGTAAAGCAATCAGCAATAGGTCTGAATTCTAGAAATTACTGTCATTTCTTGATTTTGTATATGTCTGTCACTAATGGTTGATACAGTCTTTAGCTATCTGATTGACAGCTAGCTTATTGTAGGATATTTGGTTATGGATTTATGTTATTAGTTATTTACTGGTCTGTCTTGTACTTCCAAGACGAGATGCTCTTTCATAAATCTGAGTCTTGCAGTGTTATTTCTTCATAATTATTAATGTTCCAAGGCATTTTGTGCATGGATATAATATCCTGTATACAGCCTTGTGACTTCTGATTTATGTAACAACGTCATAGGTAACCAAGCTTGTAGACTTATACAAGGAAAGGTCAGAGGAATGGTCCAAGAAGGCAAGAGAACTTGAGGGAGTCATCAAGGCTTTGGAAGTGAGTGTTGTTTATAGTCTATTTTGTGCAAATCTAGTTCACATCCTTATTATGCTAAATGCTTCTGGAATGCTACAATTAATGTTGCTTTACCCGAGCAGACTCATTTAAATCAAGTTGAAAGTGAATATAAAGATAAACTTGAAAAGGAAGTGTCTTCAAGGAAGGAAACAGAAAAGGTATGTATGTTTATATTTCTCAGATAGTTTTTGTTGTTTAATGATGTTCTGCCTGTACTTTATAAATAGTCTTTGGAAACAAGTTATTATCTTTTATGATCTTTTCAAAACATTGCATTTTGCTCCTATTCAGGATCTCAACATTCCTGTGACCGCATTATAATCTAAGAAAGGCAGAAAATGTTTGATATCTGTTCTCTATTTCAGTACTTTGTTATTTTTATCCATCAGAATTTATTTTCGAGAGCTCCAGGTCACAACTATTGGAGCTGGAATATTTTTCATGTTCTCAACGTGATAGTTCCTCGTTGCAACCTTAATTGTTTTGCTTATACACTTTTCAGAACTTGGACTTCTTTGAAATAACTCTAATACTGAGACTGAATGTATCTTCCTATGATCAAGATATAACCAAACACTAGCAATCCGTATCATTATTTCTTATCTTTCTTAGAAAGTATTATAAACCAGAAATTTTTTCATGTTATCAGATGTGCATCAGTAACCACTAACCAGCTAAAGTTGCTGGAAATATTTCTTTTATGAATTGTCAACACATGAAGAAAGGGAATATGTTAGTGCTGCTAGTCTGGCAGTTGCACGAATAAATTCTTAATAGTCTTGTTTTTGTTGAATTCAATTAATCATCAAATCATGTTTTTTTTTCCCGTCTTTTACATTACCCCTGAGAGCTAAAACCTTGCCCAAAAAGTTTCTATGTTCATTAGGATTTCGCGAATTATCCAAATAAATGTCTTGCAGATTTGTTTGTCTTCCTTTAATTATGTTCGTTTTGATCCTTTGTTTTTGTGACCTGTGTATTTGTTTGACAAGGTTACTGCCTTTTTCTGTTTGCTGGAGTAGGAAGCTTCTGATTTGAAAGAGAAGCTACAAAGTAGCATCTTGGAATTGGAAAACTTAAAGAAAGGAAATGAGCTAAAAGATCTTCCTCTGAGTAGTTTTACATTTGACTCGTAAGTCGCGCTTGGAACTCTAAATGCATTTTAATTGTAGAATTCTCAGGCAATTTGTAAGGTTTCTCCTGTTTTACTTTTGACAATTATTATGGCGAGAAAGATTGCTGAAGTTTTGAACTGCTTGCGTCTCGACCTGGTGATATATAATCATCTTCTTTTTAGATGAATCATCGTACAGAATAATTATTATAATTGCTCAGGCCTTTTTTGTAATAAATTGAATATATTAATTTGGAGTACGTACATTGCAATGACTTAAATTTGTGAGGTCACTTAATCACAGTTATTTCTCTTTTTTAATCAAATCTTTTTCAATGTTCAGATGCCAGTCTGTTACCTTTTATTATGTTTATATTTTCAGTACAGGTTGTACTGATCTCTATTGCCAGGACGGCCTTGGTTTTACTTTCATGGTGATAAGCTGATTAGTGTGTTATATTAAACGAGTCCTTAAGAGAAAAAGCAAATATTTTCCCTTCTATGTACTTTCATACTGATTTATATGCTTGGAAGAAATAAATAAAACAAATAGCTTTGGCAGCATGCTTTAGATAACTTATCCTTTTCTGCTTGTTTGTGTTCTTACTTTCATTTATATTTAGATGGCTGAACACTGGTGATGCTGGTGAAATGGTCGGGGATGATCGAGCAATTGTACCTAGTATTCCAGCTGGTGTTTCTGGAACTGCATTAGCAGCTTCACTCCTTAGAGATGGATGGACGGTGAGTTGTATACTTGTATATGTATTTCAATTATCTTGCATTATAGCTCAGTATAGGAGCTGTAAGCTATTTTATATATTATTTTTATTATTGTAGTTTATAGACCTTTTAGTTTCATCCTTCTGCATTTATTTTAAATGGTTGTGAAGCTGGCTAAAATTTATGCCAAATACCAAGAAGCCGTTGATGCACTACGTCATGAGCAATTGGGGAGAAAGCAATCCGAAGATATATTGGAGCGGGTATGTTTTATTGAACTATCTTTTCTCAACCCATTTTTCAAGCTACAAATGCTTATTCGGTTCATTTTTTAACAAATATATTTTACACCTGTCACCTCATGCAAACATTTTGCGGGCATGTAAAACATCAGATTTTTGAAATTCTTGTGAGAGTCACTTCTGCTTATGTCCCCTTATGCATCCATTTGTCACTGTTTCTCCTGTTGTTCCAATTATGCTGATAGATTGAAGATTGAGAATTGGTATTGGTCACCATCTCTGTATTCTACTGGATTTTTCTTGTTTGAAGATGTTATAGAGAAATCTGTTGATTGTTGTGCTTGATGTGGCTTCTAAGTTCTAAGATTTTATATCTCGTTTCCATAGTTTTAAAAGGCGCGCCTCGGGCGCTGTAGGCCTTGAGGCGCATAAGGCTCAGAGGATTGCGCCTTTTTACTAAGGGTGAGGCGCAGATCGTGAGGCGCGCGCCTTAGTGCGCCTTTGTGCCTTTTCTGAGGCGCTTGAGGCGCGCCTTTGGGTCAAAACGTTTTCAGCCAATTTTTTTAAGTTTTTGATAGAGCAAAGGGTGACTCGAACCCATGACCTTTGGGTCATAGGTAGTGGAGCTCTAACCACTTGAGCTATACCACTTTGTCAATTTTTTTAAGTTAGAATAGCACTTTTAGGTTTATTTGTAACACTTTTAAGTTTTAAAAATATATTTTAAATCTGAAATACATATATATTTATTAAAATTAGGTTATATAAATAACTAAGGTTTAGAAGAGAAAACACTCCACTTCACAAACACGCTGCTGCGCCTGCACCAGAACCGAGCCGCTGCTGTCACCGCCTGTGTGTGTGTGAATGAAGTTTAACTTCACTATTTTAGTATTAATTTCATGTTTAGATTATGTTCTAAGCTTATAATGTTTATTTATTGACATTTTGGTAGTATTATGTGGTTTTATGTAGAAAATCTGTGTGAGAAGTGTTTATAGGGATCATAAAATAGTGTTTCGGAAAAAAGGGCAAGAGGCGCGCGCCTTTAAAAACTATGCTCGTTTCTCTTTTAGCGTTTTACATCAGTATGTGTAAATGTAATGCTGACAATTTAGTGAGGTAACTGTGAACTTTCAAACTCTATATTATATTTGCTCTGGTTTTCTAGCTCTACGGATTTTGGCCTTCTTAAAGTATGATCTGGGAAAAAGTGGAAGAAATATTAAATGATGAAGCATGAACAGGATCAGAAGGTGATGACAATTGATTTCAAGGTGAAAGTTGAATATGTACTGACGTTATGATATAATGTTCATAAACAATCCATTTGTTTCCATGTGTGCATTTAAGTGGTTGAGTAATAGCATGCTTCTTTTTGTAAACCTCTATTTATTTTCTTGGTACCTGCGTAACTGAAAATGGTTGCTCCACTTGATCTATGTTCTAAAATTTTTGTTTGTTAGAAGAAAGTAGTTAAGATAAATCTTGTTGTCCATTTTCTTATTAGCAATTGAAAAGCTCTAATGCTATTGTTACAAGTGATTTTGATGATTTTTATAATCGTTGTTTTTAGGATTGCTGAAGTTTTGGTTTTGTTTCTTTGTAGGTGCTTTATGAAATAGAACAAAAGCCGCAGTCATCATGGATGAAAGAGGTATTTTCGTCCTTCTGGATTGACATAGTTACCTGTTACAGAGTACAGTAGTTGCTAAGCCTAACATCAATCTTCTGTGTTTGATCATGCACATGCTTCATTCTCGCACAATTTTAAGTGTATTAGCTAAAGAGTAAAAATAACTTCTTACGATCTGTTCTTGCTCATTGTTTTTCATTAACCTTCCAATCTTCCATTTCCTTGTCCATAAACCATTATTCAAGAGGAAGAAAGATACATGAATCACACAATTATCCATTGATCTTCCGTGCAGCATGTTATGTTCGATTTTCAATCTGTTTTAATTTTATATAAAATATGTTGAAGCCCAAGATAACAAGTTGAATGGATAACCTAAGAATGCTTTTTTTGCAGAGGAACATGAAAGATTTCTTGAGGCTTACTCTGCGTTAGATCAAAAATTGCAGCAGACACTATCGGAGCACTCTGCTTTGAAGTTTACCATTCAGGAACTGAAGGTTTGCCTTTTTTTTTTTTTTTTTTTTTTTTAAATAAAATTTAAAACTTGGTTTAACACATTGGACACTGTAATGGACTATTGTTGAGGTTGCTATTACCTAACTTGACTTTTAGGCTAGCTTAAAACGGCAGGAGCGGGACTATGCTTTCTCTCAGAAGGAGGTTTCTGACCTCCAGAGGCAGGTTAGATTTGCACTTTTTGCTTCTATGAATGTGAAAATGTTATTTTGGTGTTTCATTTTCAATAACAAATATTGAATTTTTACTCCCACAATTACTTGATAGTGTGTTGTTTTTAGGTAGTCTATGCTTGGCATATTATTTCCGTCTCAGACCTGTGTTTGTTGTTGTCTTAGGTTTCTGTCTTGTTAAAGGAGTGTCGAGATGTCCAGTTACGTTGTGGATCAGTTGCTCGATATGATGATGATGACCTCACCAATGGTTCTATAGCATTGGGTGCTGACCTTAATGCTGGGAATATCATATCTGACCGGCTGGTATTTGTTTTTGTGTAATTTCCTTTTTATGTTTATTCCTAGTTTCCTACCTTAAAATAATCTGATGTGCGTTGAGCTTTTGCTTGTGCAGGTGACCTTCAAGGATATAAACGGATTGGTTGAACAAAATGTCCAGCTGCGGAGTCTTGCACGCAGCCTGTCTGAGCAGATTGACGAGAAAGAAGCAGAGTTGAAGGCAATATCAAGTTTCATGTGAAGTTACATTCTCTAATATATCGTTATCTCTGCAATTGAACTCAAAGGCCTCTTGAAAATTTTCCAGGATAAATATGAGGAAGGAGCTTCAGGCTCATACTAATGAGACTGCATCTAAAGTTAATGCAGTTTTGTTGAGAGCAGAGGAACAGACACGCATGATTGAGTCCCTTCATACTTCTGTAAGATTCTTCAAATGCTGGGTGTGTCTGGTGATGTCTGTAGTGCAAGTTAGGCAAGTAATAGTGGGTGCAAATTGTTTTCTATATTAAAACAGGTGGCGATGTACAAAAAATTGTATGAAGAAGAACAGAAACTACGTTCTGATCCAAGTCGTCAGCAAGAAATAGTTCCAGGTCTTTCCTGCTCTCATCTGTTCTATCAATCAAGCACCATTATTATCCTTGCTCTAGATTGTTAAGCTTTCAGTTATTCGATACTCTTCATGGGAAGTGTCATAAATTCGTTAATTCATAAAATAATGAATTCCTACAGCCTTTAGTAGAGTGCAACATAATCTCATTTTTACACAAAATCACTTGCAAGTTATGTTACTAAGAAACACACATCAATGACATTTAGAGAGAGAGATGGATTAAGGGAATTGAGTTAAATGACTATTGGTAGGTGAATTTTTTTAAAAACATATACAGATTGAAGAAAACCAACTCAAAGTGCTAAGGGTCTTGAAACCCAATAAATTTAAAATGTCCACAAGCCTTGATTTGTTATTACAAGTTTGAAATATTTGCCTCCCAGATTCTACAACCCTATAGTCTTAATTGTTTTCATATGCCGTGGTGGTAGTTTTATCCTAGAATAATATAATTCTTGGCTATATTGTTTTCTATAGAGCTTCCTACTGGCTATATTGTTATCACATGGTGGTTGCTTTATTGTTTGCGAAAATCCACTCTTATTGGTGATTTTGATCTTGCAGAGCAAGGAAGCAAGGAGGTTTTACTTCTACAAGATAGTAGTCATGTATGTGTCCATGAAAATCTTTGACATAATAATACCTGTACGCAGTATGGATCTATCTCCTAATGCTCTTCATCATGCATGTGATAATTTACAGGATACATCAACAAAGGTGCAAGAACTGGCTTTTCAACGTCTGAAAAATCTTGAAGAAGAACTATTAAAATCTAAGTAAGCCATGCATTATCATGCTAAATATTCAATTTTGTTTACACATATGTGGTTTTTCTGTTGATATGTTTATGGTTATTGTAAGAAGAATGGTGTATATTTCCCTTCTCTGTCTCTAAGCATCAGGGCTGTCTTGGGGAAATAAGATGCCATTTTGCATACTGGACATGGGAGCTGATGGCCTCTGTCATTTAGCTTATCTATTTGTATTGCTTGTTTCCTTAAACTTGAATGTGTTATTCTAATATATTTGGTGTAATAAGGCTTGATGGATCTTGCTCTTTTGTAAACCAAATGAGAATCTGTTCCTTGAATTGATTTTGTATTTACTTTCCTTCTTAGGAATGACATAATATCACTACGATCTGAGCGTGAGAAGTTAGCTATGGAAGCTCGATTTGCCGAGGAAAAACTTGGCAGATTTATGAAGGATTTTGAGCATCAGGTTGACATGTTTGGAGCTGTCTTTTTCTCTATTGCTTTAGTCCTTTTAAAGGCGGCTAGGGCTTTCTATCTGACCTGTTTATTTGTTTAATGGTTATTTAGAGAGAGGAGTACAATGGAGTCATAGCTAGGAATATTGAGTTCTCCCGGTTAATAATTG
Source organism: Paraleonurus japonicus (assembly GCA_030762865.1). Classification (NCBI taxonomy): domain Eukaryota; kingdom Viridiplantae; phylum Streptophyta; class Magnoliopsida; order Lamiales; family Lamiaceae; genus Paraleonurus; species Paraleonurus japonicus. The sequence continues at coordinate 10,306,016 of CM061058.1, forward strand.
ACTACCAAAGAAAGCTGCGTGAAAGTGCAGAGTCTTTGAATGCCGCCAATGAAATCTCTACGAAGTTAACAATGGAGGTTTGTTTTGGTCTCATTTTTGTTGTTGTGAAGCGAAGTTTCTTACAAAAGTAATAAATTTTAATGATATGCATAAAATCATGCTTTTGTAAGCTAGATCCACATCAGGTGCGATTAATGCTATATGCTTCTATAGGTGTCAATCTTGAAGCAGGAAAAGGAAACTCTTCAGAATTCTGAAAAAGAGCTTTTGATGAAGTTCGTAGTTTGTCAGAGAGGGTTCACCGGCTACAGGTATTCATAGTTGCTCTGTACATTAAGTTGTATTATACTGTTTCAGCATTTTATTTTGATTTGTATCTTTGTCAGGTCAGTTTGGATACCATAAAGAGTACTGAAGAAGTGCACGAGGTAGCTAATCTTTCATGTATTTGTTTCTTTTCCTATTAGGCACTTTAGATTTTAACCTTTACCGTCTATTTGTTTCTCTTTCTGTTTAGTAATTTAAACTCTAACCTTATTGTCTCCATTGTTTAGGAGGCCAGAGGCATGGACAGGAGAAGGCAAGAAGAGTATATCAACAAAATTGAGGTGCTCTTTTACTGTGAATTTTTGTATCGTAACTATAAAGCTTCTGGATGTAAAGTGTTGTTTCTTTGACATCACCTGCTAGCACACTAAGTTTTTGCTGTCCGTCCTTCAATATTTTTTAAGCATTTGTGTCCAAGTCTGTAGGGTCCTTTTTTATTAAGTTATAATAATGAAGTGCTTCATGCAGAGAGAATGGGCTGAGGCAAAAAGAACTTCAGCAAGAGCGTAATAATTTTCGGAGTCTTACTCTTGAGCGTGAAAGTGCCTTGAAGGATGCTCATAGACAAGTTGAGGAATTAAGTAAAGGACTGGCAAATGCATTGAAATCTGTAGCAGATGCTGAGTCTAGGGCTGCAGTTGCAGAGGTCCTTGTTTGGAAAAATTCATTTCTCTGTTATTAATAATAATAGTTTTATGACATTTATTTTTATGACTTATTCTATTTTGCCATTTGAGCTAGTAGTTTATTGACTGGCCTGTGTATTTTATCCAGGCTCGATGCTCGGATTTGGAGAACATGATGGAGTCTGCAAGGATAAAGGTTTGCTTTAGGAATTATGTTCCTGCCACTACAACCTCAACCCATATCCCCTTCCCCATTCCAACAACAAAAAAGTTAATAAAAATATAGTGAAAAGCACCTGACATACATAGAAGACCCAAGATTAGAAAAGGATGTATTTAAACGTTCATATAATGAACATTTCTATGCTCATTTGTCTGTACTGATTACAAATGAAGTCATATGCTCAAAATGTTTGATCTTGTGTTTGCTGGGCAGTGTGGAAGAATCTCTTCTTTTCTTTTTGCTAGTAACTGGTTCTTCCTTCAGTGTTATGACTGTTTTAGTACTTGTTCTAAACGTTTCTGTTACAATATCCTGCAGGATCATGATGGTGCTGAAGGTGGTCCGCCTTCTTCTACCGAAAAGGTACGAGTAACTTGTTCCAAATATTTGCTCTATCTTCATTTGTATCTTAGCATTAGAACTTGGTTGCCCTCCAACAATTTTCACCTAATATTGAAAGAAAGAAATTAAGACAATGGTAAGAAACACAACAATTTCATCCGATCTTCAATCCAATGATGTCTCAGAAATTTGAAAACTGCTCTGGAATATCTTTTTGGAATTTAATCTTTTAATGTATCCTAATAATTTGAGAATTTCCCCATTGATTGAAAATAAATTATTTTATAGATTTCAAATTGATAAAAGGCTTCAATTTTCTCATAGAATTGTCTGAGACATGATCGAACTTCTAATTGGACTGTGATGAGATTTTGTCTTACGTGATCTTTGCACCTATTCTTCTAGCTATCCAAAGATAAACTAGGTTGTGGATGAAGCCTCTTGTTTTTATGGCACTGAGAGTCTTGAGACTATATTCATATTTCATTTCTTGGACTAATCCATAAAATCATCGAGTAGTAGATTTATTAGTATAATACCATATGCAAGTGCAATTAAATCTGTTGATAGAACTACAATCTTTTTAAATTCCTGAGTTCATACTAGGATGAAGGATTGTACTTATTATTGAATAATGTGAACTTTTTGAATTTTGACTATTTACACTGTTGACATGTCTTGCCAGTTACGTGCTTTTGGTCAAAATATAGGCATTAGCAGTTCATATCAGCATCACATTAACAGTATTTGCAGTAAATCAAGTGTAATTTCAGCCTATAACATAGCTAGAATTTATAGGAATATAAGTGCCATTCACATAACCCTTTATTCCACTGGGCTTGCAACACTTCAATTAAGTTATGGTTTGATCTACCAAAAATTATACTGCACAGATTCAACTGATGTGGGATCAGGGATCCCTGTGGGCCAAGTCCTTTCAATCGACTAAAAACCTGTCGAGACTGCGGGATTCACACCCATTATACACAAGGAAGATTGAAAACTAGATACTGATATTTTTAATCCAAATTAGAGGCCCAAAAATACAAATGCCCTTAATCTGGTCCTCTAATGTAAAAACAAGGTCTTTCATCATTCTTAAAGCTTATGCCTTAGCATTTTTTTATATGAGTGGTTGCGTTCCAGCATAATTAATCAGAAATAGAGAATTCCAATGTCAAAATTTATACCAAACGAGATGGACTACCTCGAAGATATGAGCATCGAGATCAGCTACATATCACCATAAAATAAATATGAGCCTTGTGATCAGCAAATAACTGGAAATATTAAAAATTCTAATCTTGAAGCGCATGTCGATTGAGATTTCAAATGTAGAAAGTATGAGCTTCAAGATCAGCCCTATATTACCTTCATTCTATTAGTCTGAACTCGAAGCTCATACCTTTGTGATATTCAATCTCGATCGGTATGAGCTTCGAGATTGAAAATTTTCCTTTAACATGTCTAAATCAGAAATACAAATCTCTGCGACATAGCAGGGGAGGCATCTATAACTATTGTTTTGAAGAAAAATCAGAAGTACTCCTCCGTCCCGGAAAAGCTTTCATATGTAGAATGGCACATACTTAAAGAAAAAAGAGTAATGATTGAAGTTTTGAGGGATAAATTTGTAAACTTTTATGTATAAAGTAAAAACTTTATTGGGATATGTGTATGTGAGAGTAAAAGTAATTGCATTTGTGTAAATTAGTAAAAATTGTGAGGGTGAAGTATTTAAAAGAGTTACCATTTTAAAGGTGTGAAACTTATATTGGGACGGACGAAAAAGGAAAGTGTGAAAGCTTTTATGGGACGGAGGGAGTAACATTTACCTATTTAGAGAGTTGATCGAGAGAGATAGGGGATACGACAGAGAGAAGCCCTGAGGGATTTAAGAAGTTGGGGGAGGGAAGAAGAGTTACCTTATTGGAAATATTTGAGAAGTGACTAGTGAGGGGATTACCACATATATTTAGCAAAGAGGAGAATGGACAAAATTTAGGGCATTTAGGGTTTTTGGGTAGATAAATTTATTTTGTTATGGGTGACATTTTTTCTCAAAACCTGTAGGGTGTTTTATTTTTGTTATCTGTTTCAAACATTGGTATATCCTTTCCCTTGTGGTTGCTCATGCCTTACTCTTGTTTGAGTACGAGTCACTTGATTTGGCAGCTTGTGGATTAGTATTTATTGTTTGAAAACTTGTTATCAATTCAGATACTGGCAAACTTCCGTAACGAAATCGAGAAATTGAGAGAGGAAGCACAGGCTAGCGAAAATCACATGATTCAGGTAATCCACTACTTATATGTGTAGTTTAGGTTCTGCATTCCAAGAGCTGAAATCTATTGTCTTTCAGTACAAGAAGATAGCTCAAGTAAATGAAGATGCACTCAAGCAAATGGAATTTGCCCATGAGACTTTCAAAATTGAGGTACTTTTGTTCAGTTATAATTTTTGTTTATCTTGTGCTACCATTACCTCATTTTCAGTTGCCATTTACATATATTTCAATATGTAGGCTGATGAAGTTAAGAGATCACTGGAACATGAGCTTCATTCACTCAGAGACCGTGTTAGTGAACTTGTAAGTGAAAATAAACTGAAGACTGAGGAAGCAATATCTGCGACTGTTGGGAAAGAGGAGGCTCTTGCTGGTGCTTTGTCTGAAATTGCCAGTGTGAAGGACTATTATTCTGATAAAATGTGAGCTTTTCATATACCTCATGTTACTTAGAAATGGATTCACTATATACTTGATGGAGTTGAATGTCTACATTCAGTTGAGACCTAAGAAAAAGTCAAATTAAAATTTTTGAAGTTAGAGAGAGATAGGGTTGTAATTTAAGGTAAACTCATAAGAGAAATATTACTTACCAACAACCAATTAGTAAGATGATGAAATTAAAAATCAGATTCAGAAAGAAATTTTTATAAGAGTAGTGTATGTTATGTAGTGCTGAGATATGCTACCTACACAATGGAGTTTTAGATTATTGAGTTACATAGTGCAATTGCCATGTGTTGGTGATGTTACATTACCAAATAAATGGAAGTTAAATATCTTAACTAGTTTTAATTTGGTGGTAATAATTATGTTAAAAGAAATATACTTTTTCAACACTTCTCCACAAAAATATATGGATCACGATGAACAAAACCAAAAAAATCTTAATTTTAATATTTGATTTGTAAATCTTAAATTTAGCAAATAGGTAAGTGGGTATTAATGCAAAATGATTAGATTTAGATTATGTAGAATATCCTTTATTCAGATTTCTAAGGTTTGTTACCTGTTCTTGTACTTGTATAGGTCACTGATTGAAAAGATGGAATCAGAAATCTCAGCATTGAAAGAAGATTTGGATAGAGAGCATAAAAAATGGCGAACTGCTCAGGACAATTATGAAAGACAGGTTATCCTTCAGTTTTTTTTTCCCCTCTTTTCTTTTGGTTTGTATTATATGATTTATTTGTAAAAGGCATAAAAGCAAAAGTAGCATGATATAAGTATTAATAGAGTAACAGTATAAAGGTATACTCATATTAAATCTCCTGTGAGCTTATAGTTGCTTCATAATAGAGTGAGACACACTTGGTAAAACGTTTTCTTGTTGCAGTTTGTGGGCAGGGTTTCAAAGCTGTCAAAAATGCACTGTTCTATTAACTTGATTTAATTTTTGTGTTAAAACTAGCTTGGCGATGATGATAATTCTAATAAATGCGATTAAAATTGTGCAATTATTAGAATCCAAACTGTGGGCTGTAGTACTTATACATATCTATATCCATCTTCACACTCACACGATTGAAGACAAGTCCTAGGATTCAAGGACTGCAGATTTGTTGTGATTAGCAAGTTGGAATTCTTTTGACATTATAAATTAACTGCTTTAGGAATTGGTATTTTCTTATTATAGCAATATATTATCCTCAAGGCGTCCCTCTGATATTTCATATTTTTAGTGCTCTTGATTTTGGTAAGAGAAAATTGTGACAAATATTTTGTTTGTGGTTTCTTTTTCCAGGTAATTCTACAATCTGAGACTATTCAGGAGTTGACAAAAACATCGGAAGCCTTGGCTTCGTGCAACAGGAGGCATGTGAGCTCCGTAAAGTGGTGGACGTACTTAAAACCGAAAATGTATTATTCTCTTCTATTTGATCTTTTCTTTTTGTTCTGTTTTTATCTAGTTATGAATAATTGTAGTGACCCCTCATCCCTTATATCGTTCTCTATATTGAATTATTGATAAAATTTCTGTTTCCTATACAAAAAAAGCACTGTTGTGGTTGAGAGCATGACATACTGCTATTTTTCTTCTCTTCAATTTTCTTTGTGTGAAGATGTCCTTAAGTACGGGTGGGTAAAGGTACTAGGAAATCTTAGGCTCCAATTTTTGCTTTTCTTTTTACCAATTGAATTTAAGGAGATACCAGTAGGGAGAATAATGAAAATACACCTCTTCCCCTTCATAAAGTACTAAAAGAGAATTACGTTTGAAGTTTGTATATTAGGAACGGATTATTGACACCCCAATATTTACTAAATAAACTTCACCTTTGTTTGAGGGCCGATTATAATCATTAAGGGGGTGTTTGTTTGGATTCTTTTGGGGAGAGAATGAGAAAAGAATGAAAGGCGCATGTTTGGTGTAGAGGGGAAAAACAAATTAAACCCGCTTTTTAGGAATTCTATCAGTCCTCGCACAACCCATACCAATACCCATACTAGATAGTACCAAGCACCTCAACATTTGAGGGGTTCACCGACCGAACACCTTTGACCCCTCTTGGTTGAACATGATATTCATTGAACCACCATCAGCGGTTGAGCAAGATTGTTGGGGTTGTATTTAGTAATATTTGGGGTGTTAATAGCCTATTTCTAGATATTAAAGAAAATCGACCTTTAATTAAAACCAAACCCCACTTATGAATTTAGATGTATATCATTTAATATTATATGCCAAAAAGCAACTATACAGCTTTTCCTTTCAATTGCTAATGGAAGTTATGAAGCCTTAAATTGCGACACATCACGTTTGGGCAGAATGGTTGTGGAAGTTAGGCCATTTCCGTTGTCTTTCATTTTATGTTTCTATGACATGTATATTTATAAAAAGTTTTTACAATCATTAATATTTCAATTGCTTATCTTTACAGAATGACCTCAAGCAGAAATGGGAGACGGAAAAGGTAGCTATAGAAGTTTATAAGAATGAGGCAGATAAGAAATACAATGAAGTTGATGAGCTGAACAAGATTTTGCATAGTAGGCTGGAGGCCTTGCACATTAAAAGTGCCGAGAGGGAAAGAGGAATAACTTCTGGGAGCAGTACCCTTAATATTGCTGATGATGATGGGTTGCAGATTGTTATGAGTTATCTTCGGAGGTCAAAGGAGATAGCTGAAACAGAAATCTCTTTATTGAAGCAAGAGAAGCTTCGTTTGCAGTCTCAGCTAGAGAGTGCTTTGAAGTCAGCTGAGTCTGCACAAGCATCACTTCAGGCAGATCGAGCAAAATCTCGATCACCAGTGTTCATGGATGAAGAGTTTAAAACTCTTCAATTACAGATTAGAGAACTAAATTTACTTCGTGAGAGTAATGTGCAGCTCAGAGAGGAAAATCGACATAATTTTGAAGAATGCCAGAAATCTCGTGAAGCATTTCAGAATCTTAAATTTGAAAGTGAGAATTTGGAAAAGCTTTTGAGAGACAGAGAGAGCGAGTTGGAAGCCTACAGAAAAGAAGTTCAAAACCTAAAGATGGAAAAAATGCATCTCCAAAAGAGAATCGATGAGTTGGTGGAGAAGTGCAAGGATGTTGATGTTGATGACTATAATCGCCTGAAAGAATCTTGTTTGCAGATTCAGATGAATTTGAAAGAGAAGGATTCTGAGATTGAGGAAACTAGGAAACTTCTATCAGAAAAGCAGGACACTATATCACTCTTGGAGCGAGACATAGCCAGAAGCAAAGCAGAAGTGCTTGAAAGGGAAAACAGGATTAATGAAATCATGCAAGCTGAGGCTTCTCTGAAATCTGAGGTTGAAAAATTTAAGCGATTGAATCTTCAGGTAAGGCGGAAGTCTGAGAACTTGGTAAAGGAAAAGGATGAGATGAGCAAAGAGATCCAGGCTTTATCAAGACAACTGGAGGAGGCCAAACAGGTAAAAAAGGAATACAGCTGATTCTTCTGGGGAGCAGACTTTGAAGGAGAAAGATACCAGGATACAGATTCTGGAAAAAACGCTGGAGAGGTATAGAGAGGATCTGAGGAAAGAGAGAGAGGACCTGAAGAAAGAAAAGGAGGATCATCAAAAAGAAAAAGAAAGAAATTTTAAGATTCGGAAAACAATTGTTGATTCTAAAGAGATTGTCACTCAGGAAAAGAAAAACTCTCGGATGAGCTGGAGAAACATAAACAAGCTCTCCAAGCGCTTCAAGATGAAGTCGAGAAATTAAAGACTCAGTCTGAGATTCCACCTGCAGTCCAAGAATTGTCTACTACTTTATTAGATGATTATGCTTCTGCTTACTTCCAGGCTGTGGATAACTTTGAACAGGTGGCACAACCAGCTTGTGGTGACCCTGATTCTGCCACTACTGATACTCTCGATAATACGACTGGTCAATCTGCAACATCATCGACTCAAGCAGCCACGCCTGCCACCAATGTTCCTTCAACGAGAGTAAATGAGGAAAAGGAAAGAAGAGCTGCTTTTGCAAAGGCAAACCTTAAAATGGGAAGGAAGCTGGTGCGTCCTAATATTACCAAACCAAAGGAACCTCAAGGTGATGCAGATATGTCAGAAGCAGATGGTTCAAATACTACAGAGAATCAAGGAAACATAGTTGTGCCTATAACTGCAATTGTGCGTAAACGATCATTGGCTTCATTATCTTCTGATATCCAAGAGGAGACACTCGCCCCAGAGGAACCAAGCGTTGATGTGCCATCAGCACCTCTGCCAAAAAGTCTAAAGCTTCAGAGACCACACAGGAAGGCAATGAGGAACAATCTGGTGCTCCCGTGAAGCTTCTGGAAGTTGAAGAATCATCTGATGATGTTGCAAAGGAGGAAGGTCTTGATACTGAAAGAGAAGAGTTTGAGACTGGAGGGGAGGCAATGGAAGAGCCAACTGGAGATGAACAAACTCAGGCTGAGCAACTGAGTGACTCAGTTGATGTTGCAGATGACAAACCAAGCGACACTATGCTATCCGATGATCAACTGAGAGACCAAACCGAACAGGACATCCAGCATATAGTTTCGGAAGCAGGTGGGGAAAGAGAAGAGGGAGAAATGGATGCAGATTTTGTTGATAATGATGGTGATAGCAACATATCTAATGAAATGGGGGCCCCGAAACAGGAGAAATTCAGGGTGAGCAGTCAGTAGACCCTGATAAATCACCAAGTTCTGAACCACTGTTGGAAGTTGGAGAGATTGAGGAAGAGAAGACTACAGAGGAAGAGAGCATACTTGACGGATCAGATAAGGTTAATGCTGGTGCAGATGAACCTGATCAGGCCCCAAGTTCTTCGGAACCATCAGCTAGTCCCACTGCTGAAGTTGGGTCTACAGAACAAGGTGGGTCCACAGGAGGGAAACCAGTATCACCTCTGAATAGTGGATCAACTACGATTAATCTCCACGAGAGAGCAAGGCAAAGAGCTCAACTAAGACAGGCTGGCATGGTTGCCTCTACACCTAGCAGAGCTCGTGGCAGAGGAATTCGTGGTCGTGCTCCTCGGGGTGGCCGCACTGGACGTGGCCAATCACCTGGTTAAGTAGCCATTTATCCTGTGGTCTGCATTGGATAAAGTGTTGATATGTTTCCAAGTGGGTTTATCCAAGCAGCTGGAAGGTTCAGTTTTGATTTACCATGTTAGAGTTTCATATTTATGAAGTACGTTATCATTTGACTCCTGATGTTTTTCTGGATTCGCTTATACATATTGTACCCCATCCATCTCATCATTTACCTTATCACTGTGCTTATATGATCACCATGGTGACGATTCTTGACTTTTGGATTATAAATTTTGTTTAGTGAAACTTGGAGGATATATGTCTGGTGAGGAACTTGAGAAAATGGCCTAGTTATGGATTTTTGTATTTGTACTTGTGCGGTATGCTTTATACGTTTTCATCCCATTTGTCCTGAAGGCAGGCAATAATGGTGTAAACAAGTTTTACCGTGAAATTTGTTTTGAAAGTATTAGTTGTTTTACTAGAGACTATTAATTGTAAATGAAATTTACGGAGAAATTTGTTCACACGATAATGATATCAACTCTTGTCTGAATGTTGAGTGAACTTGTTGGTCATAATAAAAATGATTAACATTAAGAGGTCTTGTGTTAGATGATTTAACACTTGGAAGAAAATGAGTGCTAATTTGTGATAGTTTGTTAATTGTTTCACGCAAGAATTTGTCAACATTTTATGGTGTTTGAATTTGAGAAATTAAGCAATAAATGTGCCCAAGAGTCTTGCGAGCCGGGCACTGTGTACTTTTGATAAGCTGCAATGACTGTTTTGTAACTACAATTTGAGAATCTTGTTTCCAGCCTCTTTGTGGCAACACCACCCCTCCCTTCACTTGCTCCGATGTTTATTCTTTCAATCATATATTTGTGTTCAATGTCTGTTGATGATATTTGCGATTAGTTTTGCATTGATACATGTTAAATTTTTTGGTTTCATGGGACTGTTACATCTGATGTCAACACTTGGTGTTTAATTATTTAGGAATAGACATTGATGAGATGTGAATGTGACTAATAAGTAGTAAATCTGTGTTTGGTTAGAGACGGAGGAGTAGGGGTGATTCTAGCTTTATGTCAAATAAAAATACTCCTTCCGTCCCATAAAAGTTTTCACACTTTCTTTTTCCTCCGTCCCATTATAAGTTTCTTACCCTTAAAATGAAAAAATCCTTTATAAACTCCACCATCACAATTTTCACTAGTTTACACAAATATCATTACTTTTTACTCTCATATACACATAACCCAATAATTTTTTTTTACTTTAAATATAAAAGTTTACATAATCTTTCGGCCACATAAATCCCATAAAAGAGCAAATGAGAGAGAGAGGGGGTCGGGTTGTGCGCAGTTTTTCCGAGATGGATGAGGTTCCTCTTGAAACAAAGGAATACAAAGACTAGTTCAACTACATTGATGAATGGCAGGAGAATATAAAACATAATAAAAGGGTAATTTGGATGACATGGTGTGGGGTTCCCTTAACAGCTTGGTGTCCGAGATTCTTCAGGATGATCTCCGCAAAATTTGGAACCATGATTGCAATGGATGAGGGTACTGTTTCAAAAGCAATCTTAGTAAGGCCAGGATTCTCATTAAGACTTCTCTGCCGAAACCTCTGAATTCGGATTTAGAGATCAAGGTTGATGAGAAACGCTATCGATAGGTATTACCGAGGATGTTGAATTACCGGAGTCAGTTTTAATCAGTGCATCGGATCTCAATTTTCCGCCATCAGCAACACAAGCAAACTCGCTGGTGAGGAAAGAAAATGAAGGGTCACAAAATTTGAATTTTTCGCCCCAATCCAAGGAGAGAGATAAAACCGAGTCGCCCGAGAATCGTGATCATGGGAATTCTCATGCGTCTTGGACTTTGATAAGTAGAAAATTATGCATAGTTTTATTAGTAAAAAGTGTGATTATTTACACTTGATTTTGTTAACAAATGCACATTTTCGTACTTATGATATTTAATGTTTGAATTTTCATTTAAATATTTTTCTTGTGATATGTGGATGATTTAGGACCTTTTTGGATGATAGATTATGATTTTGAAGAAGCCCAAATGTTTGCAAGTAAGCCCACATTGGATGGCCCACTATTATATTTTGAATTTTGAATTTTGAGTAAATTTTGGGAGATCCTAACAACTTATCGGTTCAGCCTAATTGTTTGGAAGATCTCAACAAACTGATAAGATTTGATTTGATTTCTTAGATATCTCAATAAATCTTGATGCTTATAAAGAGAAGACACCGAACGGCATGTAAAGAAGATCAATAACAAAAACTCGGTTCTCGACTAGCAAATAGAGAGTAAAGATTACAGTGATCAAAGATACCAAGGATCTCAACAAGAATCATGAATTATTTTCTCATCTAAATGCTCATGAGTATGATCTAAAGAAGAAGAAGATGAAGATGGAGGAAATTCAAATTCATGGAAAAGAGGTTGCCTTCAAGGTTGCTCCAGTTCATTCTCGCTAAAGAACTAATTGGAGAAGACTTAGGTATGAAAGAACAAATGACACTCTTGACCAGAAGTTTGACAAAATGAATTCAATGTTCGGGAAGTATAGAAGACATTGGAAGAATTCCTAGAGAACAGGTTTCAAACACGAGAACAAGTCTTCTACCAAATTTCTGACAAAAGATTAGATGATTCCTAAGATGATAGAAGATTCAGGACCCCTGAAAGAAGAAGAGAAGGGAGTCCTAGAAGAAGAGACTTTTCTCCAAAAAGAGATTCCAGTCCTAGAAGATCCTCAAGAGATGATGGTTGCTACATATGTCATAAACTTGGATATTTCGATTCTGATTGTCCAAAATTAACTCCCAGAGAAAGAGAAGAGAAGAGAATTAAGAGAAATAGAAAGTATGTCTGACAAGAGAGCTTTGATAGAAAGTATCTTTGACAAGAGAGCTTTGCTGGCCGGAGAAGAAGATTTTACAACAAGTGATTCAACATCATCATCGGATTTCTCATCGACAATGATCAATGTCATATGACCAATGGTGATGAGGTATTTTCTGAATCTTATTCCTCTTCTCGCTTCTCGCACCTCTCTAGCGTATGAGTTTGACCATGACTTTGTTGATAAGTTAATGGGTGATCTCAAAACTGCTATACACGCTTACAATTGTGTGAAAAAGGAGAACACTAGCTTAAAGGCTGAGATTAAACTACTTACTCAAGAGACTACTAGTAAGCCTTCCGGAACACTAGCAAACCTTGATTAGATAGCTTAAGAGTTAAAAACTCTTAAGTCTGAGTGTCTTGAACAAGATCACCGGTAGAAAGATTGCTTCTTGAGAATCTTGAGAAGATCGATCAATTGAAACAAGTGTGCCTAGGAAGAGTACACATGTTAAGGGTAATGATTTGGTAGGTGAAGGTTCTAGATCTAAACCTACCGATAAGGGTAAAAAGGTTCTTGACCAAAGAATTCGGTTGAATGGGAAGAAGAGTAGTTATACTCAACAACCTAAACAATCCTGATGAGGTATCGAAAGCAGGGGGAATCCCAGCTTAAAAATCTCAACAAGGTAAGCAGAGTAGACATTAGCCGAAACCATCTCTCAAGAGATAGTCTCAAATTAAGAATACTCAGCCTAAGCAAACTTCAAAGCTTGCTAATCCTACTAAACCTTTTGTGCTGTGAGATATGATTCTTTTGATGGCTCAAGCAGAGCGTACCCTTATCGTTAGAACCGTAGAACCAATGCACAACACACTGATCACTCCATCCGAGAGGACCTCGAAGGGAAGTCTTACGGAAGGAACACAAGTTACAGCCGTAGACATATATTCAAGAAGGCACCAAAGAATGAAACTGTCTATGTTGATAAATATGGAAGAAGGATAAGGTCTTCGATCTTGATAAGAAAGATCTATTCCTATGGATTCCTAAAAGCTGCTCTAACCCGCAAGGACCCAATTTTAAAGGGTACTTAAAACTTAACTAAACATGTAGGACGCCGTGGGTCAAGGAAGAAGAGTTCTTTGGAAATATTATGCAGTACATCGGACAGTGGGTGTTTGAAGCATATGACCGGAGATAAGCAACTTTTGAGCACGATGAAAACACAAGCTAGCCCATGGGCAGTGTTTGGTGACAACAACTTTGGTGTTACTAGAGGAGTTGGGACTTTACACATTGATGATGTACGTGTAGTGGAAATTCTCTACGTAGAAGGTTTAAAGCATAACTTGCTTTCTCGTATCCCACTTCGTGACAAGGGATATTCAGTTAAGTTTTATAGTTTCTCTTGTGTTGTCTCTAATGGATTAGATGATAAGATGCTTTTGACTGCCCGAGAAATGACAATGTCTATATTGCGAATTTCAGGACTGCTCAAGCAACACTTGTCTCGTGGCAAGGAGCACTTAAGAAGCTAGTTGGCTATGACACAAGAGACCGAGTCATTTAAATTTCAAGACGCCGAACAAGATAGCAAGAAAGTGTCTTGTAGAGGGTTTGCCAAATGAAATTTTCTCAATGGATTAAACTTGCGTTTCATGCCCAAAAGGGAAGCAAACTAGAGCATCTTTCAAAGAAGTGTCAACACCAACTTCAAGTAAAAGTACTGCAATTACTTCATATGGATCTCTTTGGACCAGATTACTCCCTTAATCTTCACGGAAGAAAATACACGCAAGTTGTGGTGGATGACTACTTAAGGTTTACTTGGGTGATATTTCTATTAAAAAGAATGAAACCATTGCAAAACTGCCTAAGTTATTGAAGAGACTTCAAAATGAAAAGGAAGTATTGTGAGAATTAGAAGTGATAAAGGGACAAAATTTCTAAACACGCATATAACAAAGTATTGCAAGGAACTCGAAATTCAAGATGAGACATCTGCGGCTCGTACTCCGCAGCAGAATGGAGTGGCTGTGAGAAGGAACATAATGCTTACGAAGCCGCCGAACAATGCTAGCAGAGTTCAATGTTTCTCGAGATTTTGGGCGAAGCTATCAACACTTTGCTTGCTATACTCAAAATCGAAGTTTGCTAACAAAAGTTCATGGAAAAACACTCTATGAATTATGGAAAAGTAGACTCTTTCGTGTTTCTTTCTTTCTTTCATGTTATTGGATGTTTGTATTTCATTTATGACAATGAGAAATGCAAGTTAAAAACCTTTTATGCCAAGGTTGCTAAAGGGATATTCTTAGGATATTTCGGCACAAGCAAGGCTTATCGGGTTTTTAATAGGAAAACTCTTATGGTGGAAGAAACACCTCATGTAGTATCTAATGAATCTTTTGTTGCGTCTAAGGTGAAAGGACATGAAGAATCTCTAGCATAAGGTTTAGAGATCTTAGAAATCAAGGATAAGACGAAGTATGTCAAAGTTCATATACATATCCCGACGATCAGCAGAATTCAAAGCATGCCGAGAAAGATAAAATCATCCCCTGCTAATGTCAAGAATCATCTCAAACGAAGCCTGCTTGAAGAATATCCTAAGTCTGCTGATGTATCTCCTAAGACTCCATTGTGGGATTATCAAATCAAGAGGGAACATTAATGGATAATGCACCTGATGTTACCGTAGAAGGGTTGAATGTTTCTAGAGAAGTTCAAAGAAGAAAGCTGGATGGCGATCATTCTAGTGATCTTGTGATGCCGGATGACGCCACCCCGATGGAAATGCACTTTTGACTCAATGAACCAAAGAAATTTTAAATTTAAAGGGATTAAAGCGGAAGATGACATCATAATAAACACGAGTATTTTTTTCTTCTCTTTTTTTTTTTAAAACAAATCAAATTATTTAAGTGCCTAACCGTGCTTGTGTCTAACTCGTGTCTTACCCATATTTTTAAGTCAAAACACTTACTTAATTAGACATTTGCAAAAATAGATCATCAAGCGTGTAATAAAAGTCATAACTAGCTTAACATAAAATATAATAGACAAACGCTAGTCATGCATGTATAACATTTTGAAATACGAACATAACTTCCTAGTAGTTTGAAAGGGACTCGACCACGGGACCAAGTAATCCATATGTAAATTTGAAAGCTTAAAACATAACATAAGTCCTACTGGTACTAGCTTCATTTCTTACAGAATTTAGTTTGTAGTAAATTTATTTAGAAGAGTCTACACAGCCGATCACACGTCCACCTCGTCGTCAACAGGACTGAAAAATTTAAAGTAGCATCATGAGTCTTCCCGGAGGAGAAGCCCGGTGGGATAACATTTAATATACAATTGTATTAAAAAGACTAATAAGCATGTCAACCGAGTACACGCCAGGCCCGTAGACCCAACTCATTTCACACAGATTTAGTCCGTAGACCTGTCTTGATTCACACAGAGCATAGTCCATCGACTAGCTTTATCACACAGAGCATAGTCCGTCGACTAGCTAAAATTCACACAGAGCATAATCCGAAGATCTGTCTGCTCGTACACACACAAATTACTCTAAATAATGCAAAAGGTATTTAAAGGTTACCCACTTCCTTGGTATTTGAATGTTTCAAAATAGCTTCCCGAAAATCCACTGCCTCGAATCGCACTCGACACATTCACTGCCTTTTAGTCTTATAAGCATTAAGTTATAACCATGCACTTAAAGTGCTTTTATTAACTTTAAGTAGTATCTAATACATATAAATATATGTATATATAGCATATACCTACTTGTAAACTTAAACATACTTCAAAGAAAAATTATATTTACTAAGACTAGTCAAGTATACATAAAAAGAAATTATAAAATATCTTCATATATGTAAAAAAATTGTAAAAGCATTATAACATGCACACAACAAAACCAATTTATTCATTAAGGAATACCTCTACTTTCAATTACTTAGGTAACTAAAGAAAATAATTTACAAACTCACCTTTTATGTAAAACTCCTTAAAAAGACAGCTCGTAAAAGATAATTTATAATCAAATATAAACACGTCATAAAATTATTAAATTTATACAGTAGATTCACAACACATATATATACATACCATAAAAATTTCACATGAAAATAATCTCAATTTTTTTACTTATGAATTTTTCAAGTTAGATAAAAACAATTTCCTAAATGAGGTTATGCTCCATCTTTTTATAAAATTTTGTAACACATAAATATGAATTAAATAAAATCAAGTAAAAATATATATAATATCCTAAGTATCATTAGTATCACTACTAAAAAGATCACATTTTAAATCTTCACATTTCCTACTTGATCATGCATCGTTCTAGAGCTTTAAAACTGTCCGTTTTTACTAGAAAGACACTGTTTGTTAGAAAAATTTATTAAAAATTGAATATAACTCCAAATGTATCAAGGTAAAATTCTTATGAAAGTTAAGACATAGTAGAATAACATACTAGAAAATAACTTTCAAATATTAATTTTTCTGCCCACAGTAAATTTTGCAATAATTGCCAAAAACAGGGCGTTTTTCTTCAATGCAGCACTTTGGTAGAAAAATCATATTAAATCGAGAATAGCTTCAAAAATCTGAAATTTTTACCACATATTCTAGACTTCCAGAACTTCAATTTGTTAAATGGAGTTTGAGAAAATTTGATCATAAAAGGCCAGAACACTTTTTGAAAGTAACATGCAATTACATAATAAATTTCAACAACAAAAACTATACATACAAAGTATAGTTGGGGCACCCAACTTGATTTAATCACCAAAGAATCACAAAATAAGTCCTTACACCATAGAAATAGAGACATGCAGTAGGAAAATAACTTAAAAGTCACATGCAATGACATATAACACATGCAATCCATGAATAAACACAAATGAGTCATATAGTTAGTAAATCCAATGAGATAAGTCAAGATTTCCAGCAAAAATATAAAATCACAAACCCTAAATTATTTTGGGTTTCAAAAGCAATATTTTGGAGCACCATTTTACCAAGAATTTCAGAGAAATAAAAAGGAAGGAGAAAATAAATTCAACGTAAAAGCGAAACATCATTTTCCCCTTTTTCTTTAAAGAAAATTTATTTGGTACAAAGACATAAAATAAAACATTCTTATGTTCTTACCTCTAAAAGACTTGCACTTCACTGGAGATGAGGTAATAGCAGGTTATTGAAAGATTTTAGTGAGAGAGCGGAGAAAGAGAGAAGGCAGAGAAAAGAGAGAAGACGCTGTGAAGAAGAAATGAGAAATGAAACGTCACTCTGCGTATTCTTTATGTAAACTAAAAATATACATATCTTTTTTTTTTAAAAAAATTCTTGAAAAGAAAAGACTAATTCAAAATAAATTTTGAATCTATCTTAAATTTTAAATTAATTTTTTTCTTTTCCTCTTCTTTTTTTTTTTCAAGTTATAAATATATAAGTATCTTATTATAATTAATTTTTCACTATACTTCATTTCAATTTAACTTATCTATTTTTCTTGTTTACTTGTGTCGAGTGAGTCGGGATCAATCTCGCTTTTCTTAGTAGGCTACCCTGCAAAACTCTTTAAAACTTCATTTAAAATATTACTTCTTAAAATTATAAACTTTCTTTTAAGAACTAGGATAAATCCACAAATTTAATGCTTAGTAAAATAATTAAATTGGAAAAATATGAAATGCAAGTTTTCTAAAAATGGGGTGTTAGATCTAATCATAGGAAATCCTCAAGATGGAGTAAGGACAAGAAGGAAGATAGATCTCGTTGGATTATTTAGTTGCTATGTCTCACTTCAAGATAATCTTTGGATCTCCAAACAAAAAGCTTTGTGAGAAATTCAGCAAATTGATGCAAAACAAATTTGAGATGTTTATTGATGGGAGAGATGAATTATTTTCTTGGTTTACAAGTCAAGCAAACATCAAAATTTTTTTATCAATCAAGCAAAGTATACCAGAGTATGTTAGAGAAGTTTGGTATGCAGTCCAGAAGGATGCAAAAATTCCTATGATAACTACATGATGGATCCGGATGAAAATGGTGAAAGTGTTGATCGGACTACTTATAGAGGCTTAATTAGATCTTTGCTATACCTAACAGCCTAGCAAAACCGGATATATCATTTGCGGTTGGAGTATGCGCAAGGTTTCAAGCTAATCAAAATTAAAGTCATATGGAAGCAAATTAAGAAGATTTTAAAGTATTTTATGGGAACAACAAACATAGGCCTTTTGTACCTACTTGATAACAATCTAGAACTCGGTGGATATTCAAATTCGACTATGGAGGTCAGTAGAATTGATAGGAAATCAACTACAAGTACATGTCGGTTTCTTGGAAGTAAGTTGATTTCGTGGTTTTCAAAGAAGCAAACTTCATTGTTACCTCAACCACGTAAGGCAGTACATGATCGCCGGAAGTCAGGTCATAGTTACTTTGGATAAGTCAACAAATAAGAGTTTATCACATAGTTGCTAAAGAAATTCCAATCTTTTGTGATAGCAACATTGCAATTGTAATCACCGAGAATCTAGTACTTCATACTAGATATAAATATGTGGACATCGAGACACCATTTTATCCGAGACCATGTTGAGAGAAAGAATATTCGAATGGAGAAGATTTATACGATCGCCAAAGAGCAGACATTCTTACTAAACCTTTGGCGAAGCAAGATTCAGGGAATTATCGGTGGAGTTAGGCTTGTTGGGTCCATGAAAAAGTTTGACAGAGAATAAACGTTGAAGAAGGCTTCTAGAAGACTATATCCTAGTCTTCTTCTTGTTTCTTTAAGTTGTCTATTTGCATATATTTTCTATCTAACTATTTTCTCAGGGTTAAAAAGCTTATATAGAAGGATTCAAGCTGTCTTAGAAAGATGTATTTAACTTAGAAAGGTCATAAACCTTGCTGCTACAGTCTCACTATTTCATACACACACATTGGTGGTATCAACTCGACTACAATGTTGGCTGATAGATACGTCTTCTATTCTCTCTCACTTTTTATTTCTTGAAAAATATTTTTATCTAAAATATTCCTAAGTCTTTCATTGGTAATTTTTTTCGGTATATTTTATTTCCAAGACTTATCTTCAAAGAATAGGACTTATCTTTTCAAATGTCGAATCAAATCTTTCTACCGCAAAAATTTAGGGTCCATAATTTTTCTATAAAATTTTATTTCCTATTTACGTGGATTCGAAAATCTTTATTATTGGAAAAATCCATTTTCGCATCCGTTGTTGAGGTCATGCACTTTTCAAAATTCGAACCGCTCACCAATAATCGTTTCTATCTCGATGGTGCGACATGCCAATGTGATATCCGAATCTCGCATTAGTTATTTACTAGTAAAATTGTCAACTACTTATAAGTCAATATACTTCATAAAATTATTTATTTGTGTGCTACTTGTAATATCACATTATTTTATCTTATTTTAAATATTGTATTAAATATATATTTTTATCTTCTTAGTGGTAAGACAATAATTAACTTTATTATAAGATTTTATTTAATTCTTTTTGTACTACTTAATTGTTACTACCTATAGTGTTAACGTAAAAATTAATTATTATGATACCCGAGTTTCTCACTACTCATTGATTAATATATTTCATGCATTGAGTGCATTTTAATTAATTAAATGCTACTTGTGATTTTGAATTATTTTATCTTGTATTATTTTATTGTGTTTTTAAATAGTGAATTAATTAAATATGCCTTTATATGTTTAGAGGTGAGAAAATCAATTTATAAGTGATTGGAGTTTTAATAGTGTTTGAATACCAATGTAATTTATTTGATTACCGTTGATATAAATTAGATGTTATTAATTTTATAAATGGAGTTTTAATATATTGATTTTAATTAAATTAAATAATTCCTTTAAATTTAATATATTATATATTTGAAATAAATATATTCTAATGTATAATTATATATATAATGTAACGAGTAGTATGTGGCATGTATATATGTATCCTACTAAGTGTGTAATATACATATGGATAAATAAAGAAGAAAAAAATTATTAAAAAATGCAAAACTTACCTGTGAAGTTAAATTACAGGCGGTGGGGTGGCTTATTCAGCCAAGAAGATTAGCCACATATCAATTAGATAGACGATCATGTACACGACCGAAGAGAGAGAGGAGAGAGAGAGGAGAGCGAGATTCTGAATTATTTTGGTAAGTATTCGACTTCCGTCAATCGATAAATTTTATACCATTTTGAAGCTCGTGATGAGTATAACAAAACTCTACCCTCAAATTATTATTCTTATTTGATAGTGAAAGGCGATAAAAAGGGTTTAGGGTTTGATTTATCGACGTTTAGCGGACTTGAGGTAAGTAGAAATTCATTTGCACCTACAATGCATAAATATAATATTTTGTGAAGTATTGATGTTTAATTGGTGATATGTGAATATTACGTTTATTGTGATATTTGATTGATATTCAATGGGTATTGTGAAAGAGCCTCGTGAGCTCAATATTTGATGTGGATTAAATATGCGAGTTCAATTATTGTGAATTGAACCTCGTGAGTTCGATTATTATTGTGAATTGAACTGTGAGTTCCATGGTTATTGTGAAATGAACTTTTGAGTTCCGTGATTATTATATAAATGAATAGGGTAATTGAATTGATGAGTTGTGAGTAGAAATGAATTAGGCGAGTGATTAGAAATGAATTAGGTGATTTCGAAAGAGTATTTATATCGGCCACGTGGTGGCTTTTGTATTGAGCGTATCGCCGACATATATCGATGAAGTCTGGAACCCCCAAAGAAATGAGTAGAAATGAATTAGGCAAGTAGAAATGAATTAGGTGTGTGATTAGAAATGAATTAGGCGAGAGCGATTAGAAATGAATTAGGGGATTTCAAAGTGAGAACGGAAAGGGCGACGTAGGAGTTAAGGCGACCAGAGGAATCGGCGTATGCTACCTAGAGTAGGCAACCAAATTCGATTGTTGCAGAATGAACCTGTGAGTTCAATGATTATCGTAAAATAAATTTGTGAATTTATATGATTATTACGAAATAGAAATGGTGTTATGAGCATGTGATTCTACCGTGTGTATATGCTTTGCATTGCATCATGCATATCATGCATTAACATGAAATCATATTTGAAGCATTTGATCACTAGTTATACATCGAGAGCGGAAGGAGCGACCTAGGAGTTAAGGCGATTAGGGAGAACTCGTCGTATGCTACCTAGAGTAGGCCACCGTCTCGTATGATGATGTGTGAGAACGGAAGGGGCGACTAGGAGTTAAGGCGACTGAGAGAAAATCTAGCGTATGCTACCTAGAGTGGGTCACCGTCGCCGGAAGGGGAGACCTAGGAGTTAAGGCGACCGAGGAGAACTGGCGTATGCTACCTAGAGTAGGCCACCGTCGTGTATGATGATGTGTGACAATGTAAGGGGCGACCTAGGAGTTCAGCGACTGCAGGGAAACCGGCGTATGCTACCTAGTGTGGGCCACCGTCGGCGGAAGGGCGACCTAGGAGTTAAGACGACCGGGGAGAACCTGGCGTATGCCACCTAGAGTGGGCCACCGTCTTATATGATATGTTTATATTGAGCTCATGTTGGTGCATAGTAGTGAGTCGGGGCCACTAACGAGTGTTTCATAAATAAATTGATGATTTTAAAGAGAGTGTTTTGTGCATTGGGAGGTTTTCGAACTAATCATCGCATCATGCATAATTTCTACTTACTTAGTGAAACATAAAAATTGAGCCGTAAAATTTCTTTTTAATAACAATCGATTAAGTTGCAAATGAAAAATTTGAAATACTTTACTTAGTGAAGATAAACTCTTTTATTATAAAAGGCCATTATCCAAACTGACAAAAACCATCTCGACGAGTACAACTCCCAGAGGAAGATAATAACATAATTTTAACAAGGTATTCATTACAAAAGATCAAAAAGTTACTAAGACAATTTATTTAATAATTAATAGAGAGTGTAAAGCGGTCGTCTACCGCAGCCTCCCGGGCCTCATTCTCGCAACCCGAAAATATTAAGTTTGGGGGTGAGATAAAAATATCGATGGGCAACTTTGTATGCTGTTACTGCAGTTGACAGGGACACCCGAAATAATTGAATCTTTTATTCTTCTTTTATCTTTAATTATTTGTTACAACATTTTGCCCATTTGTACTGTAATCTTCATATATATAATTTTCATCCCTTAACTTCCATTCGATTAAGAGATTCATCTTTCATTGCAACAGCTTAGTATGTAAATATAGCACATATGAGATGACACATGATAGTTTCCTACCACATCCGATCTCCGTAGTCACATTGTGGAATGGCACGTTAGTACGTCCGAGACCCATAATTCTCCGTCCCAAATGAGGTGGCACTAGTGGCATTTCGCACACAATCCAAACCCTCTACCATCCTTATTTCTCCCGTGAGGTGGCACTAGTGGCATTTACGCACACAATCCAAAATCTCTTCCGACCTTATTTCTCCCATTTATATATATAGATATAGGGCTTCGCCTCTGCAGATCAATAGATCAATAGAGATACTCGTTCTCGTATATAATATAGGGTTTTACCCTCTGCCATGTAAAAATCAAAGCAAAAATAAACTTGTTCTTATATATTTATATGGTTAGGAGTTGTGCATTTGAATGCTTTTGAGTTCTTCGCGTCTTTCAAAAATCTGCTTATGTTTGATTCAGAAAACCGACAACACCATATAACATTAACTAGCTATACGTATAGTGTCACCCACTTGAAAAACTTTTAAGAGAAAGTTTAACTTCTTGATTGCTTAGGCCTCTCGTATAAAAATCTTAGTCTCTCGGTTCCGGCCGTACTCTACCTAGCACAATCCATATGTTTAGTTCGACAAATCTTTTGTCCATTAAAAACTTAGGTTCTTGATCTTATTGTGTGCCTTCCAAAACTAGGCTTTGATGAAGAAGAGGTGCTTTATTTTATCAAAAGCTTCTATGGGTTTAATCCTACGTCTAACGACTTTGTTAGTGTATTATGGTTTGTGGATCCCGAATTTGGGACTTTTGGTTCCGTTCATCTTCAAGAAAACTATGTAAGACACTCAAGTATATGTATTCATAAAGTATCATGTATAACATTCGATATTTAAAATATGCTCGTCATTAAAAGTTTGACCATTTAATTTATCAAGTACTAACAATCGAAGAAACAATACCTATACATTCATAAACAAAATAAAATACTTAGACTTGTTGGAAAATTATGAAATTTTAGTATGTTGTACATTTTTCAGTTGTAGAACAAATTTTATTAAGAATTCGAGTTCATTTGTGTGATATCCGAATATCTCTTTAGCTATTTACCAATAAAATTTATGCATTTTTATTAACTTATATGAGTGACACGTTATTTATTTATAATTCTCTTCATTTTACTCCTTAAGTTTTAAATATATGATATTTTATTGAATTAGTAGTCATAAACTTCTACCCAAATTATTAAATCTAAAGTAATATAAATAAACTAAGTGTCAACTACTCATGAGTCAATATACTTCATACAATTATTTATACAAGTGCTACTTGTAATCTCGTACTATTTTATCTTGTCTTAAATATTGTATTAAATATATGTTTTTCTTGAGCCAATAATTAATTATATTATAAGATTTTATTTAATTCTTTTTGTATTAAATTTCAATTGTTACCACTTTTAGCGCTAACGTAAGAATTGATAATTATTATGATACTCGAGCTTCTCATTACTCATTAACTAATATATTTCATGCATTGCGTGTATTTTAATTAAATATGCGCTACTTGTGATTTTTAATTATCTTATCTTGCATTATTTTATGACAAATTCTTATATGTAATATTATACCGTGAAATAACCAATTTAATGAAATTCGCGGATCCTAGTCGGGTCAGATCGGATCCAATGGATATTTTCAAAAAAACTCGCGGGGAACAAAAAAATTCGCCCTCGGGTGCTCCTAGGGTGTTACTATTAGGTTACGCATATGTTACTTAAACGATAAATATGTGTTACTATAAAACAAATAATATGTATTTGTCTAAAAACAATCGCCCAAATGCAAAAATAAAAATAAAAAAATGGTCAAATAAATCTCTTATCTAATTATATGTGTGAATCAAATAAGTATTTAATCTTCGACAATTTTATTCTGATTAAAAGAGTGTGATTCTATTAAGATGATGACTTATTTGATCTCAATATTAAAGAGAAATGATTTTAATGTGTGAAGAAAAAAATAATGGAGTCTATTTGATCCCCAAGTATAAAATTTTTGGGGTAAATATGTGTTATTTTAAGGGCAAATATGTGTATTAAACTTGTGCAAAGGTAAAAATAAATTTTTACTCTCGTGTTGTGTTATTATTAGGTCAAACACGTCTTACTGTAAGAAGAAAAATGTGTTATTAATGAACAAAACTAATATTTTATTTTTAAGGACTAGTAACACGTACTTACCCTTACAAGAATACACATACTTTTAAAAAAATATGTTACTATATGAATACAAACGTGTTCTTGTATAGAGAAATATGTGTTACTATATGAAGAAAAAAATGTGTTACTATATGAACAAAAACATGTTACTTTATGAAAAAATGTGTGTTACTATATGAATAAATCGTAACCAGATTAGGAGTTGCGATATTAATTTCAATTTAAACGAAATAAAAATTTATCATCGAAGTTCGCATAAGCTTTGTATTCATCAATCGTTTAAGTTTTATCCACTCTTGTTTTCATCAATCGGATCATCCCTCTTTTTCCTTTTTTTCATCGGAGTTCACAGCTTTATCTCTCCTCATCGCCGGCGTTTCGTCTCAAAGAACCTTGATGCGTGGTTGTTGGAACACAAACACAACCATGGAAGTTGTGGAGCGAATGGAGGAGGAAGAAGAGTTAGAACGAGAGGAGGAAGAAGAAGTCTACGTAGTTTGACCCGCTTCTTTATTTTGACCAACAAGATTTAATAATTTCCTTTTTTAATTGATATTGCATGGTGCTATATTTCACAAGAGACTTGCTTTTATTTTATTGTGCTTTTAAATAGTGAATTAATTACATATGCCTTTATATGTTTAGTGATGAGAAAATTAATTTATAAGTGGTTAGGATTTTAATGGTGTTTGATTGCTAATGCAATTTACTTGATTATTGGGGGTATAAATTAGTAAATTATTTGATAATTAGTATTATTCATTAAAATGAAAATTGAAATAAATAACTAAATATTTAGATATATAGATACCCACGTTGCATCATGTATATGTGTGTATCTTGGAATAAATATATGTATTAATAATAATAATAAATAAATAAAAGAAAAAAAAAAGAAAGAAGAAAGCTTACCTAATAAGCTTTGTGAGACGGTGGATGTATATATCCTTTTCCAATCAATTAGTCTTAGTTACAAAAAGAAAGAAATCCAGCAAGCTTCTCGAAGCTAATTAAGCGGCATATTAGGAGGTGGCATAGTCACCCACATCAATTAGAAAGTTAGACAGAAAGTGCAAACAATCTCTAAGATGGGCCATTCATAAAGAGTCCCGCTCCGGCTTTAAGTGGGGCCCCGTTAGTGGACGGTGGGATTGGTCCCGGATTAGTCGGTCCTTGGGCTGGATACCGAGTTATAAAAAAAAATAGAGAGAAAGTGCGATGGACAGGAGGAAGAAGATCGTATCGTGCAAGATTTTGAAATATTTTGGTAAGTATTCGATTTCCGTCAATCGACAAATTTTATACTTGTTTTGAAGCTCGTGATGAGTAGAACAAAATCCTACCTTCAAAATAATTAATAATTGTTCTTATTTGATAGTGAAAGACGATAAAAAGGGTTTAGGGTTTGATTTGTCAACATTTTGCGGACATGAGGTAAGTAGAAATTCATTTGCACCTACAATGCATAAATATAATATTCTGTGAAGTATTTATTTTTAATTGATGATATGTGAATATTACGTTAATTGTGATATTTGATTGATATTCAATGGTTATTGTGAAAGAGCCTGTGAGCTCAATATTTTATGTGGATTAAATATGTGAGTTCGGCGATTATCGTGAAATGAACCTGTGAGTTCGATTATTATTGTGATTTGAACCTCGTGAGTTCTATTATTATTGTGAAACGAACTCCCGAGATCTGTGATTATTATAGAAATGGATATGGTGATTGAATTGATGAGTTGTGAGTAGAAATGAATTAGGCAAGTGATTAGGAATGAATTAGGCAAGTAGAAATGAATTAGGTGGGTGATTAGAAATGAATTAGGCGAGAGCGATTAGAAATGAAATAGGTACGTGATTAGAATTGAATTAGGAATTTCAAAGTGAAAACGGAAGGGGCAACCTAGGAGTTAAGATGAACAGAGAGAATCGCGTATGCTACCTAGAGTGGGCCACCGAGTTCAATTGTTGCGAAACGAACTTGTGAGTTCAAAGGTTATGGTGAAAGGAATTTGTGAATTCCATGATTATTGCACAAATGAAAATGGTGTTTTGAGCATGTAATTCTACTATGTGTATATGCTATATTGCATCATGCATATTATGCATTAACATGAAAATATTTTTATCAAATGGTGTGTTTGACCACCGATTATGCACCGAGGACCGCAGGGCGACCTAGGAGTTAAGGCGACTGCACAGATCCCGGCGTATGCTATCTAGGGTAGGCAACCATCTCATGTGCTATGGTGTTGCCGCACATTTATAGAGGGGACTTCGAATGGACAGGGGTCGGGTTTGGTGATGGACCTCGTTAGGCCGTTAGAGGGTGGGATCCTCAACGCATGAGTCGCGCGTGGAGGGATAACTTCTTGGTGGTCATGAGGGCGCGATGGGAGGGGGACCCTTGGTGGCCACAAGAGGATGAGCCTCATGTCGAAGTCATACATATAGTGGTCACTTATATATATTTGAATTGAGCTTAGTGCTCATGTGCCGGTGCATAATAGCGAGTCAGGCCCTAACGAGTGTTTCATAAATAAATTGATGATTTTAAAGAGAGTGCTTTGTGCATTGGGAGGTTTTCGAACTAAATGTCACATCATGCATAATTTCCACTTACCGAGATTTATAAATCTCACATAGTTTATGCATTGTAGGTAATCGATGGTCTCATGACACAAGTCATGCGCAGCTCTCAAGGGGTTTTGAGTGCCTATGTACATAGATGATGACTGTTGGGTCAAACCGTGGCGTGTATTTTGAGTTGTATTTTATAAATTTTTGTGTATGATGTTATGAGTTATTTTTGTCACGTTAAGAAGTGTTCATTGTCTTTTTGTTAAAGCATTTAAAAAAATTCGCTCGTGCGCATGAGTCATTTCATTTAGAATTATTCACAACTCACTTTTCTTGTTAAATTAGTGTTTGTTGGGTCCCTTTAGAATGAGTTAATCACGAAAATGAGATGCCCTATATTGATAATCTAGAAGGGGGAATGAATAGATTATCAAAAACTTTTTCGAGCTTAGATAATCTATCAACTCCAAAAACAGCTTTTAACAATGGAAACAATTGTTGACTAACTCAATTTAGATAGGATCTAAAGCTTTATCAGTATATTAAAGTTTGTGATCAAGAAACAATCAACAAAAACAATTAAAAACAAAAAGAAAAAGAAACAACACAGATTTATAGTGGTTCGGATCAAACGATCCTACGTCCACTCTCCTTCTTCAAACTTGAAGAAGGGACTCTACTCTTGCCTTTCTTCTTTCTTACTTCCTTTCTTCGTTTATAGAGTTTATCTTCAGCCTTACAGAATGATTCTAACTCTATTCGGCTTTTGAAGATTTACAAAGAGTATGGTGTTCTATAAACACGAGAAAATGAATGAACACAAAGTGTGTTCGTGAGTGATGTGTATACAAGTGATTGTG
Organism: Paraleonurus japonicus; assembly: GCA_030762865.1. Classification (NCBI taxonomy): domain Eukaryota; kingdom Viridiplantae; phylum Streptophyta; class Magnoliopsida; order Lamiales; family Lamiaceae; genus Paraleonurus; species Paraleonurus japonicus. The sequence goes on from CM061058.1 coordinate 10,334,130, forward strand.
GAAAGAGAGCTTCTAATTTTCTGATTGCTAATGTAAAAACTTCTTAAAAATACTCGAATCTACGAACCTATTTATAGATCTTCTGTTGATGTCGGTTGTAACTTCCTTGTTTTCTATTTGGTTGGTTGTAACCGTCTAATCCTTTCTTGAAAATCGCTTCTTGATTAGTTGAAACTAACTCTTGATTTTCACCAACTCTTGCTTGTCCGATCTTTACCCTGTCTGATTTTTCACCCCTGTCGATTCTTCACCCCGTCTCTGATTATGTCATTGTTTTGAACTTTTATCCGATCTTCTACCTTGTTTGGTTATGTCATCATCTGTTTTCTGTTCTTGTCTCTTTCGACTTCCTTTGAATCATCCCTATCTTATTCTTCCTATACTTAGTTTATTTAAAGTTCTTATCACATCACCGACTATACATTGTCTCCAAACTGGTCATCCTAGTTTTACACTTTAACTCATCAAAACTAAGCATATTTTTATCCCAACAATTTCCCTTTTTGATGATGTTAAAACATAGCTCAAGAAAAGAGAAATGTTAGTAATTTCAAAGATATGGATATACACTTAAGGCATTCAGATTATTGAAGCACTTAGTTTTATTATCGATGATGATAAGATCATGAAGTAGATAATCGGAGTAATACACATGAATCATACACCCGTGAGCACTTTGTTCATAGAAACAGATGATCGTGTATTCAAAGAGCTTTGTTCAACCAGCTTATGAGTAAGAGTCGGATGATCAAAGCATATGAGTTTTAGTTTATTTTATTTAGTTTGATTAACTATGTAAGAGCCTTAGTCAAGTTATGTTATAAGAATTGATTAGTTACACATATAAGTTTCAAGGAAATTTAAAGATTTATCAACAGATATGAGAATAGGTCAAAAGTTCTATTCACGTAATTCCATTACTTGACTTCATGTAAGTTCGCATAATATTCGTATAGGATAAGAAAAGAAAAGATTCAGTCATACCACCGTTTCTCTTCTCGAACCTTGAGCCAGTCAAAGACTCGATTCTTTATAGATATAGTTTCTCCACCCTCTGCCGAGATCGGCTAAGGATTCGACTTTAATGATAAGTCGCTTGATCTTCTCTAGGTCTAGATGACCATCACCGTTAGAGGGGTTCCATCCGAGAATAAGCTGGTGCGACTACATCGGAGTTGAATTCCTTGTGAGCAAGGTTGATTAGATATTGATACATATGAGGGTCCTTTTCTTCCAGCCAATTATGAAAAGCTTCATTCTCATCGAGTCCCCATTTAATGGCTTTGCGAGACATGGAACTGGAAGATCCAGTCCACTTCATATGGCCTCCACTTTGCACGATCTCCGCCATTAGTAGAACTTTCTTGGGAACTACTTCACTTCGATGAAATGGCCTTAGAACTTCTTCCCCTTGCTCGTCTCGTTAATTTCTCAACCCATCTTCTTAAAGAGCGATCGTAGAATTTTCCTCGCCGCCTTCTCCTGCTCCCTCCTTTTCTTTGCATCTCGTCGCTTGTATTTTCCTTTTTCATCTCTTTTTCTCTTCCTGATCTTCTCCTCTTCATCTATCTCACTTGTGTTTTCTTTGGAATTTTAGCTGTTTGAGCTGTTCTAGATGATCCGTAGGAGATGTCATCTCGAGATCTTGCACAGAAAAATCCTTGGGCGTGGTACCGGGTTCAGCTCCTCTTATCTTTCTCGACCTCCTCTGCCTTGTCCTCATCTTTCCTCCTCTCGTCTTACGCTTTCGGTAGCTCTTCGCATGTGCCTCCTCCAACTTCATGTTCAGTGGCAATGATCTTGTCATCTTGCTCGTCTATCCTTTTCTTGAGCACACTATCTTCCCCCTTTTTAGCATCAAGAAAGCGAGTGTTGCGAGATAGTGGCTACTTGTTCAATTTGTCCTACGAAGTTCTTCTCTCACATGCCCTCGTCTTATGATCAAGCTGGTCATATCGCTTTTCTGTCCGACCTCGGCTAAATGCGAACTCATCATCCATGAACTTCTTAATGATCGTAAATGCCCCGCCTATCCTTCTCCATAGCCAATCGCATTTTCAGTACTTGATGAAATGATGCCTCCTTGGCTTTCCAGGCTTCTCGTACTTGATTCTCAATCAATCCTTGATTTCGGTATAGGCAGAGCGAACGTATTGTTTGACCCATTCATCCCGAGAGTTCATCTCCTTGGCCACTGCCGCCTTAATCGCATGCATCTGCTCCTCATGTCCGATCATAGAAAAATATAGATCAATCTTGGTTTTTTCTTGAATTGCAGCCTTCTATATTTTCCTTGATTGAAGAAGTTATCATCTCGGAACAAGTCAGTAGAGCATTCGACTAGCTCTCTTTAGACTTAACACCTCCTCCTTAAGCATGTTAAACTCGGATATAGACACGTACGTTGAGGGTCCTCGCGACTTCTTCCTCGATGGAGAAGATAGAGTTAAATCTATCATTTCCATAGGAACATCAATATCTCTGCTTTCAGCCCGGGCCGAGGAGAATCAGCCCAATGTGCGCTTATGGTTGGCTCCTCCACCGGCAAAGTGACTCTGCTGCTCTGCTCTATGTGTGCCTCCCCCAGTATCCATCTCACCGGCTTATCGGCAGCTCCATCAAGTTCCATCTCCGGCTCCATTCCGGTGTCATCTCCGGTCAAAACCGGCTCAACCTCCATTCCTTCCCTAGCCGTCTCCGGCTCCACCTCGCCTCTCTTCCTCCGCCTTTTCCCGAGCCTCCTCGTAGAGCTGGCATGTCTACGAAGTATACCTGTGAAGGATATAATCGAAGAACATGCTCTCCGTTAAGATATCTCAAGGATTTAAGCTTGGCTCTCTTCGACTTCCTTCTCCCATATAGACAAAGTTGTTCCCACTCAACCTCAGCCTATGAGGATAGCCGTCTCCTCAAAGCCTCCCGTCCTTAACCTCCATAGGAGCCATACATCAACCAAACTCTTCCAACAGCCTTGGGTTCGTTTTGAAGGTTGTGCTCTTTTCTCAAGAGGAATTTCTTCCCAATCACCTGAAGAGATTCCTCCGTTGGTCCCATGACTCCAGTGAGGATTAGGAAGAAGGGAGTATAGATGGGGTTCTGTTTGTGAGGTGGATAGGAAAGAAAATGGGTCGGATGAGGGTTGAGATTGGATTGGACGTTCGGGAGTAGACCGTGTTAGAGGCCTCGAGGCAGCGGCCTTGTCTGCCCCTTCATCGCCAGGTGGGATGATGTGGGTGAGTCTTCACCTCGAGATGAGGAAGAAGATGATGTGGAGGGTTGGATTTGCTCGGATTCTTCCGGCTCTTCTCCGGATGAGACTTCCACCGTTTCCGTCTCGTGACTTCCCGGCGGCGACACTTCCCCCTTGGGAAGGCTGTCTGTCCTCCTTTTCTTCCTCTTCACCCTCGGTCTCGCTTCCTCCTCCTCGGATGAGGGTTCATCGGCTAACACCGTCTCCATTTTTTTCTTTCCCTTGGCTTTAGAAGCCTTCTTCTTAGGTGATGGAGGTGGAGTGTCTCCTTCTCGAGTCCCGTTGGTCCAAAGGGTTTCTCATCCTTGATGAGTGATTGGAGTGAATTGATACATGTTTTTAGGGCTATTTTTAGTGCAAAAGTGAGCTAAAGTATGATTTTTGTGCCTAAATGTGAAAAGTATCACTCTTTTGCCTAAAAGTATTACTTTGAGAGGTTTTGATGTATTTCGCCCGCTTTGCAGTGTAAATCGGTGGAATTTTGCCAAACCGAGAGTACCGGTATTCTTAGAATGAAAAGACGAACATACGGGACGAAAACTGGTCGGGCCCTGAGCCCTTCTCGATAAAAATTCCCGATCTCGAGTTCGAGTCGAGGGTGCACTGAGACCTCGACTCGAGGTTCATGCCGAGGGAAACCATTTCAAAAAGTTAGCAAGCTCGACTCGAGGGAGGAGCCTCGAGTCGAGGGAGATGAAAATTGCAGCGAGCTCGACTCGAGGGCTAGGCCTCGACTCGAGGCAGAGAGATTTTAAAGAAACGTGTTAGCGACTTTTAGGCCTCGACTCGAGGGCCTCGAAGCTCGACTCGAGGAGTGCCCAAAACCGAAAATTTCAGTTTTTAAGTCATTGGAAGCCAAACAGAGGAGGAGTGGATTCTAGCATGAGAGCAGTTTCTAGGAGTTTCTTTGAGCGAATTTTACATTTTGTAGCTTGAATTTACTTGTAATTACACTAGATTGTTAGAATTGAGATAGATTCCACATTTAGTTCATTAGATTAGTAGATTGGTGGATTGTAATTGAAGTTTGCAGCTGAGAATTGAGAAGAAGTGAAGTTGAATTGAAGCATTGTACAAGATTAATCATTCTTATTTTTGCCTATTGAAGCTTAATTGGTGATGTTCTTACCTTTTGATCTCTTTAATTCATTGCTTGTAGTGATTAGATTTTCAATTGCTTTCTTAGATTTTCAAGCCATGGTTTTTGCTTGTAGCACCATGGGCTAATAGCCTTGTGCTTGGGATAATTGAAATTAGGGATGAAGTGATTGCCTCATGCTATGATTGTTGATAATTGTGATCAATTGAATTAGATTGCTTCCTAATTGTGATTTTTAATTGTGCTTCATGAAAAATTGTCTCTTTTGATTAATGGTTGATCACCCTAGCAATAGGCGAGAGTTGAGCTAACGTGATTAGGTGTTAATCGGGTTTCAATTTTGCATGATTGTATGAATTGGGGACTTCTACATTGAGAGATGGGAAGAACTAAGGATACTCACATTAGGCATTGTGATATTAATGGAGTGATTAATTTCATGATGGTTTATGCCTTCTAATTTGATTGATTTGCATTTGGATACAATCATAGCTTGTTAATCATGGATTCCTTGATGGAGATTATCCCTTGCACCCTATTCCCTCATTGATTTTAGTATATTTGATCTTGCATTCTAAGTGTTTGATAAATTATTTGCATAATCTTGCCATTTAATTTCTTGCAATTTGTAGTGATTTAGTTCAAGAGCTTGTTGCAACTTTAGCCATTTAGAACTCTTATCCTTGAATTTCGCTTGCATACTTTCTCCCTTGGGTTCGATATTTTTGTTGATTGGTCTTAATAACTCTTACCCTATACACTCCAATCAAATGGCGCCGTTGCCGGGGAGTTAGTTTTGCGCCAATAAGTGAGATTCGAGGATTGTTTGAAGTGGCTATTTGTTGTTTTTATTTTTGTTTTTGGTGTTTTTTGGTGAGAATTTGATACTTGGATTTGTGGCATTGTAGGTGTATGCTAACAAGATCAAGTGGTGTTCCACCCTTGCCACTAAATCCGGAAATTGAGGCTACATTGAGAAGAAATCGTGTGAGAAGAAGAAGGGAAGCTATGGAAGGAGAAGAGCAAAGGCATGAGGAGAGATTAGTGGGTGATCCTCAAGAAGAGGAGGTGCATGGACAAGGAGTAGGAGGAGGAGAGAATGGAGGTAATGGGAATCACTTCCATGCTCAAGTTGGCCCCTTTCCTCAAGGGATGCCACCACAAAATTATCCCTACCAAAATCCCTACCCTTATCCACCTCAAGCTCATCAATATCCCTACTATCCACCTCATCCACAACAATTTCCACCATATTATCCCAATATGCCGTATAATCAAGAGCCACGATACCATGAGCCACCACAACCACAACCACAACATGTAAACGAGCCACCACCTCAAGGAAGGCCTTTGAGAGAGTTCTTTGAACCACAACTTAGAGAGTATTATGATGGGATAGCAAGGCCGAGGATAGATGCCAATAACTTCGAGATAAGTCCCGCTTTGGTTAGAATGCTTAGGGAGAAGCAATTTGAGGGTAGAGATGAAAATGAGTGCCCACATCAACATATGGCACAATTTCTTGAGATAGCCGACACTACAAAATACCATGGGGTGCCCGAAGATGCCAAGAAGTTGAGGCTCTTTGCCTTTACATTGAAAGGAAGAGCAAAAGCATGGCTTAATTCATTACCGCCCGGGACCGTACGGACATGGGAGGAGTTGTCAAAGAAATTCTTGATGAAATTTTACCCACCATCAAAGACCGTGCAAGCAAAGGAGGCTATTTCCCATTTTCGACAAAAGAATGGGGAGACGATATCGGAGGCGTGGGAGAGGTATGGCATGTTACTTATTAATTGCCCTCAACACGGTTTCCGGAGGAGCAAACCATTATGTACTTTTGCAATGGTTTGACGGATGGGGATAGGTCATTTTTGAATGCTTGTGCTAATGGATCGATTTGGTCGAAAACCGTGGGGCAAATGAATGAAATTATGGAGAACATAACTCAAGACTCATTTCAAGTGTCGGTTAATAGAGGAGCACATCATAGAGTGTCACAAGTTGATGAGCTAGAGAGTATGAAGAGTATGATGATGACTATGATGGACCGATTGGGAGCTCTTACGACTTCACAAAGCCAAGCAAGTGTTAGTCCATCCGTTCCTCATGTTGATGTTGGGCCAAGTTCATTGCCGGTGGAAGAAGTGAGTTATATGGGTAGGCCTCCATTCCAAGGAGGATATCAAGGAGGAAACTATCAAGGGAATTATCAAGGAGGAAGGCCTTATCAAATGCCTTACCAAAATAGGCCACAAGGAAGCTATCAACCTCAACCGCAAGCTCCATTCAATGGGAATACATGGAGGAGACATGAAAATTTTTCATATGCCAATCCGAGAGCCGCAGCTTCAATTTCCTCCCGGATTTGATCCGGTGCAAAGGCTCCAAACAATGAAGGAAAGGCTACTACGGAGGAGATCTTGGGGTTGATTGTGAAGAAGTTGGAAGCAAATGATTCAAGGCTTGATGATATAGGGAAACAAATGGACACTCGTTTCAAGACGATCGAGCATCAAGTAGGGCAACTTGCTACTACGGTTGGGAAGCTCTCGCCTACGGTGGATGATTTGCAAAAGAAAGAATCAAAGGAGTATTGTCAAGCCATCGAGCTTAGGAGTGGTGCAAGGTATGAAGGACCAAAACTTCCTTCAAGAGGTGATGGAGAGGATAAGCCTTATGAAAGTTGTGATGAAGAAAAGCAAGAGGTGATTGAGGAGGAAGAAAAGAAGAAGCCAAAGTGGTTGATGGCAAGGGAAGAGAAAGCAAAGCAAAAGATTATTGAAAAGGATGAGAAAGGGATTCCAAAGACGGTTGTTCCCATGCCTTATCCTCAAAGGTACATGAAGAAAGCACTAGATGAGAAGTTTGCTCGGTTCCTCGAGGTTTTCAAAACATTGTATATCAACATTCCTTTTTCGGAGGCCCTTGAGCAAATGCCTCACTATGCGAAGTTTCTTAAGGATTTGCTAGCAAAAAGGAGGAGAATGGAAGAGCCGGAGTTAGTTAAATTGACCAAGGAGTGTAGTGCTATGCTTCAACAAGAGCTCCCACCAAAGTTGAAGGATCCGGGTAGCTTTACTCTTTTATGTGATCTTGGTAATGGGTTGGAGAAGCAAGCCTTGTGTGACTTGGGGGCAAGTATTAACTTGATGCCATTTTCCATGTTTAAGAGGCTCAACCAAGGAAAGTTCGAGCCACTACCGTAACTCTTCAACTTGCCGACGGTCAACGACTATTCCAAGTGGTATTGTGGAGGATGTTTTGGTTAAGGTAGAAGACTTTGTGTTTCGCGGACTTTGTAGTACTTGAGATGGAGGAGGATAAAGATGTACCATTGATCTTAGGGAGGCCGTTTCTAGCTACCGCAAGAGCGGTGTTTCATGTGAATGAAGGAAGGCTTACTTTGAAGCTTGATGATGAAGAGCTTCATTTTTCAATGAAGGATGTGATGAAGCACCTTATGGAGAAGGAGGAATGCCACGTTGTAGATGTGATTGATTCATGCCTTCAAGAGGCTTGGGAGGATTCTTCTTATACTCTTTTCTCTCAAGATTATGTTATTCCATCATATAATCATCTTCTTAATGAATCTTGTGTTTCTTATAATTGTGATAGGGATGCATTGGAAGTGGAGGAGGTGAAAGAGATAAAGTTCGAAGGATTTCCCAATCAACCTTGGGAAAACAATGATGATGGTAAGCTAAGTGAAGAGAAAGTGAAAGGAGCCCTTAAGCCACTACCCGAGCACTTGAAGTATGCTTATTTGGAGGAAAATGAAGGTTGCCCGGTAATTGTATCGTCATATCTTACATTTGATGAGGTAACTAAATTACTTGATGTTCTTCGTAAGCACAAATCCGCCATAGGTTGGTCCATTGATGACTTAAAAGGTATAAATCCTTCAATTTGCATGCATAGGATTAGGCTTGAAAAGGACCATAAACCCATAGTTCAACCACAAAGGAGAGTGAACCCTAATATTCAAGAGGTAATTAGGAAAGAAGTTGTGAAATTGTTAGATGCTAATATGATTTTTCCTATTTCCGATAGTCCTTGGGTCTCTCCCTTACATGTGGTGGCTAAGAAAGGGGGAATTACGGTAATAAAGGGAGAAAATGATGAATCAATTGCTACAAGGGTAGCTACGGGGTGGCGAGTGTGTGTTGACTATAGAGAACTTAATAAGGCCACGTGCAAGGACCACTTTCCCTTACCTTTTCTTGATCAAATGCTTGATATGTTAAGTGGATTTGATTATTATTGTTTCTTAGATGGTTATTCTGGATACAATCAAATTATGATTGCACCTAAGACCAAGAAAAGACTACTTTTACTTGCACGTATGGGCCGTTTGCTTGGAAAAAGAATGCCATTTGGCCTTTGTAATGCTCCCGCCACTTTCCAAAGATGCATGATGTCAATTTTTCATGGCTTGATTGAGAAAATTATGGAGGTATTTATGGATGATTTTTCCGTGTTTGGTGAGTCATTTGATAATTGCCTTGCTAATCTTGATATTGTTTTGCAAAGGTGTGAAGATACGAACTTGGTGCTAAATTGGGAGAAATGCCATTTCATGGTTAAGGAAGGCATTGTATTGGGACATCATGTATCATCAAAGGGATTGCAAGTGGATAAGGCAAAAATTGTGGCTATTGAGAAGTTACTTCCACCTAAGGATGAGAAGGGAATTCGATCATTCCTTGGACATGCCGGGTTCTATCGGCGATTCATAAAGAACTTTTCTCAAATTTCTAAACCCTTATCTCATCTCTTAGAAAAAGATGTGCCATTTGAGTTTAATGAGGATTGTTTGATTGCTTTTAGGTCTTTGAAGGAAGCTTTGACAAGTGCACCCATTCTAATTACTCCGGATTGGACAAAGCCCTTCATTATCATGTGTGATGCAAGTGATTTTGCTATGGGGGTTGTTTTAGGACAATTGAGAGAGAAGAGGTTTCATGCTATCTACTATGCCTCCAAGACTTTTAATCCGGCCCAAGTCAATTACACCACTACCGAGAAAGAAATGCTTGCGGTGGTGTATGCTTTTGATAAGTTTCGACCTTATCTTGTAGGTTCGAAAACTATTGTGTACACACCCGACCATGCCGCAATTCGGTATCTCATGTCGAAAAAGGATGCCAAGCCTAGGTTGATTCGTTGGATATTATTGTTGCAAGAATTTGACATGGAGATTGTGGATAAGAAAGGAAGTGAAAATGTCATAGCGGATCACCTTTCTAGACTTGAAGGAGTAGAAGAGACGGAAAGAGATGTCAAGGAAGTTGAAGAGACCTTTCCCGATGAGGGATTACTAAGTATTGAAGAAGTCATGAGTGTGGTAAAGGAAGGGGATGTTCCTTGGTTTGCCGATTATGCTAATTTCTTAGCAAGTGGAGAATTGCCACCGGAAATGAATCCTTTTGAAAGGAAGGTTTTCTATAACCGGGTCAAACATTTTGTATGGGATGATCCATACCTTTTCAAGGTGGGGGTAGATGGAGTGCTTCGTAGGTGTGTGACAAGGAAGGAAGGGGAGGAAATCATGAAACATTGCCACTCTCTACCATGTGGAGGCCATTATAGCACGTCTAAGACCGTGAGGAAGATTTTATTGGCGGGATTCTATTGGCCAACCATCTTTAAGGATTGTGAGAGATTTATCAATGAATGTGACAAGTGCCAACGGATAGGGAACCTTAACAAGAGGGACGAGATGCCATTGAGCAATATCTTAGAAGTGGAAATTTTTGATGTATGGGGAGTTGACTTTATGGGGCCATTTCCACCGTCGGAGGGATATCAATATATCCTCGTAGGGGTTGACTATGTTACTAAATGGATAGAAGCCATTCCAACCAAAAGCAATGATTCTAAAGTGGTGATAGCCTTCTTGAAGAGAATCTTCACACGGTTTGGGGTTCCAAGGATTTTGATAAGTGACGGTGGTAGCCATTTTGTTAACAAAGCCATGGAGAAGCTTTTGTTAAGGTATGATGTTAAACACAAGGTTGCTACTCCTTACCACCCACAAACGAATGGCTTAGCCGAGGTGTCTAATCGCTTGATTAAAGGTACTTTGGAGAAGACGGTGAGGACAAGTAGAAAGGATTGGACAACAAAGCTTGATGACACATTGTGGGCATATCGAACCGCCTTTAAGACACCTCTTGACATGTCTCCCTACCAATTAGTGTATGGAAAAGCTTGTCATCTTCCGGTGGAGTTGGAGTATAAAGCATTTTGGGCTCTTAAAAAGTTGAATTTTGATGAAGAACTTGTGGGAGAAAAGAGGGCTTTACAATTACATGAGTTGGATGAGTTTAGGATGAGAGCTTATGAGAGTTCAAAGATTTTTAAGGAAAAGACCAAGAAGTGGCATGATGCAAGGCTTAGAAGGAAGGAGTTTAAAGAAGGAGATCAAGTATTACTATTCAACTCAAGGTTGAAGCTTTTTCCCGGTAAACTCAAATCAAGATGGAGTGGACCTTTCCGTGTTGTGAAGGTTTTTCCTAATGGATACTTTGAAGTGATGAACGACAATGATGAAAGGTTCATAGTGAATGGGCACCGGTTGAAGCTCTACCATGTTCACTCACAAAAAGAGGTTTTGGATGCTCTTGATCTCAAGGATGTGCCTTACCTAGGAAGTGAGAGGGAAGTGTGAACTCTTAGAGTTCCGTCCGGCAAAGGACAATAAAAATAGCGCTTGATGGGAGGCAACCCATCCTTTCTTGCTTTCATGTGTTTGTTTTATTTTGTTGCTTTGAATAATTGGGTCTTTTGATCCTTGTAGGTTGTGAGATTCGCTTGGAACTTGAGGAGCTCTACGTATGCTTGAAGAAGAAAAATGGAGTTTAAAGGCTTATTGGTACCACACTTCCTTTCAAAATTAGATTTGTCTAAGTTTGGGGAGGTGTTTCTCTTTCCTTCTCTAATTCTTTTGTGACCTTCTATGATTTTGGGGTTGGATGAGCTTAGTGCTTAATGATGATGATTCTATAATTGTGTCTTGGTTACCTTGTATATTTTAGCTTCATTTGTCTTGAGCTTAATTGTGGATTAATTGACATATTTTTGAGTATCATCTTGATATAGTGAGTATGCTTGAGGTTATGTACATGAGCATTTGTGCTTGAGTTGTAAGACTAGTTGGATTTTGATATGATCATTAGTAGATGTGTAGCGTGATGCTAGTTGCTTGATTAATTATGTGAAGATGAATGTGATTGAAAATTCTTGATTCATTGCTCAAGTTTAAGCCCGTGAGTTTTGTGCCCTAATAATCGTACATCTTATACGGTTGAGTTGATTCCTTTGTGAGTGCATCATTCATGATTTTTATGCTAGAACTTGCCACTAGACTTGTGGATATTGATCTTTGTGTGATGTTTTGAAAATGATAAGAGGCCATGTTTGATATGATGAGTTACTTTGCCAAATACTTTCCTACCAAATACATTTGATTTCCTTAGTAAGCCATGTTGAGCCTCGATGATCCTTATTCTTTGGTAAACCAAGTGAGATTGAAACCATTTAGCCTATTTTGATGAGCCTTTTGTCCTATGTTTAGTTGAGCTGGAATGTTGGCTAATGATGGTGATTTGATTGCTAAGTGTGGGAAGATGATGAGCTAAGTGATGAATGAAGCATAAAAGAAAAGAAAGGTTGTGAAAGATTGAATTGTAAAGAAAATGCATGAAAAGAAATGATTCAATTTGTGAGCTTAAAGAAAGAAAGCTCAAGTGAATGGTGGATTGATCTTTGAAGTTCAAAAGAAAGAGTGTTGCTTGATGAAAAGTGAAGAAATGTGCATTGTATGGATTAGCTTACATTCAAGTCTTTACTATTTAGTCACTCTTATCCAAAAACGTCCCACCTTTCCAAAGAGCCAACATTACAACCTAGAGAAAGACCTCTTTGATTCTTGATTGATCATAAATGATTTTGATTGAGATTAAGTCTTGTGGCAAGCATATAGTGTACTTAATTGTGGATTTGATGATTGAGTGCAATATACCTTGATACACTTGAGAGAAGAGTGAAACACTCCATGGAAGGAGCAATGTGTTGAGTATTTGATTGAGCATTTGTTTGAGCATGATTCATCTTGATTGCTAGTGGATAGTTGCATTGATACAAGTGATCATTGATGAGTTCAATTGTCTTATTTTTCGCCTATGGTGCCATGTGACATAATTGCAATCAATTCACTCCTTTGTTTTTAGTTTCTACGTTGCTCGAGGACGAGCAACAATTCAAGTTTGGGGGTATGATTGGAGTGAATTGATACATGTTTTTAGGGCTATTTTTAGTGCAAAAAGTGAGCTAAAGTATGATTTTTGTGCCTAAATGTGAAAAGTATCACTCTTTTGCCTAAAAAGTATTACTTTGAGAGGTTTTGATGTATTTCGCCCGCTTTTGCAGGTAAATCGGTGGAATTTTGCCAAACCGAGAGTACCGGTATTCTTAGAATGAAAAGACGAACATACGGACGAAACGGGGTCGGGCCCGGAGCTCTTCTCGATAAAAATTCCCCGATCTCGAGTTCGAGTCGAGGGTGCATGCACTCGACTCGAGGTTCATGCCGGAGGGAAACCATTTCAAAAAGTTAGCAAGCTCGACTCGAGGGAGGAGCCTCGAGTCGAGGGAGATGAAAATTGCAGCGAGCTCGACTCGAGGGCTAGGCCTCGACTCGAGGCAGGAGAGATTTTTAAAGAAACGTGTTAGCGACTTTTAGGCCTCGACTCGAGGGCCTGAAGCTCGACTCGAGGAGTGCCCAAAACCGAAAATTTCAGTTTTTAAGTCATTGGAAGCCAAACAGAGGAGGAGTGGATTCTAGCGGTTGAGAGCAGCAGTTTCTAGGAGTTTCTTTGAGCGAATTTTACATTTTGTAGCTTGAATTTACTTGTAATTGCACTAGATTGTTAGAATTGAGATAGATTCCACATTTAGTTCATTAGATTAGTAGATTGGTGGATTGTAATTGAAGTTTGCAGTGAGAATTGAGAAGAAGTGAAGTTGAATTGAAGCATTGTACAAGATTAATCATTCTTATTTTTGCCTATTGAAGCTTAATTGGTGATGTTCTTACCTTTTGATCTCTTTAATTCATTGCTTGTAGTGATTAGATTTTCAATTGCTTTCTTAGATTTTCAAGCCATGGTTTTTGCTTGTAGCACCATGGGCTAATAGCCTTGTGCTTGGGATAATTGAAATTAGGGATGAAGTGATTGCCTCATGCTATGATTGTTGATAATTGTGATCAATTGAATTAGATTGCTTCCTAATTGTGATTTTTAATTGTGCTTCATGAAAAATTGTCTCTTTTGATTAATGGTTGATCACCCTAGCAATAGGCGAGAGTTGAGCTAACGTGATTAGGTGTTAATCGGGTTTCAATTTTGCATGATTGTATGAATTGGGGACTTCTACATTGAGAGATGGGAAGAACTAAGGATACTCACATTAGGCATTGTGATATTAATGGAGTGATTAATTTCATGATGGTTTATGCCTTCTAATTTGATTGATTTGCATTTGGATACAATCATAGCTTGTTAATCATGGATTCCTTGATGGAGATTATCCCTTGCACCCTATTCCCTCATTGATTTTAGTATATTTGATCTTGCATTCTAAGTGTTTGATAAATTGTTTGCATAATCTTGCCATTTAATTTCTTGCAATTTGTAGTGATTTAGTTCAAGAGCTTGTTGCAACTTTAGCCATTTAGAACTCTTATCCTTGAATTTCGTTTCCATACTTTCTCCCTTGGGTTCGATATTTTTGTTGATTGGTCTTAATAACTCTTACCCTATACACTCCAATCAATGAGCAGACCCTTTGCTTGGTGAACTTCTTTACCCCTGTCTCCCAGTCCAGTTTGTCTGTCCCAATCTTGTGTTCAAGTATGATAGTGATCCTTGCCATCATACTTGTTATCTTGGTCACGACCATCTAATCACCTCCTTTGACACCTCTGTCTTCACAAACTTCTTCCTTTCCTCCATCAGTCGGGAGTACACCGTCTCGAGCCCACTAATATCAGCTCCATCTATGATGGACCTCGACAAAGATATCCTTGGCTTAGTCAACTCCGTCGTGACTCGCTGCTCCCCAGAGATGCACTTCGTCAAGATGAGCATCGAAGTCGATATTTTCTCCTCAGCATCCCCTTTTTCAAATTTGCGGTTTTATTTTTCTCGGGATCTTCTTGCCATCATTTTATAACTTTCTAAATACTCCTCCGCCTTATACAGAAATGGATTGCCACCGGTGGTGCTTAGACCAAAAATCTCACCAATATCGTGCAATGGATACATGAACCTTTCTACTCTTTTCCAAGGTTCGAATTCGAGTTTCTAACCGGTTTACGCCGATTTTGCTCGTTAAAAATTCTGCAGCAATATCGTCAAGGGTTTTGGGTTTGGTGGGTTTCATCGAACAATATTTCTTCAAACCTCTGGTTTCGAGAAGTTGAAGAATTTCTCTTGTTTCGGATCGGTGGAAATATCCCACTCTACATACATCTACTGATTTTGTTCGATCTCTCGATAGAGGCATGATCGTATTCGTACTTGATTACGGTTTTTCCAGTGTCCGCCATTGAAAGCTTGATTTTGGAAGATTTTGAGAGGGAAAAGGATTTTGAGAGAATATGAATAGGAAATTATGTGCATAAGTTATTATGCACACGTTTTCCTATTTATACGGAGAGATTTAATAATAAACTAATCGTAACTAATAATGACTGCAAAAGTATAGATTTTGGCTTTCGTGCCAGCATTAAATGCAATTATGCTGATTTATTTTGAAAAGTGCACGAATAATATTAAATATGTCGCGCGTGAAATGTTGGGATTTATTCATATTTCAGAAATCGCCTTCAATTTATGCGCGTGAATGTCACTCGAGTGTATTTCAAAGCTTTATTTGATAAAATTTCGGTCCGATAGTAACTTCTCGACAAGAAGTAACTTGATTTGTAAAATCTTTTCAGTTAATTGGAGATATAAACTGAAATATTATCTCTTTTTATTTTCAAAAGAATATCTTTTAAAACCGAACCCTTTATAAAATTTTAAAACAAATTTCAAGAAGGACTACGAGTGAATTCAATTTTTGAATAATTAACTAATTATGAAATTAAATTCACATATTAATTATGTGATTTAATAGACATAATTTTTTTATAAGAGTTTAAGAAACTCCTGTAAAATTAACTATGCGGTTTGAACGCCGTCTGCTTCTTCTTGTAAATTTTAGATGAGGTGTGCTTTGTTCATTCTACTAAGGTTATTATCACCGACTTGAGAATTTCTGAAACCAAACACTTGAACAAAACATTAGTATCTCCTAGAGTAATTTAGACAAGGTACTCATACTCATCCTGCCTTGTGATCGATCGGTGACTATGATGTATTTGTCTGATTACTCTATGTTTAGACAAATAAATATCAAGTTAGTTTAAATCAATAGATGAATCCTTGATTCTTGATTCCTTAGAGGAAATCAATGATATCAGCTCTATGATTATCCATATGATTTTTAACACATCCGATATTATTTTCCAAACATAATAACATAAGCGATAGAGACAAAATGGAATATAACAATTTGGATTATATATCACCGAGGTAGCATCTAATAATCCTAATTTTAAAGAAAGATCTTTGAACCTTGTCTCCGCTAGAGGTTTTGTTAATAAGTCTGCTCTTTGATAATCAGTCAATTTTCTCAAGTCCGATATTACCTTTTTCCACATGATCTCGAATGAAGTGATGACGAATATCAACATGTTTGCACCTGGTATGTAAGACTGGTTCTGGGTAATAGCTATGGCACTATTACTATCACAAAAGATTGGTACATCTTTGGTGATAATGTTATAGTCCCTTAGGCTGACTCGATCCAGATTAGCCGAGAACAACAACTTCCACCGCCATGTACTCGGCTTCATGGTAGAAGTAGCTACAGAGGTTTGTTTTTAGACAACCATGAAATCACCTTACTTCCCGAGAAATTGGCAAGTTCCGGATGTAGATTTTCTATCTATCTTACACCCACCAAAATCAATCGAGTATCCCGACAACTCAAAGTTGTCGTCACCGGATACCACACACCTTACATAGATTGTACTTTTCAAATACTTTAGAATCTTCTTTGCAGCTTCAAGATGACTCTTTTTAGGTTTAGCTTGAAAACGTGCACATACACCCACCGCAAAAGAAATGTCAGTCTACTAGCGCTTAAGTATAAAAGAGAGCCAATTAAACCTCTATACCGAGTCCGATCGGTGTCTTCTCCTTTCTCATTCTGATCCATTGAAAAATTTGTCATCATAGGTATTTTGGCTTCTCGGTGGTACCTATTCCAAATTTTTCAATAAGATCTTTGGTGTATTTTGCTTGACTTATGAAAATTCCTTTCTTTATGCCTTAATTTGAAGTCCAAGAAAGTATGTCATCTCTCCCATCATGGACATTTCAAATCTGTTCTTCATAAGATGACTAAATTCTTCACACAAGATTAGGTTAGTTGATCCAAAAATAATATCATCAACATAGATTTGTACTAACAAGAGACCTTTATCAGATTCTTTCCTAAATAAAGTTCTATCTATTTTACCTTTTACAAAACCATTTTGAATTAAATACTTAGATAATGTATCATACCATGCTCTAGGGGCCTGTTTGAGTCCATATAGGGCTTTCCTCACTGTAGACCTTGTCTCCTTTGACAAAGCCTCGGAGGTTGCTCTACATAGACCTCTTCGGCTATGACTCCGTTTAGAAATGCAGATTTCATATCCATTTAGAACACAGTAAATCTTTTATAAGCGGCATAAGCTAAGAACAATCTTATGGCTTCAAGGCGAGCAACCGGTGCAAAGGTTTCATCATAATCAATTCCCTCGATTGTGAATAACCTTGTGCAACCAATCTAGCCTTATTTCTTACCACAGTGTTGTTCTCATCTCTTTTGTTCTTAAAAACCCATTTTGTTCCAATAACTTTTTGATGATGAGGTCTTTCAACAAGCTCCCATACATCTTGTCTTTGAAATTGATTTAATTCTTCTTGCATTGCATTTATCCAATTGGAGTCCGTTAGAGCTTGATAATAGTTTTAGGTTCGAGCAAAGATACATAACAACTAAATGCATAGCCTTGGTTTATCTCGTGTCCTTGTCCTGACTCCAATCTAAACTTTCGATTATATGTTCAGCTGGATGATAAGTCAATACTCGTTTACCTTTATCTTTTACCGAGTATGAAGTCTTATCCGAGATATTTTCATCAATTGGTTACGTATTACCTTCAGGAATATCTTCTAGTCCATTTGGTAGTGTAGTCGTCTGATCGGATGATATGGAAGAACTTTCAGCTTCCTTATCTTTATTCATGTCCGATGTGTCCTCCTCATCCGATTCGACTGTAAGTAGAACTTGACTGATTTCTTGATATTTAACTCATTGAGATCTTCACTATCTTGGTGACATCATCTCGTGCTTTCGAGACTTGGAAATTTCATCAAAAACAACATGGGGTGTTTCTTCCACACATAATGTAATCTTATTAAAAACTCTATATGCTTTGGATACAGATGAGTATCCTAAGAATATCCCTTCGCAATCTTAGCATCAAAAGTTCTTAATTTAGATTTTCCATTATTATGGATGAAACACTTACAACCAAATATATGGAAATATGAAATTTTTGGTATTCTACCCTTCCATATTTCATAAGGAGTTTTGCATTTATCTTTCACTATTAAACACCTATTTTGAACAAAACATGCAGTATTAATGGCTTCGCCCAAAACCCGTGTGGAGTGTCATACTCAGATAATATTGTCCTTGCAGCCTTCCTTCAAGGTTCTGCTTTCTCCTTTCTACAACTCCATTTTGCTGGGGTGTTCTTGTAGATGATGTTTCATGTGCTATACCATTCTCGGTACAATAGTTAGTAACAAACGAGTTTAGAAACTCAGTACCTTTATCACTTCTAATCTTGACAATATTTAGTCCTTTTCGCTTTGAATTCTTTTGAGAAATTCTGAATTTTTGTTACAGTCTCATTCTTTTTGTACAAGAAAATAACCCAAGTGAATCTAGAAAAATCATCTACAATCACTAAAGTATACTTTCTTCCACTAAAACTTAGAGGTGTAACTGGACCAAAAAGATCCATGTGTAAAAGTTCCAAAATCCTTTACGGCGAGGACCAATTATTGTTTTGAAAGAAGTTTTGGTCTGCTTTTCCTTTTGACAAGCATCACAAATATGATTTTTGAAAATATTTTATCTGGAAGTCCTTTGACTAAAGATTTTCTTGCTATTTTGTTAAGAGTTTTGAAATTTAAATGACTAAGACGTTTATGCCATAGCCAACTTAAATCTTCTCGAACTCTTAGCAATAAGATAAGTATCCTTAGGGCAACTCT
Organism: Paraleonurus japonicus; assembly: GCA_030762865.1. Lineage (NCBI taxonomy): Eukaryota > Viridiplantae > Streptophyta > Magnoliopsida > Lamiales > Lamiaceae > Paraleonurus > Paraleonurus japonicus. The sequence goes on from CM061058.1 coordinate 10,352,935, forward strand.
TGAAATTTGCAACATAGATATTACCTTGTCCGACTCCAGCAAGTAAAATATTTTCGCTCAAACCATCCAAAATATAACATGCATCATGAATGAATTTTACACAATATCCTTTGTCACAAAAGCTGTGAGACAGGATAATAGATTATGTTTCAATCCTTCCACAAAATAAAGTTCATTAACCTGGATATCTCCAATCATTAGAGTTCCAACTCCTTTGGTTAGACCAAAATTGTTGTCACCGAACATTACCCGAGGTCCATCTATCGTCGATATTTAGAAAGAAGTCTTTTCTCATAAGTCATATGCTTAGAACATCCACTGTCTATATACCGGATGACTTCAAGAACATCTTCTCGTTCAGCTATCTCCTTATTTCCCGCAATCACAAATTAATTCTTAGGTACCCTTTGTGTATTGGGTCCTTTCTCGTTAAGTTGATACTTAGGTATCCAGATGAACACATCCAAGTTTTTCGTAACCAATGATTGAATTTTGCAACCATATCTGTCTACTAATATTAGACTATCTAGATCAATTTTATTTAATTGATCTCTAGTGATTGTCTTATATTTTGGAAAGAATGGATATGACTTGCTTCTTCCATCAAAACCATTGTACTTTGAAAAAGGTTTTGACTTAGTCTTTGGATTTCTTTTGGATGCATTTCTCCTTGTCTCGTGTTTTCTTCTCGAAATGTCGGATGAGGTGATTTGCTCCTTAGATTCCATTGGACTAAGCTTTGTCTTTTCCATAGTTTCAGTAGCTTTGATAAAAACCCTTGGTTTTATAGGATCATTCGGTTTATTTTTATCAAAACCTAATCCAGATTTATCATAAGGCTTCCGAGAAGTATCAAGATGTTATCAATTGTTGACCGAGAATTATTAAGATGTCCTAACTTGAGATTTAATTCTCTGCTAGTTTTAAAATTCTCATTCTCCATATTGATATTTGAAAATTTAATTTTCAAAGTACTCAATTCTTTTCCAACTTATTGGTTTTCTCGCACGAGGAACTAGTAGAAGTCTTAGATTGACATTCCCCTTGAATGTACAATCCAGATTCTTCCTTGTCCCTGTCTCGATGTACCTTTGTTAGATTAAGAATTTGATTCTTTAAACTTAAATTTTCAGTTTCTATCTGTTTATAAGCGAGATAAAGCCGTCTTCGTATCTTTTAGAAGCTTGTTAATAAGACATGGATCGATTCAGATAGGTTATCACAATCATTATCCGAGGAAGAGTAATAGTTTACCTCTTTAGCCATTAGGCATACGTCATCATCCTGCTCCAAATCCAGGATGAGGATGAGGAAGATGTTGTTTCATGTACTTCCTCTTTTTCGCTAGAAGAGCTCGTTGATCTCGCATACCTCCTATCCCTTTTCTTCCTCTTTTCTTCTCTCTCTCTTGGAGTAAGTTGAGGACAATCATAACTATAGTGACCGGGTTTATTGCGGGTATAACATATATCTCCTCTATCCGATTTAGGACTAGTATCTCCTCGTCGATTGGTGATTTATACCTTTTACCGAATCCTTCTTCTTGTCATTATCTCGAATACTTCTCTTCCTAATCGATTTATACTTTTGGCGATTAAACCTATCTCTCTTATTTCTTTTATACTTCATCTTGAGTCTCTCATATCGTCTGATTAATAATGCCATTTCCTCCTTTACCGACAAATCGATGCCTTAGAAATCTTGTCAATCTTCTTGATGAAGAAATGCCACAGACTTTCCGTAAGTAGATGACTCGCCTCATCTTCTTCATCTTCAATGTGTATATCATATTCCAATGCTTTCAGATGAGAAAATAGAGTATGATGTGATATAGATGACAAGTTACGTGTTGCTTTGAGAATATTTGCTTTTTCCCTCCATCTTTTGCTCAATGATCCGAGTACCTTATTATTAATTTCTTTCTCGGTGTAGGTTTTACCCAAATCAGCGGCTTTGTTCACTAGATTAGTCAATCTCACATCCAATTGATCCACGCTTCTCCATCTTTCATCTTGAATGTGTCAAATGCATTTAAAACAGATCGCAACTTATTTTCTTTAACTTGTTACGACCCTTCACAGACATTTGCAAGAGTCTCCCACATATCCTTAGCAGCTTTACATCTCTTTACCTTTTCTATCCAGTCTTTGCTCAATGTCTCTATAATTTCGTCCTTGCTACCCGATCCAAATTGTGAATTTTCCTTTCATTAGTAGTTAACTCAAGACTCTTCTTTTCTTGTTGACTTCTTGTAACGAGATTCTCGCTCCGGTGCTAACAACTCCATGATAGAATTTTATTGGACCTTCCTCAAGAACCTCTTCCATACTGGGCCATGAATGGCCTTCAAATGATTCTCCATTCTCGAACTTCCAATAGTCATATTCTTCGATAGAAAACTCGCAAACTCCTGGATTTCTTACTTTTAACAAGACATCGTAATTCAAGATGCTAAAAGACAACTTATCAGAATGTTAGTGAATCAATAATAAGAAATCAGATTTCAACAAGAACTCGAAATTTCAAGACCACAAATCTTTTATCGTAACAACTTAACACCGCTCTCGATACCACTTGTTGGGTCCCTTTAGAATGAGTTAATCACGAAAATGAGATGCCCTCTAGTGATAATCTAGAAGGGGGATGAATAGATTATCAAAAACTTTTTCAAGCTTAGATAATCTATCAACTCCAAAACAGCTTTTAACAATGGAAACAATTGTTGACTAACTCAATTTAGATAGGATCTAAAGCTTTATCGTATATTAAAGTTTGTGATCAAGAAACAATCAACAAAAACAATTAAAAACAGTAAAAAAGAAACAACACAGATTTATAGTGGTTCGGATCAAACGATCCTACGTCCACTCTCCTTCTTCAAACTTGAAGAAGGGACTCTACTTACTTGCCTTTCTTCTTTCTTACTTCCTTTCTTCGTTTACAGAGTTTATCTTCAGCCTTACAGAATGATTCTAACTCTATTCGGCTTTTGAAGATTTACAAAGAGTATGGTGTTCTATAAACACCGGAAAATGAATGAACACAAAGTGTGTTCGTGAGTGATGTGTATACAAGTGATTGTGGAAAGAGAGCTTCTAATTTTCTGATTGCTAATGTAAAAAAACTTCTTAAAAATACTGAATCTCCGAACCTATTTATAGATCTTCTCTGATGTCGGTTGTAACTTCCTTGTTTTCTGTTTGGTTGGTTGTAACCGTCTAATCCTTTCTTGAAAACTCGCTTCTTGATTAGTTGAAACTAACTCTTGATTTTCACCAACTCTTGCTTGGCGATCTTTACCCCGCTCCGATTTTTCACCCCGTCTCGATTCTTCACCCCGTCTGATTATGTCATTGTTTTGAACTTCTATCTCGATCTTCTACCTTGTTTGGTTATGTCATCATCTGCTTTCTGTTCTTGTCTCTTTCGACTTCCTTTGAATCATCCCTATCTTATTCTTCCTATACTTAGTTTATTTAAAGTTCTTATCACATCACCGACTATACATTTGTCTCCAAATGGGTCATCCTAGTTTTACACTTTAACTCATCAAAACTAAGCATATTTTTATCCCAACAGTGTTTCTAGTTGGGTTGTCAAAAGGTGGTCGTGGTCGAGTGGTATCGAGCCCAATTTGGGTCCTGTGACTGCCTATGTACACGAACTCTAAACTTAGGGAGCCCAGCTATGCCGGTAAGTTGTATGTAATGTGAAGTAATGTATATTCTCATTATATGAATTAAATGGTGTTTAAATTCTCATGTGTTATTTTGTTGTTAGCATAACAATATTATTGTTAGATTAAATGAATGACATTCTAGTAGATATGAGACACTAGCGTTTGAAGGACTCGTGATTTTAGGTAATAAATGCAATGATGTTATTTAGTTAACACTAGGACGAGATAGTACTTAACTTTAACGTTGGAATTTAATGGTATAGAACCAATACAAGAGAAAAAATGCATAACGAAATGATTACTAATTTTTTGATTATGCAATTTCGATTGTCTTATTGATTATAAAGAGATATCCTAGAAAGTTGTCGAACTATTTGAAGAAGCTCTACTTTCGTTCATAATACATTTAATATTGACAAGTCACTAAAATATCTTATTTTGCATCCAGTTAGAAAAGAGAAATAGTGATCATATGATGAAATACTTGGAGATTAATAAAGGTAGAGAACTATATATATATGACTTTGTTCAACTGAATGTAATACATAAGAAATATTATAGAATGACACCAACTATCTTACTCCCGCATAATGTTACCGTGGCTAAGATGCTATTATTTGATCACCGCCGCCGAGCCGCCGATCGCAACATGTGCTCGTGAGCGTGTGTGGTCGGGCATGTGTATTGGTGCATAATAAGTGTGTGGTAGTTATGGTTTTGGGAGTTTAGGTTTGCTTTAGATGAGTTATTTCACATGCATATGTTATGTGATAAGTAGAGTTAATTTGCGGTAACACCCTAGTGATACAAAGACTAGTGTTACCGAAATTAATTACATGATGACCTAAAAAGAAAGAATATGGTTGAATTAAAATAAGTAAATATGAATTTTTATTTATTTTACTTTCTTGTGTTAAAACAATCGTGATTCGTTTTTATTATTTAGAATCAATCGCTTTAAGTTTATGCTATTCTATATATTTGCTATCTTATTGTGTTATTACCTCATAAATGACCTATGTTGAAAATATTTATATGATCTAAGATAAAATTTGTTGTTGTCATTTGGGTTAATTTTACATGTATCGTTACATTGTTCATTTTTTTTTATATATTCGACAAGTATGTAAATGAAGAGGCAACACAGGTATTACATCACGGTTGCTCCTCTAGAATCAATCAAAGTGTTTAGAGTAAGATATATGATGACAACAACTAAACCAACTCACGAGATGTAGACATATTTAATGTTGAGATAATTATCTTACAACATTACAATGAGATGCCATTTTGTGACGGCATACCTAGAACAATATCAAAGGATGAGCCAATATAGATGATCAATTATATATATATATATATATATATATATTTAAAGTCCTAAAATAAAAATAATGAATGTAGAAATAAGGGTATGAGGAATAAATACTAAGAACAAGTTGATCATCATTTTTAAAAGTACTTAAATAAAAATAGGAAATAAACTTTTTAAATTGTTTTAGGACACAATCCACATGGAAGGTACATCATAGGAATATATAATTCGACTTGATAAGAAATTTCGGTGTTAGTCGCATGGTGATGTTGTCAATGTATATTGGTTTCATTTATTTTTGTGGAATGGACAAATAAGTTGTTAAGTATTGCACACTCGGTCTAATGTTGAGTGAGTTTTTAGAGATAATTACCTAATCCTTACCCCATTTTGATACTCTTTTGTGTAGAAGTAAATAAATTTCTCTTTAGAAGTTATAAATAAATTATATTGACATGATATAAATCTCTATAGGGTAAAACATGTAGACATAAAAATTAAATTTTCATTCGGGTAATTAAGAGAAAAGGACTATTCCTTTATCGGATAGACAAGAATTAGGTTTTGTATCACACTAAATTTCGAGGACGAAATTTTTATAAGGAAGGGAAGGATGTGATATCCGAATATCTCTTTAGTTATTTACCAATAAAATTTACGCATTTTTATTAACTTATACGAGTGATACGTTATTTATTTAAAATTCTTTTCATTTTACTCCTTAAATTTTAAATATATGATATTTTATTGAATTAGTAGTCATAATTAAACTTCTACCTAAATTATTAAATCTAAAGTAATATAAATAAACTAAGTGTCAAATACTCATGAGTCAATATACTTCATACAATCATTTATACAAGTGCTACTTGTATAAAGTAATATAAATAAACTAAGTGTCAAATACTCACCGATTATGCACCGAGGACGGCAGAGCGACCTAGGAGTTAAGGCGACTGTGCAGATCCCGGCGTATGCTACTTAGAGTAGGCCACCGTCTCATGTGCTATGGTGTTGTCGCACATTTACAGAGGGGATATCCGAACGGACAGGGGTCGGGTTTGGTGATGGACCTCGCTAGGCCGTTAGAGAGTGGGATCCTCAACGGTATGAGTCGCGCGTGGAGGGATAACTTCTTGGTGGTCACGAGGGGCGCGATGAGGGGGACCCTTGGTGGCCACAAGAGGATGGGCCTCACGTCGAGGTCATACATATAGTGGCCACTTAAATATATTTGAATTGAGCTTAGTGCTCATGTGCCGGTGCATAGTAGTGAGTCGGGGCCCTAACGTGTGTTTCATAAATAAATAACTGATTTTAAAGAGAGTGCTTTGTGCATTGGGAGGTTTTAGAACGAAACATCATATCATCCATAATTTCTACTTACCGAGATTTATAAATCTCACATAGTTTATGCAATGTAGGTAATCCGATGATGCGTGACGTTGTGGTTCTACCGGGCAAGCTGTGCGGCTCTGGCGGGGTTTTGAGTGGCTTTGTACATAGATGACGACCTGTTGGGTCAAACCGTGGGTGTGTATTTTGAGTTGTATTTTATAAAGTTTTGTGTATGATGTTATCGATTATTTTTGTCACGTTAAGAAGTGTTCATTATTTTTCTCGTTAAAGCATTTAAAAAAGTCACACGTGCGCACGAGTCATTTCATTTAGAATTATTCACAACTCACTTTTCTTGTTAAATTAGTGTTTCTATTTGTGTTGTCAAAAGGTGGCCGTGTCAATTTGGGTTACGAAACTATAGCAGATTTAGAAATAAGGACTCTAAATTTCTGTTCGGCAAAACAGTGACCTTCAATTTATAAAATCCTTAACCCTCTGTAGAAATATCCAAAAAATTATGAAATTAAAACATGTAATACACTACTCAAGTATGAACAACTTTCATTAAGGAACCCAAGCCATTTGACTTACGGATTCTGCCCAGAAAATTCGTGAACATTTAATCTGTCGTTTGGCTCTGTTACTGGACATGTATTACGAGAAAATTCAGAACTTATTGGATACTCGTTTAAAAATCACCAAATCTTAGAATCTTATTACAAACATGTTTTAGAACATCCATGAATTTTCCCATAATTTATACGTTTGTCTAACTGGCAAAATAAATTCGTGCAAGGCAGAATAACCCTATGCATCGAACATCGACCAGGTACTCAGAAAATAAATTATATCTCATAAAGTACTAAACAAAATATTATGATTTTTGAATATAATTTACAAAACATCTAGGGAAACATCACCAATTTTTCCTAGAATTTTATAACTATTAGAAAGGGGAGAAATAAATGAAATGAGTCATTGCTCCCAGTTTCGGACTACTTCCGATACATAATCTTTCACGATTTTATTCTCCTTACACAGTGATCAGAAAATTATGAAATTTAAAACATGTTGTTCTACACTTCAAATAATACGTCTATGAAAATTTTCATGATTTTTAAACGGGTGGAAAGGGTCCGAATAAATTTACAAAACGGGTCGCTGGCTAGGGCGTGATTTCAACAGCTTCATGTTTTAAGCATAACCTCACAATTTTGACTCTAAACACTAAAATTCCAACTCAAGCACTTCGTATAAGATCATATTATGTGAAAAATTTCTTAGGACCTTATACAATATTTTTCCTGAATTTTCTAAGCTAAGAAAAATGTATAAGACTTAAGAGGGAGTTTAGGGACTTACCCTTAAAGGACTTCTTTTTTTTTTTTTTTCTTGAGAGCCCCAAAGCCTTTTTTTTTTTTGGTGTGGGAGATGAAGAGGGGCAACATCTTATTTATAGAGGAGAAAGGGGGAGGACACGACTGATTTGGGTGGTGGGGAGGGAAATAAGGAAAAATAGGCTTAAGGCTAGTATACCTATCCTAGGATTTTTGAAGATATTTTGGATAAAAGTACAAGGCTCACTATTCCTCACTTACTCTCACATGGCCGGCTGATTTGGGATTTTGGGCTGTCCTTTTGACACCCAAATTTTTAAATACGGTATTGCACTTCATCGTTAAATTTTTGGTATTTTTCGGTTTGAGTTTCGGCTCAATTTTAATAAGCGCGCGTCAGATGAAAGATCATTTTTATTAAGATTTTCTTCTATATTTCCTTGTTGCTTTTAAATTTTAAATTTGTAATATTTAATAAATGAATCCCGAATTACGGATACAAATTTGAAAATGATTTTGATTCGAACCGCTTCTCGAGAAAAAAATTGAAAAAACCACACATAAAATTAAAATAGAATAAAATAAAATCTAAAATTAGAAAATTAATTGTAAAATCCTATAATTGGTTTAGGTTATTACAAGCAAGGCTATGGATGCTCTGGTCCTTTTGGAAAAGATGAGGATGATGCTTATGTCGTCCAGTTCCTAATTCGAGCGAAGTTTGGGGATGATGGTCTCACAACAAAGGTTCAAGGACACAACTTGACTCACACGCGGAGAACATCAATGATTACTTGGGGAATTGACCCGAGAAACATACATCCGGGAGAACCACATGCATCTTGATGCATTTTGTTCTATGGCGAAGACTTCCACGCCATCATGTATCCGATTTGAAGAAAGCCTACCGGAAGCGGAAATACAAAGTTATTATTCAATATTATTGTGAAAGTTATTTTTGGTGAAAGACATAGTATGGATTCTCCGAGTTAGAGACATATTTTTGCGATGAAGGCGATTATAGATGGTGTTGAGTGTGATTGGGTGAGTAAGTTTTGGACATTCTAAGGAAGGAAAAATTGATTCTTTTTTATCGATGATGCGGCGCATCTTTGAGGTAATGATTTGGACGATTGAACAAGATGTGTCGATGTCAAACAAGATCATTGTGTTGCGGAATGAATGTTGCCTCGGCTTGGATTGGGACCCAAGGTGGACGAAGTCCTACACTAGGGATAAGTTCATGCTTTGAATAAGGATGAGAAATTGATTGGTCCTCCCGATTCGATGGCCGATGAGGACGAACCGATGGAATTGGCCGAGGGGGAACCTAATATTGCTGCCCCCATTTGAAAAGTTGCTCATGTAGAGGTGGAGGAAGCCAATTTGCTGGTGAGGATGATTCTCAAGAGGATGTTGGTAAGGATGCGGTGGAGAAGCTTATGAAGAGATCGATGAAGAGTCTCGAGCAAGAAAAGTCTCTTAAGGCTGTGAGCAAAAAGAGGAAAGCAAGTTTCAAGGTTCCTAAGAAGGTCCGGAAGGTGTTGGACTTCAACTCTTCCGATAGTGAGGACCAATTGCCCATTTCGAGCCGCTAAAGAAGAAAGCTAGGAAACCTTCTGTGGTTCCTAGATAGGGATCAGTGAGTAGCCGAACTAGAGGGGCCCAAATGCCGAGTAGCCCTTAGTCGAAGGGTTCTTCAATGGATGATGCCTTGGAGATTGGAGATTCTCCATTAAAGGAAGCAGATGACATAATTTCTCCGCAGTCTACCGTTGAGAAAGAGCAAGTATCTCGTCCTTCTTCTCCTTCTTTCCATGATGCTCGATCTAGATTCTAGGAGGGACAATCTTCTCAAGGAGTTGGCGATGAAGCCGCGGCAATGGGTGCCGCGCCGGAGCCTAACACCCAAGTTGCCGAGGGAAATACGGGTGCGGAGTTGCAAGGCTAAACCTTGCTACTAGGGTTCGTGGGTCATTTGAAGATTGCTTGGTAGCGAGAGGCTACTACTCGGGTCGATAGCAAGTTTTCAAACATGCTAGGATATGCAAGAGAGAAGATTACCGATAGATATTATGGTGTGGAGAAATGCAAGGCCGAGGACAGAGGATGACCTCATTCTACTTATTGAGGAAATGGGGAGACACAACTTTTCCGATCGGGAATATGATATGCGGACTAAAGCATGTGTTTCTAAAGCCTTCGATCTTTCCACCGATAATCAAGTTGCTTGTCTCGGTTGCACGTGTCTTTGGAAGAGCCGTAACTCGCCGAAGTTGTTCCAGGACTTCACTTTACTCTCTCCGAGGATGCCACGAAAGTAGTTCATTCTCTTCCTTCTACTTTTCTGATTTCTCTTCTTTGCAATTGCCAAATTTTCTTTGTTGTTGTTCATGAGAATTTGTCCAAATCGTATGCCAAGAAGTTTGAGGAACTAACCCAACAATATGCTTTCATATTTTCTGTACTTGTAGAAGTATGCTCCGATTGCCGCAAACATTGAGTCATCTAAAACCTACATTGATGCCGCCATTCAAATGGCCCTGCACTGATCAGAAGACTGTTCTTTGAAAGGAACATTATTGACACGCTCGGTGGTATGATGCTCAACAATGTGAACGAGGTCTAAAAGCAAGTTACAGCTATGACCGCTCTACAAGAGAAGAGTGAGGCTCATTTTAGACAACTTGGAATAGAAAGGGAGATGGTTGAGGCAAAGGCAAGTCGGATGATGGATGATAGATTATAGTAGATGAGGCATGCATCAAACTCTACGTGAGGTTATAGATCGGAATGAAGCCATTTAGATCTCGCTACAGAAATGGGAAAACAACTTGTCTTTGTTATGGAAGAAAACAAGTGTATCTCCGAGACCACTTCGCAACTTCTACGAGAGGCTGCCGCCGCTAAACATTGGTTGGATGTTGAGGATAAGATTGCTAAACCAATCTCTTACGAACTCGCTGAATTGAACAAGTTTATGGAGAAGTTCCGTACCTAGCACAAGGATATCTTTGGAAGGACCCGAGAAATGGAAGCTCGCTAGACTCCCTCTTGAATGATGTTAAAAAGGGGAAGAACAGCTTGAGAAATGAATTGAAAGAAAAGTTTGCTGAGAAAGAGGATGAACTGCGGAGGTAAAGGAACGGTTGAAGGTTGTGGAAGGTTTTTTTATTGAAAGGAAAGGGAAATATGAGTTGAAAAGGGCTCTTCTGGGAGTCACCGGGATTGGGGTTGCCGCTCCCGAGGTCGCTTGAAGCAGAAGCTCTCAACCAACCAAGCGGAGAAGGTTGGTGAAGCTTGTGATAAGCAAAAATGTCTTTGAGGAAGAAGAGTTGGAAGCTCTACACGAAGAAGCGTTTATGGCCGATCCGGAAGCTAGAAGGATGACAGAGGACGTTACTTATCGATTTCAAAGCCCTTGCAAAGAAAGGTCGACACCGATGTCTTGGAAAGTAAAAGGGAGACGGATCTTGAATCTAAGAGATGTAAGGTGGCGGCGGCTGACACCACAAAGATGGAAGCAGATGGGGAATTGATAATGGTTGAATAGTTTCTAGAAAAATTAGGTTTTACAACTAGGATTGGAGCTCGGTTGGAGCCCCACTCATGAAACGATTGATAGCTGCTTTAAGGAGGAATGCAAACATATTTTCTTTTTCTCCTAATGATATGACAAGTATCCCACCTGAAGTGGCGATGCACCGTGTCAATGTAGATCCGAAGGCCAAACTCAGTAGCGAAGCTTCGGGTGTTTGGACCGAGAAAAGATGCAATCACCAAAGCAGAGGCGCAGGTTGTTCAAGCTGGATATGTGAGGAGGATACAATTTCCTCTTTGGTTGTCTAATGCGGTCCTCGTGGCCAAACCTGGAGGGAAGTTGTTAGATCAAGAGTAGTTTTGACAACTTCAAGAACAGTGAGGTAAAGATCCGATTAGGCCGATCAGACTAGGAAGAGCTGGATAAGTCACCGAGGATTGAAGAGGTAGAGGTCATCCTGAGACAAGCTTGAGACAAGTCATCTGCAGGAGACAACTATGAAGAGCTCGAGGACGAGGTCAAGACAAGCCGAGTAGAATATGAAAGACAAGTCTTCATCAAGTCACCAGACGACTAGATCAAGATCACCAAGACAAGAGCAGCTTATCTAGATTAAGTTTGTTGGGCGCTTTAGTTTGTTACAACAAACTAACTGTCTCTCGTGCTTATAAATAGGTCTAGGCATAACTTTATTCCATATACAACGAATTCATTCTCGCACTTTCACCCCGATAATTCACAAGTTTTCCAAAAAGTTCACAAGTTTTCAAAGAAACTTTTCACAAATTCTACGTGTTTATAGAACACTATTTTATACATCTTCAACACACTTCTTGCACTATAAAGTTAGAATTTCCGAGGAAAAATTTAGGAGTTGAAGATAGGTTGAAGATTAGAAGATCATCATTGTAAAGTTGTAAGTTGTACGTTGGTAAGTGAGTAAGTAAGTGGTAGAAGAGACCCTTCTTCAAGTTGAAGAAGGAGAGTGGATGTAGGATCGGTTAGATCCGAACCACTTTAAATTGTTGTATTTTTCTTGCTTTTCTACTAATCTGTTCTTAGTCAATTTCAACTGTTAATCAAACTCAATTTGATTCACAATCGGACTAGTTATCGATTGCTTTTGATCCGTTTAAAGTTGAGTTTAAAATTGATTTCCATTGTGTAAACTTTGATTCTTTGAATTGGTTTTCTTGTTTTGGAAAAAGTTAGAAAATATATTCAACCCCCCTTCTAGATTTTCCCTAGAAGATCTGTTTCAAGTTTTTCTTTATTATACTCAACTCATGGGACCAACAAGTGGTATCAGAGCGGTGTTAAGCCAATTCTCGATATTAGTTCTAGGTCTTGATTAAGTTTCGAAATTGTTTCTTGATCATCTTCTTTATCTTTAAACCACCAACCTTGCTAGTAACAAGTTCCTGTTGAGTTTTTCTTTGTTTTCATCATGTCATCCGTGAAAAGCAAGAAGTCGAGAATTTGCTGAATTTTCAATCGAGGAATATGATTATTGGAAATTCAGGATGGAGAACCATCTCAAGGCAATCTATGACAGGATGGAAGAGGTTCTTGAAGAAGGACCCATTAAATTCTATCATGGATGGACCAATGATGGTACTGCAATTGAGACTAGAGTCGACAAGAAAAGGAGAGTTCGAAATGACCGGTGATGAAAGGAAAATTCACAACTTGGATCAAGTGGCTAGGACAGAAATCATAGAAACTCTAAGCAAAGATTGAATAGAAAAGGTCAAGAGGTGTAAATCGCTAAGGAGATGTGGGAGACCCTTGCCGTGTGTGTGAGGATCGAGACCAAGTGAAGGAAAACAAGTTGCGATCAGTGCTACATGCTTTTGATACATTTAAAATGAAGGAGAATGAAACAATAGATCACCTGGATGTGAGACTAACAAATCTTCTCAATAAAGCATCGATTTAGGGAAGAATTATACGAGAGAAGGAGATAAACAAATAGATTTTCGAGATCTTTGACCAAAGATGGAGAGATCCTAAAAGCAACTCAAAACTTATCCTCTATTACTCATCATACTTTATTTTTAATCTAAAAGCTTTGGAATATGATATCCAGATAGAAGATGAGGAAGATGAGATGGAGTCAAGCATCTCATCCAAGTCATTGCCTTTGTCAACAAGGAAGACAAAACAAGAGGGGCCGATTCAATAGGAGTGACTTATCTCTTAAAGAGCAGATGACATTGCTCACAAAAAGGTATGATAAATTGAGAATGAAATATAAACGTAATAAGCCGAGGTTTGCGAGAAAGGATAGATCCAGATTAGGATCAAGAAGAAAGGAGGATCACTCAACCGATGATGACAAGAAAAAGAGCTGCACAAAAAGATTCAGATCACCTACAAAAAGGAATCCTATCACCCTAAATCGAGATATGGGAGATACTTGTTACACTGTAACAAGCCGTGGCATTTCGATTATGATTGTCCCAAGCCGACTCCCAAGGAAAGAGAGGAGAAAAGAAAGAAAAGAGATAGGCGGTTTGCAGATTAAAGAGTCCTTCTTGCTGAAGAAAAAGAGTCAAGAAAGTCATCATCATCCTCATCATCTTCATCCGATTTTGGGTCACCCGATGAAGTTTGTCTCGATGGTCAAAGAGGTAGATTATTACTCTTCTTCTAATAATGATTCATATAAATCTTTCTCAGATAGTGACCAAACTGTCATTCAAGGATTATTGAAAGATCTAAAGATGTCTCTGAGTGCTTATAAACAGTTAGAGACTGAATATTTGACTTTGAAAGATCAGATTCAAATCCTAGTCAAAGGCAAACAGGTTGTGAACTACTCCGAGTCCGAGGAAACATTCAAGGGGAATGTTTACCCCAGCCGAGGCTAATACATCAGCTAGTCTGTCTCGACTAGAAAATGAATTAAAATCTTTAAAAGACAAATTTGAAATGGTTTGTACTGAAAATGAGTCAATTAAGAAGGACAATGAGAAGCTTGTCTTCAAAATGAGCCACTTAATAACTCACAATCGCTTATAGATCACATCTTTAGCACTTCTCAAAATCCCATGATAAGACAGGGCTTGGTTATGATAAGAATAATAAATCGGTATTCAAAACCAAGGAAATTTGTGAAGGCATATGAAACTTCAAAAGAAATTAAAATTGGTCCTTGGAAACCACTAAGTTAGATAAGGACCGTATCCCATAATCGTAAAACCATAGTTCGATTGAGGACTCGATCGGACTAAGAGGGTTCCAAGAACTAAGATAAGAAGAAATTCTTATTACAGTTCTTTTGATGGGAGAAGTAGATGTTATCCCATTTTTCCTAAGTTAAAGAAAGTCACTAAGTCTGAATACAATAAACTATCATTCAAATATGATGTGTTTGTAGACAGATTTGGTAGACAGATCAAATCTGATTTATTATTGAATAATGAGATGTTTGTCTGGTTACCCAAAGTGATTTTTGACCTTCAAGGACCCAAGATCACTAGGGTACCTCATACCTAATCTGCTTTACAGGAATCACAGTGGACTATCACTTAAAGAGGAGATTCTAGCTTCAATTTGGTACATAGACAGTGGTTGTTCACAGATATGACTTGTAGCAAGAAGCTATTGCCAAACTTTCAAAATATTGATGGCCCTAGAGTTCTTTTTGGAGACAATAATTGTGGACAAACTAAGGGAGTTGGTACTTTGATTATAAGGGATGTCTAGGTATCTCGAGGTTTATTTTGTAGAAGGTTTAAAGCATAATCATATCTCTGTTTCTCAACTCTGTGATAAAGGCTTTCTTGTAAAATTTTCTAAAGATAAGTGTAATATCTTAGATAGCTCCTCGCACAAGGTACTTTTAATCGGCTTCTACATGGTAATGTCTATGTGGCTAACTTTAATAGTTGCCCCAAAGATACATGTCTTGTAGCTAAGGGTGGAGATGACCTCGGTGGCTTTGGCACAAAAGGCTTAGTCATCGAACTTCAAAACCCTTAGTAAGCTAGCTAGAAAGAATCTTGTTAAAGGACTACCTCGAGAAATTATGCTCAACTGATCTGAAATGTGATGCATGTCAAAAAGGTAAACAACCCAGACACTCTTTTAAAAGTATTAACACATCCTCATCTCGAAAGAGTTCTACAACTCCTTCATCTTGATCTGTTTGGACTGTTTCACCTCTCGGCTTTAGCGGAAGGAAATATACCGTTGTTGTTGTTGATGATTTTTCTAGATACACTTGGGTAATATTCCTTTTCAAAAAGAATGAGACTATGAACAAGATCCCCGATCTGCTCTGCATGCATTCAAAATGAGAAAGGTGTTAATATTGTTAAAATTTGGAGTGATAAGGGCACCGAATATTTAAATTCTTGTTTATCTAACTTTTTAAATAAGAGTGGCATAGTTCATGAGACATCATCAGCCAGAACACCACAACAAAATGGAGTAGTTGAAAGAAGGAATAGAACACTCAAAGAAGCAGCCCAGA
The DNA here is from genome assembly GCA_030762865.1 of Paraleonurus japonicus. Taxonomy (NCBI): domain Eukaryota; kingdom Viridiplantae; phylum Streptophyta; class Magnoliopsida; order Lamiales; family Lamiaceae; genus Paraleonurus; species Paraleonurus japonicus. The sequence goes on from CM061058.1 coordinate 10,368,628, forward strand.
GCATGCTTGCCGAGTATAGAACCCCTCACGAGGTTACGGGCCGAGGCCATCAACACCGCTTGCTATACCTGTAACATGTGCTTACCGGTTAAAAGTAAGGGTAAGACTCCTTATGAGATTTGGAAGGGTAAGGTTCCAAGAATCTCATATTTTAGAGCTTTTGGTTGTAAATGCTTCATCCATAACAATAGGAAGTCTAAGCCGAGGACTTTTGATACTAAGGCAATCGATGGAATATTCTTGGGATATTCCAACACTTCCAAAGCTTTGAGTTTTCAACAAGACATTTCTTTGTGTGGAAGAGACTCCTCATGTGGTTTTTGATGAAATGCGTACTTTTTCGGATAAGGTGAATCAGATTACAGATGATCTAGATAAAATTGAACTAACCAAAACTAAACATAGAATAGTCTATCTGCCTAGTTTTGACTCGTATTCGGATGAAGAAGAATTCTCATCTAAGAATCGAGAGACAACCCCTCTCCGACTCCATCCGAGGAGACACCCTTGACATCATCCGATCGGCTAGGGTCGGTAGATGAAGGGGGAACGTCTGCTCGGGTAGAGTCGAGATGAGTTGCCTGCCGAGTCTCAAGATGAGGATACTTCTACTCAAATAGGCAAGAGGATGAGAAGCTATCATCCAACTGACCAGATCATTGGGGACCCATCCAGAGTGTGCAGACACGAACTATGGTTGATTCTCAAAGTCCTGCTCACCGCTATGTATCACTTCTCGAGCCTAAGTCTATTGAGGAGGCTCTATCTCGACCCAAATTGGATAACAGCCATGCGCAGAAGAAGCTGCATCAATTTGAAAGACAAAATATTTGTGAATTAGTGGAAAGACCCTTACATAGAAAGATTATAGGCACCAAATGGGTGTTTAAGAATAAAACAGATGAAAACAACGTTATTGTTCGAAATAAGGCAAGATTGGTTGCCCAAGGTTACTCACATGCGAAGGGATAAACTATGATGAAACCTATGCTCCAGCTTGCGATTAGAAGCAATAAGACTATTTTTGGCATTTCTGCTCATAAATCTTTCAAAGTCTTTCAGATAGATGTCAAGTTTGCCTTCCTAAATGGTGTGTTACTTGAGGAAGTCTATATGGAGCAGCCTCTCCGGGTTTAAGATCAATAATAAGGTCTATAAACTCAATAAGGCCCTTTATGGACTGAAACAAGCACCTGTGACTTGGTACGATACCTTATTTGAATTTCTGATTTCAAATGGATTCTCAAAAGGTAAGATAGATCGGACTTTGTTTAGAAAAGAAGTAGGTGGCAACATCTTGTTGGTCCAAATTTATGTGGATGATATTTTTTTATTCACCTAATCTGATCTTGTGTGAAGAATTCAGTGTTCTCATGAAAAACAGGTTTGAAATGTCCATGATGGGTGAATTGACATATTTTCTAGGCTTGCGATTAAGCGAGACGAGTAAGGGCATATTCATACATCGACTAAGTATGCTAAGGACCTTATAGAGAAATTTAGGATGACTACTAGTAGAGAAGTTAAACTACCTATGACAACTAACTTCTCTATGGATTCAGATGAGCAAGGATACCCACCGATGCAACGGAGTATCGTGTACCGATTGGATCCCTTCTCTATCTCACCGCAAGTAGGCCGGACATAGCCTTTGCGGTTGGGGTATGTGCAAGATTCCAATCTAATCCTAAGAAAACTCATCCTGAGACCGCTAAGAAAGTCCTCAAATATCTAAAAGGGACTTTGCGAGGTTGGGTTGTGGTACCCACGGTGATGACAATTTCGAAATGGCAGGATATTCGGACTCAGATTTTGGAGGATGTAAGATTGATAGGAAATCCACCTCTGGAACTGTCGGTTCTTAGGCAACAAATTAATTTCTTGGTTATCTAAGAAGCAGAGACTTACATTGCCACCTCCACAATGAAAGTGAATATATGGCAGCTAGTAGTTGTTGCTCTCAACTCCTCTGGATTAGTCGGTAGCTTAGGGATTATAACATTCAAACATCGTGCTCCTATTTCTTGTGATAGTAATAGTGCAATAGCCATGACATACAATCTGTCTTGCATTCTAGGTGTAAACATATAGACATCGACATCACTTCATTAGAGATCATGTAGAAAAGAATGATATTAGGATAGAAAAGATAGCCACGAGAATCTCGTAGAGCGAGATCTTCTTACAAAACCATTAGTGAATCTAGATTTAAAGAATTGTGTTTAGAATTAGGATTACTTGATGCATCTTTAGCTGATTTTTAATTACTTGTTTGCATCCTTTATTTGTTTTCCTTCTTTCTTTCCTTTCTTTAAATAAATGTCTAGAAAGAATTATCAGACTAGATATGTGTCAAAGGACAATCAGTAGCTGATATCATTGATCTTCTTCTTGGAATCAAGAATCAAGGATTAGTCATATTGACCTTATCGACTTAATAATTACTTATCCGACATTGGGTAAAATCGACGAGGATACAATAATCAGGTGATTTCTTTAAAAGCAGATGACTATCTCGCATCCTATCCGACTTACCTTGGCTACTAATGGCTTTTTGAGTTATTTGCGAGAACAGGTAAATCAACATTGTTAGATCGGCTTAAAACTTCTAATCTGATAAAAACCTCCCCTTTTGTTCACTCCTTTCTTGAAAAATGTATTTGCAAAACAATTCTCACAAGCTCATCTATTTTCAAATTTTTAGACGAGTTTTTGCCTTGAAAAGTGTTTATTCAAAATAATGGCATTAGAATAATTCTGTTTTTCAAAATCGGACTCGGAGGAATTTTTCAAAATATAAGACAAGGTCACTTTCGACCAAGTCGACAAAACCTAGTCTGAAATAGGAAACCTTTATGCAAAGAAAGGTATATTTTGGCCTACGTCCTGTATACTAATTACCTCTGCATAAAGTAAACCTATTAGCCGTCTAATCCATAGAATAAACGGTTACTTTTACACAAATCAAGATGCGTTAATGCCACGCGCTGAATACGAAGCGGTTTTCTCGCCGAGCCGTCAATATTTTTCACACGCTTAAAACAATCAACGGTTAAAATTTACCTAAGATTGCCACGTATCTTTTCCCAAATTGTTTCCCTCTCTCTCCTCTTGATTTAAAAACTTACCTTCGTCATTTTTAAAGTTACCTTTACAAATTCTCCACTAAATTCTCTCAAACTTTCCAACGATTTACCATGGCTTCATCTTCTAAAACCACCAAAATCCATAAACCCACTTATATATCCACAAATATTTCGGCTTCAAGATGAATGAGGAGATATTCAAAAACAAGTTGAAGGCAGAAATGTATGTTGATTTCGAGACTACCAGAGACGGTGAATCCGCAGAAATTCTCCGACTATTGGAAGCATCGAGGCTAAGAGGGTTTTTGTCGATGAAATCTCCCAAGAATAAATCCGCAGATCTTCTCGGGCGAGAATTTTTGGTCAATATGAGAGATACTCGGGATGGGTTCGATACAACTGATAACAGAGCAGTTCTCTCTTTCACCAAAGAAAACATTGCTAGGATTTTTGATACATCAATGAAAGGAGTTAATCCATTGACGTATAAAGAGGATGATTGGGAGGAATCGTTCGACCTGATGGCGAGAGTCACCTACAGAGGGACTCGTCGGGGTTTGAAGAAGAATTTATTGATGAGGAAGTTCTGGTTCTTGATGACCGTGGTCACGAAATCGGTACTAGGGGAGCAGAGTTCACATAATGGGCTAACCAAGCCCATATTGTGTGTGATGAGGGCGATTTTGGATGGAATTCGGGTAAATTGGGTGGAGCCGCTGATCCACAAACTAAGTGAGGAGAAGAAAAGGCTCGATTTCAAATCATCTCTGAGGGTCGGGTGCCAAACTCAACAATCGATCTGCTCAATAAAATAAGCAGGCGATAGAAGGGTTGAACAGAGAAGCGGTGGAGAGTAAGTACTCCAAGCGTAAAGGCATTCTCGACAAAGAATGAAAGGCTTGGAGGGATGCCAGCTCGAGATGATGAGTCGAATCTTGCCGAGAGATCGAGGAGGAGCAGCGGCGGTGAAGAGGCTAGGAGGCCGGTGGCCGAGCCGGAGGCGGAGCCTGCGAGTGAGAGGAGGCAGTGGTAGAGGATGTGGCTCGGAATCCACAAACGAGGAGACAACAGCTAAGGTACTGCAGCTTGGGATCACCACACATGAAGAAGCGATTGTGGTTCCACCCGAAACAAGCTATTGTGATCCCAAGAGCGTCCCAGAGGAGGAAAATGAGAAGGCCGGTGAAAGCCTCGGAGAAAAGGAAAGGGGAAGGGTCGTCGCTTCGCCAAAGACGTCTCGAAGACGAGGAAGAAGAAGCTGAAACCCCTTTGGTGAGGAGGCCAAGGAAAGTATCTCAAAGCTCGAAGGCTCCTCCAAGATCGAAGGAGTCGGAGCGGCGAGGCTGAAACAAGAACTCTTTTACCATAAGAGGTACCGGTCTTGATGATAGCGGTGAGGTTGGGACAGCTTGAGGTTCCTCCCTCCCCAACCAAGGAAGTCGCTCTCTCCCCATTCCCGAGAAAGGTATGAGCTTATCCTCTTCTCCATCTTTATCACACCTGCACCCGGCAATGAAGAAGTGTCCTGTGCTAGCACTTCGTGAGCCTCTAAACCAGCCTACCATCCCATCGGTCCAACCAGCGATGAAGAGGTAACCCAGCCGGTATCTCGTAGCCTCTTGAATGCAGCCTACTCCCTCAATAGTCCAAACTCAAGCCACAATCCTGAAACAGATCAACCCACACCCCAACCCCAACCACCATCACCAATCGTTCAAACCTCATCTCCCTCTTCCATTCCCATCATACAAACTCAACCATCCTCTCCCCACCACCAACCAATCCCTCTCCCACAAGTCCAAACCTCATCTATTCCTACACTCTCTTACTCCCTCCTTCCAACTATCTAAACGCACTCTCCCTCATCCACCCACTCGTAAAGAACAACCTCTCTCCTCGTCCGATTCCTCATCCGAGGATGATGACAGTGACCTTAGCCCTGCTTTTGCCATATCCTCTATCCTTGATAAAGTGGAGAAAAAGATAAACTCAGTCTTTAAGAGGAAAATGAAGAAGAGGAAACAAAAGATGGTGGAGGCGGTGACCGAAACCATGATCACCGGCATGAGAGAAGTCGAGGTAACCATATCGATAAAATTACATCTATAACTAACTCGTGTCTTTGGCGGATAAAGTAAAGGCGATGGAGGAAGAGATGAAGGCGCTGAAAGAGGAGGTTAAGGGGTATAACCAAATGGTGGTAAATGAGATGGCAGAGACCAGTCGACTTCGCAGTCAAGTGCAACGATCTCAATGCTAAACTGACAGGCTTGGCGATGAAGTTAAAAAGGGGAAAGAGAAGAGCAAGAAAAGAGACAAGCCCTCACAGTGTGGTCGAGGAGACCAGAAAGAGCTAGGCGTAAAGGCCAACACAGCTGATCCCAAGCAGCTAAGGAGGACCTAAGACTTAAGTCTCGATGAGTTAGCCGCTCTCCACTGAGGGTAATCATCGGTTGGAGGAAGCACCAAGGAGGACGAGGAGAAAAGGAGGAAGGAGGAGGAGGAAAGGACAGAGAAGCTCTTGGCTAAGCTAAAAGAATCAATCGAGAGGATGCCAAGGGTAAGAGCAAGAAAGTAGCAGGTGATGAGCCGAGATCGGTGACATCTATCTCGCAGCCGCTATTAAGGGTAAAGGAAAAAGAGAGGCTGATTATTCATATCTTTTCAAGAGCAGATCAAGAGAATGAAAAGAGAAAAAGAGTACTACGGGAAGAAGGAAAAGAAAAGGGTTAGGAAGGAAAAGGGGGCCAATGTCTTACGGAGTAGCGCGGAGCATAAGTGGCTGATTAAAGATCGAGTGGCGCAAACTTGAGACCATTTCATCCAACGGATGCTCCTCCTAAGTCGGCTTGTGGCAAATACAAAAATGAATGCTGAAGGTGTGTGTTTTACGAGATCGAGATTATTCTTATCAATGTTGTAACAATGAGAGTAACACCGATGGGCTATAACAAATGAAGACTTAGCCAAAAATCTTTGCAAACTAGGATAAAATTTTTCATAGATTATTTCAAATAATAATCTATGAGGAAAGCGATTCACTATGTTAATAATGAATACAAATTAAGTAGAGAACGATTCACAATTCCAATCTTCTCAATAAACCACTACAAGATCTAAACGCACTGTTTATGATCTAAAGCTGCTAAGTGTATGAAATACACCGTCAAAGGTGACCTATCTAGATATGTTAAAGAACACACTTGTCTACTAAAAATCTAAACATAATCTATTGTTACATGTAATGTGGCAACATCGATGTAACGTAAATCGGGAAATAATGGCCCTATCAATCTGGATGCACTTATCGCACTCAACGATCGATACTCGATTACTTCTCACGTAAGGCTCTTATAATTTATGATTGATCAGCTCATATTGTCTTGTCATTCATTCTTGAAGCTTGGCCATCTATTTATAAATGTCGAATACAACCTTCAAGAGTATTGTAGATCCTTGTGGATGGATCTAGAAATCTCCACTTATTTCCTATCATTCACCTCGTGAATCTCGGTGGAAAACCGCCAAGAAACTGCCTCTAATAATCGCTATTAACTTTTAACCGCTTGATCTAGATAACTCCCTTTATTCTTGATCCTTGTAAATCCTTCCGGAGTATTGGAGTCGATTCCGGATCGTTAACCTACCGTCAACAACATCAAAGACAACACCGAAACACGAAAAGTTAGTTGTTAGAAGAAATGGCGAATTCGATGACTCACCCAATGTTACAACATTGGTGGTAACTAAAATATTTTACTTCGGTGACATCAACAATCTCCCCCAATTTGACCTTTACTGCTACAACACACCCGATATACCTCATATAAATCGGTGAAGTTGTATGTGTAACAGAGCACATCAAATTTTAAGAAAGCAAGAGCACAACTCTACTCAAAACAAATCAAACTAGACATAGTCGATAAATAACAACTAAACAAAGGAAATAAGCAATCAGAGCAATATAAACAAAGAAAATAAATAGTCGAGCATATAGACAATCGAGCATGTTAAACAAGAACAAAAAATCAGCAGCACAAAACATGAAGTGCTCACAAAACATTCTAATTAACTATTAGTCTAAGAAACATGCATAAATTAAAATTGTTCGAGCAAACACCAGCAAAACAAGAACAATTATCGGAGAGTAATCAACCCCCTTAACAATTGATCAAAATGAACAACTGTTTCTTTAAACAAGCTCCCCCTAAGGCGAGATCTCCATAGAGGTCTTGTACAGTATCTTCAAAATCACCATCTCCTTCTTCATTTCCAGCAATAGGTACATCGTGCAACAAGTTCAGCTTCGGTTGTTGCAGCGGTTGGTGCAACATCATCAACAACATCTGCAACTCTAGCTTCTGCAGCGGTAGTGGTATCGGGCCTATCGAGGTTCGGGTGCACGATCGAACTTCGATGGATTAGCGGCGATCGAGCACGAACTTGATCACGAAATGCACACAGTACTCCCCCTGTTGGAGCGTAAAGCAACCTCTCCCAAAACATCTTTATAATCAGTAACTCATCAATCGATCACTCAAGTTATTAATTTGAACAAGAATAAAAGATCTATGAACAGTGGTGAGTTAACACGTGAACTTCTCGGATCAATGTGACCAACATTCTCGGCAACATTTTGGGGTGGCTCTGCTTGACTGGTTGTGCGGGATCACCTTCAGGATTTTGCGGCTCTTCTCTAGCCAAATTGTTCCAAGGCGAGATCAATGACCCTATATCCAGCTAGCAACACATGGGAAATACCTAAGGGCTGTACCATACCACTTAGAATCTCAACTCCTTCCTTTTCAAAATCCACATTCTTCAACACTAATCCAATGAGAGCGGGATAAGGCGGTATCCCTCTCTTAGCAATGCTACCAGAAACCTCATCATGTGATTAAAGATTGTCCTTCCAAGATTGAAATTATTCATCACAACAATCCTATACATGAGTATTGCTTGATCCATTGTAACAGCAGTAGTGTTGGTAGTGGGAAGCCAATTGTACACACACGGTTTATGTATAACGAGAATATAAACTAGTGAGTGAAGAGGATATAATTTTTGTTGTCCAAAACCTAATTCTACCACTGTTATGGGCTGCGAGATGTGATCCATATCCGGTATCTCATCTTCATTAATATCAAGAGTTTCAAGATAATCATTTATTAAAGTAGGGTTCAGTAAAACTTCGGTACCCCTAAACTTAACGAGATCCATATCTCCTAGAGTTTCTTCTACTGTACCTTTTCTCAAATTATAGTAGAACTCAACATTCCAATCATCCACATAAGGACATGCATACTCAACAGGACTTTAACGAGACCACTAACTTCAAGAAATTCAATCAAGTTATACCTCAAAAAGTCGAATGTTTAATCTTTCTTTTAGGCAAAAGATGTCTTCTTTTCAATTTCTTGAACTTATCGTAATTAACCCCAAAGTATTTATCTTGATCATTATCACTTTCGAACTACTACTAGATGAATGTGAGGGTGAGTTACATGGTACTTCATCGGGACTTTCAGCGGCTTCTTCTCTGATCCACGGAAGAATCTGAACTACCCGAGACTCTCGATGTTGCCTCATCTACTGCAACATCCTCGCTAGACTTCAGAATCAGAATCATCCTCCCCGTACTTGGTTCATTCTGCTTCTTTGTTCTCTTTTCCAATCTCTCCATCAATTTAGAGATAAGAATGTTTTCTTGAGAATTTGATGTGTCGAGATGATGTGTCAACATTAGGAGTGACACTCGGTTCGGCGATGGAGTGCGGCAAGCTGGTTCGGTGGGTCGGGTATTGAGGCTTGGCTTGATTCTCCAAAGCAGCCTCTACACCTTTCTCGTATCTCGAGAATTCAACTCGAGAGAGTTGAATAGGTCAGAAGACATGCCCTCTTCATTCACTTTTCCCCTCTTTGCGGTTTGAGTAGTTCACTCTCATCAGCGACCTACTCGACCTTCTTCTAGCCTTAGCAGAGCTTCTCTTCCTTTTGGGTTTCTTCACCTTCTTAGCAGCAACACCCGAAGTCGGTAGAATCATTTGCCTCATCCATGATTGCATCATCGATCTCATTTGTTATGCGATTGACTATATCATCGGCAACTTTGAATTGCGGCTTCGGTGTGTGTAGTTTCCATAGGAACAATAGTAGGAGCAGGGGTTTGAGTGGAATTTGTGTAGGTGTGGCGTTCTCATTGTATGCAAGAAACTTTGAGACATCAATTTGGATTGAGCCTACGACAACCGTTGGTGGTTGTGGAAGGCTAGGGAAATCACGGACAGTGGCTCGAATATTTGAAGGGCTCGTGGAAAATGGGAAGACAACGGTCGGAGGGACGGGGTTATGAATAGTAGATGTGGCCGTTGATGGTCGGCAACGTTGGTGACATCGCAGACGAAGGGTTTTGAGCAGCCATAGATGCAAGAAGATTGAGAGGGTTTGAAGTCGATGAGTCGAGGAAGTGTTTGAGGGAATGTTTGATTTTTACGCCATTTTTGATACTTAAACCAAGAATAAAATGCTAAAATTAATTAAATTAAAATAGCAACTTTAATCTAAACTAAGCAATAAACAAGTGTTATGCTAAAAATCTCTGGAAATCAGTATACCTTTGCTCGAGCTAAGTTTCTAAGTAAAGAAGACACATAAAATCGAAATCTATAAATAGAAAAGAATAAGAGAAGTTATAAGATATTAACCCACTAAAAGGAATCCCTAAAAATAAGGAACATGGAGATAATGATACTTCCATGCCCAAAATAGCCGTCCAATCGATCTATAAAGCTCGAAAATAATTAAATAAAACAATTAAAAATACAATACAATACTGAAAATAAACGTGGGAAGTTACCATGAGAAAAAGTCAAAATTCAAGAATTATCACATAATTAATTAATTCGACTTATAGAAATAAACCGAATCAAGTAGATGTTGTAGACAATGTGGCACACATACACTTCAACATTGATTTTTCAATGTTGCATTTTATATATATTTTTTCCAGTTTTCACACACAATTCCATATTGATCCACATTTCAAAAGAGAACATCGTAGTCGCGATCTCCGTGTCCCATAGTTACTCGGCGGATTATGGATAAATTGATGTTATTTTAATCACCTTTTGAAAAGAAGTCATCGTAGTAGCGAACTCCGTGCTCCATAGTTACTCGGTGATTAAGAATAAACATCTAAATGTGTATTCTTATGTATGCATTTAAGAAGTGTATGTCCTGTAAGTCACATAATCTTGATTTAAGTATATTTCACAAAGGATTTAACTAATTAATAGACGAAACTCAAAAATATCAATTTTCTCACAGACTTCTCTGATGTTGTCACAAATGTTGTAACATTTGCTTCAACATCCGTCACAGGATTTTCAGATTGTACACAAACCAAGAGATTTTCTAAGAAATGAAAACCTCTCAAAATCAAGAGCTTTAGTAAACAAATCAGCAAGTTGCTTATCTCGTGGGAATATATTCTAACTTCACCATACCCTTTTCTACAAGATCTCTTATAAAATGATATCTTATACTTATATGCTTAGTAAGAGAGTGTTGTACATGATTTTTAGAGATATTTATAGCACTTGTGTTATCACAAAAATAGTAAGGATATCGTATCATGGCCATAATCACCAAACATCTTCTTCAACCACAAAAGTTGTGAACAATAACTACCTGCAAAGAACATATTCGGACTCAGTGTAGATTGAGAAACACAATTGTTTCTTGCTTTGTGCCATGAAATCAAATTGTTCCCCATATAAAAGCATCCACCACTTGTGCTTTTCCTATCATCAACATCACCTGCCCAATCAGCATCAGTATCAATCAATCGCTGTACTATTTGTATCCTTTATGTACCATATACCAAGATCAACAGTCCCTCGCAACATATCCGATGATTTTTTTCACAAAGATTCATGTGTGATTCCTTGGGATTCGCTTGGTACCTAGCACAAATACAAACACTATACATAATATCAGGTCTACTTGAGATTAAATAGAGAAGACTACCTATCATGGATCTGTACAATGTTGGGTCAACGTCTTGTCCAACATTGTCCTTACACGGTTTACGTGTGGATCCCACGAGGAGTTTTCATATGCTTAGAATTATCAAGTCCAAACATTTTTACCAAGTTTTTAGCATATTTACTTTGTGAAATAAAAATACCATCATTCATCTGTTTGATTTGAAGACCTAAAAAATAATTCAAGTCTCCAACCATGCTCATCTCAAATGTGGCGGACATTATTTCAACAAAGTCTTTCAACATGCTATCGATGTAGATCCAAATACTATGTCATCAACATAGATTTGTGTTATCATCAAATCTCCATCAACCTGTTTGATAAATAAGGTTCTATCTCGCTTCTCCCCTAATGAAACCGATCTGCAAAGAAAGTCGGTTAACTTGCCATACCAAGCTCTAGGAGCTTGTTTCTAGCCATATAATGCTTTCTTAAGCTTATAGACATGATCTGGATATTGAGGATCTTCAAATCCTTTTGGTTGTTCTACATATGCTTCCTCATTCAATATACCATTAAAAATGCAGCTTTCACATCCATTTGAAACAATTTGATTTTTGATGTAACATGCAATAGCTAATAGCAATCGATAGATTCAATCCTAGCTACAGTGCAAATGTTTCATCAAAATCTATACCCTTAACTTGAGTGTATCCTTGGGCAACTAACCTAGCCTTATTTCTTACTATGTTTCCGGACTCATCAATTTTATTCTTGAAAATCCATTTAGTCCCTATAACATTAGTATTACTAGGTCTAGGGACTAATGTCCATACTTCATTCCTTTCAAACTCGATTAAGTTCCTCATGCATAGCATTTATCCAATTCTCATCTTTCAAGGCGTCGGTTACATTCTTAGGTTCCACAATAGAATGATAGCATCCAAGCATCACTTTTGTTATAAATGGAAGACATACATACTGACCTCACAACACCCTTTCTTCTGGTTTGGACTCCTACAGATGATTCACCAATAATCGACTAGAAGGGTGACTCTTTAGTATATTGGAAGCAGTGCTTTACCTTGTTTGAAACCTGCCGATTCCTCTGCTTTAGATAATGTGACTCCCGATGTTGTACCATCAGTTGTAACATTTTCTCGATCCGGTTAATCAGATGTATCAAGAAGGTCTATAACATCATCTTCGCACTTTTACCTCGCTAGACTTGCTTTGTATCATAAAAAACCACATTGATGCATTCCCGCATAATGTCGGTTCTCAAATTATAGATCCTATAGGCCTTACTATTTCTAGAATAGCCTAAGAAGAATCCTTTATCACTTTTAGAATCAAACTTATGCAATTGATCTCTATCATTCAAGATATAACAAACACAACCAAACACATGAAAATATTTCAAATTTGGTTTCTTGTTATTTAGAATCTCATATGAGGTTTTTGTACCATCGACCTAACAAAGACTCTATTTACAATGTGACAAGCGGTGTTTAATGCCTCAGCCCAAAACCTTTTAGCAAGATGTTTAGCATGTAGCATTACTCTAGCCATCTCTTGTAAAGTCCTCGTTTTTCCTTTCAAAGAATTCCATTTTCTTTGTGGAGTTTTTGGTGATGAAAACTCTTGGATTATACCTTTCTTTTCACGTAAATTAGAAAATAAACTATTTTCAAATTCCCTACCATGATCTAATCTAATCCTCTTTACTTTCACATTATAAGAAGTTTTAAACCTTTTATACATGATTTTGAAAGTGGCAAAGGTATCGATTTATCTTTCGTAAAATCAACTCAAGTATACCTTGAAAAATCATCAACTACCACAAGAGAGTACCTTTTTCCTCCTAAACTTTATGTTTCCATTGGACCCATCAAATCCATGTGAAGAAGTTCAAAACATCGTGTTATGGTGCGGTGTGACAACATCTTGTGTGACACTCTTACCTGTTTACCTTTTTGACAAGGACCACAAACCGTAGTCTTGTGAAATTTAGCTTTGGTAAACCTCTCACAGCTCCAACTCGATTAGTTTCTGAATATTCCTAACATTCACATGTCCAAGTTTTGATGCCATAAATTGAATTCATCATTTTTGGCAAAGTTGAATACATTGTTAGTTCCAATAAGATAACAATTATAAATTGACCTATGACCAGTCATTAGACATTCATTATTATCATTCAAAACATAACATGAATTCTTATCAAACTTAACAAGCAAATTGTCATCACATAGTTGGTCGATACTAATCAAATTAGCAAGCAATCCTTCAACATGCAGTAACATTTGACAATTTAGGAAATCCTTCAACATTCAAAGTTCCCTTTCCAACAATCTTACCTTTTGATCCTCCACCATAAGTGACATTTCCACCATCATAAGGTTCATAATTAGACAAAAATTAATTTGTCCAGTCATGTGCCTTGAGCATCCACTATCAAAATACCATAGACCAGGAACACATGCTTTCAATGAAGTATATACAACATTAAAGGAGACCTTAGTGTTTTTGGACATTTGTGACTTCGATGTGGTGACATTGAGGGTAACATTCATTTTGTCATCGGTATCCATTTTCAACTTAACACGGTGAGGACGAATATGACCTTTACCGTAACAATAATGAACACAAACTTCTTTTCAGACATTTTACCAAAGATTCATTTGTTTTAATAGAAGATTTATCCTTTGATTTATATCCTACCTTAATAAATTTTATTGGTTCTTCAACACTCATAGAAGTCTTGTCATTTTTATAACCTAAACCGGTGGTATCGGTTTACCAATCATTAAAGCTTCTTTTAACACATCAACACTCTTGGAGTATTTCTTGAAACTTAAAGTTGAATCTTTAAATCCATTTTTGAGTTTAGAAATTTTCAAGTCTTTCTTAGTCAAGATTACTTCAAGTTTGGTTAATGAATCTCTCAAATCTAAATTTTCTAAAGTCAAAGTCTTGAGAATTTCATTTTGAGATTCCCATTTTTCAAGTAATTTCTTACATTCTAAACCACAAGGTTTATTCTGTTCGATATTCCTGAATTATCAACAAAACCATTAAAAGCAGGTTTAATGATGATTCGATTCAGATTCATCCAATGTTACACCGAATGTTGGAACATCGTGTCAACATCATAATCCAGATCATCATCCAAAGAATCATCATAGTCTATTCTACCAGAAAATGCAAATTCTTCATCTTTTTGATCTTCATGCGCCTCATCGATTCATCACTCAAGGTAGCATTAAAGTTCAATTTTTTTAAGCAAGGTATTAGCACATTTATTTGCATAATGACCATATCCGAACATGCATTATATTGAACAGACTTCCTATATTCAGGGGTCATAGTTGTCATACCTATTTTTGCTTCCACTATTACTACTACTACCAAATTTCTTTGGTTGAATAGTTTTACCTTTCCTCTCGTGTGTTTGTGGAGTATTGTTGATTTGAATCCTCGGTTGAATGTTGTTCCTTGTCACACTTGACTTCTTTTTCAAGAAAGCTTTAAACCTGTCTTGTCAAGAAGGCAATGTGGTCATCATTTTCAAGACATAGCTCGGCAACATCATCATCATTTGACTCAAATTCAGTCATAATTGATGTCTTTTCAAAGACTTGAGGATGATTCTCCTTTGAAAGCAATCATCTTCTTTGAATCTGGAGTCTCATCTCTCTAGGTTGAATTCATCTCATATTCCCGTAGTATGCTCACAAGCTCGGTTTGGCTCAACATATCTGTATTCTTAGCTTCTTCTATAGCACAAATTTTTGCATCAATACGCTTAGGTACAAGACGTAAAATTTTGTGAACTAACTCGGTGTTTGAGATAGAATCTCCCGGTGATTGAGCTTCATTTGCAATCTCGGTGGTCTTCTCATTGTAAGAAGAGATGGTTTCATCCTCCTTCATCCTCAGTGTTCTCTAACTTTGTCCCTAACATTCGGAGTCCTGGATCTTCGAACACTTTTTGATCCCTCACAATGATCTTGCAGCCTATCCCAAACATCTTTTGCACTTACAATTTGATATGAGCTTGAACATGGTCATATCAACTGCTAAAAAGATTGCATTCAATGCTTTGGAATTAAAGCTTGCGGTTGTGCTTTCATCATTCGTCCATTCCAACTCACGTTTGACAATGGTCTCTCCTTCAAGATCTGCATTAGTCCTTGGGGGCGTCCAACCTGCTAGTACACTTCTCCAAGCACGTTCATCAATTGACTTGATGTACATCCGCATCCTTGGTTTCCAATAGGCATAGTTTGTACCATCTAGAACGGGAGGCCTAAGTGATTGAGACATGGGTAATCCATTACAAAGACAACACACTAGACACATGATCTAACTTAGTAACGTCAAGTTATGGCTCGTGCCAATCGAAGGTGTGTGTTTTACGAGATCGAGAGATTATTCTTGTCGATGTTGTAACAATGAGAGTAACACTGACAGCTTATAAGCTGGAAGACTTAGTAAAAAATCTTTGCAAACTAGGATAAAATTTTTCATAGATTATTTTAAATAATAATCTATGAGGAAATGATTCACTATGTTAATAATGAATACAAATCAAGTAGAGAACGATTCACAATTCGAATCTTCTCAATAAACCACTACAAAATCTAAACGCACCGTTTATGATCTAAACCGGCTAAGTGTATGAAATACACCGTCAAAGGTGACCTATCTAGATATGTTAAAGAACACCCTGTCTACTAACAATCTAAATATAATCTATTGTTACATGTAATGTGGCAACATCGATGTAACGTAAACCGAAATAATGGCCCTATCAACTGGATGCACTTATTGCACTCAACAAACGATACTCGATTACTTCTCACGCAAGGCTCTTATAATTTATGATTGTTCAGCTCATATTGCCTTGTTATCCATTCTTGAAGCTTGACCATCTATTTATAGATTTCGAATACAACCTTCAAGAGTATCGTAGATCCTTGTGGATGGATCTAGAAATCTCCACTCATTTCCTATCATTCACCTCGTGAATTTCAAAGTGGAAAACCGCCAAGAAACTACCTCTAATAACTGCTATTGACTTGTAACCGCTTGATCTAGATAACTCCCTTTATTCTTGATCCTTGTAGATCCTTCTGAGTATTGGAGTCGATTCCGGATCGTCAACCTACAAATAACAACATCAAAGATAACACTAAACACAAAAAGTTAGTTGTTAGAAGAAAGGGCGAATTACGATGTCGCACCCGATGTTACAACATTGGTGGTAACAAAAATGTTTAACTTCGGTGACATCAACAAATACAAAGCAAAGAATCTGGAAGGAATGTGGATGTACTACCGGTACATTCTCAAAGCCCTGGATCAACTCAAGAAGATCCAGACTTAGCTTGGCATGAGTGGATGGAAAAAGATGGACAAAGATCTCTATAATCGGCATTTGGAAGAAGTTGATGTAGAGTTCAATGTAAATATGATCTCTCCGGCTTTTGAGTATGCCATCCCTGCCAAGAAACCAGATGGATCCCTAGACCTAGACTGGGTAAAGGGAATAATGCAAAGGGCAGAGGCGAGTCTGGACTTGTTCGGGAGGAAGACCTCAAGCGGCTCGGGAGAAGAGTATTCAATCGGGCTTATGGTCCCCGAGGAAGACCAATGGGAGTCTGATAGAACATCATCCGAGAAAATTCTCATCTCGTATTAAAAAGTTTTCAAAAATTTTTCTAGGTTTTAAAATTTTTCTTAGTCCTAAGACTTAAATTTTTTTCTAAGTATGAATCATCCGAAAAGTCTTATGACTTGAAAAATTTTTTCAAAATTCTTGGTAAAACTTTTTCAAAATTTTTCTAAGTGTGAATTAAATGCTCTAATATGAATAAATCTGAATTAAGTGTGGATGTGCTTTAATGTGCCTATCTCGATTATCTTGAATAACTTTGACTAACATCACCGTGTGAGTGTGTCTCTCTCTTGTAGTTTTAACTTCATCAAAAAGGGGGAAATTGTTAGATCAAGAGTAGTTTTGATGAATTAAAAGAAGTCAAACAAGGATCAACTCGGATGATCACCAACTTCAAGAACAACCGAGGTAAAGATCCGGTAGAATAAGAGCCGATCGGATTAGGAAGAGCCGGATAAGTCACCGAGGATTGAAGAGGTAGAGGTCATCTGGAGACAAGCTTGAGATAAGTCATCCGCAGGAGACAACTATGAAGAGCTCGAGGCGAGGTCAAGACAAGCCGAGTAGAATAAGAAAGACAAGTCTTCACCAAGTCAGTGCAGACGACTAGATCAAGATCACCAAGACAAGAGCAGCTTATCAAGATCAAGTTTGTTAGGCGGTTTTAGTTTGTTACAACAAAATAAGCTGTCTCTCGGAGCTTATAAATAGGTCTAGGCATAACTTTATTTCATATACAACGAATTCATTCTGCACTTTCACTCTGATAATTCACAAGTTTTCGAAAAAGTTCACACAAGTTTTCAAAGAAACTTTTCACAAATTCTAAGTGTTTATAGAACACTATTCTCGTACATCTTCAACACACTTCTTGCACTGTAAAGTTAGAATTTCCGAGAAAAATTTAGGAGTTGAAGATAGGTTGAAGATTAGAAGATCATCATTGTAAAGTTGTAAGTTGTACGTTGGCAAGTGAGTAAGTAAGTGGTAGAAGAGACTTTTCTTCAAGTTGAAGAAGGAGAGTGGATGTAGGATCGAGTTAGATCCGAACCACTATAAATTGTTGTGTTTTTCTTTGCTTTGCTACTAGTCTGTTCTTAGTCAATTTCAACTATTAATCAAACTCAATTTCGATTCACAATCGACTAGTTATCGATTGCTTTTGATCCGTTTAAAGTTGAGTTTAAAATTGATTTCAGTGTAAACTTTGATTCTTTGAATTGATTTTCTTGTTTTGGAAAAAGTTAGAAAATCTATTCAACCCCCCTTTCTAGATTTTCCCTAGAAGGTTGTTTCAAGCTTTTCTTTATTATACTCAACTCGTGGGACCAACAAGTGGTGGATGTGTGTGATATTCCGAGACTGAATAAAGCCTGTCCGAAGGACCACTACCCTCTACCTCGGATTAACCGGTTGGTAGACTCTACTCCGGGTTTGAACTGTTGAGTATGATGGAAGCTTACCAAGGTTATCATCGGATACAACTTTTTCCCCGATGATATTCCTAAGGTTAGTTTTATCATTTCATGTGGAACAATTCGTTACATTCGAATGCCCTTTGGTTTGAAAAATGTAGAGCAACTTATCAACGGATGGTTGATAAGATTTTTAGAAATCAGTTCGGAAGAAATATGGAAGTTTATGTGGATGACATGTTAGTTTTAAGCATAAAAGCGAGATGGGCATGAAGCGTATTTAGCGGAAGCCTTTGCAGTAATAAGGCGAGCAGAATGAAGCTAAAGCCAACAAAATGCTCGTTCGGCGTGAGAGCAGGAAGTTTTTGGGTTACATGGTAACTCAACGAGGTATAGAAGTGAATCCTGTGAAGGTGAAGGCGGTATTAGATATGCAGCCGTCCTCCAACATCAAGCATCTTCTTCATCATCTGATTTTGGATCGTATGACAAGATTTACCTCATGGTTAAAGAGGTAAGCTACTATTCTTCCTCGTATAATGAATCTTGCAAGTCTCAGTATCTGAAAATGATCAAATCTGTCATCAAAAACCTTTTGAAAGATTTGAAAACTTCTTTAATTGCCTATAAGCAATTAGAGTCTGAGAATTTGACTCTTAAGGATCAAATATTCATACTCTAACTAAGGGTAAACAGATTATGAGTTATCCCGAGTCTGTAGATACATTCAAGGGGAATGTATACTTACTAAGGCTAGCACATCATCTAGTTTTTCGAAAAGTTAGTGGAAGAACTGACTTCATTAAAAGTTAAATTAATAGAGGTTTGTAACAAAAATGAGATTATTAAGAAGACTAATGAAAAACTAGTATTCAAGCCGAGTCGGTTTAATAATCCTCAATCTGCTATAGACCGCATTTTCAAGATTTCTCAAAAAGCTCATGATAAAAGCGTGCTTGGTTATGATAGAAGCAAAAATTAGATTCAATTGAACTTAGAAAATTCATCAAGGCTGGTGAAATAAAAAAGGAAATTAAATTTGGACCATGGAAACCTATAGGTCAAATTACTTCAAACTCGTCTAATCTGAATAAAAAGGATCGGATGAAGAGACCTAATCGATAAAATGGGTTCCAAAGTCTAAGTTTAAAATTGCATTAAAATACAGTCATTTTGATGGAAGAAGTAGATGTTTTCCTATGTTTCCTAAATTCAAGAAATCGACAAAGTCTGAATATTGCAAATATTCGAGACAAGAATGTAATATTTGTTGACAAATTTGGTTGGACACTCGAGTCTAATTTATTGCTTAATCAAGATTTATTTATTTGGTTACCCAAAGTGATCATTGACCCTTCAGACCAATATCACAAGGGTACCTCTTACCAAAATTTATTTTGTAGAAGCACCTGTGTCCATCTACCAAGAAAGACATCTTTGCTACTATTTGGTACATTGATAGCTGATGTTCTCGGCATATGACTAGTGAGATAAAACTTCTCTCGGACATTCAAAGCATAGATGGCCCTAGAGTGTTATTTGGTGACAATAATCTGTGGTCATGTTGGTCCCGAGTCAATCAAGTTTATACAAAGATGAAATCTAGAAAGTGGGGGATTGAATAGATTTCACCCACTACTCAATTTTTCTTTCTAAGATTTGAAGATAATCCAACCGAATATCGATTAGGCAGCGGAAATATTTTATACTTGATTTGATTGATAGTTCTTTAAACAAGTGTTTGATTAATCAAAATTGATTAAGAATGAGTAAGTAAATCGATAATGAATGTAAAGTAAGAACACCAAGAATTATAGTGGTTTGGATTCTCAAAATCCTACATCCACTCTCCTTTCACAATCTTGTGAAAGAGACTCCACTACTTACTTACTTACTTACTTACTTACTTACTTACTTACCGTCGTACTTACAGATTACAAATCAATTCTTCAACCTTTACAATGATCTTCCTAATTTGGAAATGTGTGCTTGAAGATATATTGAAAAGTGTTCTACAAACAATTAAAAATTATTAACATTTTAGGAACGTTCTATGCTTAATAATAATCTTTGAATTCATATTGAATGTGTTACAAGAGTTGTGAGAATCAAAAATTAATTCTAATTCTACTATATGAACTATTTATAAGAGATTCTCGTAGTTGTAATCGCCTTGTTGACTCTTCGGTGTTTGTTATAACTGACTAACCGATTCTTGTTGCTTGTAAATCGCTTCTTGGTTGGTTGTAACTATTCTTGTTATTTGTTATAACTTCTTGAACTCTTTAACACTTCCGATCGTAAACTTCTTTTTATTCCACACAACATTGACCTCGTCGATCATCGCATGCCTTCGCTTGTCTTGATCTTCTCGAGCATGTAGTCGTTTGCTACCTTGTCTTCATCTGGCTTGTCTTTGTCTGTCTCTCTTTCTATCTTGCTCTCATCGACTTAGTACTTAGTCTATTACAAGATTTTATTCACTACCTCACCTGGCTATACAATCATTCAGCTTGTCATCTTATTTTACATACTCATTTTAATTTCATCAAAACTATAACATTTTTATCCTAACAATTTCACCCTTTTGATGATGTTAAAACTTCTCAAGAAAAGAAATGAGTTAGTAAAATAAGAATATGAAAAAAAAAAAAAAAAAATAGACGGTTAAGACACTTAGTCACGTGAGATGATATGCTAGCCAATCGATAATTAAGTTAATCAAGCTTTGCAGATGAATTAGTGTTAATGGTTTCAACCAATTAAAGCTCTTAGGTTAATCAGTTATAAGGTTAAGTTATTCAAGTTAGTTAACACTGCATAACTTCATATGATAGAATCGTAGTATATTTACATTCGGCATTCAAAAATACATATTTATCGATAGAGATCGGGTAAGAGATAAGGATCTAGTCATACCACCGTTCTTCTTCCGGAATTCTCATCCAGTCGAAGACCCTATTCTTTAGGCTTATAGTCTCCCTCCTTCAGCCAGATCGGCTGCGGTTTCACTTGGATCAATAATCGCTTGATCTTCTCTCGGTCCAGCACGACCATCTTGAGTTAGGGGAGGAGACATCTCGTGCATAGGCTGGTGCGACTATGTCCATGTTGAATTCTTCATCGTAAGTCAATTAAATCTTGGTAGAAGTCCGGGTCCTTCGCCTCAAGCTATTCATGAAATGCAATGTCCTCATCTTTTCCCAAGGAGACCTTCTTGCGGACGGTGAACAGAAGATCCATTCTCGCTTCAAGAGATCTCCATTTCTCCTGTTCGCTCATAAGGAGAATCTCCTTGGGTACTCCTTCGATTCGATGGAATGGATGAAAGACGACTTCTCCTTGATCATTCTTCGACCTATGAACCCACTTCTTCGTCTTTTCTGTCATAGGATTTGCCAACCGCCTTCTCCTATTCCCTTCTCCTCTTGGCATCTCTCCTGTTGTACCTTGTCACTTCTTCCCTCTTCCTCTTCTTGATTCTTTCTTCTTCTTCTTCTTCTTCCACCTCACCTGGGGTCTTTTGAGGTTGGCTCCTTGTATTAGCTTTCCCACCTAATTTGGCGAGAAGAGGGTTGAGTGGTATGAATAGGAGCAGGATCTTGCATGAACTATTCTTGAAGAGTTTTAGACTCAACGCGTTTAGCCGCCTTCTCGACTTCGACTGCCTCTCGATCCCCTCTTCAATCTTCTTAAGACACACCGGGACTTCTCCTCACCGCCTTCTTCTTTGCTTCCTCGGTTTGAAGTAACTCCTCGGCTAGCTCCTCATCTTTAGATTCAAAGTCAGGATCTTGTCGTCTTGAGTATCGATTCTTTTCTTGAGGCTACTTTCCCCTTTTATCATCAGCAAAATGAGTGTTGCAGATGGTTGTAACTTGCTCTATTTGACCGATGACCTCATTTCGGACAGATCCTGTCTTCTTTTCTAGCGAGGTCAAATCTCTTTTTCTCGAAAGCAGCCTTCTACTCCTCCGAGCTCATTATGCATCAATTTCTTAAGTTAATCATGAGTGATGCCCTTTCAACAGCTAAGGTCATCCTCATAATCTGTAGGAAAGAGGCTTCCTTTGCAGCCCAAGTTCTATACATTTGCTCATCAACCGAGTCTCGATTTCCCGATCACCGCACTAACATAGCTCTTTACCCATTTTTCTTGCTTCGTCTCTTCTTCAACAACTTTCGATTAACCTCACTTTGATATCGTTGTGCCTTAGCCCTGAGAAATATATATCAATATTCATCTTCTCTTTAATAGCAGACTCTATATTCTCCTTGATGGATGAGGTGACAAATGATGGAAGCATCTAAAATGCAGACACGCGGCAGCTTCTCGAGACTTGCCACCTCAGCCCTAAGGACTTCAAGCTCAAGACAAGAAGCAGATTTGGATGGTTGAGCTTCTCCCAAATCTGATGAAGAAGACCTTGTTAAGTCTATGTCCTCAATTTCTTTCGCAGGCTCACCTCACTGGTGGGGAATCGCCCAATGAGGTCAGTTTCACCGCACTACGGATTCCACCACACTGGTATCTCGCTCCACTACTTGCTCTGTCTGAGCTTCCTCTGCAATTTCCATCTCTGCAAATTCATCACCTTCTTAACCATTCCTTCCTTATCTACTTTTCCAGCTTCTTCCTCTTCAATCTCCTTCTCGGCCTCCTCCTCGGGTTGCTTCTCACTGGTTCCTTAGCGGGAGAAACCAGATACACTCTTTTAATCGTATAATCAATAAACTTGTCTTCTCGAAAATATGTCCTCAAAGGATTTTAGACCAGCTGTCCTTAAGACAGCTTTTCTCCCAGATGGAGAAATTGTTTCCCCGCCTCCCCGATGAGGATTGTTGTTTCATCAAAGAAACCAGCCCTCAATCTCCTTAGCAGAGACATCAACAATCTCCTTGTAATTCTGGTTCCTCCGCTAAGGTAGATTATTTTTCGAGGATGAATCTCCTTCCAAGGATCTCGAGAGAAGATTCAGTTGGACCTATTACCCTGCATGGGTTGGGTAGGTTAAGATATAAAGCTGGTTCATATGAAGTTGGGTGGGATGTTTATGGCTCATTGTGCGATTCTTCCTTAGAAGAGGAAGATGAAGATGATGCAGCTTTTTCGATTCCTCCCTTGAGGAAATCTC
Source organism: Paraleonurus japonicus (assembly GCA_030762865.1). Lineage (NCBI taxonomy): Eukaryota > Viridiplantae > Streptophyta > Magnoliopsida > Lamiales > Lamiaceae > Paraleonurus > Paraleonurus japonicus. The sequence continues at coordinate 10,391,933 of CM061058.1, forward strand.
TACTCTTTCTTCACTGGGCCTCCTCCCGCCCGAGGTTCCAAAGTGACCTCGGTGATACACTTCCCCTAGAGAAGTTATCCTTTCTTCAACCTCGTTCTCTATCCGACTCTTCCTTATCTCGACTCCTCTTCTTCTTATAACCCATCAACAAGAAGAGTATCTATCTTCTTTGTCTTGATTTTAGAAGGCCTTTTCATTGGTGCACTGGGCATTAAGTAACCTCATCTCCTTCGAGTCGATGGGCCAAAAATCTTCTCATCCTTCACAACAGCCCTTCTCTGCTTTTGTGTACTTTTTTACTCCTATCTCCCAATTCAGTTATCTCGAACCTAACTTCGTCTCTAGAATCAAGGTGATCCCGTTCATCATGCCGGCAACCGATTTTAGAGTCCATCTCGTACTTATTCTCGAAATCAATACCTTCTCAAATCTCTCAAACTCTTCATATAACCTTGTCAATAGCAACCTCGCCTATTCACTTGAACTCCATCAATAATGGCCCTTAAACAGCATAATCTGGGCCTAGTCGGTCCATCGTGACTATGTTGCTCTCCCAAGTATACACTTTGTTAAAATGAGCATCAACAATCTATTTTCCGCCTCAACATAGGCCTTTTCAGATTCGTCGAAGTTTCCCGATGCGAACACCTCGCCATCATTTTAAAACTTTCCAAATACTCCTCACTTTTGTAATGAAACAGATCCACTCCTTCATTACTCGGACCAAAAATTCCCAACTCCTCAATGAAACCACAACATTCACCCTTTTTCCATCGGATTTAGTACCTTAGACTCAATGGAATTCTTCTTGTATGTGGCTCTAGTCGAAACTCCACCACCATATTATCGAGTGTCTTGTTCTTCTCTGATTTCATCGTACAATATTTTTTCAAACCCTGGATTCAAGGAGTTGAAGAATCTCCACCGATTCTGGTCAGCTTGTAGTTTCAAAGAAGCATACATCTCTGATTTTATCTTCTTTCGATATTCGTGAGGTTATATACGAACTTGATTTTCGATTGATCCGCCATTGTTGAAGGTTTTAGTTTAGGAGGGAAAGGAAGTTTTTGAGAGAGAGAGTATGAATGCAGGTTTGTATGCGTAAATGACGAAATACACATGAAATCTCGTTTATATGGTGTGAGAAAATATTATAATAATATAAACCTAATTATTTAACCGATAAGGTTTTAAAATTGGTAAATACACCTATAAAAATGTAATCATGGCTATATTTTTGAAAATCGTGTCAATTGGTTTTGGCCATGAATTTAATATGTCGCGTGTAATTTTGACATTTCAAATTAATGAACCGTCTCCAAAACGTGCGCGTGAATGTCACTCGAGTTTTTCAAAAGTAAATTTAATGAAAATTTTAGGTCCGAAGTTACTTTTCCGACACGCAGTAACTTTTGATCCTTTTACTTTTTAGAATTTTAAAAAGATAAAAACCTTTAATAAAGTAATATAAAAGAAATCACAAATTTTCAGAAAATCAATTTTTATAAAAGACTATTGAGTGAATAAAATTTTGAATAAGAAACAATTATAATATCATATTCACATATCAATTATGTGAACTAATATTCATAATTTTTATGAACAAGAAATAAAAGAAATTCAAAGGTAGAAACACTTCCTGTTTTATTTCTTAATCTGGATGGGTTCGTAATCGTCTGTCTTTGGATAAATCAAATGAGTGTTACTTGTCACTAGATAAAATGATGAAATATCAACTAGATCGTTGTTCCTGAAAACAAAGACACTTAGATAAATCATTAGTAATATTTTAAGTAAATCGGACAAGGTACACATACTGCGCTTTTAACAAACAAATGACTAATGTATATTTGTCGAATTACTTGATGTTAGACAAGAAAATATCAAGTTATTTAAGGTCAATAGACTAATCCTTGATTCTTGATTCCTTAAAGGAGATCAATGATATCACTCTGTGATTGTCCAAATGATCCTTTACAAGTCGATATTTTTTTCTAGACATGATAAAGAATGCGAGAGAGAGAATTTGAAGTGCATAGATAGTATAGTAAAAGATCATCAACATATTCTTTTCGAAAAGAGTTATATCAATCTTACCCTTGATAAAACCATTTTGAATAAGATAATCGTGACAAGGTGTCATACCAATCTCTTGGAGCTTGTTTGAGTCTATATAAAGCCTTTTTCAACCTATAGACTTTGTCTCCTTTGACATAACCTCGGGAGATTGCTCTACATAGACCTCTTTAGCTAAGATTCCATTCAGAAATGATGATTTTACATCCATTTGAAAAGCGTGAATCTTTTAAAAACAGCATAGGCCAAGAACAATCCAATGGCTTCCAGATGAGCTACTGTGCAAAGGTTTCATCGTAATCAATTCCTTCGATTGCGAGTAACCTTGGGCAACTAGTCCGGCTTTATTTCGAACCACTATATTATTCTCATCCCTTTTGTTTTTAAAGACCCACTTTGTTCCAATGACTTTCTGATGATGAGGCCTTTCAACAAGCTCCTATACATCTTGTCGTTGAAATTGATTTAGTTCTTCTTGCATAGCATTGATCCAATTGAAATCGGTAAGAGCTTCAAGAACTAATTTGGGTTCAAGTAATGATACATAACAATCGATCATACAATCTAGATTTAGTTGTGTCCTAGTCCTGACTCCAGAGACTAAATCTCCTATATATTATTTGTTCAGTTGGATGATAGTTCATTATCTTTTTACCCTTGTCTTTTACCAAAGATGAGGTCTTGTCTCAAATATCCTTTTCAATTGATTCAAAGTGTTACCTTCAGAGAGTGTTTCTCCCCGATCATCTAGAAGAGTAGTTGTGCGATCACCGACTTGGAAAAACTCTCTCGAGTCTTTTTCTTTGCTTAAGACAGGTTCTTGCTCATCATTTGATTCAGATTCTCGTACATAGAACTTCACATTTGATATTTTAAGAGTCGTTTTTGTAGATTATCTCGTAATCTTTGTGATGTCACCTGTTTTCTTAGACTCAAAAGTAGATTCATCCAATACAACGTGCGGTGTTTCTTCCACACACAAGGTTGTCTTGTCGAAAACTCTATATGTTTTAGATATAGTGGAATATTCTAAGAATATCTCATCTCGCTATCTTAGCATCAAAGGTTTTCACTGAGACTTTCCATTGTTGTGAATAAAATACTTGCAACCAAAAATATGAAAATATGAAATTTTAGGAGATCTTCCTTTCCATATTTCATGAGGGTTTTTACATTTATCTTTAACAACTAAACATCTATTCGAATAAAGTAGGTTGTATTAATGGCTTCGCCCAAAACCCGTGTGGAGTTTTGAATTCGGATAACGTAGTCCTCGCAGCTTTCTTTCGAGTTCTGCTTCTTCTTGCAACAACTCTATTCTCACGAGGTGTCCTTGCTCAAGTTTCGTGAGCTATACCATTCTCGCACAATAGTTAACAACAAGTGAATTATGAAACTCGGTGCCTTTATTACTTCTTATTTTGATAATACTTAATCATTTTTCATATTGAATTCTTTTAAGAAACTCGGTATTTTGGTAATCGTCTTATTTTTTCTTATATAAGAAAATAACCCGTAAATCTAGAATAATCATCTAATTACCAAAGTATATTTTCTCCCACTAAACCTCGAGAGGAGTAAGCTGGACCAAATAAATCCATATGAAGAAGTTCAAGAATTCGTTCGAAGAACAACTATTTATTGTCTTAGAGCTTATAAAAGAAAAATAAGGAGAGTATTGGGCTATTTAGAGTAACAACCGCATCTTCATAATCTGCACAAACTCCCCCTTCTTCAAGCTCTTCCATTTTCTAAAGCTCCCCTTACTCGATCCATCAAGAACCCCAATCATCGAGGTCGTCATACAAGACACCGAGATCTTCGTCATCCCAGCCTACCGCATCTATCTTCTCAGCATCCACATCCATATTTGAGCTGTTGAATCCATCATTGTTGTTCTGGTTGTTGGGCACATCATCTCGGCACATCCTGTGAATCTGGTCCCATCTCGGTATCGGGAGCCGCACTTGTTCCAACTCCGAAAATGTCAGCATATGGTCCTCCGTATGTACCAGCAACATTAGTGTGCACATTCTCCACACCGCTAGCAAGAGCCTCTATAGATCCAAAGACCATCGGCAGTGGTGGCACATCAGCGAGGAGCATCGGCAGCACATCGTGTCCCACTCCCCTGTGACAGAGAAAGAATCCTCTCCCACACCCGTTTCTACAACTCAAGATTATTCAATGACATTTAGCATTAGAAATAGAGTTATCTGTTATTGCTATTTGATCACGGATGAATTGCGGGTGTGATTCTCGCATGTTGGCGGCGTGTGTGCCAACATCTCTTGGGACATCGATGGTTGATCAGCAGGTACTTCAACTTCGTGTGCATTTGGATCTCTAAAGGGTAGATCAATCACTCTTGGTCCACTAATTAGTACATGGGAGATCCCTAAACTCGAGCAAACAAACTAATTATTTCCGAATTCTCCCTCTCGAAAGCCGTGAGCTGAAATCATCATGTATATCAAGTCGGGATATGGTAGCGGACCTTTACTAGACATCTTTCTCGAATAAGTCATCATATTCTCAAAGATTGTCTTCCCTAGGTTGAATCTTTGCAAATGACCAATTTTGTACATAAGGACAACTTGTTCAGTTGTTAAGGTGGTGGTGTTGGATGAGGGCAGCCAATTGTACACTATCAATTTGTGCAGACACTATACAAACTAGTGAGGACCGAGGAGTTCATCCTATACCTCCACACTGTTTGTCTCCCTTCGGTGATGACACTCATCATCTCATCAAGGTTGTCAATCTGGGGATCTTCATCATCCCTAGTCCTAAGAAAGCTGTTAATCGTAGCAGAGTAACCTCAATCCCCCTAAATTTGACCTTCCCATAGTTCTTAGAATGAACCCTAGAAGTACTATCCTTCAAGTTGGCATAAAATTCATACACTAAATTAACAAGGTATGGAGTAGCAAATCAAGTGCAAACAATAAAGACCTCTCTTCCGTAAAACCGATCATATTTACGGATATAAAATCATCCATTTTAATTATCCTCTCCCCTCAATCAGCCTAGTCCTCAAAGTTCTATACTTCTCACTATCAACCCCGTTAAAGCTATCTTGAGTCAAGAAGACATAGACGAGAAAAGTATGTACCTCATCCGATTTTTCGTAGGATGAGCTGGATGTTGCCATGGGTGAGGCAACATCCTCCGGTACATTTTGGAGATCGGTCTGTCTCTTCCTTCTCCTTTCCAGTTTAGCAAGCATATCAGCCAGTTTGATTTATTTACGAATCATCTGCTCCCCACAGGGTAGGCACTGGGATATCAGCCGCTTACTTCTTTGCTTTCTGGGCTGCCTCCCTCATTTCATCACCGGAAGATTCAGAGTCGAAAACTTGAATTGGTTTCATCGTGCTTCTATTTCTTCCCGTTTGAGTAATCTACTCGTTAACCCATCGTCCGATAAGAACATCATTTCGACCTCTGGCCCTAGTGGCTTGATGACGAACAACACGAAATTGGGCGGTGAGCTCTCCGGTGTCTGTTGAGTCAAAAGAAGCGTTCTCTATTGGAGCATCTTGAGGAGATTCGGAGGCGTAAAGACGAGATGCCTATATTTGTTGAAATCAATCTCTTCGTCACCGACCTTGACCACTTTGGGTAAATCGTCCTGCTTAGTTAGGGTTTTGAAGGCATAGACAATTTGATCGAAGTGGCCCTCGGTGAGCTCAATCGTCAGCGGATAAGTTTCAAGAATAAGGGCTTCGCTAGCTTTGCCGCCATCCCGATTTTGTGGCGTGCCGCCCAAAATCGGAGTCTCGGTGGGTTGCACATCGGGATTACGAGTGTCGATTGGAGGTAGAGGCACATCCATCGACCCAACCCTAATAGACGCGGGTTATGTTGGGATTGGTGTGCCAACATTATCGTAAACATTTTCTGCGGCCATTGTTGCTAAGAGATGGAGGTTTCGTGAGGAAGAAGAAGATATCTTGGAGAGGTTAGGTGCTTTGAATGCGAAGGTGAAGAGTCTCCTTTATCAGCCATTTCAAATATATACCTACAATTCACTTTCAAATTAATTTTAATAATAAATTTGAAGTTTAAAGTCATAAAAGAAATTAATACCAAATTGCATGCAACATAATACCTACGAACACCATGTGTTTAATTCAATGATTTTCGTGAGAAAAAAATGTGTATAGCGCACGAATATTAAGGACCTTAAATAGGGAAAAGATTGTACGTAGAAGTTAAGATCACATTGAAGATTAGAAAAGATTATAAGCACATCCCTAAAAAATAGGCCATTATCAATGTGTGGAAGTTAATGTTGAAACATGCTTTGAAAAACCGCCTAATAAAATAAATAACTTGCACGAATAAATTAATTAGACTAAAATATAATTGCTGGGAACAATTTAAATTAAATAATATGTATAATATGATTCTCGAAAATAATCAAAACTTATAGAGGTAAATATTTATATAAGAACCAATGTTATTCACGTAACGTCTAAGACACACACTTCTCAACACATTTTTACATGAAATTAATTCATTTGTGTTGCACTATTATTTTTTTTTTTTTTTGCTTTTTTCACTTATTCACATTGATCCATTTTTCTAGAAGAGAACATCGTAGTTGTCACTCCGTGTCCCATAATTACTCAATGGATTTGTGAATGTATTGATGCATTCAAGTCACATTTTGAAAAGAGAACATCGTAGTAGTCAACTCCGTGCCCCATAGTTACTCGGTGACATAACATCTAATTGTGAGTTTATTTAATTGCATTTAAGAGAAGTGTGTCCAGGATAATTTATATTAATCACGGGTTCAAATACTATTTACACAAAAGAGTTAGAAAACACTAAGAATTACAGTACTTAGAAAAATTTAAATAAATTATTCTAATGTTGTTACAAATGTGGGAACATTTGATACAACACTCAGCAAATATAGGTCTAATTAGTGCAGATAAACCAAGAGATTTTCTAAGGGAAGAAAACCTCTCATTATCAAGGGCTTTGGTAAATATATCGCAATTTGTTTTTCTCAGAAATGTATTCTAACTTCACAACTCCCTTTTCTACAAGGTCCATAATAAAGTGATGTCTTATACTAATATGCTTGGTAAAAGAATGTTGCACAAGGTTCTTAGATATATTAATAACACTCGTATTATCACAATAAACTGTAAGAATATTACTTTCTAAATCGTAGTCGTCACACATCTTCTTGAGCCAAAGAAGCTGAGTGCAGAATTCCTGTTGCAATATATTCAGATTCGGCCGTGGATAGGGAAACACAATTTTGCTTGTGGCTATGCCAAGAGACAAGATTGTTTCCCATGTAGAAACATCCACCACTTGTACTCTTCCTATCATCACTGTCACCGCCCAATCTGCACCACTATAGCCAATTAAAGAGCAATCATTGTCCTTGCTATACCATATTCCATAATCACATGTATGATGTACCGCCACGTATCTAATAATTCTTTTAATCGAATTCATGTGTGATTCTTTAGGATCGGCTTGATAACGAGCACATAAACAAATACTAAACATGATGTCCGGCCTACTAGAAGTCGGATATAAAAGACTACCAATCATTGACCTATACAATGTTGGGTCAACATTCTTGCCAACACTGTCTTTACACAATTTTTGTGTCGATCCCATAGGCGTCTTCATGTGTTTAGCATTATCTAAACCAAACCTTTTCACAAGATTCTTGGCATATTTACTTTGACAAAAGAAAATGACATCCTTGCATTGTTTAATCTGAAGACCAAAAAGTAATTCAAGTCTCCAACCATCGACATTTCAAAGGTAGAGGTCATTTCATGCACCGATAATTCAAGCATCTTTTCACATGTAGAACCAAACACAATGTCATCAACATAAATTTGAGCAATCATGATATCATTTCCAGAATATTTTATAAACAAAGTCCTATCAACTTCACCTCTATAGAAACCGAATTCAACAAGAAAATCAGTTAATCTACCATACCATGCCCTAGGTGCTTGCTTTAAACCATATAATGCTTTCTTAAGTTTATAAACATGATCAGAAATTCATGGTTGTCAAAACCCTTAGGTTGTTCAACATATGTTTTTTCCATAAGAATTTCATTTAGAAATGCAGCCTTAACATCCATTTGATGCAATTTTATATCAATATAACATGCAATAGCAAGTAATAGTCTTATAAATTCAATTCTAGCCACTAGAGCAAATGTCTCATCAAAATCAATTCCTTCTACTTGTATATAGCCTTGTGCAACTAATCTAACTTTGTCCTCACAACATTACCGCATTCATCAATTTTATTTTTGAAGATCCATTTGGTACCAATTACATTCATATTTTCAGGCCTAGGTACAAGTATCCATACATCATTCCTATCAAATTGATTTAATTCCTCATATATTGCATTTATCCAGTTTTCATCTTTCATTGCTTCATCAACATTTTTAGGTTCAAGTGAGAGAATGAAAACACTCAAAGTTTACCTTGTTACACATAGATGTCATATAGATTGATCTTACCACATGCCTTGCATCAAAACTCAATTTCCTCCTTGTTTGTACACCTAATTGAGGCTTACCTATGATCTGTTGTTGTGGATGATTTTTGAGAATTCTAGAAGATGGTACTGTAGCAGGGTAAGGCATAGTTCTATTATTTTACGGATGTTGAGGTGATGTTGCTTCAGATGTGGGCACATTTGTAGCAACATTCACAATCGGCTCGTAAATCTCATAACTATGCATCTGCTCAATAAGGTCGGGCACATCTTCTTCAATAGTATTATCTGCAAGACTTGCATTATCATCAAATACAACATTCATAGACTCTTGAACAAGATGTCGAGTCCTAAGATTATAGATCCTAAAAGCTCTATCGTTTCTAGCATAACCAAGAAAGAAACCTTTATCACTTTTTGAATCAAACTTGTGTAGCTGGTCTCTATCATTCAAGATGTAGCAAACACATCCAAAGACATGAAAGTATTTCAGATTAGACTTTTGTTATTTAAAAACTCATAAGGTGTTTTAGTAGAATTAGGTCTCAAGTAAACTCTATTTGATATATGACAAGCAGATTCAAAGCTTCACCCAAAATCTTTTTGAAAGTTTCTTGGATAAAAGCATTACTCTAGCCATTTCTTGTAGAGTTCTATTTTTTTTTCAGCTTTTAGGAGAAGAAAACTCTTGCATTATGCCCTTATCATCACAAAAATTAGTGAATAAGCTGTTCTCAAACTCCTACCATGATCGGACCTTATTCTCTTCACCTTAGTGTTATAAACATTTTTAAACCGTTTATAAAGAATTTTGAATACTTCAAAAGCATCGATTTCTCCTTAAGAAATTCAATCCATGTAAACCTTGAATAATCATCTACTATGACAAAAGAATATCTCTTACCACCAATGCTTTCAGTCTCCATTGGTCCCATTAAATCCATATATAAAAGTTCAAAGCAATATTTCGTAGTACAATGTGTCAACATTTCATGTGACATTTTGACGTGTTTACCACTTTGACAAGATCCACACACATTTGACATACGTATTTATAACTTAGGAAGACCTTTAACAACATCAAATTTCATCAATTTGATAATATTCCTATAATGAGCATGTCCAAGTTTTTGATGCCAAAGTATACTTTCATCGGTTTGAACATTAAAGCATGCTTGATTTGAATCAATCAAATAACAATTATCAACAGATCTATTACCAACCATAAGACAATTATCATCATTGTTTAACACATAGCATGAACTTTTATCAAACTTTACATGCAAGTCATCATCACATACATCATCACATAATTGAATAATACTAATCAAGTTTGAAAGTAAACCTTTAACATGTAAGACTTTCGTCATGTTTGGAAAACCAGGAACATTTAATGTACCTATTCCAATGATTTTACCTTTTGAACTACCTCCATATGTAACATTTCCACCATCGAAACCTTATAATCGGTGAGATAACTTTCCTCACCGGTCATGTGCCTAGAACACCCACTATCAAAGTACCATAGTCCGGAACACATACTTTTAAAGAGGTATAGACAATATTACATACAGAATTTGACTTTTTCACCCAAATAGATTTTTGAGCAGATTTCTATGAAAAGTTTTGAACTATCTGTTTAGAATGTTGAGCGTAATATGGCAACATTTTCAAAGACATATTAGCAAACTTCTTGTCCTGTCTCATCCTTAAACAGTTTGGTCTCTTATGACCTTTAGTAAAGCAATAATGACAAACATCCTTCTTTTCAAATATTTTCTTGTTTCTGAGAAGAAGTTTCAGGTTTATCAAATGATTTTGTAAACCTAACAGCTTGTTATTATCTAGAAACTGAGTAATGTTACCATTGTAACCAAGACCATGTTTACTTGTACTTCCAATTATTAGTGCATCATCAAGTTTTCTTTGAACTTTCTGAATATCTTTTGAAATTTAGTGTTGTGCCTTTAAGTCGCTCTTTAAGGTTGCATATCTCCAGATCTTTCCTTGTCAATATGACCTCAAGCTTTATCACCAATTCCTTTTGATATGACTCTTCAATAGTCATGTCCTTTAAGGCTTTCTCGAGTGGATTCCAACTCCTTCTCAAGCTTTAGATAGCTGAACTTACAATCTTTGCAAACATTGTTAGATGTACCGCTTTATCTACACAAGAACTTGAGAAACAATTAACTTCAGGAATTTTCAATGTTTCTTCAAATGTTGGCACATTTTATTCAACATCGTAATCATCCAAGAAATCATCAAGAGTATCATCATATAAAATTATTGCGGAAAAACATATTCTTCATTTATATCAATCATCTTCACAATCGGACTCATCACTTAAGGTAGCATTGAAATTTACCCTTTTTCTCAATAGAGTGTTGGCATATTCATTAGCATAATGACCAAAACCAGAACATGCATCACATTTAACATTTTTCCCGTATTCTAGATCATATTTGATCTTGTTACCTCTATTAAATCGCCTAGGTTGATTAAAATTCCTATTTTTATCGTGGGAATTGACGTGAACTTCTAGTCGATCACTATCTTGATTCTTAATTTGCAAATTATTTCTAAGTCTATTTGCTCTCTTTTTCAAAAAGTATTAAACTGCTTAGTCAAGAAAGCAATGTTATCGGCATTGTCGGCACAATCATCAACAAAATCTTCATCAATCTATTTCAAGAATAAACGCTTGTTTATCAATACTCGAAGATGTCGCTCCTTTGAAAATAGAAATTTTCTTTTCAGATTTCTCATTATCTCTTTGGAAAAAATTCATTTCATACGTTTTCAAAATACTAACCAACTCATTTTGTGTGATAGTATCAGTATCTTTAGCTTCCTCAATAGCACATATTTTAGCATCAAAACGTTTAGGAACAGCTTCTTAAGATTTTATGTACTAACCTTGTATTGAATATAGCTTCACCAAGTGCTTGAGATTCATTAGAAATCTCAGTGATTCTTTCATTGTAGGAGGATATGGTCTCATCTTCCTTCATCCTTAGATTTTCAAACTTGGTTCCAAGCATCCGCAACTTTGTCCTTCTAACACTCTCGTATCCTTCACAATGTTCTTGTAATCTCTCTCATGCTCCTTTTACGAAACACAATTAGAGATTATTTTGAACATGGAAACATCCGTAGATGTGAATATGGCATTGAGTGCCTTTGAGTTGAAGGCCGCCGTGGTCACCTCATCATTTGTCCATTCTATCTCCCTCTTGATTTGAGCTCCGGTGTTATCGGTGGCCGACACTATTGGTGGAGTCCATCTGGTTAAAATACTCCTCTATGCACGTTCATCAATGGACTTGATGTACATGCGCATCTTAGGCTTCCAAATCGCATAATTCGTTCCATCAAGAATCGGTGGTCTAACTGGAGCTATCATAGGATATTCCATTGTAATAATACACAGAAAACACATGATCAAAACTCGGGATAACGAGTTCAATGGCTCAGTGCCAATTGAAGGTGTGTGTAAGTGTTTTGCGTAATGTTGGCACATTCGACGAACAACACGAGACAAAAATTAATACAGAAATACACAGCGGAAGTCTTAAACACTTTGCAAGATGGATATCAAAATTTTGTATAGACTATAAATAAGTCTATACCGTCTTTCGCGAAATATCACTATTAATTGTCAAGGGATACAATCGGTGAAAACATAAGCCACACCGTGAATGGATCTACGTATATAGTGACTAGATGTTGATCAATCTAACCTATCACTAATATAAATAAAGATTCAATGTTGAGTGAAATGTTGGAACATTCACCAACGGAAGTACCGAGATAGAAACGCATAATAAACTCACTAATCTATGCCAATAGACTATGCAAGATTGTGTTTCTCTCAACTCCAAGTTTTAATCTTCATAGCAGCCGTGTTTTTATATATAATCTGGACACTCTTAGTGCTTGAAGATAACTTCCACATCTCCCTTGAAAGTAGGTAACTACTTTGTAACTTCCCCATGTTCTTTTCAACTCCTCACTCTTGTCTTTTCAACCGCATGACTTATGAAAACTGTCACAAGTCTTCAAACTGTAAAAACAAGACATTGAACAAGACATTTCGTGGGTTAAGGGTTAGTGGAAGTGGAAGGACAAATTCTAATGTTGTGACCAGAATGTTGGCACATTACGAGTAACACTTGTCACTAACATTAACAAGCTCCATCACTTACGACTCCATGATAGAATTTAATAGGACCTACCTCCGAATTTCCTCCATGCGATCATGAATAGCCTTAAGATGGTTTTTCATTCTAAATTTCCAATAATCATAATCTTCAATGGAAAAATCTTGTTGACTCCTCGGCCTTCTTACTTTTATTTATAGACATGATAATCAAGAATACTCAACGAAACTTTATTAGCAGAATTAGTAATCAAAAATGAAAATAATCACAAGAACACGATGCAAGAATTATCAAGCCTAAAATATATCAAAAACAGCTTTAACACTGATCTCGATACCACTTGTTGGTCCCGATCCAATCAAGTTTATACAAAGATAAAATCTAGAAGGGGGGTTGAATAGATTTCACCGACTACTCAATTTTTCTTTTTAAGTTTTGAAGATAATCCAACCGAATATCATATTAGGCAATGGACATATTTTATACTTGATTTGATTGATAATTCTTTAAACAAGTGTTTTATTAATCAAAATTAATTAAGAACGAGTAAGTAAATCGATAATGAACAGAAAGTAAGAACACCAAGAATTATAGTGGTTCGGATTATCAAAATCCTACATCCACTCTCCTTTCACAATCTTGTGAAAGGGACTCCACTACTTACTTACTTACTTACTTACTTACTTACTTACTTACTTACCGTCGTACTTACAGATTACAAATCAATTCTTCAACTTTTATAACGATCTTCTTAATTTCTGGAAATATTGGTTTGAAGATATATTGAAAAGTGTTCTAGAAACACTTGAAAAACTATGAACGCTTTAGGAACGCTTTGTGCTTAGTAATATGCTTTGAATGCGTGTTGAATGTGTTACAAGAATTTTAAGAATCAAAAGTAAATTCTAATTCTACACTATGAACTTAAAAGATTCTGCGGTTGTAATCGCCTTGTTGACTCTTCGGTGTTTGTTTTAACCGACTAACTGATTCTTGTTGCTTAGAATCGCTTCTTGGTTGGTTGTAATCGCTTCTTGTTATTTATTATAACTTCTTGAACTCTTTAACACTTCTAGTTATCTGCTACTTTTAATTCCAGACAACCTTGACCTCGTCTCGATCATCTCATGCCTTCACATGTCTTGATCTTCCGAGCATGTAGTCGTTTGCTACCTTGTCTTCGTCTGGTTTGTCTTTGTCTGTCTCTCTTTCTATCTTGCTCTCATCCGATCTTAGTACTTAGTCTATTACAAGATTTTATTCACTACCTCACTGGCTATACAATCATTCAGTTGATCATCTTATTTTACATAGTTATCTTAACTTCATCAAAACTATAACATTTTTATCCTAACATGTCGACCGGAGGTATTGTGTAACGCCCTAATTCGTAAAGTCGACCTTTGAGGTCCCGACGTCCTAAACCCGAGTCATCACTTAGTGAACCATAAAATCGAGCCAAAAATTTCTTTTTAGAAGGCAAAGCTATTCATTTGAGTTGCAGCGGAAGATTTCACAAACACTTATTTAAGACGTTTGAACCATATTCATAACTAAATGAAGAGATTAATCGTTTGACAAAAGTCATCCGGTGAGTCTAAGGTTCAACTCTCGGGAAAATCGTAGTGACGAGTCTTTAACAAAATACAAATTTTCATAAAGACATAAAGCGACCCATTTAGATAAAAGGAGAGTGGAAGCGGAGTCGTCTATTGCAGCTCCCGGGCCTCAATCTCGTGACACGAAAAATATTAGTTATAGGGCGTGAGATAAAATCTCGTGGATGACACAGACGTTGTTATACTGATTGACAGAAATCCCAAAATAGTTGAATGTTTTATGCTTTATTCTCATCTTTCGTTATTTACTTCCTTGTTATGGCATTGTGTACATTTGTATAAGGTAATCTTCCGTTATAAAATTTTCATCCTTTAACTTCCGTTCGATTAAGAAATTCATCTTTCTTTAAAACAGCTTAGTACATAAATATAAGACGTATGAGATGGCACATGATAGTTTCCTATCACATCCGATCTCCGTAATCACATTGTGGAATGGCACGTTTACACGTCCGAGACCCGTAATCATCACTACAACATAACTTAGATTATGTAACACCCCAAAATTGTTACCTATTGTGCATAAAGTGTTACCTAATAAGTGTTACCTAATAAGTGTTACCTAATAAGTGTTACAACATGGTGTTACATAAAGTTATTTATGTTGTATTGCATATTGCGGGATGGCACGCTTACACGTCCGAGACCCGTAATCATATGGGAGGGCACATGATAGTTTCCTATCACATCCGGACCCCGTAAACTTTCATCATATGGGAGGGCACATGATAGTTTCCTATCACATCCGGACCCCGTAAACTTTCATCATATGGGAGGGCACATGATAGTTTCCTATCACATCCGGACCCCGTAAACTTTCATCATATGGGAGGGCACATGATAGTTTCCTATCACATCCGGACCCGTAAACTTTCTTCATATGGGAGGGCACATGATAGTTTCCTATCACATCCGACCCCGTAAACTTTCATCATATGGGAGGGCACATGATAGTTTCCTATCACATCCGGACCCGTAAACTTTCATCATATGGGAGGGCACATGATAGTTTCCTATCACATCCGGACCCCGTAAACTTTCATCATATCATATAGGGCAGTAAAATAAAGCTCATCATTGGATGATCACACATTTATAAGTTATGAATTCACATGCTTTTGGTGTTTGCATCTTTTAAGAAAATCTGTTTATGTTTGATTCAGAAAACCGACAACAGTCCATATAACATTAACTAGCTATACAAGATAGTGTCACCCACCTGGAGAACTTTTAAGAGAAAGTTTAACTTCTTGTGATTGATTAGGCCTCTCGTACGAAATCTCGAGCCTCGGTTCCGACCGTACTCTACCTAGCACAATCCGTATGTTTAGTTCGACAAACCTTTTGTCCATTAGAAACTTAGGTTCTCGATCTTATTGTGTCTCTCTAAGTCTAGACTTTGGTATTTAGAGGTACTTGTTTCGTTAACCGATCTTATGGATTCAAACCTTTTGGTTTAACGGTATTTCTAGTGTACATGTCGGTTCAAGGTTCGGGATTTGGGTTAGTTGGTTTTATTCTATTATGAGAAACCAAATACCACATTCATGGAGTATCACATAAATCGTACATCACATAAGGCATGCTTAGTTTTCTAAAAGTTAAGTAGACTATTGCTCCTAATACTCTACCATTGAAGAAAATGACACGTAAACATGCATAAATAGAATAAGATACTTAGACTCGTTGGAAAATTATGAAATTTAAGTATGTTGTACATCTTTCAGTGTAGAACAAAGTTTATTAAGGGTTCGAGTTCATTCGAGTTACGGAACTATAGCAGATTTTAAAATAAGGACTCTAAATTTCTGTCTCGGCAAAACAGTGACCTTAAACTTATAAAATCCATAACTCTTTGTAGAAATATCTAAAAATTATGAAATTAAAACATGTGATGCAGTACTCAAGTATGAACATCTTTTATTCAGGGATCCAAGCCATTTGACCTACAGATTCTGTCCAGAAAAATCGTGAACATTCAATCCATCGTTTGGCTCGGTTACTGAACATGTCTTACGAGAAAATTCATAACTTACTGGATACTCGTTTAAAAATCACCAAATTTTAGAATATTGTTATAAACAGGTTGTAGGACATCCATGAAATTTTTCATAATTTATTACTTAAGAAAAACTGGAAAATAAATTCGTTCAACACAGAATAGCCCTATGCGTCGAACATCGACCAGGTAATCAGAAACGAATTTTATCTAATAAAGTACTAAACGAAAAATTATGATTTTTGACTATGATTTACAACACATCAAGGGGAACATCCCAGATTTTTCGTAGAATTTTATAACTATCAGAAAGGGGAGAAATAACAGAAATGAGTCACTGCTCCCAGATTATGCACATTTACGTCACACATATTTCCACGATTTTATTCTCCTTACACATTGACCAGAAAATTATGAAATTGAAAAATGTTGTTCTAGACTTCAAATAATACTTATAGGAATTTTTCCATGATTTTTAAACGGGTGGAAAGGGTCCAAATGAATTTTACAAAACGGGTCAGCAGCTAGGGCATATACTTCGGCAGTTTCATACTTCAAGTATAACTTCACCATTTTGACTCCAAACACCATAATTCCAACTCAAGCACTCCATATAAGATTAAAGCATATCAAAACAAGCTCTTAGGGCTTCCTAAACTATTTTTCCTAAGTCTTCTAAGCTAAGAAGGCATAAGACTAAAAGAAATGGCTAGGAGGCTTACCCTTGGAGAGTTTCTTCCCTTTCTTGAGAGCCCCAAAGCTTTCCTCTTGGTGTGGGAAATGAAAGAGGGTAGCAACCTATTTATAGAAGGGAGGAAGGGGGAGAGGGACGGCTGATTGGGTGATGGGGAGGGAATTTGGGAGAGATAGTACAAGGTAGTTTATTTGAGTGTGATTTTGGGCAAAGAAAGGTACAATGGCACTATTCCCTTCTAACTTCCCACATGGTCGGTTATTTTTGGGCAATTGGGCTGTCAATTGGCAGCCCACTATTTAATACAAGATTGTGATCTCGGCGTTCAATTTTCGGTATTTTTCGGTTCGAGTTTCGCTCGAAAATTTATTAAAACGCAGCGATTGGAAAACAAACATTTTTCATTAGGGTTTTCTTGAGTGTTTCTCACCTTTAAAGGACTCATTGATAATTAATCATTATTAAACAAATCCGGATTATGGATGTGAGTTCGAAAAGTATCGATAGATTTTCGGGTTGAAAAACCGTTAAATCGTCAGTTGGAGAAAAATTAAGAAAACCACATAGAATTTAAATCAATCAATAAAATAAATCAAACTTAGAAAATCAAATATAAAACTCTAGGTTTTGGTTTTGGGTTATTACATATTGGAACCTTAATTACGGGTGATGTCCGTGTTTCGAGGTATACTTTGTGAAAGTTTAAAACATAATTTGTTGTTTGTTTCTCAATATGTGATAAAGGTTTTATTGTAAAATTTTCTCGTGATAAATGTGAT